>OY728153.1:1666911602-1668161602 GCA_963277665.1 Viscum album | reverse complement strand
GATATGATGTCATGTTTTTGGTGATGAGGTATGAGATAGGAAATTGTTGATTTTGTTTATCATTGATATAATTTTCTACAGATTAAGGCTGAACGTCATAAGACTTCTGGTCTTATTTACCCACTTCTTGCACCGACTTTGAAGCAGGATGAGATATCAGTGGACTTTGTGGTTGGGTTGTCTCAAACACCTTAAGTAAAGAATGCTATTAGGGTGGTGATTGACCAATTAACCAAATAATCTCAATTTATTCCTATTAGTGATATGACCAAAGTTGAGGAATTGGGGTATCTGTATGTATAAGAGATCATCAGATTACATGGATTTCTGTTTTCCATATTTTTTTATAGGTATCCCCACTTCACTTCTCATTTTTGGAGAGGCCTCCAGGATGTGATGGGATCCCAGGTAAAGTTGAGCATAGTGCACCATCCTCGGATAGATGTTAGGATGGAACATGCTATACAGATTCTTGAGTACATGCTCTGAGCTTGTGTTATTTAATTTGAAGGAGATTGGTATTTCTACTTGGTGTATATTAGTTATCATGTTTCTCCTTAGTTGTGATGTCTAAATATTATATCACACTCTTATATAATGTTTCTTGACTACTTATATTCACTGATATTTGAATATCATCCCCACCTCATGTCATATATTGTGAATAACTGGTTGTCGCTTTCTAGAGATTCTTAATGTTACTCAACTCCTTTGGGTCAGGTATATCTAACAGGGCCAGCTAAAACAACAAAAAAATGAATCTTTTTAACGTCTAAAATGATTAGTGAGAAATGGAATTCATTTAATTATATTGTCTTAAATTTATGTTGATGGCACATAGTATGGGATCAATGAGATGTCATATATGAAATATAGGAAATTGTGACTATTTTAGTATCAAAATTCATTGAATAATTCGATAGGATTCATAAAAACAATGATATAAAAATATAATGTTTTTCCATTTTGGTTTCCTTTAGTTCATTAATTTTTTATTTTAAATAATTTTTTATAAATGGTGTGAATGAATGGTATTTTTTAAATAAATATAAAAATATAATATCATTCTCCCTCTCCTTCAAAAACTAAAACATGGAACATTTTTATGAATCATATATAATTTTTTTATATTGATTTTATTACCCATCCCCACTAATTCCTCTTCGAATATAGTTATGAAGATAAGAGTGAAACATGAAGCTCACTCATGTGGGGCCTATTGTGAAGTCCTGATCAATATTTTTACCCCAAATTATCAAGGTAATGGTTAACCTATATTGTCTCTGGAGGTGGTCACTCAATTAATCATTCTTCATGGGATTTGTCCCTTTTTTGATATTTTTTTCTTATTTAATTAATATTAAAACAATAATAGAGTAATTTGGTTTCACTTGTTATGAATTAAATAAATTAAATAGAATAATATAAAATAAAATATAGAAAATATAATAAATAAAAAATAAAACAAGTGCTAGAAGGATAAATGATCGATCCAAAGTTTGAGTTTAGTGTTGTATTCATCATTAATTAAATTATATTTAATTCAAATTAAATGATAAAATTATATACCATTACTCTAATATTCTTCCACTATTTGACGTGGGATTGTAGAGTGTGATCAAGATCCTCTCAAAGTGAGTTAAAAACCTACTTTATCCTTGGAGATTGAGTGTAAAATGCACCTCTCATGAGTGCATAATCTAACCCAACACCTGACCGAATCCCATGTGTAATTCAAAACCTATGGTGCTTGAATAATCCATATATTTAGTGAAATAGAAGAAGGGATGTTAAAATTTATTTAATAGTGGAAGAAATGAGTATTTAAGTAATGTGAAGTAATGAGTGACAATCATCACCCATGTCCCACTTCGCTCATTATCTTACATGAATTAGAATAAAATAATGACCAAAAGTAAATGAATGAAACTCAAGATGAAAGAACCTAGCCTTTGGATCAAACCTCTTTTATTTCTCCATAACCATTTAGGGGTAGAGTTTGATGAGGAAATAACACAAGGTGATTTTAGAGGAAGAGAAATGTAAAGGAGAAGAAATAAATAGAAGAAAAACACTTGAATTTGGAAAAATAGAGAGTAAAATAATAAAATTCTGCTACCATCACGGTGTCTAGGTAGAGTCATAATAATAAAATTCCCAAAAACCCCTTTTGAATTTAAATATATGACCAACATCCTTGAAATTAGATGAATAAAATGAATATTTTACCAAGAAGGTTCTGATCCACCTCCATATTTCTCTATGTGGAGAACCCTAATCATCATCATAAAAAACCAAAATAGAATTAGTTTTGAGAATAATCAGTGTCTCAACTTATATATATTCAAGTAAGTGAAAACCTATAATGCTTTTATTTATCTATGTATGTTTGGATTGGGTGGATAGAAATACGTGCAAGATCCAGACTCAATCAGAATTTGGGATGCACTAACATGGGTTTTCATCATTGGGTCAGGATTTGTTCAACTCATGGTTCAGGTCAGACTTGGAAGTGGGAATAAGTATTTCCACAATTGGCTAGAATATGTGGCTTTGGTGAAGACTGTTAGGTTTATATATGTGAAAAATGTTTTCTAAGTAAGTGTTTTTCATTCTATAAAGAGATATTTAGGGATCAGAATTCAGAACCAGTGGAATTAGTGACAGTGAAATTAGGGGTTCAGAACCAAGCAGTAACAATGGAAATATTAAAGGTAGAAAAGTCTTGAAGTGAAGGTAGATGAGTTCCAAATGCTACATTGTTCACTGGAAGATGTTGATAGAGTTTGTGTGTTAGTGGGTAGCAAGAATTTTTTTAATCGATCATTGGATGGCCAAAAAGATTAGAAGGTAGAAAAACTAGATGAACTGGAAGGGCTATTGTAGAGCTCACTCATAAATATATGGGCATAGTACACTCTCTCATTGTTGGATGGTTTTTATTATGATTTAGATTGACTATAAAGTTTAATTTTCCATTTTATCCTAGTTAGTGTTCTAGATTCGATAGTTCTAAGTCAATGTGGTCTTTCTCTTATTCTTCTATTTTTGTTAAAAAATATAGTGTTTATGTGGTGTGGGACTTTTTCTGAACCATGAAAATTCATGGTGTTTTTTTAGTGTTCTTATTTGGTTTTTACTTGTTTCTCTTCAAGAGTGAGCTAAGGGTTTTGATGAGAATTGATTCAGTGTGTGGTAGGGGCATAAAGATTCTTAATTTGGATACACTAAATCCATAACTTATTTTTCAATTATTTTTTGTTGGTTATGTAATATTGGATATAATTTTGGAGTCTAGGGGTCCAAATTACTTTAATTTATCTAGGTATTGAAGGAGTGTGTCTAATCATTATTTGGTTTCATATGTTATGTGATTCTTAATTTATATATTTCTTTTCATGTAAAATTTAATATTGTAGTCAATGAGATGTTTTGTCCCTCAAATTGAGAAATTTGTGATTATTTGTGTATCATGATTAATTAAGTGATTGTTTTTGACATTTTAGTTTCAATCAAATATCTAAAACCAAGAAACAAAGTCTCAAATTGTTTTCAAACTCATGGAAAATGATCCATAATTAATTTTTCACATGTAGGAATTTATCTTACATCAATTTCACAACCCCCTCCCTCGAATGATGCCCCTCTCGAGCAGGCAATGAATAAAGTGAGATAATGAACCCTGAGTCCTGCCTCCATTAGTCCCCAGGGCAGTGACCAGCACCAAGGGTATACAAGTCTCACAAAATGGGAGGTATTTCTCTTTTTAAAGAAACAAGATTGAGAGATAAGATGTTTCATTCCAAAAAATATAAGATATATATAAAAGAAAACCAGAATCCATCCCACATGCATGTTTAAAATAAAACTATTATAATTGAAAAATTATCCAATGTAAGTACCAAAAGAAAGCTAAAGTAGCGACTCAGTAATTGTCCCAAATCCTGAGCTAGTAATTCCTAGCAGAGTCCAAAAAATCCTATTAGGAACCTGATTTTGTTTTATATATTTAGGGTGAGAATACAAGTATACTCAGTAAGAAAACATAAGTCTCTCATGCACATGTGAAACAATCATACTAATGCCCTTGTGAGAAAACATCAAAACCAAATATCCCCCAAGCAGGTATATTAACCACCTGAACCTCACCAAGGAATTCTCACCAAATAACACAATTCAAGTAAAGTAATATAATAAGAACATCGATGATAGGGTACCCCACACCACTTTCCCACTAATTAGACACTATAACATCCTAACAGAAAACGCCATCGTGCTCCCACCTCTTCCAAACACACCACCTCACAATCCTCCTGCACACACTAGAGAATCACAAGCACACCTCATCCTATCACCAGGGCCACGATCCACATCACATCTCACCCATAGACACATGGGCCCCATTCCACATCACATCCTGTCCACAGAAACCTAGGCCACATACCACGTCACATCTTGAAAATACTTGGGAAAACACAACACATTTCATCCCAAAGACACCTGGTAATATAAAACACATATCATCCCAAAGACACCAAGGAAAACACAACACATCTCATCCCAAAGACACCTAGGAAAACAAAACTCACACACACACACCTAGGCCCCACAAACCACCACCTTCCCAAAGAATCTTAGGCTACCGTTTCCTGGAAGAAGGAGCAGGGAAGATCAGGTGGCCATCTATCCATCATCCCACTAAGGTGTTTGGGAAAGAAACCCTCCGCCATGATGATGGGGATGTTCGGAACGTAGTTCTCAACTATGGTGGGGTGAGTATAGTGATAACAAGGAAAATACATGTATATATAGATATAATATCAAACACTCCTTCCCAACCTATGGGTTCTCAAACAAAAAACTAGCTCACAAAAATTCTAACTTTGTTTCTACCTCTAAATGCAATTACCACACAATAGGACACAACTTATTTCCAATTACTAACTAATTTTGTTAAACCATTACCATTATTCATTCACAATTCATTTATTAATTTTGTTAACCAAACCAACATAATCCAATCCCAAAATTTATTAATCAATAATTTATTCATCCATTCCATTACTATCTTGGAAACTACCAAGATAAAAACATAACAAGAAACACAAAAAAAGCACAAAAATGGAGAAACTCCATGAAAATTACCCATACCAACCAAAACAAGTCCCCAAATCTCAACCATGTACAACAACACTACCAAAGCACAACCTGATTACAGCCTCACTGCATAGCACTACTCAACTATTCCACAATAATTAAATCTATAGACCTGAGATTTCATTACATGGTCAGGTTGATGTATCATCTACAAGTTCATCCACCACACAACCCAAACCAAACCAAAGAACACAGTTGTGCTTCATCAATGTACCATATCCTAAACTAGAGAGTATCCACTCATCACAATATGACAACTTCAAATTCCATATTCCCCACACACATAACCACACTATCCCACACAACCATCACCCCCTTACCATAGAATAACACAATTATGTATTTAATGAGGCATCCCTTATTTAATTCCACTTGTTAATTCAGGGGTTTTCACAGAAACTCAGTAATCCTAAGGCATTTGTTTGTTATCCAAGTGAACATGATTTACCAGTTTCCATTTAGGGTGATACCAAAAAAACTGCAACCGAAGAAGCACACACAAAATATATAACCAGTGAAAAAAAATTCACAAACAACCACCATTTTCAACAGGTCATTCAGACCATATTACAATAAGATCACAAAAAATAAGAAAAGCTAAAAAAAGTAGGCAATGAACCCCTCCAAGATTTTATTTCAATTATCTAGTTATTTATCTTTAATTAATCCATCACAACCATAATACAAGGGTAAAAAAAACAAAAACCATCCCACATGAAGCACAAATAAAGAGAGATAAGGGAATCCCAACCTTGAAGGTGTGTCAATGTTCTTCGCATGAGAACGAACCACATAACGGTCCTCTGATCACCTATCCTACCAGATCAACATCCATACGAGGATTCCACAACACCGCCATACCAACAACAACCGAGAGAGACCCCATTATGAATCATGGATAAAAATATCTAGGGAATGATGAGTATATATGGAAGATAATGAGACCCAAACTGAGGGAAACTGCTATAAAACAAATGGAGAATGTACCTTGGACCACCACAGATTTCCAACAAATGATCGACAAAATTAACGGATTGAATAGGGAGGAAGTGGGTTCTAGGAACTCCTTAGGGAACCTAGGGTTCATCTTGAATGAGAGGTGGAAGATAAAACAGATGAGTGAAATAAATTTCAGCCAAAAATAAATTTTAAAATAGAATTGGGTTGGGGTATTACACGACGTGTAATATCCTTTCATGCCATGTAATACCCAGGGTTTGGTTTTCACATTAAAACACATATCCTCTTGATTTTATTTTATTTTTTAAACCCTAAAATATTACATGACATGAATCCCTCTTTCATGCTATTTAAAATTATCCATGTCGTGAAGATTTCTAGAAAAAATCGTGAAACCAAACTTCACATCGTGAAATAATGTTACAGGACATGTAACCTCCTTGCATCCAACTTTTAACAAATGAAATTCTCAAAACCCCCTCTAAGCCTCCTACAAGATCTTATAATGACCAAACTCACAAATTAATAGATGGGGAAGGCATGAGACGTTACATTAGATACCTCCCAATTGATTCTCGTCCCCGAGAATCCAAAATCAAGCCTATGAAAAAAAGGGGTCCAAAAAAACACCCTGTGAGATACCTGTCAAGGATCTCACTATACTGGAATCACCACTATCAACAAAAAACATCAACATTCAATGATAAACTAACCTATTTGAAAATGTAAACTAGGGAGTTCCATCCTTCATGTCAATATACTATTCACTCTAGGTGGCACTGACTCACCCACATGGGTTTAATCGCGTTGTAGTTAATGTGTATTGATTAAGAATCAAGTCCTCCTATTTCCACATATTAGGACTTCATCACACATTAAACCACACACAACAATACCAAGTTAAAATATCTCATCACATAAAATAAGGTTCAAAAATTACATTTCAAAACAAAATAGAAAAAAGAAATGAAGGAATCAGGCATGCAGTGGAAGCCCCAAACAGGTGGGTTTTTAAAAATTTTCCATTAATGATCTAAGTAATCTTGTCGATATTAGAGAATAGCTACCCAGTTTAAGTTGAGGATCACACGTGAAGAGTTTTAAGCACATAAATAAACTGTAAAATACCTTTTTTAATCCGAAGCCTTTCATGACATCTCCTCATCATTAGTGATCGTTGCTTGAATAATTCGAAGTCTAATTCCTCTAGATCTTGCACACATGCTTCAAGGAATTTTTAAGAGAATCGATCATCATAATATACATACTAGTGCAGAGATATGATCACTCCATAAACATGCTGATGATCACTACATCTCTTCTCTTGCAATGCTTGAGAGAGAGTTCCATCCGAGCTCCATAGATCTAGAGCCTCTCTCTCTAGGATGTGGGAGAGATAAGAGGATAGAGAGAGAGGTAGTGAATAGTATATGGGAAACTCCTCTCTTAATCTATTTATAGAGTGAAATGAAATTACCTAGAAATGTTGGATCGACCCCCAAACAATTAATCACACTATAAATAATATTTATACTACTATACTAAGTTAGAAATATTATTAAACATTATTATCAATTTCTTTTAAAATATTAAATATATTACATGATAATAATTAATCCATTAACTTAACTCTAACTCCCACAAATATTAATTGATCCTTGAATATATTAATATTTGTTCAAATAATATTTTTTATGTATTTACTTAAAACTTATAAAAACAATTAATAAATAAATTCAATACCCATTATTTATAACTTAAATAATATGAATTTATTTATTGAATTGATGATCATTTGTCCATGGGAAAATCTAGAACCCCAATGGTGGGTCCCACCATGTCCAAATCTCATAATCAACTGAATAGGGAAGATTCTCAAATACACTATTGTGTGTGACCCTCTAGGCCATTATCTCAATAGTAGTGAATAGTTTTCATAGACCAAGAGTGGGATATAACAACCCATCATGGACCCTGAAGAGATAAGGATTGTCACAACATCGATAACCAACCTACGAACACATTCTGTGTAATATAATCTCTTTATCATTAATATCTCATAAAGAAGGACACACACACATGTCATCACCCTTTTCTTTCTTTATTATTTATTGATCTAACTAGATGGATTTACCCTTTACTTCAATGGCCATGGTTTTATAAAGGTACTTCCATCCTTATCAACATGGCCTGAGATATATTACTTTCATAACTCAGAAGCAACAAATCCTCTCTTGACCATTCAACCAATGCCATGCCACCAATGATGCACCCAACACAAACTACCTCACCAAAACTTCATTGCCATGGTTTTCATCTTGAATCAAAGTATGCAATCAAATGACATACATTGGTAATGTTCTCAAGTCAAGAGACCATTACAGATGATCGTAGATTAGAACATCCAATGACACCTGAAACATGTGGTGTTCCTATTGCTGGGCATGTCCTCATGAGCTCACTACTAGAGATCACCAAGTGTGTACTTCATGAGAAGAATTCTCAGTGCTTATGATCCCCCAACACCTAATAGTCAAACATCTACTGTGTCTAATAAGTAAGATGTATCGAGACCATAGAACATATATTTAAGATTAATGTCATAGTATCTAGAGGTTCTCATTATAGCCTGTGATCTGCTATAACCTTTCAATACGACAATTAATCTTTGGACATTACCATTTTAATAGTGTACATAGAAAAGTATACACTATAATGGTAATATTAAATCATGTATAGATAACAATATACATGATATGGTAATAAAAAATCACTGAATAGTTGGTTCTAGGGAACCCACTATTTCAAAACTCCCACTTTCACTAGATCCAACTTGATAACTATACTTGTTAGCTACTCACATGATAAAGATAATTTTTCTGCTAAGTAATGGATTTAGCTACTAGGCCAGCAACGATTCCACCACGTGGAAATTATGCTATAGCGACCTCATCTCTTTGAGTAAAATTTCTCAAGAGATGGTATCCCGAGTATATCCCACTTGTACACTATCATAACATGACATCTTAGATAGTAAGAATATCATAATTTTAATTATGATAATATTTTATTTAATAGGTTTGATTCTAATAACTAGAAAATATTGTGCATTTATTTTCTTCTTAACTGCCTTAGAAGCTGCAATGTGCTTGATCTTTGTTGGTATGGCTACCATTGGCTGATATGATCTTGAATCTCTCATCGTCTTTAGTCAAACTGTGATAATAGATCACATTGATCTATGAAAGACTAGTTTTTATCCTCGAAAACTAGTATCCTTTCTTCTCCACTTACCAGGTACATATCTTTTGTGCTTGATGAAGTACAATGAGATAGTTCTGAATAAATCCCTTACAGTGCTCCTAGATATAACTGATATTTTTGTATTATAGATAATATCCTAGAAATATCAATTCTTATAAATATCATGGAATACATGATTGATCCATCACTTCAATGTATGGGCTTCAACTCACCAAGATTATCTTCCCATGTCATATACATGTCAACCTGAATAGATTATGCCCTGTGACATAGGCAACAATTCATCTCTTCAATTGTTCTAACTTGTATTTTTCAATACAATGTCACTATATGTATGATTGACTATGACCAAGAAACCTATAGATCTACCTCAGTAGATACTATTCCCTAGAACATAGGTTATTACTTTAAATCAATCACTGAAGAATAAATTTCATTTTGGTCTTAACTAACTTGTAAGAGAAATGTCTGTTTTCCATATGTTGTCGAACATACTTTTCTTGGAAAACTTTGACACTCCCACTAACCTGTCGTAGAAACATGGAAATCATTTGTTGAAAATTTATATTCTATGACCACATTGCTTAATTTAATCGTAAACTGGATTTTAGTAACTTGTAACCTTTATTAGAATTCTGTGATGTGACCATCCCTTTATAGTTGCGTCAAATAGACACTATCCATGATTGGTGGTCATGTCATCCAATGATAAATAATTTGATCATAGATATAAGCTATGATAAGTAAAATTATAACGTATTTAGGCACAATGACTTGGTAAAACCAATCAATCCTTATTAGTAATACACTTATACCAGCCACATATCAAATCATTTGAATACCCACCGCAATATTCAAAATAATAAGCCCCTTTTTCACTTTGATTCAGGGAATCTATTAATTGAATTTTTGTTGGTCTTATCAATTTTAGCTAATTGCCATACACTGCTTACTTGTATGAAATATTATTCACATTTAATAATAGATCATAGACCGCAGTGAATATAAAAACCATCACCATGGTTTTATCCTTCCTATGCAGTTTGTGTCTCTAGAACATACTCTTTTCCAAATGCGCTTCTGGAACGTGTTCCTATTCCAACTATTTGTTCATCTAAAGCATTGAATAAACACAAGTCAATATATCTCCCATTATCTCTAATAGAGACGTTCACCCTTAAATAGAAGTATAGCCTATTACTTGACTACTTAATTTTTTATATTAGGGATTTATGTAACATCCTAAGAAATTGTTAGGAAAATTTTCAATATCTGCACAATGTGTTTGACTTGATGAAATTTTATTTATGTCCTAACAAACTCTTGGCATCCAAACAAATTTCCTTATGACATAATGTATTTACATCATACTATGACTTGTATGTTGTCCATTTTTTATTTTAGTTGGCATATGAGTATGGGATATTTCCGTTATTTGAAAATCATTTCATGAAATATAATGGATGTTATTGTAGGTTGAAACATTGATACTCCATACATCATGACTCTGATGTATAAAATGTTCATTTAGGAATTAATCTACACTACATTTTTTTATCAATGTTAACATGTATTAATTAATCATAGATCCTCCTCATTAACATCAATGTCATGATGTGGATAAGGTAATGTGCATTTAGGAATTACTCCACACTACATTATCATGATCGATGATTGCACAGTCAAGATATTCTTTGGCATGCAGGCTCGAACCAGCTCATATCTTCTAACCAGGCACTTACTTCATTTTACCATTCCTTAATTACTTATAGGAATCATATGAAGTATATATACTTATATCTTATACTTGGAATAGTTCACATTCACCTTTTAAACTATTTCCAAAAGCTTTGTGTCATATCTTTATTTTAAAGGTTTCTTTTTCCAAAATAAAGACATTGATAATACAAAAAGTATTTAGATTTGCTAAGCCTAAATACCATACATTGTATATTCATGATTTCCACTTTTAGTATTACTTGAAAAATAATTATCTTTTCACAACTGGTTATAAGTATTAAATTTATATTCATCACCAATTTCCTATGATATGTGTATTACTGAACTAGTGAATGAGTTTCAAATACAAAAAACAACATTCATTACAGAACCTGAAATAATGTATCCTTGAATCCAAGGACACATGAGACTAATGTTTGTGGTTATACTCAATAATAGTTCAAAACAAATCGTTCACTTGGAAATTAAAGAAGTTGTGTACTTATCACCACTATCCTAGGTATCACCCTTTCACAACCACTTGGAAAATACACCTAACTTCTAGTAAGGTTTCTATAATTACTTGGCTACTATATTATAATACACATATGTCTCCAAAATATTTTATTTAATACCTTTTAGTAAAACTAAAACATTAAAATTGATGAATATTTTTGAAGAAGAAGAGAGTAACTTGATTCTTTAATTCAGTTTATTTATTTTAAACTTCCATTGTTTTATTTTATAATATGAAAAGAAAATAACCTTTGTTAATACCTCATTCATTTAAGGATGTTGCGAATATTCCATTGGAATTACTTGCCTTTTGTCCTTTTTACCCTATCTTTCAATTTATTCTCTATAAGAAATAAAGATAAAACTATCTTTGATATTCTTATACACTTGGAGAACCTTACCTAGATAGGTAATGAAGCGTTTAATCAATACTTGTTCATTTTATAACTTAAAATAAAACTTGAGTAAAGGGGTGAAAATGATATGAGAAAGGGATCCATTTAAATATCTTGATCTATCTTTCAATTTACACATGCCAGTGTAACCATCTCCTTATTCATATCATTGCTTCTATTTCTCCATGAAAACTTCTCAAATATGATACTTCATGTTATATCATACATGTCATAATGTTGCAACCAAAACTGACACTGAACATTGATGAAAGCATAATGATAAAACTATCATATGATTTATACATTATTCTCATGTAAGCAATTTCACCCTCACTTCTTGAGGTAGTTTAACAATGTTGGGGATGCCTGCACCTTGAGTTTCCGGTATCATAATACTATGCGCAAGAACTCATATTATTCTTGGATACTCATGCCATCATGGAAATTTACTTTTTCCATTATAATATCACAATTTTTAAAATTTGTGGTATAAATTTCCATTTTTATACAAAAATGGTTTTTAGCAGATTAGTTCTTTTATCATGATTACAAGTTTAGACATTTTGATTAAATACTTAAATCATTTAATGTCTCCCACTATGTTATCGTATTCTAGGAACTCTCTATACTAGAATCTGAATACTATGTTGCTTGAGTATTCTACCAGCAAGGATCCTTGATCCACCGATCATAGTATACAAGCTATGGCTATGCCACTACTTGGAGGGTTTTAGGTGGGCTTTTGGATAGCCGAGCACTTTAATGTGCGGTTCCATGATCTATTGAGTGAAGTCCTAACTTCTAAAATCAGAACTTGATTTACTTAATTATTACCTCTAAAATGATAGCAAGTTAGCTATGGATAATCCTTATTATCACTTTAGTTAAGTTGACCCATCATTCTTATAAGGACTCCCCAATTGTAAGAGGCACCCTCAGCTATGACATGACCAATACCTCAAATAGATGGTTTTGTCCAAATTTGAATGAAAAAAGGAGAACATGACTTAATATATCTTTGAGGATTTTATTATTTTTTAATGTAAAGAAAGAAATCATTTTATATTTTTATAAGAATGTACTATGTGATCATCCTCACAACTGACCATGCAAGAAATAGAAAACTTCATCATGTCACATGTTCATTTTATCTTGCATTCTTGTTTATTATTAATATATGTGATCATGCATTAACTACACCTTCACAAAAATAATAAACCATGAAAAAAAATGAAGACCTGATCATGTGCCGGTACTATTGGTTGATCTGTTGATTGAATAACGGACCAACCGAAACCCTAGGAGTAAGTACCTTAAGTTGTTTGGATTGCAACTCACATTGCAATGCCTGTCCCTCCAATGCATCCATTGTTCATGAGGGATGAGGCCAGTTCGCCGGTGCTGCTGAGGGAGGATGTGGCCTGAGGGTTCCGTCGGGGGGCTCCCACTGGCTAGTGGGGTGCGGGGTGCCCACTACAGTGTGGTTGTGCAAGGGAGAGCTCCATCTGAGCTCCTTGGATCCAGAGCCTCTCTCTCTAGGATGTGGGAGAGAGAAGAGGAGAGAGAGGGGTAGTGAATAGTATATGGGAAACTCCTTTCCTCCTTTATTTGTAGAGTGAATTGAAATTACCAAAAATGTCAGACCAACCCCCGAAAAATTAATCACACTATAAATAATATTTCGACCACTATACTATGTCAAAAATATTATTCAAACTTATTATAACTTTCTTATAATATATTAAATATATTACGTGATAATAATTAATCCATTAACTCGGCTCTTACTCGTGAAAATATTAATTGAACATTTAATATATTAATATTTGATCAAATAATATTTTTTCATGTATCTACTTAAAACTTATAAATAAAATAAATAAATAAATTCAATACGCATTATTCATAACTTTAATAATATGAATTTATTTATTTCATTAGTGATCATTTAACCTTTGACAAATCCCATTCCCTAGTGGTGGGTCCCACCATGTCCAAATCTCCTATTAAACTGAATATAGTAGACTCTTGAATATGCTATTGTGTGTGACCCTCTAGGATATTATCTTGATAGTAGTGAATAGTATTCATAAACCAAGAGTGAGATCTAGCAACCCATAATGGCCCCTAAAGAGATAAGGCTTTTCACAATAGTGACAACCAACGTACAAAAACATACTGTGTAATATAATATATTTTCCATTAATATCTCATAAAGTAGGATGCACTCACGTGTCACCACCCTTTTATTTATTTATTTCTTGTTGATCTAACTAGACAAATTTACCCTCAACTTCCATGGCCATCGTCTTATAATGACACTTAAATCCTTATCAACATGGCCTGAGATATATTACTTCCATTACACTGAAGAGACAAATCCTTTCTTGACCATTCAAACAATGCCATGCCACCAATGATGCACCCAACAAAAACTATCACACCATAACTTCATTTCTATGGTTTTTGTCTTGTATCAAAGTATGCAATAAAATGGCATACATTGGTAATGATATCAAGTCAGGAGACCATTACACATGATAATAGATAGTAACATCCAATGAAACCCAAAACATGTGGTGTTTCTATTGGCGGGATGGTCCTCATAGTCTAATTACTAGAGATCACCAAGTGCGAACTTCATGAGAAGAAGTCTCAATGCTTATGATCCCCCAGCACCTGATAGTCAAACATCGACTATGTCCAATCAGTAAGAGGTATCTAGACCATATAACATATATTTAAGATTAATGTCATAGTATCTAGTGGTTCTCATTATATCCTAGGATCTACTATAACCTTTCAATACGACAAATAATATTTGGACATTACCATTTCAATAGCGGACATAGAGAAGTCTACACTATAATGATAAGATGACATCGTATATAGCTAACTGCATACAAGATATGGTAATAAAAAAGAACTAAATAGTTGGGTCTAAGAAACCCACTATTTCAACAAGTAAAACTCAAAACAACTATGGGTACTGGGCACACATCTGCGTTTCTCACTGTAAAGTACTCTCCTCTAGGACACATGCCTCTACAATACAAGAACCAAAGGAATGGTCTGTCCACGTAGCACCTTGACCCAAAGATGTTGGATATCTATACTTCATTCCATGTATGTCACATCAACCACAATATATATATCTCTTCATTCAAGGACATGGGAGTTATTGTGAAGATACCGATGAAGTTGAGAGATGTAGAAGACTTCATGGATCCTCTCCAACTGCGGTGGCAACACCAATTGAAATTCCACTTTTCCAACTCGTCCCAATACCTCAAAGGGTCCAAAAAATATTGGGGAAAGCTTTATCCCTCTTCCAAACCTTTTCTACCCATGTCAAGGGGAAACCTTCAAGAACATGTGGTCCCCCAACCTTAAAATCCAAGGTCCTACTTCTGTTATCGACATACAACTTATGTCGGTCCTGCACTACTTTCATTCTCTCACGAACAAGATGAACCTTCTCTTTCATGCTTTGTACCAAGCCCAAACCAAGAATAGCTTTCTCTCCAAACTCCATCTAGCACAATATAGAATGAAATGGTCTCTAGTACAATTCCTTAAATGGAGCCATTATAATTGAAAATTGATAACTATTATTATAAACGAACTCTTCCAAGTTCATATGTTGTACCCAAGATCTTCCAAAGTCTAAGACGCATGGCTGAAACATATCATCCAACATTTGGATAGTCCACTCTACTTTCCCATCTATCTGGGGATGGAAAGAAGTTATAAGCTGTAATTGGGTACCAAAATCATGTTGTAATCCCCTCGAGACTCTTGAGGTAAACTGCACATTATGGTATGAGACAATGTGCCTCAGAACTCCATGAAACTACCCCACTTCATCCACATACCTCTTGGTTAAGGAATCCACTATTCCCAAATCCTTGATCAATAATAAGTGTTTTGATTTCATTAGATGATCCACTAATACCTAGATATAATTGTAGTTTCCCTGAGCCCTTGGTAACCCTGTGATTAAATCCATTAAGATGCCTCCCACTTCTACTTAGGGACATACAAAGGGTAAAATAAACCACCGAGAACACGATGATAAGACTTTAACTACTAGAAGACCAATAATCTTGCCAAAAACTCTGATACCTCCCATTTCATCCTAGTCCACCAAAACTACATCTTCAAATCACAGTACATTTTAGAAATTCCTAGGTGTAACTCTAAAGGTGAGTTATGAAACTAATGAAGAACTCCCTCACACATTGCTATCTAAGAAAAAAACCTCCCACGGAACAACGTCCAATTATGAACATCCTCTGACCATCCATTCGGAGAAGCACCATGGAAAACATGATCACACAACACCTCCACCTATGAGTATCCCCACTAAGACTCTTCCACTTGCTGCATCAGAGAAGACTGAACTATCATCTAGACACATAGCCTCTACCACCATCCATTCTTGCACTAAGTGCTAGGATTCCAATTCCTCCATCACTTTCCAAGCATCTGTAGATTCTAAAACAACATCCTTATGTGACTTTCTACTCAAATCATCAGCCATGATATTCCACTTTCCTTAGGTGTAGGAGATCTCAAAATCATAGTCCTGAAGAAACTCCATCCACCTACACTATCATAGATTTAGATCACACTGGGAAAAGATATACCTCAAACTCTTATAATATGTGAAGACCACAAAGCACTCCCTAATGAAGTAATGTCACCACAACTGCAGTGAAAACACAGTCTTTGTTAACTCCAGATCATGGGAGGCATAGTTACGCTCTTGGGGGAATAACTATCTAGAACCATAAGATATCACTGCTCACTGCTGCATCAAGACACATCCCAAACCCAAACAGGAATCCTCAAAAAAAAACCTCAAACATCACCCCTTACTCTAGAAACCAGATCTCTAGAACACTAACCAACTTCCCCTTTAGATAATTAAATACTGTTTTCACTACTCACTCCACAAAAAAGCTTGGTCCTTTCTAGTAAGAGCTATCAACAGAGCTTCAACTCAAGTGAAATCAGGCACAATCCTTTGATAATAGCATGTTAGACCAAGAAAATAGTGAACTTCAACCACATTATTGGGTGAATCCCATGAAAAAACTGCTTCAAACTTTGATGGGTCAACTTACACACCTTTTTGGGACACCAAATGCCCATGAAAATGCACCTCTCATGTCCGAAACTTACACTAAGGCAACCTTCCATAAATTTGGTGGTGTCAAAGAACATGCAAGATAGCTCTAAGATACTTAGCATGATCCTCCTCTAACTTTGATTACATTAGGATATCATCAAGGAATATGATGATGAATCGATCTAGGGACTCATGAAAGAAAGAGTTCATAATCCCCATGAACACGTCTTGTGTGTTCGTAACACCGAATGACATGACTAAAAATTCAAAGTTCCCATAACTTTATATAAAAGTATTATTTAGGATATTTCCCTCGTTTACCCTCAACTGGTGATATCTAGACCGCATATCGATCTTAGAAAAACAAATTTACCCTCTCAACTGGTCGAAAAGATTGTCTATCCTTGGAATAGAGTAAGGGTTTTTTACCATCACCTAAATCAACCTCCGATATTCTATGAACAACCTCATACTACCATACACATTTTTTGAAAACAACACTAGAGCACCCTGTGGTGACACACTGGGCCTGATAAATCCCTTCTTCATCAGATCATCTATCTGAATCCTCAACTCCCACAACTTAGAAGGTGCCATCCGATAAGGAGGAATCAAAGTCGGAGAAGCACCGATCTATAAGTCTATCCCAAAATCAATTTCACGTCAAGGGGGTAGAGTCACAACCTCCTCAAGAAAAACATCCAGGAACTCCCCAACAACTCTTGAAAACTCCACCATCCCAATATCTACTGATTCCACTGACAACTTATCCAACAAAAAAAGAAGAGGCTCTACTCACCGACTTCCCACCTAACAGTTGTTCTCCCCAATGAAAACCACATGTCGACCATCGATGTATGGAAACAAAACTCTTATCTAAAAGTAGTTGATAATATCATGCATGGAATACAATCAGTCGATGAAAAGAGTGACATCGTATGGCTATATCTGTAGAAAGAAAAGATCCCCATGGGACTGATTCGGTCCCATTGTCGGTCTGCATCATCGACACACATTAAATAAGTTCGTTTGACCTATGAGTAGAATACTAAACACTAGGGGCATGGGAAGTTTCTATAAGTCTAGTCCCAGAGCATGAGCTATACTAGGTGCAATAAATGAGTGTGAAGCTCTTGAATCAAACAAAACATAAGCAAGGATACTACACGATCTTATCATAACTCTAATGATCTATGGTCTTTCTAGAACTTCTACCTCCACTGCGTGCAACTGACCACACCCAAATCCTCTTCCCATCTACTGATGACCACACCCATGACCATGACCGCATCGAGGTCCCTAAGAAAAACCCTGAGGTGAACCCTACCTATTCCATCTCCCCTTAGTGAAGAAAAGCCTATTGTCCCTGCTATTGAAACATTCTAACTAACAATTACTGCTAAGGATGGCATTGAACCTGTCCTTCTCCACTAAACTGAGGTCGAGTATCTACTGGGCACTGACTCTGAAGATGGTCATGGACCCCAAATAAGAAACACCTCAACCCCAAGCCCATATAAAGGGTACAGAAACCACTGGAACCAAAATTTTGGAAGGGAAACTCCTAAGGTCAACCCCCTTCCAGTCAAAACCTCAAAGGTCCTGGCACCTGAGACTTGCCATTGGTAACTCTTCCACTTGAATAAATCTACTAGATCCCCTCTCATAGTTGTAATCCTCGTGAGTTAATCCTCTAAATCACCTCCTCATTCTTCTGGACCTCCCAATACATTGGAAACATAAAAGGAGTAACAACATACTAGTTATAAAGGTGGAGGGTCTCCTCAAGCCATCTCACATGAGACTCCTCATCTAGAAAGAGATATGGGGAGAAGGGAAGATGAACAATGAACTTGATCCCAAGTTCCCGTACTGACATACTCCCTTACAAAAGGTAGATTGGATCCTGCCTATTCTCACCCTTTATAGTCGAATAAAGGAAATCCTCCAAAAATTCCTTCAGAAAGTTGACCCACGACACATCTATCTCCTTCCTCTCCCCCAAATAAAGCATACCCCACTGATATGAATCTCCCTACATCTGATTCACTACCAAAGAAACCCAATACTATATCGGAGCTTGGATCAAACTGAAGGTGATCTCAAGCTCCTCGAGCCAGCTCTCCATCTCCATGTCTGAAATAATACCCTCGTACTTTCACAAGGTCTGCGACTGGAAAGAACATAATGTTTTCTTCCACTAGCCATCCACATCCATTGGATCAACCCTCCTTCAACCAACCAAATCATCCTACTAAGGCTCAACTGCCTGAGATACACGCGGATGATGATCGGGTGCCATAGTTGAAAGGTAAACAAAGAATTCCTAAGCCTGAGTAGTATGGAATTTTATTTAATATTTATTCTAATTTATTCTTTTCATCCTATCCATTTTAAAATTCCAAAAAAAATAATTCAAACAAGAACAGAAGTCATTATGATTCATGTACCTTTCTTAGGTCTCTACCCTGCAAATGGCATGTCTACAGTTGGTTGTTCTCTAGGCTTAGATTCATTGGATCGGATCACAGGGGGCCCTAAAATCCTATTTCCTAGTCGGTCTTCCCTAGCCTATGTCACGTACCAAGATCACCTGACACTATTTCCCTACCAACCCATGAAATCATCACTGTTCCTAAATCCAAACTCCATCCTATCTCTCAACCATCACCTCTTATACCATTTTATCATGACCCCCTCCCAACAAAGATTCCCCTCATAGGATGGTAATGAAGAAAGGGAGATAATGAACCCTGAGTCCTGCCTCCAATAGGCCTCGGGCAGGCGGCCAACACTAAGGGTATACAATTCTAAAAAAATGGGAGGCATTTCCCTTTTTAAAGAAACAAGATTAAGTGATAAGATGTTTTATACCAAAAAAATACAAGATATATATAAAATAAAACCAAAATCCATCCCACATTAATGTTTAAAATAAAACTGTTACAAGTGAAAAAGTCTCCAAAGTAAGTACCAAAAGCAAGATAAAGTAGTGACTAAACAACTGTCCTAAATCCTGAGCTAGTAATGCCCAAAACGACCCAAAAAATCCTCATGGAAACTAGAAAGTAGTTTTATATATGTAGGGTGAGCATAAAAGTATACTCAGTAGTAAAACCAAAGTCTCTTGTGTCCATGTGAATGAATCATATTAATGACTCTATGAGAAAATAGCAGAACCAAACAACACCTAAGAATGTATACTGACCACCCCAACCTCACCAACGCACACTCACTACATAACACAAGTCATGTAAAGTAATATAATAATAACATTGATGATAGGTTACCCCGCCCCACTTTCCCACTAATTAGCTGCTCTCACGCCCTAATCACAAATGTCATATCACTCCCACCTCTTCTGAACCCACAACATCGCAATATTCCCACACAAACCTGAGCCTCACAACCACAACTCATCCCATCACATCTCACCCATAGACACTTGGGCTCCATTCAGCATCACATACCACCCCTAGACACCTGGGCCACATACAATGTCACATCCCTAAAACACATGGGAAAGCACAACACATCTCATCCTGAAGACACTTAGGAAAACACAACACATATCGCCCTGAAGACACCTGGGAAAAAAAATCCCATCCCGAAGACAGTTGGGAAAACACAACTCACCCGCTCACACCTGGGCCCCACAAACCACAACCCGCACAAAGAATATTGGTCTTTCGCCGCATGAAATAAGGAACATGGAAGAGTGGGTGGCCATCCATCCTTCCTCCCACCAAGATGTTTGGGAAAGACACCCTCCCCCATGACGATGGGGATGTTCGTCATGCAGTGCTCAACTATGGTGGGGTGTGTATATAGATCACAAGGAAAATACATGTATATATATACAATACCAAACACTTCTAAACAACCTATGGGGTTTTAAAAAAAGAATCAGATCACAAAACTACCAACTTTGATGCTACCTCTAAATGAAATTACCACACAACATGCCACAAATAATTTCCAATTCCTAACAAATTTTGTTACATCATTATCATTCTTCATTCACAATTCATTTATTCATTCTATTAACCAAACCAACCCAAGCCAGTCCCAAACATTATTAATCAATAATTTATTCATCCATTCTCCTACTATCTAGGAAACTACCAAGCACATCACATAAAAAGAAAAAAAACCTAAGCACAAACAAGAAGAAACTTCAGATGAATTACCCATACCCACAAAAACAAGTCCCCAACTCTCAACCACATCCAGTAATACAACCAAAGAACAACCCGATTAAAATCCCACTACACAAAACTTCTCAACCATTCCACAATCAATCAATATCTCAACCTGATATTCCATTACATGGTCAGGTTGATGTATTGTCTACTAGTTCATCCACCACACCACCTAAACCAACCCACAACACACACTTGTGCTTCACCAATGTACCACACTACAATCCAAAGCATATCCACACATGATAACATGGACACTTTACATTCCATCTTCCCCACACAAACATCCACATCATCTAACACATCTATCACCCCATACTATAGAATAAAACAATTCCAAATTTAATGAGGCACCCCTTATTTAATTACACTTGTTAATTCAAGGTTTTTCATAGAAACTGGGTAATCCTAGGGAATCCGTTTATTAGCCAAATTTACGCAATTTATGAGTTTCCATTAAGGGTGATACCACAAAAACCACAACCAAAGTAGAAAACACAAAATATATAAACATCATAAACAAATACACAAACAACCACCCTTTTTAGGAGGGAGTTCAGCCTGTATGACCACAATATCACAAACAATAAGCAATGCTCTGAAAAGAATGCAATAAACCCCTATACCCTTTTAATTCAATTATCCAGTTCTTTATATTTTATTAATCCACCACAACCATAATTTAAGGCTAAAAAAGAAAAACCCCTACTGTGTGATGCACAAATAAAGAGAGAAAAGTGAATCCCTGCCTCAAAGGGGTGTCAACATTCTTCGCATGAAAAAGGATCATGTAACAGTCCTCTAATCACCTATCCCACAAGATCTGCATCCATACGAGGATGTTGTGACACCACCACACCAAAAAAAATTGATAGAGACCCCATTAGAAATCATGGATAAGCACATTCCATGGAACAATGAGGAGATATGGAAGATAATGAGACCCAAACTGAGGAAAACTGCTAGAAAAAAGGGAGAAAATACCTTGGACTACCACATATAACCAACGAACGATCACCGAGACTAATGGATCGAAGAGGGTGGAAGAGGGTTTGAAGAAATCCTTGGGGCTCCTAGGGTTCATCTGGAATGATATTTGGGAGAGAAAATAGTTGAGTGAATGAAATTTTAGCCAAAAATAATTTTTAAAATAGAACTGGGTTGGGGTATTACATGACATGTAATACCCTTTCACGTTGTGTAATACCTAGGGTTCAGATTACATTGAAAAATGTGTTCCCCCTCAATTTTATTTTATTTTTCAAACCCCAAAATATTAAATGTTTTGAACCCCTCCTTCATTCAATGTAAAAGTCTGCACATTGTGAATCTTTCTAGGAAAAACCGCAAAACCAAACTTCATGTTGTGAAATCAAGTTACACGACATGTAACCTCCCTGCATCTAGATTTTAACAACTGAACTTCTTTAAACTCCCTCCGAGCCTACTCTAAGCACTTCCAATGACCAAAATATCAAAGTAATGGACTAGGAAGGTACAGACTGTTTCAATAAATCTGAGACATGATGTTTCCGATATGACCTGAAGTGCGTTTTTTTAATACAAAAGTGTCATTTTAGTATAGAACAAACATCAAATAGCCATAACTAAGAAAAACATCACATATTGTTTTCAAACATTAAGAAAACAATCCATAATTCATTCTTCACATATAGGAATTGACCACATGTCAATCCAATGCACGATGTGGTCGATATGACCCAAAGTGAGTGTTTCCAATACAAAAGTATCATTTTAGTTTAAAAGACACATCAAATTTCAAAAAACCAAGAAAATAAGCTTGGATTGTTTTAAAATTTTAGGAAAATGATCCATAATATATTTTTGATCTACATGTCAATCCAACACATGATATGGTTGGTATGACTCGAAGTGAGTGTTTTCAATATAAAAGTGTCATTTTAGTTTAAAACACATATCACATATCCAAAATTGAGAAGAAAAAATCATACTATTTTCAAAATTTAATAAAATGATCCATAATATATTTTTGATATGTAGGAATTGACTGTTCATCAATCTAACACAATATGTGGTAGATATGGCCCTAATGCATGTTTTTAATAAAAAAAAGTGTCATTTTAGTTTAAAACATAGATCAAATAGCCAAAATTGAGAAAATGAGCTCAGATTGTTTTTAAATTTTTGGAAAAAAAGATCAATAATATATTTATAAGATGAAGGAATAAACTTCATGTCAATCCGAAATATGATGTGGTCGGTATGAATCAAAGTGTGTGTTTTTAATATAAAAGTGTCATTTTAGTTTAAAACACGTATCACATATCCAAAACCAAGAAAACATGCTTGTGTTGTTTTCAATTTTTTTTAAAATGATCAATAATTTATTTCTGATGTACAATAATCAACCACACATCAATCCAACACACAATGTGGTCGGTATGACTCAAAGTGAGTGTTTCTAATATAAAAGTGTCATTTTTGGTAAAATGCATATCACATAGACAAAACTAAGAAAAAGAGCTTGGATTGTTTTGAAATTTTATGAAAATGATCCATAATATATTTATGACATGTAGGAATCAATCGAATGTCAATCTGACACATGATGTGGCCGTTATGACTCGAATTATGTTTTTTCAATATATAAGTGTCAATTTAGTTTAAAACATGTATCGTATATCCAAAATTGAGAAAGCTAGCTCATATTTTTTTCAAATATTGGGGAAATGACCCATAATATATTTCTAACATGTAGGAGTTGACCACATGTCAATCTGATGCACGATGAGGTCGGTATGACTCAAAGTGCGTGTTTTCAATATAAGTGTCATTTTAGTTTAAAACACGCCTCACATAGTCAAAACTGAGAAAATGAGATCAAATTGATTTTAATTTTTTTTAAACAATCTATAATTCATTTTTGGTATATAGGAATTGACTGCACATCAATCCGACAGGTGATGTGATAGGTATTACTTGAAGTGTGTGTTTTCAATATAAAAGTGTCATTTTAGTTTAAAATGTGCATCATATAAAAAAAACCAAGAAAATGATCTTTAATTGTTTTCAAAATTAAGGAAAATGATTCATAATTCATTTGTGATGTGTAGGAATTTACTGCACATCAATATAGAACATGATGTGGTTGGTATGGATCAAAGTGTGTGTTTTCAATATAAGTGTCATTTTAGTTTAAATTGAATCTCACATAGACAAAACTATGAAAACAAGCATGGATTGTTTTAAAACATTATGTAAATGATCCATAATATATTTTTGATGTGTAAGAATGAACCACACATCAATCCAACACATGATTAATTGATAATATCATTAATATATATAGTAATTAACAATATAAATAATCATTTGTGGATTATATAACATTAAAATTATAAGTTTATTTTTTTATTTAATGTTATTAAAATAAACATTGGTTTTATTACAAAGAGAAACTTTTATATAGATATTGATCGTTGAAACGAGTCTGCTAGTTTTGATTTTGTATATGGGTTGTAATTTTTTTGGTTAATTGTAAATATGAAATTAATGTAAAAATTTTGTATGTAACTTTTGAATTGAAATGATAGTGCCATGTTTTATTTTTATTACAATATGATATAATATATATTTACATTCTTGTTTATGTATTCTGATTGGGTTCGATTGTACAAGACTTTGGCATGACTGTTGTAGGTTTTTAGATATGTAGCAATTGAAATGGCCTTTATCAGCACTAGATGAAGCACTGATAAATGGTCCCTTTATCAATTAATCATATAGCACAGATAAATGTTTTGTTTATCAGTGCTTTATCTAGCACTGATAATGGGTCTCTTTATCAGTGCTTTATCTATAACTGAAAAAAGGTACATTTTATCCATCCAATGTTATAATGTTTATTCATAGTAAAGGGGGGCCCCTGAGGACCAATCACGGAATGGGAAACCCATATTATGGGGCCTGAAATAATGAAGACCAAGGGAATCACCCTAGATAAGATTCACCCCCTCTGGTTTAAGCTGGGACACATTAGTAAGACATGACACCTGAGAACCAGGGACTGCAAGAGAGGCCATATGATCCACCAATTTGTTCCCCTTGCACCACGTATGAGAAATACTAATGTTGTCATTGAGGATATCCTTGAAATGTATAATCATATAGGTAATTGACCAGGGGATGGTTCCTTTATAATGAAGAGTGTCATGGATAATCATTGAGTCTGTTTCCATGTGGTCAATGGAAATTCCCCTACGGTTGGTAATGGATGTGAGATTTTAATATTGCTTAGATTATCGGTTCTCTTAAGTGATGATAAAGATCATTCATAGTGTTGTTATAAGCACATTTTTTAGTTGTGTCTGATCTATCCATACTTCCATAATATTCATACTAAAGGTATAAATCTTCCCTATAATTTATTTTTTTGTCTATCAATAATCTGTATTGGTACATGGATAAATGTCACATCCAACTCAAGAGTAACATGGTCCCAAATTATCACATGACTCAGATCCATGCAATAGTTCTCGAGTTGAGAGATACGGAAGACATTACATACACCACTAAATATCAATGGTAAGGCTAACCGATAAACAACCATACCAATCCATTCCTCAATCTAAAATGGTCCAACATACCATGGATCCGACATCCATTATTTTCTCAAGTGTCAATGACCATGTCTCAGTGACACTTTTAAGAGGATGTGGCCCATCATATCAAAAGAAAAAGGGTGGCGATGATGATCTACATACAATATCTGTTGGCTATGAACCATTTCCATCTACTTTTGGATCATCTAGATCTTCTCCATAGTCTCATGGATTGAACTGGGCCCAATCAGTGAAGTCTCTCATGTTTCCACCCAACATAGTGGAGAATGATATGGAAAACCATATTATACATAAAATGAAACCATATATATCCTCACCTGGTAATTATTATTGTTGGATAAATCCACTAAAGGATTGTGGTCTTCCCTTGAGCCGTCAAAAACCATGACACAAACTCTGAGCATATCATCCAACATTTGAATTGTGTGTTCTGCTAGCCATCTGTCTAAGGATGATATATTTTAATCATGGTCAACTGAGTTTTGAGAACCTATATCAACGATTGCCACAAATTGAGAAGTAAATTGATGATCTATATTGGAAATAATTGAAACTCAAACTCCGTGTAATTTTACCACTTCTCAAATATGTAGCTTTATCAAATCCTCTACAATGTTCGACTCTCCAATTGGGAGGAAGTGTGCTGACTTGGTGAGTTGATCCACAATCACCCAAATAGAATCATTCATCTGAAGCATCCTCAATAGATTGGTGAAAAATTCCATGTAAATCTACTCCCAATTCCATATGGGTATAGGCATAGACTATAGCATACCAGTTTGTTATTGATGCTTAACCATAACCTACTGATATGTTAGACACTTTATAGTGAAATATTCAATCTTGTGTTTTATACCTAACCACCATAAATTAGTTTTCATCACCTTGTACATATTCTGAATACCTGGATGAATAAACCATTTGGATGGTGATATGTTGAATGAATCTGTTCCCAAAAATACTAAGTGACTACAATTCGATGATGAAAATGTAACAAAGAGTTTACATACTATGTCCAACCATCATAAGTATCCCTGCTATTTAAGTTTGAAATAATAGTGGTGAAATCGGGATCTTCTATCTGAGACACTTTTATAAAATCAATAATCTATTAATAAGATTAACTGGGAAGAAAACTGCATTCTCATTTTGTTTGACACAATCCAGATGCATGTTAGCAATGACACTCATCAGCTGTCACTAGTCACGAGTTTCCCTGAAAACATCGTTATATAAATTCCAACTCAAAGAATCTACTACAGAATTCACTTTCCTTGACATATACTCCAAGTAGAAGTCAAACATTTAGAGATATTTCATCTGTATTCATTACCTTGAGTTCAAATATTGTTCGTAGAATATATATTTCAATATCTTATGATCAATGAAGACTATGAACCATTCTCAAAAGGTAGTGATGTCGAGACTTTAAGGCATGAACCACTGCAACTAATCCTAGGTCCTGTTTTAGATAATTCTTCTCATGTATTTGTAACTATCTCAAACCATAGGTAACAACATGATCTCCCTACATGATAACACAACTGAGACCAGATTTAGACACATCACAATATACCATCCATCATGATGTGAGACATCATTTCCATGGGTAATCCCAATTTTTTAACCATGCGAGATGCAAGAGAAGAATTTGATGCACCGGTATCAGACAAGACATGACTAATAGCTATGTTCAGAAGGATAGTACCTTGCACTATAGAAGGTCCCAATAAAAGGAAAGGGGATTTTAGTTGTGGATTAATCTGGATAAAGGCATGGATGGTTCTTCCTACACTTCAAAAGGATACAATGTTTTGTTTTTCCTTTGAGGGTTAAAATGGAAAGTTATAGGTTGAACCTTTTGGTATTAAAAAGGTAATTGTAATGAGTTGTGACTCTTTAACAAAAGTAAAAGATTCTATTTTAGTGGGTGTCACTTATCTTGAAATTTGAGAGAAGTGAAGAGTAAATGTAAGGTCAAACACATCATGTAACACACACATTAATATATATATATATATATACTAATCTTGGTTTCCTCTATTTTCCATGTCACCTCCACACCATTCCATGTATCTAAAACGTGACTCTCTGTGTAAATTTTTCCTACATCCACCACCAATCATTGTTATTTGGCGTGGCTCCCACCCTTGAAAATTATTACCCTCTACCTAGGGTTTTCGTTCCCCTGCTTCTCAACGATCCCAATCTTGCATCTATGGTACCACCTACAACACTCCATCTTCGAACACTGGCCTTCATCTACCCGTCCATCACACTCCTAGATCCTCATCTCCATATCCATTCATCGCACCCCATTTCAGTCTACAATCGTCACAACCCCTCTTCCATTACACATCTCCTTTGAACTTCAAGTATGCAATTATTTATTCTCAGATCACTGCCTATGACTATGGATCACAACCCCTATTCCATCCCACATCTAGTTTGTAGTTCTGGTCTGTGATTATTTCTTCTCGGCTCACTTCCTCCGACTATGTGTCACATCTCATATTCCCTCCTGTATTAGCTTTACAGTTCAGGTATGAAATTTATTACATATTCCAAAACCTAAATCCTTGATTCCTTACATCACATATCATTTCACTTGTATATTAACATGGGTTTAAATTTAGTTTTCTAATTTTTCATATTATGTTTGAAAATAACAAACTTCTACTGTGGTTAGTTTTATGTTTGTCATTATATCTTCTTGGCCCAATTGTTGCTTCTCCTATTCCCTCATGCAACATATTCTCACTTTAGTATGAGATTATTTATTTTTCTAATTTTATGGTGTTGTTGTGCATCATGTGTTTAGGAGTTTATAATATGTTCACAAAAGAATTTATATTTTAGTAACGATTGAACTTTTGGGAATTATGGAGATATTAGGCACACAAGAGATTCTGTTGGTCAACTTTTCTATAGGTAACTAATGCCATTACATCATCATTAATTAAGATTTGAGGTTTGATTTATTTTTTTATAAGTCAAATATATGTCTTTTTGATTTTTCAATGTTATGGTATGATTCAAATTTATTTTTCTATAGTTTTTGGAATGTTTTTGATACATTATTAGTAACTTTTCACCCTAATCTGCCTTTTTGGTCTGTGCACTCAAAACTATTGCTCATTATTTGGAATTTACCGTAATGAATTTACAGCTACTGGTTAATTCACTTGTCATTATTTGTAAGAAAGCTATGGACCATCCCAAGATTTTATGGTGACTACACCAGTGGTCACTAGAGGTCTCATTTAGGATCAACTTTGGACAATAAATTAGTTATCATAGAATCCTTCTCATAGATGGTCCTGGAGATTCATGGTTTTTTATTCCAATAATGAAAGTGGAACAAAGTATGCATTTTGAATTGAACATTCATTCTTATTAAATTTATCTGACCATTTGATTACAAATAAATTTCAATATCTTGACTATATATGCATCACTTTGTGGTATAGTGGTTGTAGAATCCAATATGAAAAATGCCAATTGGGTTGTGCTGGAAAAGTAATGTTTTTATTGTATTTCAGTAGGAACAAAGAAATAAATTATTGAATCTCCCATGGTAAGTATAGGGAATATTTTTTTCACCTTTGATGGACCGTCACATTTGTTATGTTGTATTTTTATAATGAACTTGGAATATGATAAACCTGTTAATGAATATGGGTAGAGGGACGAATTATGTTTTTCATATTTTTTATAAATTTACTCTATTAAACTATATATATTTTTAATTTTATGTATGTCTTGAAAACATATAGAGATGGATATGAAATGGTTGAATACCCTAATCAAAACCCTTTCTCTCAATTCCCCCCCTCTTCCCTCATTTTTTTTTAATTTTAGTAAAGATAAATCCTTTATTTTTTTCACTGATAACATTATATTTTGAACTATATATGCATGGAATTATTCAATGAGTTAAATGAGCTACATATTTCTTGTAGAAAATATTATTTCTAAAAAATACCATATTAAAAAATATATATTAAATGTATACATTTTCAAAATTTTCATACTAACTTCATATTTTGAACTGTATATTCATTTTCCAAATTTTCATTTTAATATTATAATAGAAGTAGTTCCTTACAGTTTGAAGTAATTCCATTTTCTATTACTGGATCAAACTGGTTATAGGTAAAAAAACATGTATTCATTTTCTATTATTAGATCAAATAGGTTATTTGTAAAAAACATGTATTTAGGTATAAAACATGTATTTAGTTATATATATATAAAATAAAAGACAATATTCATTTGATGATGGATTTAGTTATCTGATATGTTTATATTTTTTCTTCCTTATCAGATTGTGTGAAGGTGGAGATTTGTTAGAAATAATTTTAAATAGGTAATATTTTTATTGTATAAAAAATCATAATTTTTTTTTCTTTTTTCAAAATTCATCTCATTTATACTGCATAGGTGGAAAATATAAAGAGAAATATGAAAAATCCATTGTTGTGTATATTTGAAATGTGGTTTCCTTTTGTCATCTTCAAGGTGTTGTGCACCGTGACCTAAAGCAATTGGTTTTTATTCTTGAAACTGAAACCCTTCTTTTTTATTTAGTTTTATATTTCTCTTATAATAACCATTGTCATTGTTGTTTAACAGAAATTCATTTTCACATCTATAAATGAAGAATATGATATGATGGTCATATATTTTGGACGTTATGACTTTATTAATCTAGTTAAGAATTGATGATCTTCCCTGACTTCTTGGATGAGGCATCATTATGTTATAGGATTTTATAAATATTTTTTTCTCGTATATTGGGTTGTGTTTGGTTTTGGAAAATGCTTAAATTTTCATTTTTAAAAAGCATAGTAAAGAAGAAATAGAATATTTTATAAATATTTGTTTGTCATATTTTATTTAGTTTCTATTGCTGTGTCAAACCGGTTATAGGAACAAAAAATGTATCATAATAATTCTCGATCCTATGGTTTGAGAGTTCTGATATGTGTATCCCTTGGATATTGGACATCCTTATCTTATCAAACACCCTGCTATCCCAACATGAGGGAATTACAACTTCCCGTTTCCCTTCAATGGAAACCCATGAGGAATTTCAGGTGATGTTTAAGCTTTAGCTTCTGCATAAGCTTCCCACCTCTAGGTATTGTGTCTCCAAATTTATATTTTTATGCATAAAATGATGGATTAGATGCTTTGATGTTTTTCTTCTATGATTAATTATAGGTACAGAAATGTGGGTTTGTTATTTTACTAGCCTAACATTGGTAGAATGTAGAAGCTAGGTTAGGATTTGGGAAGCTGGTGTGGAATCCCCCTTAAAAGTTTTACCCTCAACCTAGGGTTTTCATTCCTCTACTACCCGATGATCCAAATCTTGCATCTCTGGTACCGGCTACAACAATCCATCTCTGAACACTAGCCTTAGGCTACCCATCCTTCGCACTCTTGGATCCTTATCTCTGTCTCCATTCATTGCACCTCATCTCTATATCCAATCATCGCAACCCATCTTCCATTACACATATCCTTGAACTGTAGGTATTCAGTTATTTATTCTTGAACCACTGCCTTTAAATTTGGATCAAAATCCCTATTTTATCCCACATCCTCTTTGTAGTTGTGGTCTATGATTATTTCTTCCTGGCTCGCTTCCTCTGACTATGCGTTGCATCTGCTATTCTCTTTGATACCATCTTCACAGTTCTTTTATGAGATTAATTTTGTATTCCAAAACCAATATCCTTGATTCTGCATTACACATATCATTTCAATTGTATATTACAATGAGTTCAAATTTAGTTGTCAGATTTTTCATGTTATATTTGAAAATAACAAACTTCTACTGTGGTTAGTTTTATGTTTTTCATTATATCTTCTCAGCTCACTTGTTGCATCTCCTATTCCCTCTCACAACATCTTCTCACTTCAGTTATGAGATTAATTATTTTTCTAATTTTATGTTGTCGTTGTACATCATGTGTTTAGGAGTTTGTAATATGTTCACGGAAGAATTTATGATTTAGTAACGATTGAAATTGTTGGAATTGTGGTGATGTGAGGAACACAAGAGAGACTATTGGTCAACTTTTCTATAGGTAACTAAGTCTATTACATCATCATTAATTAAAATTTGAGGTGTGATTTATTTTTTTATAGGTCAAATATCTGACTATTGACTTTTTCAATGTTCTGGTATGATTCACATTGATTATTATACAGTTGTTTTAGAATGTTTTTGATACATTATTTGTACCTTTTCAACTTAAGATGCCTTTTTTTTCTATGCACTCAAAACTATTGCTCATTATTTGGTATTTCCAGTAAGGAATTTTTAGCTACTGGTTAATTCACTTATCATTATTTGGAAGAAAGATATGGAGCCTCCCTAGATTTTTTGGTGACTGTTCCAGTGGCCACTAGATGCCTCATTCACACTCAAATTCGGACAATAAATATGATATCACAGAATCCTTCTCACAAATGATCATGGGGCTTCATGATTTTTTTATCCAAACAATGAAAGTGACACAAATTCTGCAATTTAAATTGAAAGTTCATTCTTATTAAGTTCATATAACCATTTGATTATAGATAAATGTCAATATCTTGACTATATATACATCACCTTGTGGTACAGTGGCTATAGAATCCAAGATGAAAAATTCCAATTGGGTTGTACTGGACAAGTAATGTTCTAATTGTATTTCAATAGGAACAAAAAAATAAATTATTGAATCTCCCATGGTAAGTACAGGGAATAATTTTTTCACCTTTGATGGACTTCCACATGTGTTATGTTGTATTTTTATGATGAACATAAAATATTTTCAACCTTTTGATGAATATGGGTAGGGAGACGAATTGTGATTTTCATATTTTTTTATAAATTTACTATATTCAAATATATATATTTTCATTTTATGTATATATTGAAAACATTTAGATCCAAACATGTAATTATTGAATACCCTAATAAAAACCCTTTATCTCACTTCCCCCTATTCTCAAATTTATTTTTTTAATTTTAGCAAAGATAAATCCTTATTTATGTTCACTAATAATCGTATATTTTGAACTATATATGTATGGAATTATTCAATGAGTTAAATGATCTGCATATTTCTTGTAAAAAAATTTATTTTTCAAAAATCCCATATTCAATATTATATATTAAATTGTATAAATTTTCTTAAATTTCATGCTGAAATTCATATTTTGAATTGTATATTCGTTTTCTAAATTTTAATTTTAATTTTATAATAGAAGCAGTTCTTTACTGTTGGAAGGAAGTTCATTTTCTATTACTGGATCAAACTGGTTATAAGTACAAAACATGTGTTTGGTTTGTATTGTTGGATCAAACAGGTTATATATATAAAAAATGTATTAATGTAAAAAACATGTATTTAGTTTTATATGTATAAAATTAATGAAAATATTTATTTGATGACGGATTTAGTGATCTGATATGTTAAAATTTGTGCTTCCTTATCAGATTATGTGAAGGTGGAGAGTTACTAGAAAGAATTTTAAATTGGTAATATTTTTTATTTATAAAAAATCAGAAAAATATTTTTTTTTTCAAAATCCATCTCATTTCTGTTGAAGAGGTGGAAAATATATATAGAAAGATGTAAAATCCATATTTGTGCAGATTTGAAGTGTGGTTTCCTTTTGTCATCTTCAAGGTGTTGTGCACTATGACCTAAAGCTATAAGTTTTTATTCTTGAAACCAAAAATATTCTTTTTTATTTAGTTTTATATATTTATTATTGTAACTGTTGTATTTTTTGTTTAAAGAAAATTCCTTTTCACATCTATAAATGAAGAAGGTGATATGAAGGTCATAGATTTTGGCCTTTCTGACTTTATTAAGCCATGTAAGAATTTATGATCCACCTTGACTTATTGCATGAGGCATAATTATGTTATAGGATTTTATAAATATTTTTTTCTCGTATATTGGGTTGTGTTTGGTTTTAGAAAATGTTTCACTTTTAATTTTCAAAAAACACAGGAAATAAGAAACATAAGATGTTATAAAAATTTGTTTATCATATTTTATTCAGTTTCTATTGTTGAATCAAACTGGTTACAAGTAAAAAACATGTATCAGAACATTTCTTGATCCCATGGTTTGAGAGTTATGATATGCGTATCCCTTCGATATTGGACATTATTATCTCATCATACACACTACTATCCCAACATCAGGGCATTACAACTACCAGCTTTCCTTCAATGGCGACCCATGCGTAATTTTAGGTGATTTTTAAGTTGTAGCTTTTTCATGAACTACCCACCTCTTGGTATTGTGTCTCCAAATTTCTATTTTTATGCATAAAATGATTGATTAGATTCTTAGAATTTTTTATTTTGTGATTACTTATAGGTACAAAACTATGGGTTAATCATTTTTCTAGCCTAACATCAGTAGAAGGCAGTAACTAGTTTAGGATTTGGGTTAAAATAATGTATTTCATGGTAGCATTCACTACGTTATTAGTGCATATATCCTACTCCTTTTCACCTTTTCAGGTATGTTATGCAATTGGGGGATATTCTTGGGAATTGTTTGGTATGGTTTTCATTCTTCATGGATGTTCTAGCATAGAAGTGGTGTGTTCTATACATTATGATTGTTCCCCCTTAACCAGGAAACTAAATTTTCTATATTAGTTTCTTAATGTGGAATTTTCACTAGGTACTAAAATAATGACTATTTCATGAAAGTCTCATGATCTAGGAAATTTTACTCAATGCCTCTAGATATGATCATTAATAATGAACTGTGTAGTCTGTTATAATTGTGTAAATTGATGCATTTTCATTATTTTTTTATTCATATATACATGTTTCATGAGAAGAGAAATATGAGATGGAAGAAAATATGTTTCTATTGTAATAGTTCAGTAGTGCATAGTTTTCAATTGATTTATAATCTACTAATATGTAGTTCCATCCAAATTATTTCTAAATATCTATTTTTCTATGACAACACTTATATCGGTATATGTTGTTTTTAGTTTTATATCACTAATATTATCTTTATTTAATTACAATATCCCTCTAATAATACATTATACTTTAGAATTTTCTATTTTATAACTATTATTTTTTAATAGTAGATTCTTTATTGTGAAAATTATTATTATTGATTATCTTGTCATATGATTACAGAGATGGACCACACACCTTCGAAAAATAAAGCAAGTGTCATGAATTGTATTCTGTAGAGAGAATTATTCTAATCCATAGGTATGTATATTATTATTTTTTTGATTTTATTTCATGTTCTTGTATGCATGATATATTTTATGTTTAATTAATCACCCACATTATAGGATCACATATTACCTCAACTACTTTACATTATTATTCTCAAAAACAAACTTCCACATCAAATATGGGACAATACTGTACTATAATTATAGAAATTAAGAAATATAGGACCCCAATAATTTTACATGTTTTTGTTTCTTACTGTACTATATTTTAATGATAAACTAAAACAATTCTTCTATGTTATTATTTAACTATCCATTGCAGACTCAAGAAATTCACATTTCTTTACTATTATCTTAATTTATTTTGTAATTAGATATATGTTCTCTTAGATGTTAAATAATAGTGTTCAAAATGGATGTTACCTTTTTAAAACATCACAATATGTTACCTTTTTTTACTATAGAATTTATATTCCATTACTTATAAAACAACTTCAACTATTGTATAAGATAATGATTTTATAGTTATTCCATCATAAATTCCTGCACCTATTTATATATAACATAATAATATTAGTATAATTTATATCAATTTCATTTCCTACATATTTTTAGTTAGAATGGATTCATTTTCACAGGTCTTAGAGATGGATTCTAATGTGGTGTCATACTCTGAGAACATGATACTTATGAAAAACATTAACATTCTAAGCCCTTATTTCATGATATTCATTTTGTTGATATTTTTGTTTGTCACTGCGAGTTAGATGGATTCATTGACAATGAAAATCATGTATGGTGTTGGTGTAATAATTTATAAACATTATTATATTCCCCTTCGATTCATTCATACTTTTTTTGAATGCCAAAGCAACGTTTCCTCTCATTACCTAACCATGCTAGACTAGCCTTGTCATTAGGTTCTTCAAATTCTTGGGCTCAATACTACAGATCACCCATTAGAAAAAATCATTGATTATGGAAATGTTAGTAGCACCAATATAGGAAGGAAACTTTTGGTTTCTCGAATATGTATGCACCTATGTGATTTCATATTCTATATGCACTTATTTTTTATACAACATTTAATTTATATAGAATGGTGACATTGATTCGGATGCTATATCAAATGGTGATACTGATTCTCATGCTATATCAAGATTCAATCTGTCTTCATCTATATTTTTTATTCAATTTCATGTTTTCAAGTTTTCTGAAGTGGTTGAAGGGTCTTCTTACCCTTGATTGGTCTTTGTTCATGCGATCTTTAAAACCCACAACCCAACTCTCTTAACATTGACTGAAGAAGGTAGACATTCAGATGATAGGGAAATGTCACTATTGTCTGATTCTATGGAGTAGGCTTAGGATGCTGTAGCTTTTGAAGGAAGTGAAACTCCTTCATAAATGAAACTCACGTTTCCAATTTAAATGTCCTGACATTATTTTTCAGATGTAAACTTTAAATATCCTATGTAACGACCTTCATGAGTTCATGTGGAGGTTATTAGATATAAAATGGAATATATATATATGGTTTGATTGAACAGATAATGATGTATTTCCAAGGAAGCTTCATTCACGGAGATCGATGGTCTTTTTAAATTTGTATTGTAGTATTGTGGTCTCCTTTATGCCCATAAAGGTGATTTTGGGATTGATACCACAATTTTTAGGGAAGAAAAATAACTTCATGATTGATGAATCCTCCAGTCCATTTTTCTCTTGAGATACCAATTATCTTTTAATGATACCATAAGAAATGTGATTGGGTTTCCTACTAATCCTCATCCATGAGTCGTTGCAAGCCCATATACTCCAGTCAGAATCCCAAAACCCTAAAAATCTATCTAGCTTTTTTTTCCATCATTTATCTCAATCTCCACACTTGCCTCCATCTTTTTCTCCACTTCTAGCTTCCATTTTGTATCTGTCTCTAGTCTCCGCCTCTCCTATTCCATCATGTTCCATCTATGTCAGCATTAGTCTTTTTTCAAGTATTATAATGGTGTGTCCATATTTTATTCACTACTATTCCATTTTTATGCACCAATACTTTTTGATTAAAAAATATTCAACATTATTATTTCCTAGTAACTTTTACAAATATCATTCTCTTATTAAATAAAAACCATTAATCCAACATGTTGTGTGTACGCACAGGTGATTACTAGTTATATATAATGTGAGGGAGGTATACCCCTCTAAATATTTTATTATTTTTATTATTATTACGATAATAATAATAATAATAATTACAATTATAATTATAATTATAATTATAATTATTTTGTTTCTTTAATGTTGTTAGTCAATAGGTTGGCATTTTTTTCATTTTTGTTTTCCCTTCTTCGTGTCTCCAAACTTGATCCATATTCTTCATGTAACACACAGATTAATTTCATATCAATGTTTAAAAAGTAAAATCGTTTTTAGGTTAAAAGAAAATTTTGGGTGCATTATACGAGTCATATAAATCGATGCAGATATTTATAAATTTGAGATCATTTTATAAAAGAACACAATATAAATGATATGATGAAAATTAAATGAGTTAATTTTTATTTAACAATTATCTTATAATATTCTCAAATCATATCCATATCATTTATAGAGAAAAAAAAATCAGCATATGAGAATTCATATATAATTTTGTATTAATAAACTTGATCACATATTTTGTTTTATATTTTCTATTGAAATATTTTTCATCATATATGTTGTCTTTAAATGATGGATCTTATTTATTAAAATGAAAATATAATTTTATTTGGGTCAATTAATATGTGTAACAATAAATTAAAATACAAAACATTGTATGGAGTTTGGGCAGCCCACATTTTCTCATCAAACCCGGTAAGTAGCGAGGGGTCCGTAATCTGGGTTCTTGGTTTTACCCCAAGAAAGCGGCGTAATATTGCACTATTTTTCTTCCCCATCAAAAGAACCTCCACTTTCGGCCTTCTCTATAACCCTACCACATCCGACACAACCACGAGACTCATAGGCGCAACACATGGCTTCCTCAAGAACTCTCATAGGATGAACGACACCTGATTCCACCAAGAATCCGAGGATAAATCAATCAAACACTCCAAGGGAATGAGGGGGGGGGAGAATAACTGAGGCCTCCTAGTTAAATTGATGGGGGGAAACATGTTTTTAGGGGTTAACAAATCAATAGGTGTTATTTTGGTAATTTCATAATTTTATGTGATTAGGAGGCCACACCATTTGGATGTGTGGTTTTCTAAACCGTGAACCAACCATGTGATTCCCACTACTTAATAAATATTAACCCCACATGATTTATCAAATCATGTGAAAACCATACAACCACATTTTTGGCGCCAAAATTTTGGAAGAAAAAGAAGGAGAAGAGGCCCCACAAACTGCCTCGTGAAACCACTTCACAGAGTCCCCCAAGCACTACGGCCACAGCGAAGCAAAAGACGCAGACCCCTCAGCGAAAGCCCTTGACGTTCGTGACCCACCACGAAGCCAAGGAGGCAGAACCCTCCACAAAATCCCTTGACATTCACAACCCACCTTGAATCCAAGGAGTCAGACCCCTCCACGAAATCCCTTGACGTTCGCAACCTGCCGCAAAGCGAAACAGGCAGACTGCTCCGTGAGCGCCCTTGACATTTGCGACCCTCCGCGATGCTAAGGAGGCAGACCACTCCATGACCGCCCTTGACATTCATGACCCTCCGCGAAGTAACTCAGCCCCTCTTCATGACGTGTAATCTCTGCTTCATGGTGCCTCTTGCCTATTAATACTGGGCTCCCCTCGAGCCCGAAGGATGGACAATCTGACCTTTCGGCTTCTCAGCTCCCGAATCACGAAGTATTCTTCCGCTCTGTGAATTATGAGCTACGCGAGGTATTCTTTCTTCATGATGGGCCTCCACATTCTCTTGTTTTGATCCCCTATTCTGATAGGAATGCCTTTCGCGAAGCCTAAGGGCTTTAGCGAAGGAAGGGGATACCCAAGGGGACTCGGGTTGTCACGAAGTGTTTATGATTCGCAAAACACCCCTCATGTACATGTGATCCACATGCCAAGGCAGGGTCACTGTACTTCGCGAAGCACATTGCTTCATGACACTTTGCTTCGCGAGGCGCCTGTGCTCCATGAGGCAGTTCTCCACGAACGCCTTTCCACTTCACGAAGCACCTCCCATTTCCACCTCCTCCCCATGCTAAGGCTAAGGAACCCCACTTCGTGAAGCACATCCCTTTGAAAGTTTCCTCCACCACGCAGAGAAACCAGACTCCACAAGGCCCCCACATATGGACTCCTCTTCTTGGCAATTCCTTTTCCCATGTGACCCTCCAGGTTTTCACGATGGGACTTCAAAGTCCCCTGGACTATAACAACTATAGAATTGCTTCGCCTATTTCTTCTTCGCATAGCCACACTAACGTGGACCCCTCGATGGTTTTCTCTATGACCCCCCTTCAGTACGGCCTTTCCAAGTCCTTCCCTTCCACAAGGTGAAGAGGGAACCAATTATGTAAGTCCTAGGGGTGTGGAGTAAACCCACCTCGTCCGAGCTGCAGGACGTTAAACTGCCAAGCACCCTCGTCCTCAACACACGACGTTAAATTGTGACATTTCCCCGTGACTCTCACGCGGGGTCCCCCTGCCTCATACATTCTCCACGCCCGCTCGTCTCCATGGGGATGGGGTCACCCCTCACATGGGATGATATAATCCTTACCGGAGTGGAGTTTGTCTACAGGGAAGGGCATCCACCTTGGTGTAAGCCCCTAGCCATCCTTGCAGTAGGCAGAGCCCTCCCTGCAACCTCCTTTCATCTTCGGTCCCCAAGGCCAGTGGAGGACGTGATAAAGAACATTCCCCCTCCTCTCTTCTTGGGTCCCAAATCCCTCTCCCCCTGCGATTTTTGCCCTCGGGACTCAATCCTGGAGTAAGTCCCAGCACCATGGGCCACCCAACACATAAGCCCCTCCTCGCTTCCCACGGACGCACCCTTCGCGACGTGATCGTCAGGTCCCTGCAACCTCTTGTTTCTCACACTGAGCATGACTCCTGTGGGCTCAGAGTGAGCATCGACCATGACAAACCTTGGACCACCTCAGAGCATAAGCCCCAAATACCCCTGTCCCTCATGAAATTAAACTACATTCCAATCTAGCGGTAAGCCGCTGTGACCCATCTGAACAACATAGACTTTGATCCATGTCAAGGCATGGTACGTAGGAAGCCTCCCCAAGGTTCAATACCAACTCCCATCGGACCAAGGTCCATCTTCACGTCGGTTCACCGAAATCCACTCCTAAGCTACAAGGACTTTGATCCATGTCAAGGCATGGTATGTAGGAAGCCTCCCTGGGGATCAAGCCCACTATACACTTGAACCAAGGTCCTTATTCATGTCGGTTATTCTACACGCCTCTATCCCACATGACATTAAAGTGCATCCCAATATAGAGATATGCCATTGTGATCCCACTATCTGGTTGTCCCGATACCCCTTCACATCGGTTCAATAGCCCCTTTCCAACCCGAACTTCGAGGAATTTGATCCATGTCAAGGAATGGTATGTAGGAAGCCTCCATGAGGTTCAAGCCCACCACCCATTGGACCAAGGTACTTATTCATGTCGATCCTCTGACACACACCTTCTGAACTACGTGGACTTTGATCCATGTGAAGGCATGGTATGTAGGAAGCCTCACGAGGTTCAAGCCCACCACCCAGTCATTCCAACCATCATTCACATCAGTTCACACACACCTTGGGTACCCTAGAGTGTATGCCCCACACCATCCTGAACTATGGGGACTTTGATCCATGTCAAGGCATGGTACGTAGGAAGCATCCCTGAGGTTCAAGCCCACACCCATTGGACCAAGGTCCTTCTTCACGTCGATTCACCGGAATCCATTCTGAACTACTTGGACTTTGATCCATGTCAAGGCAAGGTACGTAGGAAGCCTCCATGAGGTTCATGCCCATCACCCATTGGTCGCTCCGATCCCCTTAACGTTGGTTCTCACCAACTGAACTACGTGGACTTTGATTCCCTGCCATGGGGATACGTAGGAGGTATCTTCAAGAATCAATCCCATCACTGCCATCATCTCCACGATGGTCCCATATCATTCCCCCTCCACTCCATTCAATTTTCCATCACCCATCCTGATTCTTACCTGGGCCGCCACATCCCGATGAGATCATGCCACCCCATTCCCCTCAATAGCATTCGGGAAGCTGCCCATGTGATGGCCCGAATATCGGTGCTCCCTCGAGGGGGTTCTTCAAATTTGATCCACTCTAGCTAGTGTTCTGATCAGCCCGATCCGTCTCCGCTAGACGTTAAATTTGTGGCATACCCTGTGTTAAACATGAGAAGATGAGGAAAACCTCAGATACATGCCTATGGAATATGATTCTCTGTACTTCATGTGGGATGCCTCAGGCTTCCGCGCCCTCAAGAAGCCCTATAATAAGGGACAAAAGATAGAAATGCCAATTCCCAACGTCCAGACACACCCATGATGCCTCAACGTGACTACTCCCCCAACTGAAGGTTGCTGCCCTAACTGGACCCCTTAGAATGTCCTGACATAAGATGTGTAATTAACCGGAATCCATGAAAACATGGAACTGGGAATAGTTTCAAGGACAACATATTAAATCTATAAGGGAGACCCAGACTAGGTGACAAGTTCCGAGGAGGAATCCATGGAAGGAAGATTCGACATCCCATCATCCCGTTTCGATCATAGAGAAGACATCCCTGAATAAGGAGCGAATGTTGCCCACCTTTGGAAAGTGGGAATGCGGGGAAACATAATAGCATCGACTTCCCCCAAATGTGACGGACACGTGCGCCCCGACGAAAGCATCTAAAACAGAAATGGTGAGATTTCCGTGAAGTTCTTCTCCTCAATGTGGAGATTAGTAGTGCTTGAGACATCAGTAGAGTGACGTGTCACTGGATCTAGATATCCGGCGTCGGGCCCCACCAAGAAAAAAGCAGGCCAGGCGTGAAACTCACCAGAAGTTGGGGAAGTCAAAACGTTGGGCATCTTGGTCTGCGACGTTGTCAGCGTGGATCCCTCTTACCGGTCATGGAGGATGGAATGGCGCAGCAGCACTGGGTGTTGATTTCTTCTTCTGTCAGTACTAATGAGATGATCTCCCTGCCTCCAGGAACCCAGTTGCTATATCCAGAACCCCAACACCTCCTTCCCACCAACGCAGGGGCATGAGAAATATCAACGCATCTACCCCGATCGGTTGTTCATTTTCTACGATGGCCTTGACTACCACAACTACTGGGTGCCCACGCCCCCTCTCCCCATCAGAGATTATCCAACAAAGGGTAATCAATGACCTTGTACATTGGTACGAGGAGGAAGGGGTCATCCCTATGAGGGACATGGCCTGCCTGGATTTAGAGGCATCTACGCCTCGCCGTCAACGTCACCCCCGAGGGCCGCGCAGGGAGCCGCTGCCCCCCCACTTCAACCTTGAACTGTTTTGGGAGCCTCTCCCTAGAACGCCTCTATGACTCCATGCCCAACACCAATGAGGTAGGGGATGTTCGGGCCATCCCGACCAGAGTTCCATCCTAGGGGTTCCCAGTGAGGGTCCCCACTAGGTCGCGCCAGTGCTGCTACCCAGTTCCCCGAGCTGAATAGAAGGTAGAATACCTACCTTCACCACCGGCACTAGCATGACTGACCCGATGCCAGTGTCATTCATAGGCCGAGGAGGACGCCCGTCAAGGGGCATCAACGTCAGAAGCTACTATGGTCCAATCCACCACCGACATGCATCATCAACCCGCTACATATGACGAGCAGGGGAAGCTATACACCTGACCTGTATCGAGGCCCCTACCACCCCATAGGCAGGTTGGTTCGACTCTCCTAGTTCCAGGCACAAGAGGTGGCCACCGTTGACTTAACCTCAATAATTCCACCCAGTATGGAGACCCTCCCCATGCAACCACCATGGAGGACGCGGGCATTTCCCGCTCCCAGGCCCGGCTCGGAGATATGCCTCGTGCCACCTTTGAACCGAATGAGGGCCTTTTCCATGGTAGAAACACCTCATATGGGAACCTCTCCCACGCTCATTACACTGGATACAGAGCCGTCCCTTCTGCCACAGACCACCGGGGTGGGGACGTTGCACATCCAGTCACTCTCCGATGTGAGGACCTTTCTCACATCCTTGTAGCAGCCGAAGGGGGTCCTATTCATCCTATCAACCAGAGGGGTAGAGATCAACTTCACTTCACCAACACCTAGCATGGAGGTCCTACCCGTGTTCGGTCCGATCAGTACGGGGGCCTGCCTCGCACTGACGTCACCAAGGGAACCAGGGATGGAGGTCGTACCCGTGCTCCTGTCGGTTCAAATGGGGTCCCACCCGTACCAGCACCTAGCACAGAGGTCCTCCCCATGTCCCCTTTGACATCTTCCCCGGTGCTCCTCGCACCCCATCCCACTTAGGTAGAATTACTCCCCACCCCAACACTATTACGTTCGAAGGACCTTCTTGTGTCAGGAATTTTCTCTACCCCGAAGAGCCATCCTGGGGTAGGAAGGCGGGTCGTCGCTGCTGCAAGAAGAATACTGAAAAGATTCAGACTAAGATCAATCCGGTCTGTTTACCAGATTCTGAAGCAGAGTATGACTCAACGGTGGAACCTCCCCCTCGTTCCTCTATGTCATGGACCAGGGTAGGAACAAGGCATATCAACCTCATCCTTCCAGAGTGTGAAGTACGCCAGATTCCCTCCTCTCTTCGTAGGTAAATTCAGGAAGAGAAAATTTTGGGAGTCCCACAGGTTCCGACTGTGCAGTCACCACCATAATCACTAGAAGTACCCTCTAACTCGACTAGAGATCGTGGAGAGCTATTTTGGAGATCGATTGCAGTTGAGCAACAGCATGACCCATCGCTGGTAACCGCGATCCCTACACCAGAAGTTGTGGTTGCTAGCCCATTGTATCGTGACATTGTGGTCAGGTCACCGTGCTCCTCAGAGGATGGCCTAGAATTTGGTGGCCAGTCAGCTCATTCGCCGTATTCTCCGCCGCCCAGTCTACTGTCTCAACGATCCTTTTCAGTACCACTACCAGTTCCTCAGCCACATCCGGTTGACGAGTGGGGAAATATGGGTCCAGAACCTAAATCCTAGCCTAGGAACTTCTTGAACATTCTTGAAGCGGATCACTTCCCAAAGAAATTCTGGCCGGTGGCGGTGTCGAACTTCTGTGCGCTGAAATCCCTCACCCCATAGGAAGTCGAGTGCTTCTGTAAAACCCTACGGGCGATGCACTTCCGTCTTCGTTATCATTAGGTGGTGTATCCCAGGATCCAAGTGAACTTTGAGGAAATCGATGAGTAGTTCCATCTGGTCGATTTGGCCGCACTCCTCGTGGCCCAGCGCCCTGAGTCACTAGGTCTTCAGAGGACACTCCAACAAAGATGCGTTCAGAGTTTTAGGATACTCTGTAAAATCATCAGGGAGGCAACCCCCATGTGCAAGTCCATGGCTGGGGGAAGTATTCCGCCCTCCTCTTCATCCCTATTCGACGAAAACCCGACTCGATATGCGATATTGAGGACATGCCCCCGGGAAGGGTCACAGTCTACATGGCTGATGTTGTGGACAAAGAGGAAGAGATTGAATTCCTTGATGGAGGCTTCCCCCCTGAGGGTGTTCCACCATTTTTGTACCCATAAAGGAGGATTACTCGTCCTTAGAGAAACCTCCTAGGTCTCCCCGTGCCCACCGAGTCATTGGTACTCAGTCAGAATGCCAGTACGGGTAAAGAGCATGTCGGAGCTGTCAAGCACTCTGACTCGTCCGCCTTAGTGCATAAGATGGAGGAACACCCTGAGAAGGCTATGTTGTCCCAGCAACTTGCTGAGAAGAAGAGGATAGTTGATTAACTCCTGGCTGAATGAGCTATAGAGCGACAACCCGACTATGGTGATCCTAGGCCGAGGCAGCAGGGGCAGGAACAACTTCCCCATAGAGAGATGCCTCTTGGAAACCCTGGTCATACCGCCCTCGTGGATAGGGTTGAATCCGGGACTCATGGAAGGAGTGTGTAGTATGTCCCACCAAACCCTTCCGAACAGCGCAACAATCCAAGGAATCCTACCCGGGTTCCCCTAGCTGCCCCGCAGGCTGCTCCGCCAGTCGCTCCACGAGCCGCTGAGGCTGTCTACCATGTCGAAGAGCCCGACAACACACTTGTGGTTAGGGATCCCTTCCAAGATAGGGACCCCGACACGGATGATCCTATAGCGGCACTCATCGCCCACCTCTAGGCATTAGAAACCTGACAGGTGGCAGTCGCAACAGATGGAAAGCCATATCCAGCATGGGTAGATGATATGCCTGCACCCCCGGGTTTTAAAAATCCTACTTTCTCTCCCTTTAATGTGATAGGGGACCCACCGTAGAACCTGCCCACTTTTACTCAAGGTGTGGCCCCATGTTGGGGACTCCGGCACAGCAGAAATTCTCCAAGCTCTGATGCTTTGTGGGGACATTGGAATGCCCTACGTTTGTCTGGTACAGCCAGCTCCCCATTGGATCGGTGACCAGCTGAGAGGATCTTCGCCAGAAATTCCTATACCAGTTTAGATCCACCACGCGAAATACCAACATCACATACCTCTTCAAGTGCAAACAAAGGCCTGATGAGAGAGTTACAGACTTCATTTCCCGGTGGAAGGGGTTTTCATACTCCCTAGACATGCCACTGACTCATGATCAATTACTTACGATGTCCGTAGGGAATGTCAAAATAGATCTTGTACCTTCCTAGATTATTCAGAACTACCCCGGAGGGTTCTGAGACTTCTCAGATAAGGCCCAGCATCTCGAGGAAGCTCTGAAACAAGCTAGTCAGGAATGTCTGCTGCCCCCTGTGATCCCAGCAAGGAGGGCTTCCGGAGCCGATCCTGCCATGGTGGACCAAATAGAATCCCCCGGTGTAATGCCCCGACCCTAGTTACCTAGAGTCGGTGCATTATTACATAACATTGGCATTATCACAAGAAGGATCAAATCTCAAAAGACCGATTGGTTTAGTAGCCTTGGAAACACTAGATATATTCATAAGTCTTACATTACATCATAAAGTGAAAAACTACTACAACAACATATTGTATCCATATTCCACACTCATATACCCACATAATATCCCTGCAGGTCATTCATAATTTACTTCTTCACTTCCTGGGAAAAATAAAACATAGAAAAGGGGTGAGCTCAAATTCCCTATAGCGGAAACTTTCATAAATAAGAATAAACATTTAAGACAATGTATAACTAAAACAAAAGCCTTTTAAACTTTAACTTCAACAAAGTATGACAAAAGTAAAATGAAATAAAGCCATTTACTTATTCACATGGATATTCTACTAATCAAATAATCACATGGAATATCAATAACCACTTTCATAATGATGGAATGCATAATGCCAGACTATCATAACCACATAGCCAAGGCCTCGTTCCAAGACTACAAATAAGATTTTTCCAAGGCCATATGCCAAGACACAAGTTTGTCTCATGATACCTACCGATGCATTGAGGAGCTATAGCAGGCTCCACCTATCACATATTAAGTCCAATGCATTCCCATATGAAAAGGTTTAAACATAACATAAACATTCGTATTAAAAATAGCATACGAAATGTAAATACTTCATCCATAAACCATGAATGGTATAAAAATAACACATCCACAGTCAAACATATCACAAAACCTTCAATACAATATAGAAGTTTTGTTTCATAATAAATCAACTTCAAATAAGCGTAAAATCTATCAAAGGATGTTGGCATAGATGAAATCAAAACTCTTTTTAGAGAAATATCTCTTTCTATTTTGAAATAATTTAAGAGTCATATATTTATAAAATAAAACATTTTCTTTGAAAATATTCTTATAAGCTTGTAAGGGAAGCTTCGACATTTTTATAACGGTGGAAAATAGCCGCACCCACCGTATAAGTTAAAAAAAACATTCTTACCTTAATTTTGTCGAAAAGGTTAAAAATCACCTTGTTTGGAAAACGACAGAAAGATTTCTTTATAAACCTCTTATAAAAAGTCAAACAAGTGTATAAATGACTTTAACCCATATTCTAGTTAATAGTAATTTTTTTTTGAAATTCATTTTTAAGAAACATGGATGTGGATGATAAAGAGATCCGAGTAGATTATTACATATAAACAACCTCGGATAATGAAGAGATTGCGAAATAAACCATTAACTTGTACTTTTACTTGGTTGGGGTAGGTTAACCTCCTGTATAATAGTGAAATAATTGTTATTAAATTATACAAGAATCATATACATTCATATGATATCATATATGATCTTTTAACATTGCTTTGTTATTAATATCTTAGTATTATCGTTGTTTCGGGTGTTAACTTACTCGTTTTATTTTATATGTTTTGTTAAATAAGACATGTTTTTGATGGATAGGTTGTATATTATTAATATACAGAATGATATCAAGTCCTTAAAAATTATTTTTAAATCATCAAATGATAATTATACTTGAATGGATACGATGGAGAATGAATCTCATCGCGTTCGTGGAGACGGTAGTCCGTACGTACGCACGAGCGACAATATCATTCTTTTGATATTAAAACAATATATAAATGGATGGTATATCATATATAAAGAATAATTAACATGTTATATTTATTATTTACATGAGTTACACATCATTATTATACCCATCCAAATAATAATATATTGAATAACAATTACACCACGACGTGGAGACGGTAAGTCGTACGTACGCACGTATGGTGAGATGTTATTCAAAGGGTGGATAGAATAATGAATATGGTTGTACCATATTTATAATAACATCAAAGTATATATATGATACTGGAGTTATTATTTTAGAATGGTAATAACAAAGGAAGAATAAGTGGAAGAAGAAAGGAACTTGGAAAAGGGTGGTGAAATCATTACCTCTTCTTCGGGTTCTTCCTTTTGATTTGATCAAAAGGGCTCCTTAGGTTGGATTTCCGATCAGAATAAGGCCTCTAGGTTGTACTGAGGGAAGTTGGGAGAGTATTTGGGCAGAGTTTGGACGATCCAAAAGGCTGTGAAGTTGTTAATGAATGAGAAGTAGGAGTTCCCTTTTATAAGAGGGGTGAGGGGCACCTTTGGAAAAGCTAGAAATATTAATTTATAATAAATTCATATTCAGTTTCTAATGCCTCCAAAGTTTATTATTTAAATTTTAAGGTGGGGATAGGTCGAAAAAAATTCAACATATATAATTTAGATAGGTTTGGTTTACTATATTAACCTTATGTTTAAGTATTAACTCTTAGTTATTTAGTTTGACATTTACCATGTCACTTTGTATTTTTATATTATATAGTTAATAAACTTACTATATACATCCAAGATACTCCCAAGTGGTCCATTAATGATACCACTATCATGATATAAGTCTCTTTGCCGAACCTTAGATTTTTAGGAATTTAATATCAATTAATAATATAATATTTGTTTTAAAAACTATTTTATGTCAATTTTGACACTATTCAATAGTTGATTTTTGTGAAACTCATAACAGAATGATTACTTCAAAAAAAGTTAATTAAACCAATACTAATATGTAATATTATTCTAGAAAATTATTTTAGTTCATTAAAAGTCTCAAATTATATTTATTTGGGTATTTATAATATCAACTATTTTAATTTTTCACTATTATGGTAATTACTGCATCATCATTGTGTCATAAATAAATTAAATTATTTAATGTCTAAAAATTATAAATAAAATATCATTATGTAGGACATAGTTTTATCTTTCTAATGAATATTTATAGTCGAAATTCCAACATATATAACCCTATGTAAGAATTGTTTTTCTAAAAGATATATGCCTGTGTCATTTTTGTATTCATTTTAACTTAATTAAAATAAAGTGTCCCTATCACTTACAAGTGGCACCATGGGGTCCCAAAATCAACCCAAAGATACCCATGGTCAAAAATGTATCATACAATAAGGTTAGGAAACGTTTTAGGGTAATTTTTTATTATTATAATATTATTTTTCAACCCTTATTTACCGGATTTACCCTTAACCATGGTAAATAAAATATTTACCGAAATAATTATTCAAAATTTCTAAAAATAAAAGTTACCTATTTACACAATTTGAACATCCTGATTCCAAATATGGAATCCATTTTTCCAAATTAAAAACACATAAGTGGAAAAAATTAATTTAAAATTAATTCTCGTTGTTAAAACAAAAGCGTGTTTTTAAGAGATAATAACTATCAAAATATTGACACTTGTTTATGTCCAGTTTAACTGTAAAATTATGTCCAATGACCAAAATTATATTAAATGGTAAAAATATATTATAAATATACTTTAAAACCACTCAAATTCATAATTTATCACTATTAATTATTTTTATTAAAAAAGTTGTTTTTAATTAAAATTTAGTAATTTTCACTATTCATCAAAATATTAAAGTTATCCGAAAAGTACCAAAATTTCACCTTAGGCTAAATTCGATATTCCGAATCCAAAAATGAAGTCCATTTTAAAAAATAAAATATATATAATTTCAAAAAGTAGGAATTACTATTCATAACGGCTAGTTTGATTAGTTATGGTGTGTTAGAACCCGATGTTGCGTACAACACACGCTATCACATTATTCAAAGAGAAGCATACCATAGAAGCTTGGGGTGTTACATTCTCCCCTCCTTCAAATAATTTCATCCTCAAAATTTCTAGAATATTATTGCCTGAAAAGACTCGGGTGGTTCTTCATCATAAGTTTCTCGGGTTCCCACGTTGCCTCTTCCATCTTATGGTTTCTCCACAAAACTTTTACCAGACGTGTCATCCTGTTTCTCAGTACTTGTTCTCTCATATCAAGAATCCTGATGGGCTCTTCGCAATAAGACAGATCAGGTTCCAGTTCTAATTCCTCGTAGGTGAGTACATGCGTTGGGTCAGGCATGTATTTCCTCAACAGAGATACGTGGAACACATCGTGAACTTTGGAGAGACTTGGCAGCATTGCCAATCGGTAAGCTACAACCCCAATTCGTTCTAGAATTTCAAAAGGTCCGATGCACCTGGGAATCAATTTACCTTTCTTAACAAAACGTATGACTCCCTTCCATTGAGATACCTTCAGGAAAACATGATCACCGACTTGAAATTCCAAATCCTTACTTCGATTATCAGCATAGCTCTTCTGCCTACTTTGAGCTGCTTTGATGTGATTTTGGATTAACTTCACATTTTCTATCATTTCCTCCACCAGTTCTAGACCTACAAGTTTTCTTTCACCAACGTCATCCCAACAGGTTGGTGTGCGACATCTCTTTCCATATAACGCTTCATATGGTGCCATCTGAATACTCGAATGGAAACTATTGTTATAGGAAAATTATACCAGAGGTAAATACTGATCTCACATACCCTGAAAGTCAAGTGATCAGGATCTCAACATGTCTTCTAAGGTTTGAATAGTCTGTTCTGATTGTCCGTCTGTCTGAGGGTGGTAGGAAGTGCTAAAATGAAGTTCAGTATCTAGGTATTTCTGAAGACTCTTCTAGAATCTTGAAGTAAAACGGGGATCACGATCAGAAAAAATCGATAGGGGTACTCCATGAAGTCTCACAACTTCATTAATATATAGTCTTTCTATACGTTCCAGTGGTAGATCTTCTCTTATAGCAAGAAAATGTGCTGACTTGGTAAGACGATCAATAATAACCCATATTGCATCGTTCCTTCTAGGAGTCTTTGGTAGCCCCATGACAAAGTCCATCGTAATATTGTCCCATTTCCACTCCGGTATGGGAAGAGGTTGCATGACTCCTCCAGGGTGTTGCCTTCCAGCTTTAACTTGTTGAAAAACCATACATCTTGACACAAAATCAGCAATCTCCCTCTTCATATTGTCCCACCAAAAATGTTCCTTCAAATCTCTATACATTTTGGTTCTCCCAGGGTGTATAGAGAAATTGGAACTATGAGCATCATCCAACAATTCCCTTTTTAGATCAGGTATATCAAGAACACAAAGTCTCTTCCAGAATTTCAAAATTCCATCTTCATACACAAAGTCTCTCAATCTCCCATCATTCACAGCTTTAATCTTCTTTTGAAATTCTTCATCATCGGTCTGAGAACTCTTAATCCTTTCTAGTAAAGATGGTTTGGAAACCATTTGAAAAATCATTGATGTTTCACCTTCCCTGGTTATTCCCATGTCCATCTTCACTAGATCCATGAAAATTGGATCCCTTTCAATTATCATATTGTTCAAAACTCCATGGTCTTTTTTTCTCAAATCATCTTCCACCTTGTTTTCCTTCCCTGAGTGGTAGTGTATCGTGCAATCATAATCCTTGAGTAATTCAATCCATCCCCTTTTCCTCATTTTGAGTTATTTTTGTGAGAAAATATACTTCAAACTCTTGTGATCAGTATAAATCTCACATTTTTCACCATAGAGGTAGTGCCTCCATATCTTCAAAGCAAAGATCACAACTGCTAACTCGAGATCATGAGTAGGATAGTTTTGTTCATGAATTTTTAACTGTTGTGATGCATAGGCAATACCTCTATCATTCTGCATAAGGACACAACCAAGTCCTTTCTTTGATGCATCACTATAAATAACGAACCCATAATTACCTGATGGTAGAGTCAATATAGGAGCATTGACTAATCTTCTCTTCAGTTCTTCAAAACATTCTTCACACTATTTTGTCCAAACAAATTTAACCCCTTTACGTGTGAGCTTCGTTAATGGGTTAGCCAATTTGGAAAAATTATGGGCAAAATGTCGATAATAACCTACCAAACCAATAAAACTACATACCTTAGTTATACTCGTAGGTGCTGGCCATTCTTGGATTGCCTTGGTCTTAGAAGGATCAACAGAGATTCCATATTTAGAGACAATATGGCCAAGAAAAGAAATATCCTGAAGCCAGAATTCACATTTGCTAAACTTCCCATATAATTCATGCCTTCTCAGAGTCTTTAAGATAATGCGCAAGTGATTTTCATGATCTTCGTAGCTTTTTCAGTATACCAAGATATCATCAATAAATACCACCACAAATTCATTGAGATACTACTTGAAAACTCTATTCATCAGATCCATGAATATAGAGGGTGCATTAGTCTGTCCAAAAGGAATTACAGTAAACTAGTAATGCCCGTACATGGTTCGAAATTCTATCTTCGAAAGTCTTCCTTCTTCACACACAACTGATGGTATCTAGATCAAAGGTCAATCTTTGAAAAGTATTGAGCTCCTTGCAGTTGGTCAAATAAATCATCAATGCATCGTAGGGGATACTTGTTCTTTATTGTTATAGCATTGATCTCCCTGTAGTGGATACCTAACCTCATAGATCCATCATTATTTTTAACAAAAAGAAAAGGGGCTCCCCATGGAGAAACACTAGGGCGAATAAATACCTTATTACTCAATTCCTCTAGTTGTTTCTTTAGTTCAACTAATTCTACAATGGCCATTCTATAAGGGGTCTTTGATATCGGCCTTGATCTAGGAATTAAATCAGTGGAAAACTCAACTTCTCGTTCTGGAGGATGTCCAGGTAAATATTCCGGAAATAAATCTACAAATTCTTTCACAACAGGTACATACTCTATTTGAACATTCCTTTACTCACCCATAGTTATTTCATTCTCTTCCTCCCCAATAATTAAATTTAGTTTATCTACTGGGGGTGGATCTAAATAAGAATTATGTGGTGACGATTCTGCTCTAAAGATAAGGTGTTCCTTATCATCATCATCAAGAATTGTAACCTCTTTCTTCTTACAATAAATCTTCGCATCATAGTCCGAAAGCCAGTCCATACTGAGGATTATATCAAACTCAATCATAGGTATGATGACGAGATCAACAGATAAAGAACATTTATGTGCTCTAATGGGGACTGATTCACAAAACTTTGTTGCAATGATAATTCCCTTAGGAGTTTTAACTGACAACTCCCTTGTTAAATCAAATTGGAAATATCTAATTTTCTTAGCAAACTGGGAAGATATGAAACAATGCAATGATCCAGAATCAAATAATGCATTTGCTAAACTTGAAGAAACCATTAAATTACCTGCCACCACGTCTTTCAGAGCTTCTACCTCAGCAGTAGTGATAGCATAAGCTTGACCTTGATCCCTTGGCCTTTTCTGAGGTATGTTATCCTAATGCTTAGGACATTCATTTGCATAATTCCCCATCTCCCTGCAATTATAGCACTGAACATTGGTAGCTTCCTTCATCCCCTTGCAATCACGAGCTTGGTGGCCTTTTCACCACACTTGTAATAGACTCATGTTCCCTTCAAGCAAGTATCGGGGTGTTTCTTACCACATTTACCACAGGATTGATATTCAACCATTCCCTTCTTCCCCTTATTTCCATTCCCAGATTGATCATCAGGTCTCTTCTTCTCTTGCTTTGCTTTAAAGTCATAAGACTTAGAGAATCCCTTTTCGGTCTTGATAGCACATGAGACAATGTCTTCGTACGATGAAAAGGATTGTGAGACTAATGCTCGAAGGAGAAATGGTTTTAAACCATCAAATAAATGATCAATAATACTTATTGGGTTACGTATATAATCTCTAGCATACCTTGCTAACCTTGTAAAGTTAGCCTCATACTTTGTGACATTCTCATCCTCCTTTTGTCTCAGACTCAGAAACTGCCTTTCCATATCAGATCGATGGTCGCGAGGAAAGTATTTTTCTAAAAACATATCTTTGAACTCCCTCCATTCTATATTTGATACTTCATCATCTTCCTTCATGTTTTGAATCAATTACCACCATTGATCAGCATCTCCAGTGAGGCGGTAAACTGCCATTATAACTTTTTCCCTTTCACTACTCCCCAAAGCCTGAAATATTTTCTCTAGGGAAAATATCCATTGCTCAGCTACTAAGGGATTTTTACTCCCATTGAACGTTGGTGGTTGTTTCCACATGAAGCGATCTAACATTGATCCTCCACGCTGCGGATCAGGGTGCTCCATACGGGTAAGGTTATTATTCATAACCTGAGTGAGTTGTCCCAGTATGATGATTAGATGATCGGCACCAGTTGCATCACTAGCTCCACTATAATTATCTTGAGCAGGAGGAAAATCCATACATGGAGTGCGTGAATTGATACGGTTTCCATTTCTTCCACTAGGTGCCATTTCTAAACAATGTCATAAACTAGATCAGTTTATGAATCAAAATACATAATCCCATACTTATAAAACACTTAACATAAATTGAACTATTTATGGATATAATCCATAATCATATGAATGTTTTCTTAAAGGAAGTATATACTCATAAACCCTTCATAATGATTTGTAATGAAAATGAGACTTATCCTCAGCATATCCGACGAGAGTGTCGTAACCAAGAGTGTAGCAAGGCCCGTTGTCGTGCACCAGTTCCCGTTCGAGTCTAGCTCAAAGCGGTGTTTTCGGGTTTTACCCCTAGGTACATCTGTGCCAGAGCCATCTCTACCTGCTCATATCTAGACAGGGATTTATTTCTCGGAAAACTCACAAAATCTCTACAATACCAAAATTCCAGGAAGTTCTTCTATACTAATCCTCAAAGTTCATCTTAGGTCTACGTGATCTAATCAAAGTTTATCTAAATCTAGATTCCAAGGTTTGTACTAAACTTCCTCTGATACCAACTGTAATGCCCCGACCCTAGTTACCTAGAGTCAGTGCATTATTACATAACATTGGCATGATCACAAGAAGGATCAAATCTCGAAATACCGATTGGTTTAGTAGCCTTGGAAACACTAGATATATTCATAAGTCTTACATTACATCATAAAGTGAAAAACTACTACAAAAACATATTGTCTCCATATTCCACACTCATATCCCCACATAATATCCCTGCAGGTCATTCATAATTTACTTCTTCACTTCCTGGGAAAAATAAAACATAGAAAAGGGGTGAGCTCAAATGCCCAGTAAGGATAACAATATAGCAGAAACTTTCATAAATAAGAATAAACATTTAAGTCAATGTATAACTAAAACAAAAGCCTTTTAAACTTGAACTTCAACATAGTATGGAAAAAGTAAAATGAAATAATGCCATTTACTTATTCACATAGATATTCTACTAATCGAATAATCACATGCAATATCAATAACCACTTTCATAATGATGGAATGCATAATGCCAGACTATCATAACCACATAGCCAAGGCCTCGTGCCAAGACTACAAATAAGATTTTGCCAAGGCCTTGTTCCAAGACACTAGTTTGTCTCATGAGACCTACCGATGCATCGAGGAGCTATAGCGGGCTCCACCCGTCACATATTAAGTCCAATGGATTCCCATATGAAAAGGTTTAAACATAACATAAACATTCGTATTAAAACTAGCATACGAAATGTAAATACTTCATCCATAAACCATGAATGGTATAAAAAAAACACATCCAAAGTAAAAAATATCACAAAACCTTCAATATGATATAGAAGTTTTGTTTCATAATAAATCAACTTCAAATAAGCGCAAAATCCATCAAAGGATGTTGACACAGATGAAATCAAAACTCTTTTTAGAGAAATATCTCTATCTATTTTTCAATCATTTAAGAGTCATATATTTATAAAATAAAACATTTTCTTTGAAAATATTCTTATAAGATTGTAAGGGAAGCTTTGACGTTTTTATAATGGCGGAAAATAGCCGCACCCGCCGTATAAGTTAAAAAAAAATTCTTACCTTAATTTTGTCGAAAATGTTAAAAAGCACCTTGTTTGGAAAACGACGGAAAGATTCCTTTATAAACCTCTTATAAAAAGTCAAAAAGGGTATAAATGACTTTAACCCATATTCTAGTAAATAGTAAATTTTTTTTGAAATTCCTTTTTAAGAAACATGGATGTGGATGATAAAGAGATCTCAGTAGATTATTACGTATAAACAACCTCGGATAATGAAGAGATTTCGAAATAAAACCTTACCTTGTACTTTTCCTTGGTTGGGGTAGGTTAACCTCCTGTATAATAGTGAAATAATTGTTATTAAATTATACAAGAATCATGTACATTCATATGATATCATATATGATCTTTTAACATTGCTTTGTTAATAATATCTTAGTATTATCATTGTTTCGGGTGTTAACTTACTCATTTTCTTTTATATGTTTTGTTACATAAGCCAAGTTTGTCATGGATAGGTTGTATATTATTCATATACAGAATGATATAAAGTCATTAAATATTATTTTTAAATAATCAAATGATAATTATACTTTAATGGATACGATGGAGAATGAATCTCATCGCGTTTGTGGAGACGGTAGTCCGTACGTACGCACGAGCGACAATATCATTCTTTTGATATTAAAATAATATATAAATGGATGGTATATCATATATACAGAATAATTAACATGTTATATTTATTATTTACATGATTTACACATCATTATTATACCCATCCAAATAATAATATATTGAATAACAATTACACCACGACGTGGAGACGGTAAGTCGTACGTACGCACGTATGATGACATGTTATTCAAAGGGTGGATAGAATACTGAATATGGTTGTACCATATTTATAATAACATCACAGTATATATATGATAATGGAGTTATTATTTTAGAATTGTAATAACAAAGGAAGAAGAAGTGGAAGAAGAAAGGAACTTGGAAAAGGGTGGTGAAATCATTATCTCTTCTTCGGGTTCTTCCTTTTGATTTGATCAAAAGGGCTCCTTAGGATGGCTTTCCGATCAAACTAAGGCCTCTAGGTTTTAGTGAGGGAAGTTGGGAGAGTATGTGGGTAGAGTTTTCCGAACCAAAAGGCTTTGAAGGTGTGAATAAATGAGAAGTAGGAGTGCCCTTTTATAAGAGGGGTGAGGGGCACCTTTGGAAAAGCTAGAAATATTAATTTATAATAAATTCATATTCGGTTTCTAATGGATCAAAAGTTGATTATTTAAATGTTAAGGTGGGGATAGGTCGAAAACCATTCAACCTATAGAATGTAGACAGGTTTGGGTTACTATATTAACCTTATCTTTAAGTATTAACTCTTAGTTATTTAGTTTGACATTTACCATGTCACTTTGTATTTTTATATTATATAGTTAATAAACTTAATATATACATCCAAGATACCCCCAAGTGGTCCATTAATGATACCACTATCATTATATAAGTCTCTTGGCCGAACCTTAGATTTTTATGAATTTAATATCAATTAATAATATAATATTTGTTTTAAAAACTCTTTTATGTCAATTTTGACACTATTCAATAGTTGATTTTTGTGAAACTCAAAACAGAATGATTACTTTGAAAAAAGTTAATTAAACCAATCCTAATATGTCATATTATCCTATAAAATTATTTTAATTCATTAAAAGTATCAAATTATATTTATTTGGGTATTTATAATATCAATTATTTTAAATGTTCACTATTATGGTAATTACTTCATCATCATTGTGTCATAAATAAATTAAATTATTTAATGTCTAAAAATTATAAATAAAATATAATTATGTAGGAAATATTTTTATATTTCTAATGAATATTTATAGTCTAAAATATAATATATATAACCCTATGTAAGAATTGTTTTTCTAAAATATTTATGCTTGTGTCATTTTTGTATTCATTTTAACTTAAATAAAATAAAGTATCCCTATCACTTACAAGTGGCACCATGGGGTCCCAAAATCGACCCAAAGATGACCATGGTTGAACATGTATCAACCAATAAGGTTAGGACATGTTTTAGGGTAATTGTGTTTTTATTATAATATTATTTTTTAACCCTTATTTACCGGATTTACCCTTAACCATGGTAAATAAAATATTAACCGAAGTAATTATTCAAAATGTCTAAAAATAAAAGTTACCTATTTACACAATTTGAACATCCTGATTCCAAATCTGGAATTAATTTTGCCAAATTCAAAACACAGAAGTGGTGGAAATTAATTTAAAATTAATTCCTGTTGTTAAAACAAAAAGCGTGTTTTTAAGAGATAATAACTATCAAAAGATTGACACTTGTTTATGTCTGGTTTAATTGTAAAATTATGTCCAATGACCAAAATTATATAAAATGGTAAAAATATATTCTAAATATACTTTAAAACCACTCAAATTCATAATTTATCACTATTAATTATTTTGATTAAAAAAGTTGTTTTTAATTAAAATTTAGTAATTTTCACTATTCATCAAAATATTAAAGTTATCCGAAAAGTACCAAAATTTAACCTTAGGCTAAATTCAATATTATGAATCCAAAAATGATGTCCATTTTAAAAAATAAAATATATATAATTTCAAAAAGTAGGTATTACTATTCATAACGGCTAGTTTGATTGGTTATGGTGTGTTAGAACTCGGTGTTGCGTACAACACACACTATCACATTATTCAAAGAGAAGCGTACCATAGAAGCTTGGGGTGTTACACCCAGGTAGCTATAATTGCTACTAGTAGCACCAGCCACGCAACCTCGTAGAGGCCACCCGCCTCAAGCGCCGCCTCTGGCTCTGTAGCATCCTCAGAATCGGAAGGCGCCTCAACGAAATGCGCTGCCATCGCCCAGACGGGACAGCCAGGGTCCACCTCCTCAGCAAGCCCCTCCGGATCCTCTTCAAGGCCAGTCTCCAAGGGCTCCCTATCCGGAAAAAAGACACCAGACTTACTCGTTCAGTGAGGATCAGGTCCCTGGTTACTTCCGTAGTGCCCTAGAGCAGGGGATTGTACGCTTACCTGAGTGCAGAAGGCCGACAGAGGCGAATCTCACCAATCACCCCAACTAATGCCCCTATCATCAGATTCTTGGGCACACCCTCAAGCAGTGATATGTGTTTAAAGACTAGCTCCAAGACCAGGTCGATAGAAACATAGTCGGGTTGGGCCCGACCCCGGCACAATTGGTGGGTGTCTTTGCGAGGTCAGAAAGCAGTAGCGATGACGAAGGTGAGTGGAAATAGGTTCCCAGCCATGGATCCCAGAAGTACGACGACTTGATGGCTTGTAAAATAGTCACCCGCACCCATGGTATTATTCGGGAATGCCTAAATCAGTCAGAGCCGTTAGAAGCTGCGACCAACGCCTCTATCTCATCATCTCAGCCGACCTCTTCCCTGAAGAGCAAGCATCAGTGACGCAAGAAGAAGCAACGTGCTCCACCAATGCCAGCATCATACCGCACTCTCAGTGACTTCATGCCCCCTGAGATGGGGATCCTTCCTTGAATCCGCCAAATGGTGGATGATTCATCAAGTGATATTCAGGGGTACACTTCGGTTAATACCGTGGAGTTGGTAAATACCTATATGACTCCCAATGAGGGGAACTCCATGCGAACATCCCCAAAATCCTCAACCGACGTCAACATCAGTGGAACTGTGACCATATGGGTCATAAAGGCACGTCAGCTGGAGCTTTTAGCCAGGCCGTGCACGCCACTGAGACCAGACAGCAGGCCCAGCGCAGAGCTCAGCATGCGCAACTTCCTCGTATGGCGTCCTCAGATCTACCTCCGCCACTGTTCATGGTACTGGATCAGTCAGAGCTACTTTGGCTGCACCACGACTAGATTCTCCCTTCTACTGGTCAACCAAAGTTGTCTGGTCCTCATCTGGCAGCTACTCTCCGAGCTTCGACTAGCAGGAAGCAGGATGTACCCAGTACCCGTCATTCACCGGCCTAGCCAGTTGGGCCTGCTATGCCTCTAATCATAGAGCGGCCTCTTGTAAGCAGAATTTCACACCTGGCACGGAAGTATGACATCCTAAAGCACCTTTCTGGCATCCCAACGATGCTATCTATCCTTGAAGTCCTTCTCCTATCACCAGATATGCGCGAAGCCCTTGCTGAGGCTTTAAGAAGCCCCCTCCAGTTTGAGACGGAGGTAACAGTTGCAGAAGCCTTCCATGCTGAAGCATTTGAGGATGCCAAATGTCTGGCCATCATTTTGTTCTTGGGATAAGACGAAGGCTCTCCCATACAGGGGCACATCCACCCGCTGTACATCACCGGTCAGTTCAATGGCGTGGAAGTCCACCGCTGTCTTGTTGACATGGGCTCTAGGATTAACCTAATCCCTACTCAGACACTACGGAATATGGGGTTGTCTGAGGATGATTTAACTCCTTGCAACATAATAATCCAGGGATACGACAGGACCGAGTAGACCCTAGTCGGTAAGATCCATTTGAAGACTCAGTTTGGTGGCCTAGTTGCCAGTACTGAATTCATGGTTGTCTCCCAGGAAACCGCGTAAAACGCATTGATGGGAATGACATGGCTCCACCTTCATGCAGCGGTACCTTCATCGTATCAACAATGCCTCAAAAACTCCTTCAATGGTCGAGTAGGCATGCTCCAAAGATATGTGTCTCCTTTTGCCTCTTGTAAATCCCACTATCTGGACACTCACTATTACAAGAGAAAGGATAAGAAGATTCTGGAAAATGAGATTGAACCCGCCATGGTCACAAGTGATCTCTGGGTAGGTCTGGATGGCACCGACATCTTCCCGATCCATTAGTTGGAGGCCACGACCACCGACATGGGGCAGTTCTTTGTCGTTTTGGGTACATGAGGAGGAAATATTCCCTATTCCAATTGATGGTGGAAAATCACCTCATACTCCTACACAAACTAGGATCGGGTAATCTCGGAACCTCTTACCCCTGTACGATATCGGGATGTCAAGATCATGGCAACGGCGACACGTCATACATGTCTGTTTCACCGAGCTGGGATTAACCGGAACAAGCTGATGTGCCACTACTGCATTGATGTTATCAAGCATGGCCCCATGGTCCGGAGGCTAGATGGGATTGGATCAACTGCCTTCAGATCTATGGTCTCAGTGGTGCATGAGTCTCCTGATGTGATGAACACTGATGCTCAAGCCCGCACCAGCCTCCCGCCGGGTTCTGGCGGCTCAGAAGAAACTCCCCCTGCAGAAGATCCCTACAAAAGTAGAGAAGAGGATATAGAGGGTGATCCCCCCGCCTTTGATGTAACACCCGAGACTTTTATGTTATCAAAGGAATATTTTTCTACACAACACTTGCTTGGCTTTCTTTACACGCAATCGCGACCTTCCTCGATAGCTTGCGTCGTACGCAATACCGAGTTTCACTAAACAACAATATGCTATTAAAACTAGCCGTTATGAATAGTAATAACCGCTTTTTGAAATTTTATAAATTTTATTTTTCAAAATGGACTTCATTTTTGGACTCAGAATATCGAAATTAGCCTAAGGTGAAATTTTGGTATTTTTCTGAAAACTTTCAATTTTTGATGAATAGTGAAACCACTAAGTGGTAGGTTAAAAACTGAATTTTGCATAAAACTTAATTTTACCGCTTCTGTGAATGGAATTTCAAAAATCCGACAGACACGGTTGATATAAGTAAGTAAAATGTGGTTCAATGAGATAAAAATAATTTTTTGGTGAATAGTAACTTTTTACTATTTTTGCCGCAGTTAATAGTAAATAGGGTTACTAAGGGTAAATATGATATTAATATTACCCTAACACATGTACTAATTCTATTGGACAAGTGTAATTCGACCAAAAACAAACTTAGGAATAAAATATGACCATTTAGGCCCACTTGGATTAGATTAGGACATTTATTATTAATTTATTTAAAGAAGGGTTAAAATAGTTAAAATCAAAGTTTAATAAGTAAATAATTTTTAATATGGGGTTATACATAAGATAAATTCGATTGTAAATATTCATTAGAAAGATATAAAGATTTCCTACATGATGGTATTTTATTTGTAATTTTTAGACATCAAATAGTTTAATTTATTTATGACACAAAGATGATGCAGTAATTATCTTATTAATGAAATATTGACATAATTGATAATATAAATACCAAAATAAATGTAATTTAAGACTTTTTATGAATTCCACTAATTTTATAGGTTACTAGGATATATTATTGTTGATTTAATCAACTTGGTTTGAACATATAATTCTGTTATGACTTTCACAAAAATCATATATCAAATAGTGTCAAAATTGACACAAAATAGTTTTTAAATCAAATATTATATTATTAATTGTTATTTTATTCCTAAAAATCTAAGGTTCGGCCAAATGACTTGGATAAGGATATATATATTAATAATAAACAATTTGGGGTTCGTTTGGCATGTTATAGTAAGTGTATTTACCATATAGTGAAAGAAAACAAAAAGACATGGTAAAAGTTAAATTATTTAACTTAGAGTTAAATCTAATTGATAAGGTTAAAATAATACCCTAAACTTGTCTAAATCCTATTGGTTGATAGGATTTAGACCCATCCCCACTTTAGCTTCGAAATAAGTCCCTTTGGAACCATTATAAACCGATTTGACTTTAATATAAAATAATATTTTGAGATATTCCTAAGGTGCCCCTCTCCTCCCTTATAAAAAGGCACCTCCTCCCCCTCCTCCTCACACCAATTTGAGCACTCAAGCTCGGCCAACCCCTGAAATTTTATCCTCTCCACTTCCCTAGAATAATCCTAGAGGTCCTGGTCTTCTTCAAAGACCAATCTTAGTTCCCTAAGTGGAGGATTCAAAGAGGCGTTCCAAAGAAGAGGTAATATCCATTACCGATCTTTTCAATTTCTTTCTTCTTCAACTTCTTCTTCTTTAGTTGTTTCATGATAAAGTAATAACATCAGTATTACTTACATAATGATATGTTATTATAAATATGAAACAACCCTAATTCACCTTCTATCCATCCTACGGAAAAATGAAATCACCGCGCGTGCGTACGTACGGAATACCGTCTCCACGCCGTGGTGTAATCTATTTTTCCACCATCACTTTACAAGGATGGGTATAATGGTGTAATGAGTAACTATTTATGATTATTATAAAGTAATATTGATACTGAAATAATATATATATACTCCAATACAGTTCCACGATCATAGGAACGATATCATTACTCGTGCGTACGTACGGAATACCGTCTCCACGATGTGATGCGACTCGTTCTACATGATCATCATTACATAGAAATTATATAAATGAATTGAATGAATAAATATGATATATGTTACACTAATACCATTCTGGATATAAGGTATCTATAACCTTAAAAGAAGAATAAGAATGTATTCGGCAAAACACGCATAAGAACAAAAGGCAATAAAGACCCGAGTAACAAGTAACAATGAAATATTACTAACAAGAAGCTAAGAATATGACCATATATGATATCATATCAATATGTATGATACTGGAATAAGTTAATAACATTATTTAAACCATTATACAGGATCTTTGGACACGTACAAAGCAAATCGGACCTAAGGTAAGGGAAAATATCACAATCTCATTTTTATCCGAGGTTGTTTATTCGTAAGTATTTACTGAGGTGTATTTTATCATCCACATCCATGTTTCATCAATATGTAATATTATTTCCATCCACCTACAATTTTTTAAATCCATTTTTACCCTTCGGTGAGTTTTTAGTAATATGTATGAAAGGAATCTTTTGTCGTTTTTCGTACGAGGTACTTTTTGACTTTTCCGACAAAAGTACGAAGAATGTTTTTTTTAACTTATACGGCATGAATGGATTTCAAAAAAATTATTTCCAAGAAGCTTACTTTACAAGTATTCAATTTTATTTTTAATCAACTTCTTTTATTTTAAAATTGTATGACATGTTAAGAAAGGAAAAGTTTTTTTGAAGTAGAAAGGATATTTTCCTCAAGAATGAAGTTCAAGTATTTTATCAAAATTATTTTCCATATAAGATAATAAAAGGGTTCTGTTTTTATCCCTATTATTACATGGATTTGATTATGTTGTGATGGAAACATTTTTATGAATTCCTTTATCTTATATGAATTGTTTTATGATGTCATGTTGTTTAAGAATCCCATTTTTATTACATGGGTTATGCGATGATGTATGATTTATGATTATGTGGCACACATAAGAAAGGATTCATTATAAGATGGGTGGGACCTATATCTCCCTCCAATGAATTGGGTAAAGATTTTGTATCTCATGAGATAGACATGGCTGGAACGGTAGGTTATACCGGTTCAGTGAAACAGGACTGGAACAAGGGTGACTCGGTTCAGAAAGGGACTTTGTCCACTAAGATAGTCGTGGAAATAAGTCATGACTAACAAGAAATTATTTTCCATGATTATGTGTGCATGCCACAAAGTTTCAAGTTTTATGTTATGATTATGGGGATCTCATTATTACTTCTATTATTTGTTCCATGTTAAGATATTATGATCTCTTTTGCAGGTTTTGATTTTCAAAAAGATATGATATGATTTTTATTTCCTTTATTTGCCCTTGATGAGCATTTGAGCTCACCCTTTTATGTTTTCTTTTCCCCAGGTCAGGAATATGGATATTAAGTAGAATATACTTAAAGGGACCCTAGATATGATGAAATAAATGGGAGACACTATAGAATATTTATGAACCAGTTGTTTTTGTTTCCCAGTTTCTAAAGACACTATACCTATACGGTCCTTTGTGGTTTTGTCATATGTTGTAATAAGTGTGCTTCAATTTTGAACTATTAACAATGTATGTAAAGTATTGGTCATTATAGTTTGTATCAGAGGAAAGGTATAGTCAACCTTTGGAAACTAGGATGTGAAAGCCTTAGTAAGAACCCTAAGGATAAGTATAAGCATAGAACACAATCTTAGTGTTTTAGAAATGGCCTTGAATAACCTAGGATAAGACCTTAAGCATGAAAATTGTATTCTTGAATTATGTGGTTTTCCTATTATAATTAGTGTTGCTCACACTATTCTTCTTGGTTTTAGTCAATGGCTGGAACCCGAAGGAACCGTGTTAATGCGGAATGCGATGGGCAATGCAATGATTGTCCCCCTGAGCAACCAAACGATATGGGAGCTGGAATGCAAAATCTTGTAGCCATTCTCACACAACATTCTCAAGCTATGAATCATGCAGGACTTCCAAACGAGCAAAGGAAGGAGCAACATTATGTTGAATCCTTCATGAGGCAGCGTCCACCTTCTTTCAGTGGGTCTACTGATCCATTAGTTTCTGAACAATGGATTAGTACTACTGAAAAGATATTTTCAGTTCTTCAATGTTCTGAACATGATAAAGTCATCCTAGCAGTGTATCGTTTGGAAGGAGATGCTGATCAATGGTGGAATCTTATTAAGAATACGAGGCAAAAGGATGAAATTGAGTCTATGGAATGGGACGAGTTCAAGAACTTATTTTTCAATAAGTACTTCCCTCGTATTCTCCGAACAAAGATGGAGAAAGAGTTTCTTGAACTGAAGCAAAGGGATGATGAATCTATTGGTACCTATGAAGCAAATTTTACAAGACTTGCAAGGTACGCTTCTGGTATTATTATCCAACCTGAGAGTAATATCGATCGATTCTTTAGTGGCTTAAAACCAAGTCTTCGAAGGGCGTTAGCCATAATGGACTTCAATAGCTACGAGGAAATCGTTCGATGTGCTCTCAAAGTCGAGATGGAGATTGGAATAACCCATCAGTCACATGGGTTTGATAAGAAGAGGAAGATGGAATTCAAAGAAAAATCTAAAGAGCACACGGAAAAGAAGATGAGCTTTTCATTATGCTCAAAGTGTGGAAAGAAACATAGAGGGAGTTGTCTTAAAGGGACAAGTAAATGTTTTAAATGTGGAAAGGAAGGTCATCAGACATTTGAATACCGCGATAATGGGAAGAAGATGTCTAATGATGTAAACAAAGGAAGGGATACACAGAATGAACCTACTACACTTCAATGTTTCAAGTGCAAGGAGATGGGGAATTATTCCAATCAATGCCCAAATCCAAGGGTTGATGATGATGGTCGAAGTCAACAAAATCTTAAGGCTAAAGACAAAGGAAAGTCACATGAAATTTCTATCAGCGATGTGGAGTACGATAACGAAGTGGTGAAAGGTACACTTACCGTCCACTCTAAAGTAGAAAATGTTTTATTTGATTCTGGATCCACCCACTCTTTTATTTATAAAGAATTTTCTAAGGGTATCACCGTATTACCTCAACAATTAGATGTTGAGTTAGCTGTGACAACACCTAATGGCACAACAGTCGCATCAAAAGTTTATAATTCTTCTCCGATCGAAGTTTGTGGGAAAGTGCTTCCTGCAAATCTTGTGATCCTTCCTTTAGTGGAATTTGATGTGATTCTTGGCATGGATTGGATTTCTCTACATGGAGCTCATATCAATTGCCAAAGAAGGGAAGTCACATTTCATATTCCAGATCAATCTACGATCGTATATCAATGAAAGGATGAACATAATCTTCCAGTGGAAATTTCTTCCATCTTATGGGTATTGATTCCACTAAATGAAGGTTATTTATCTCAAATGGTTGATGAGAAACTCACGATTAAGAATATGCCCATTGTACGGGAGTTTGATGATGTCTTTCCGGAGGAATTACCGGGTCTTCCACCAAATCGTGAAGTTGAGTTTTCAATAGAACTCGTACCGGGTGCTTTGCCTATTTCAAAGACACCTTATAGAATGGCCCCAATTGAGTTGCTGGAATTAAAGAAGCAACTCCAAGAGAATCTTGATAAGGGATTCATACGCCCTAGTGCGTCACCTTGGGGAGCACCTGTTCTATTTTTTAAGAAGAAAGATGGATCAATGAGACTCTGCAATGATTATCGAGAACTTAACAAGATCACTCTCAAGAACAAATATCCTCTCCCACGCATTGATGACTTATTTGACCAACTACGCGGAGCTCAATACTTTTCCAAGATTGATCTTCGTTCAGGGTATCATCAATTAAGGGTCAAAAGGGAGGATATACCAAAGACGGCTTTCCGTACAAGGTATGGACACTATGAATTTATAGTGATGCCATTTGGTCTTACTAATGCCCCTGCTATCTTCATGGATCTAATGAATAGAGTCTTTAGAGACTATCTTGATCAATTTGTGGTAGTCTTTATAGACGATATTCTTGTCTATTCAAAGATCAAGGAAGAGCATGAAGATCACTTGAGAATTATATTGAAGACCCTGAGAAAGGAGAAGCTTTATGCCAAATTTACCAAGTGTGAATTTTGGCTTCAAAAAGTTGCATTTTTGGGTCACATAATCTCAAAAGAGGGGATATCTGTGGATCCAACAAAAACAGAGGTTATCGAAAGATGGTCGAGACCAACAACAGTAACTGAGATCCGAAGTTTTCTTGGTTTGGCTGGATATTATCGACGTTTTGTAAAAGATTTTTCACGATTATCTAATCCACTCACCAAGTTGACTCGGAAAGGAGTTAAGTTTGTCTGGACAGAGGAATGTGAAGAGAATTTCAAGGAGTTGAAAAGAAGGTTATCCAGTGCACCTATTCTCACACTGCCTTGTAGTGGAGAAAGGTTTGTGATCTACAGTGATGAATCCAAGAAGGGATTGGGGTGTGTTCTTATGCAAAATGATATGGTGATAGCTTATGCCTCACGACAGTTGAAAATCCATGAGCAAAATTACCCAACACATGATTTGGAGTTGGCTGCGGTAATCTTTGCATTAAAGATTTGGAGGCATTACCTTTATGGTGAAAGGTGTGATATTTATACTGATCATAAAAGTTTAAAGTATATTTTCACACAAAAGGAGCTAAATATGCGTCAAAGAAGATGGTTGGAGCTGATTAAGGATTATGACTGCTCAATCCATTACCACCCTGGGAAAGCAAACAAGGTGGCAGATGCATTAACTCGACAAGACCATGCTAGTTTATCCATGATTAGGATCACAAAAGATCCAATATTTATGGATTTACAAAGGATGGATCTTGGAATTATAATGGAAGGGGAAAAATCTTATCTTTCTCAAATGAATGTTCAACCATCTATACATGCGAAGATTAAGGAGGCACAGAAAGAAGATGTCGAGTTACAAAAGAAGGTGCGAAATGTTCCTGAATTCAACCTTGATTGTGATGGGATAATAATGTTCAGGAATCGGGTTTGTGTTCCTTCCATCCCCGAATTAAAGAAGGAGCTGCTGGATGAGGCTCATAGTTCTTAATTCTCTATTCATCCTGGAAGCACGAAGATGTATAGGGACCTGAAAGAGTACTTCTGGTGGGATGGCATGAAAAGAGATGTTTCTGAATATGTCTCTCGATGCTTGGTTTGTCAACAAGTTAAAGCTGAGAGACAAAAGTCTAAGGGGATGTTAAAACCATTACCCATACCCAAATGGAAATGGGAAAACATCACTATGGACTTTGTCACAGGACTTCCTAAAACATCCAAAGGCAATAATACTATTTGGGTCATAGTTGATCGTCTTTCAAAGTCTGCACACTTCATTGCTATTAGAGAAGATTTCTCTCTAGATCAGCTTTCCAGGATATATGTAAAGGAAGTGGTAAGATTGCATGGAGTACCACTTTCTATTATATCTGATCGGGATCCGAGATTTACCTCGAAGTTCTGGCGAAGTCTTCAGCATACTCTGGATACAGAGTTGAGTTTCAGCACTGCTTATCATCCCCAGACAGACGGTCAGTCTGAGAGAACAATTCAAACCCTAGAAGATATGTTGAGAGCTTGCTCTATGGATTTAAAAGGAGGTTGGGATCAACACCTACCTTTGGTGGAATTTTCTTATAATAATAGCTTTCACCCCAGTATTCAGATGGCTCCTTATGAAGCTCTCTATGGAAAGAAATGCAGGACTCCAACTTGCTGGGATGAAGTTGGGGAAAGAAAGCTATTAGGACCTGATCTCGTTGATGAAATGGCAGAAAAGGTCAGATCTATTCAACAACACATAAGAGCAGCTCAGAGTCGATAGAAAAGTTATGCCGACAACCGAAGAAAAGACCTAGAGTTTGAAGTGGGTGATAAAGTGTTCTTACGAATATCTCCCTGGAAAAGGGTTATGAGATTTGGAAAGAAGGGGAAGTTGAGCCCTAGATATATCGGTCCTTTCGAAATACTGGATCGTGTTGGGAAGGTAGCTTACCGATTGGCGCTTCCACCGAATCTCTCTCAAGTTCACGATGTGTTCCATGTATCTCTCCTGAGAAAGTACATACCAGATCCTTCACATGTACTTAGCTCAGAAGTTGTACCGCTGGAGAAAGATCTTTCTTATGAAGAACAGCCGATAGAGATTCTGGATCGTAGCGAAAAAGTCCTACGAAACAAGACCACTCGATTGGTGAAAGTTTTATGGAGGAACCGCCAACTTGAAGAAGCTACATGGGAGCTTGAGGATATGATGAGGGAGAAGTATCCTCATCTGTTTGTTACAAAGTGACGAATTTCGAGGGTGAAATTCTTTTTAAGGGGGGTAGAATGTAACACCCGATACTTTTATGTTATCAAAGGAATCTTTTTCTACACAACACTTTCTTGGCTTGCTTTACACGCAATCGCGACCTTCCTCGATAGCTTGCGTCGTACGCAATACCGAGTTTCACTAAACAACAATATGCTATTAAAACTAGCCGTTATGAATAGTAATAACCACTTTTTAAAATTTTATAAATTTTATTTTTCAAAATGGACTTCATTTTTGGACTCAGAATATCGAAATTAGCCTAGGGTGAAATTTTGGTATTTTTCTGAAAACATTCAATTTTTGATGAATAGTGAAACCACTAAGTGGTAGGTTAAAAACTGAATTTTGCATAAAACTTAATTTTACCGCTTCTGTGAATGGAATTTCAAAACTCTGATAGACACGGTTGATATCAGTAAGTAAAATTTGGTTCAATGAGATAAAAATAATTTTTTGGTGAATAGTAACTTTTTACTATTTTTACCGCAGTTAATAGCAAATAGGGAAACTAAGGGTAAATATGATATTAATATTACCCTAAAACATGTCCTAATTATATTGGACAAGTGTAATTCGACCAAAAACAAACTTAGGAATAAAATATGACCATTTAGGCCCACTTGGATTAGATTAGGACATTTATTATTAATTTATTTAAAGAAGGGTTAAAATAGTTAAAATCAAAGTTTAATAAGTAAATCATTTTTAATATGGGGTTATACATAAGATAAATTAGATTGTAAATATTCATTAGAAAGATAAAAAGATTTCCTACATGATGGTATTTTATTTGTAATTTCTAGACATCAAATAGTTTAATTTATTTATGACACAAAGATGATGCAGTAATTATCTTATTAATGAAATATTGACATAATTGATAATATAAATACCAAAATAAATGTAATTTAAGACTTTTTATGAATTACACTAATTTTCTAGGTTACTATGATATATTAGTGTTGATTTAATCAACTTGGTTCGAACATATAATTCTGTTATGACTTTCACAAAAATCATATATCAAATAGTGTCAAAATTGACACAAAATAGTTTTTAAATAAAATATTATATTATTAATTGTTATTTTATTCATAAAAATATAATGTTCGGCCAAATGACTTAGATAAGGATATATATATTAATAATAAACAATTTGGGGTTCGTTTGGCATGTTATAGTAAGTGTATTTACCATATAGTGAAAGAAAACAAAAAGACATGGTAAAAGTTAAATTATTTAACTTAGAGTTAAATCTAATTGATAAGGTTAAAATAATACCCTAAACTTGTCTAAATCCTATTGGTTGATAGGATTTCGACCCATCCCCACTTTAGCTTCGAAATAAGACCCTTTGGAACCATTATAAACCGATTTTGACTTTAATGTAAAATAATATTTTGAGATATTCCTAAGGTGCCCCTCTCCTCCCTTATAAAAAGGCACCTCCTCCCCCTCCTCCTCACTCCAATTTGAGCACTCAATCTCGGCAAACCCCTTCCATTTTCTCCTCTCCGCTTCCCTAGAATAATCCTAGAGGTCCTGGTCTTCTTCAAAGACCAATCATAGTTCCCTAAGTGGAGGATTCAAAGAGGCGTTCCAAAGAAGAGGTAATATCCATTACCGATCTTTTCAATTTATTTCTTCTTCAACTTCTTCTTCTTTAGTTGTTTCATGATAAAGTAATAACATCAGTATTACTTACATACTGATATGTTATTATAAATATGAAACAACCCTAATTCACCTTCTATCCATCCTACGGAAAAATGAAATCACCACGCGTGCGTACGTACGGAATACCGTCTCCACGCCGTGGTGTAATCTATTTTTCCACCATAACTTTACAAGGATGGGTATAATGGTGTAATGAGTAACTATTTATGATTATTATAAAGTAATATTGATACTGAAATAATATATATATACTCCAATACAGTTCCACGATCATAGGAACGATATCATCACTTGTGCGTACGTACGGAATACCGTCTCCAGGATGTGATGCGACTCGTTCTACATGATCATCATTACATAGCAATTATATAAATGAATTGAATGAATAAATATGATATATGTTACACTAATACCATTCTGGATATAAGGTATCTATAACCTTAAAAGAAGAATAAGAATGTATTCGGCAAAACACGCATAAGAACAAAAGGCAATAAAGACCCGAGTAACAAGTAACAATGAAATATTACTAACAAGAAGCTAAGAATATGACCATATATGATATCATATCAATATGTATGATTCTGGAATAAGTTAATAACATTATTTAAACCATTATACAGGATCTTCGGACACGTACAAAGCAAATCGGACCTAAGGTAAGGGAAAATATCACAATCTCATTTTTATCCGAGGTTGTTTATTCGTAAGTATTTACTGAGGTGTATTTTATCATCCACATCCATGTTTCATCAATATGTAATATTATTTCCATCCACCTACAATTGTTTAAATCCATTTTTACCCTTCGGTGAGTTTTTAGTAATATGTATGAAAGGAATCTTTTGTCGTTTTTCGTACGAGGTACTTTTTGACTTTTCCGACAAAAGTACGAAGAATGTTTTTTTTAACTTATACAGCATGAATGGATTTCAAAAAAAATATTTCCAAGAAGATTACTTTACAAGTATTCAAGTTTATTTTTAATCAACTTCTTTTATTTTAAAATTGTATGACATGTTAAGAAAGGAAAAGTGTTTTTGAAGTAGAAAGGATATTTTCCTCAAGAATGAAGTTCAAGTATTTTATCAAAATTATTTTCCATCTAAGATAATAAAAGGGTTCTGTTTTTATCCATATTATTACATGGATTTGATTATGTTGTGATGGAAACATTTTTATGAATTCCTTTATCTTATATGAATTGTTTTATGATGTCATGTTGTTTAAGAATCCCATTTTTATTACATGGGTTATGCGATGATGTATGATTTATGATTATGTGGCACACATAAGAAAGGATTCATTATAAGATGGGTGGGACCTATATCTCCCTCTAATGCATTGGGTAATGATTTTGTATCTCATGAGATAGACATGGCTGGAACGGTAGGTTATACCGGTTCAGTGAAACAGGACTGGAACGAGGGTGACTCGGTTCAGAAAGGGACTTTTTCCACTAAGATAGTCTTGGCAATAAGTCATGACTAACAAGAAATGATTTTCCATGATTATGTGTGCATGCCACAAAGTTTCAAGTTTTATGTTATGATTATGGGGATCTCATTTTCACTTCTATGATTTGTTCCATGTTAAGATATTATGATCTCTTTTGCAGGTTTTGATTTTCAAAAAGATATGATATGATTTTTATTTCCTTTATTTTCCCTTGCTGAGCATTTGAGCTCAACCTTTTATGTTTTATTTTCCCCAGGTCAGGAAGATGGATATTAAGTAGAATATTCTTAAAGGGACCCTAGATATGATGAAATAAATGGGAGACACTATAGAGGATTTATGAACCAGTTGTTTATGTTTCCCAGTTTCTAAAGACACTATACCTATACGGTCCTTTGTGGTTTTGTCATATGTTGTAATAAGTGTGCTTCAATTTTGAAGTATTAACAATGTATGTAAAGTATGGGTTGGTATATTTGAAGAAGGCGCCTCTTCCATGGTCGATGAACTGGTATAGGTGAACCTTGGTAGCGAGGAAGATCCGAAACCCACATTAATCAGTGCCGCCATGTCCCTCGAGGAGCAGCAGCGGTACATGGACTTCCTTAAATAGCACTGTGACGTGTTTTACTAGAGTTACAACGAGATACCAGGACTAGATCCTCAGGTATCCGTCCATCGCCTCGGTCTCCCGACAAACTATTGTGGGTTCGAACAGCCTCCCAGAAAGATGCACCCATCTCACGGTGCCATGGTTGAGGCTAAATTTGACAAGCTCATCAGACCCAACTTTATCAAGGAATTCCAGTACCCCAAGTGGTTAGCCAACATCATTCCAGTCAGGAAGAAGAATGGATAGATAATAGTTTGCATCGACTTCCATGATCTCAACCGCCAATGTCCGAAGGATGATTTTCCCCTTACAGTGATAGATTTGTTGATTGACGATACGGCCGGGTTCCAAGCCCTCTCCTTCATGGATGGGTATTCTGGGTACAACCAGATCCGGATGCCCCCCTAAGACAAGGCGTCCACCACTTTCAGGGCCCCCCAAGGTACTTTATGTTACGAGGTTATGGCCTTCGGCCTGAAAAATGCAGGTGCCACCTATCAGCGGGCCATGCTCCACATATTCAAGACAATTATCGCAACATTGGTGGAGTGCTATGTGGACGATATAGTGGTTAAATCTTCCCAGCACCGGGACCATCTCAAGGACCTTGATAAAGTGTTTGGTTCCCTCTGTTCCCGCCACCTAAAGATGAACCCATTGAAGTGTGCCTCTGGGGTCACCTCTGGGAAGTTTCTTGGCATTTTTCCAGGTATCAAGGTATTGAGATCAGCCTGGAGAAGATCAAAGCCATCAGCTAGATGCCTCCCCTGAGAAATATTTGGGAGATTTGAGGACTTCAAGGCCACTTATCCTACATATGTTGATTCATTGAGAATCTAGCTATCAAGTGTAATCCCTTTTCATAGATCATGATGAAAGGCTCTGCCTATGAATGAGATGAAGAGTGCCAGGCCACATTCGATGAAATAAATCAGTATCCGCTCCAGCCTCCGGTATTGATGCCACCCATCTCTAGAAAGCCGCTGGTCCTTTATTTCACTGCCCATGATCAATCTCTCAGCACCCTGCTCACCCATAAGAACAATGAGGGGATAGAGAACAACCTCTACTACCTCAGCCTCATGCTCCTCGATACGGAGACCAGATACCCCCCATCGAAAAGAGCTGCCTTGCACTCGTGTTTTCCATAAAGAAATTGTGACATTACCTATAGAACCATAAGGTACATCTGTTCTATTAGGTTGACCCACTAGAGTACATTCTGAACCGCCCCATGTTGACTAGCCAACTAGCGTGGTGGGCGGTGATCGTACCACAATTCACTGTTTTATTCCACCCTTACACCACTGTTTTAAACTAGTTTTGTAATGAATATTCCAAATATAAAAATAAATTTCACTTTATGTTTGAATCAATTAATTAATTTTAATAAATATTATAATGTTAAATGTTACTTGTTTTTATTATTTCAATGTAGGTGGAGGTGATTTGGAGGGCCCTTGATGAAGTGGAAGAAAAATGGGCCAAAATTGCACGGATCCATGGACATCTATCCACTGTTTTGCATAGAACACGAAATCCGTGCATCCAAATGGGATGAACTTTTGTGGGCCTGTCCAAAATATAATTGGATAAATTTCATATTAAGGAACCCAATCCTTATTCGACTTTTATTGGGCCCATCCGAACTGATCTGTCAAAGCCACCGAATATGGACCAAGTCAAATGCGGTGTTCTGTATTTTATTAATATCTAGAGCTTTATTTTTCACAAAAGTGATAAAATTTCGATGGAGACAACCATGAGGTGGGGGTACAACTTTTCTATTTTCTCCAAAGCAAGATAAGTCTATATGAAATCCGAAATTCATGGTAAAATTGGATTAAAGAAATCTGTGTGCCTAAAACCACCTTCCAATTTTCCTTTAAAATGGCACCTTGGGTTCCCCATTTGAAAGTTCGAACCAGAGGTGAATTTCTTACATTTTGGAGTACCAAAGGAGTCCTCTTCTCATCAAAAAATTTCTGGAGGCCCATATCCTCATAGGGGGATCAAGGATGAAGAAGGAGTTCCACTATAGCTTCCTCCTCCTCCCAATGTCGAGCTAAAAGATGGGAGTTCGTTGTGAGGGAGCTACACACATGTCAAGGGAGTTCCGATGCATAAACTAGATTCTGGTTTGGAGTAATTTGTGTGTTTAAACATTTCATTCCATGTATCTTATTTTATTTCATATGTTAATTCTTGATTTGATGCATGTGAGTGTTATGCTATTAATTTCTAACTGATCGGTGTGAGGTTTTGAGTGCGTGACTTGTGTTGTTCCGATTGGACAACACAAGAATCATTTTCTTCCCCACTTTATTGAGATTTAAATATTATTTGGAATCTCTTATTCCATTCATAAGTTCTCGACCTTGGCAATATGATTTTTATGTCAAGGTTTGGTTCTTCATGCAATGAAATATGAGCTTAGGAATTAATTGGGATTCCAATTAATTCCAACCAAAGAATTACTCTAAACCTAAAATGAATCTCTATGAACAATGAACTTGATATGTGTGTAGTGAAATCACATCGAACCTTTTATCTCATATTTTTCAAAATCCACTTGGTCTTTCATCTTTTAAACTATTTTGATTAAGTTACGTTCTTTAAGCTGTTTTCAAAATCACCCCCTTTTTTAGTAGTCTTAATTAAAAATACACACTCTAAACCTATCAACACTCCTCGAGAGATGACCTAGGGTCTTCCCTAGACTATAAATCAACCTTAAAATCATAATAAATTTGACGTGTCATGACAACATGATCAAATTTTGGCACCGTTTCTGGGGAGCGATTTGGTTTTTTGTGCGTGTTTTTGATAAATGTTTTGTAATTTTTGTGAATATTTTTTTGTTTTATCTTCTACCTTTGAATTTATTTTTGTGTTATAATTTATTTACTGTGTAGGTTCTGTGTATGAATTTTACTAATCCAGGAGACCTACAAACTTTTGAACCTGAACCGGAGAGGATCCTACATCAATGAAACTGAGACACACAAGACAACACTTTGAAGGAGGAGACATCACATCTTAAAATTCTTCTTGATCTTTATTATTCTTATGAAACCAAAGTTAAAACTGAACATAACTTGTATAACATGGATGAAAATAATTGAACACTAAAAGAACTAACATTTCCTGATGTTGATATCTGACCCACTTACATTCAATTACAAGGTGAGCCACCCAATTTTGAACTAAAATCTGGTTTAATTCATTTTTTACCAAGATTTCATGGACTGCCTGGAGAAGATCCACATAAGCATTTAAAACAATTTCATACTATGTGTTCAACATTAAAACCTTCTAATGTGGATGAAGAACAAGTAAAACTTAGGGCTATTCCATTTTCATTAGAATACACGTCTAAAGATTGGTTGTATTATGTTAATTCACCTATTAGAGGTTGGGCGGACATGAAATGACTTTTTCTTAAAAAATACTTCCCAGTCTCTCGAACTGCAACAATAAGGAAATAAATATGTGGGATAAGACAATCTAAAGGAGAAACCATTCATGAATATTGGGAATGCTTTAAAATATTATGTTCAAGTTGTCCACACTACCAAATAAGCGATCAACTTTTAATACAATATTTTTATGAAGGTTTAATTCCAATAGATCATAACATGATTGATGCTGATTCAGGTGGTGCAGTAGTGGATAATACCCCAATCGCTGCATGGACCCTAATTGAGACCATGGCACAGAACACTGAACAATTCAGTTCAAGGTCTAGTGTACCCATTCGAGGTGTCCATGAGGTGCAAAGTACTGAATTTGAGGAGAAGGTGGACACAAAGTTTGAAGAGGTAAGTACCCTTCTATGACAACTTGCTCTTTACTAAGGAAAATTCCAATCTCCTCCTCCCATACATTGTGGTATATAATCTTATGATACCCACTATTCTGAACAATTCCCCCAATTGAGAGAAACTTCTGAGAGTTGTGAGGCAATATTCCCATGATTCCCCTATAACCAACCCATTAGGCAAGAACCTTACTATCCATCCAACCTTGGGTGGAAAGACAACCAAGCCTACAGGCAAGGGGGGTATTCAAACCAGCCTCATCAACCATGGAACCAACCAGGGCAAAGTAGTCATCAACCACCACCACCCAAAAATTTTCAACCACCCCAAAGGCCTTTCCAACAACCCCCTCCAAAACCCGAGCCTAGCCTAGAAGATATGATGAAAAAAATGGATGCCAATAATCTCCAGTTCCAAGAAACCACCCAAGCAGCCATACAAGACCTCAAAACCCAATTAGGCCAACAAGCTAACTCATTGGGTGAAATACAAAGCCATGGGTCGGGTAAACTACTATCTCAATCACTTTTCAACCCTAAGGATAAGGGAAATGTTAGTTCCATCACCCTTAGGAGTGGAACTCAACTTAAAAGCCAAATGAATCCTCCATTAGAGTCATCATCTCCTAAGGAAACCACCATCCCAACCACTGAAAAAGGTTTAAATGAGGTGGAACCTTGTCTTGATAGAAGTCCTACAAAAGGAAAGAGTGTGTCTATTGATGAGTTACCAATCACAAGCATTCCTCTTCCATTTCCACAAAGAGCCACCCAACCAAGGAAACAAAAGGAAATTGAACTTGATAAAAAAATCTTAGAGACTTTCAAAAAAGTGCAGGTTAACATTCCATTGATTGATCTCGTAAATCAAATTCCATGTTATGCTAATTTTCTAAAGGAGATGTGTACACATCGAAGGAGAATTCGTGGTGATAAGAAGGTAAGTTTGGGTAGTAATTTCTCAGCATTGATACAACCATCACTTCCCACCAAGTGCAATGATCCTGGAACATTCTCAATTCCATGTACCATAGTGGAGTATTCTTTTTCTAATGCTATGATTGATTTGGGTGCCTCTATTAATGCGATGCCTCACTCGATTTACTCTTCTTTAAAGGTTGGCGAACTTAAGCCCACAGGAATAGTTGTTCAGCTAGAAAATCAGAGTACGACACACCCTTCTGGTGTGTTAGAGGATGTTCTTGTGAGGGTTCAAAATTTAATATTTCCTGCTAATTTTTATGTGCTAAAAATGGAAGATGATATGATTAATGGACACGCCCCAATTATATTGGGGAGACCTTTCTTAAAAACTTCCAAAGCCATAATTAATTTCCATAATGGTACATTATCTATGGAATTTGGTGGTGACATAGTCCATTTCAACATCCTTGATTCCATGAAGCACCCCTCAGAAGAACATTCCTCTCTATCAGTAAATTCAATTGATGTACTCCCTTCCCCTAAAATCACTTCGTTTGTTTCCCCTGATCCCCTTTCTGAATTATCCTCTTTGATTGAAATTCTTGGTAATGAATCATTTTTTGATTGTTGTAGTGCTCTATAAAAGTGTCATCCATGTTTATTAATTGATAATTTCTTGAACATGGGGGATCACATGACCATCGATGATACTTCTATGCCTATAAAATCTAATTCCTCATCTGAGGATGATACAATTGAGCAGTTAGAAGAGTTTAGTGACCTCTCACATTCACACACACTCCCATCAATCCAAAATCCACCTGAATTGGAACTAAAGCAACTACCTCAAGATTCAAAATATTCATATCTTGAGAGTGGAAACAAGTTTCCCGTCATCATTGCTAGTTCAGTCCCTCCTGAGCATGAATTGCGACTACTTGAAATTTTGAGGGAGTATAAAAAATCATTGGGATGGACACTTGAAGACATTCCTGGTATTATCCCATCAATTTGTACACATCATATTTTATTAACTGATGAGGCTAAACCAGTGAGATAGACACAATGTCGATTGAACCCAGACCTCTTAGAAGTAGTTAAAAAGGAAGTAACAAAATTATTGGCTACTGGAATCATTTACCCTATCTCTGACAGCCAATGGGTCAGTCCCGTTCAAGTAGTTCCTAAAAAAACTTTCCTAATGATAATTAAAAATGAAAATAATGAATTGGTTCCAACTCATGTGCAGAATAGTTGGCGTGTCTGTATAGATTATCGCCGACTAAACTAACACACTAGGAAGGACCATTTCCCATTGCCATTCATTAACCAAATTCTAGAGAGGCTAGTGGGGAAGTCCCATTAATTTTTGCTTGATGGGGTTTATAGATACTTTCAGATCCATATTTCCCCTGAGGATCAAGAAAAGACAACCTTCACTTTCCCCATTGGCACATTTTCCTATAGAAGGATTCCATTTGGCCTGTGTAATGCTCTGGGTACTTTCCAGCAATGTATGGTTAGTATTTTTTCGGATTACCTGGAGAATTGCATGGAAGTTTTCATGGATGATTTTACTGTTTATGGATACTCTTTTGATGAATGTTTAAGTAGTCTTGGTTCTGTCCTACATCGCTGTATTGAAAAGATTCTTGTATTAAATTATGAGAAATGCCATTTCATGGTGCGACAAGGTATAGTTTTGGGACATGTCATTTCTAGGGATGGTATCCATGTAGATAAATCTAAAGTGGATGTCATTTCTTCCCTACCATTCCATAAAAATGTATGTGATGTGCGGACTTTCCTAGTTCATTCTGGATTTTGCTGTCGTTCCATTCGTGATTTTAGTAAAATTTCACTCCCCCTCTCCCACTTACTCCAAAAATAAAAGGAATTTGTTTTTTATAAGGAATGTGAAGAATCTTTTAATAAGTTAAAATGGAGTCTCACATCACCCCCAGTAATCCAACCACCTCGATGGGATTTACCATTTGAGCTCATGTGTGAAGCCTCTAACTATGTAGTTGGGGTAGTCTTGTCACAAAGGGTTGACTGATCTCCACATGTCATTGACTATGCCTCACGTACTTTGGACCCTGCCCAAGAAAACTACACCACCACTGAAAAAGAATTTCTTTCCATTGTGTTTTCCTTGGATACATTCAGGTCATATCTTTTAGGGTCCAAAGTAATCGTTTTATCAGACCATGCATCCCTTCGGTATCTCCTAAAGAAACCAGAAGCCAGACCATATCTCATTCGTTGGATGCTCCTCCTTCAGGAATTCAATCTAGAAATTAGAGATAAAAAAGGAGCAGAGAATGTGGTAGCAGACCATATCAGTAGGATCCTCCCATCCTCAAACATTGTCTCATCCCCCTGTATTACCATTAATGACACGTTTCCTAATGATCAATTTTACAAAGTGCAAGATTCTATTCCCTGGCATGATGAAATTGTAAATTATTTGGTAGCATCTTTCATTCCTACTGATTTCAACAAAAACCAAGCCAGTCATCTAAAACATGAGTCTCGTTGGTACATTTGGGATGACCCCTACGTTTGGCGCACATGTAGCGATCATATACTTAGGCGTTGTGTTCCTGATAGTGAGTTTCAGTCTGTCCTTAGATTCAGCCACACTCTTTCTTGTGGGGGCCACTTTGGTCCCAATTGGACTGCTCACAATGTTATTGATTCAAGTCTCTTTTGGCCAACACTTTTTTGGGATGCCCATGAATTTTGTAAATCTTGTCCTCATTGTCAAAGAATGGGGAATGTCTCTAAAACGAATGAAATGCCACAACAACCCTTTCTCTTTCATGACATCTTCCATGTTTGGGGTATTGACTTTATGGGGCCATTTCCCAATTCTTTTGGCAACTTGTACATTCTTTTGTCCATTTATTACATATCAAAATGGGATGAGGCACGAGCCACAAGGACAGATGATTCCAAAACAGTTGTAGAATTTTTGAGAACTCAATTCTTTTGTAGGTTTGGATTACCTAGGTTCATCATCAGTGACCAGGGTTCTCATTTTTGCAACTGAATAATGCAATCATTTTTGCGTCGGTATGGGGTCAGTCATTGAGTATCTACGGCATATCACCCACAGACTAATGGTCAAGCCGAGGTGTTAAATAGAGAGGTAAAAAAAATTATTGAAAAAATAGTCCAACCCAATAGGAAATATTGGAGTCTTAGACTCGATGATTCCTTATGGGCTTACCGTACTACTTTTAAAACTCCCATTGGAATGTCACCTTATAGTCTTGTTTTTGGAAAGTGTTGTCACCTCCCTATTGAGATTGAGCACCGGGCGTACTGGGCCATTAAAAAAATGCAATTCTAACCGTTCTGGTGCAGGTTCTCAAAGGAAGTTAGAGATATAGGAGTTGGAATAAATTCGTAGAGATTCTTATGAGAACTCAAGGATTTATAAGGAGTGAACCAAGGCTGCCCACTACCGCCTTATCCTTCATCGAGAGTTCCAAATTGGGAATAAGGTCCTCTCCTACAATACAAGGCTGAAATTTCATCCCGGTAAGCTTAGTTCCTACTGGTTTGGACCATACATTGTTACTAATGTCTCTCCATCTGGTGTTGTTCAGGTTCAAAATGAAGAAACCAAGCAAACCTTCACTGTCAATGGGCAGCGGCTGAAGCACTTTCATGAATCCATTCCGGAGTCCCCGATGGTGGAAATCCAAGTTCAAGAAGGAAACTGTGAATGACATCTACTAGGTTTTATCCTTCCTTCCCACATTATCTTTTACTATAGTGAGTACACTGTATACTCTAGGTGTGGGAGGGATGGGTACATTCCTGGTTCAGTTAGGAATTTTCATCATTTTCTCATTTCTTCTCTTTTTAGCCTTCTTTATGGTATTTTCATTTTTCCCCATCAACAATTTCGAATTTTGATGATTTGGTGACCATAAAGGGGGGAAATTAAAAATACCATAATGAAGGCTGAAAAGAATATGTGTATGAATTTACCATCAAGGAGTGATTTTTTTTAGTGAATTGTTTTTATGTCAATAATATAAATGGTCGTATCTATGTGAATCCTTTGAGATGATTGATGCTCCTTGTGTGAGTAGTTTTTGGGAAAACTGTGTCACTAATATCTCCACAAATTTTTGAACCAAACTACAAAGTGGGAATATTTCTTACATAATATAAGGTAAATATATGTTGGGTTAATATTTTTCAGCTTCAAATGATATTTCCATACATTCGTTCCTTATCCGATCTATTTCATTACTATACCATATTGACCTATGCGTGTGTACCTAATGTCCGACTGTTTTACGCCCTAAAAAAAACAAAAACAAAAAATTGGTTGTGTCTTGGGCAGGTCAAAAACCACTCCTCCTCATCCTTTGATATGGTTATAACTATTGCAATTAGTGTCGTGAGGATATCAAACAAGGTTTGAGAGATTAGTGTGAGATTTGTTCCAAATGCAACTTCAAAAAAAATATAATAAATGAGGGGAGTGATGAAATGTGCAACATATGAGGATATCTAGGTCAGGAGATTATGGTTTGAATTTGGGGAATTCTTAAATGAGTGGGTCTTGAAATATGATTGCAAAGGATGTAGGACAGGTTTGGTGAAAAATCATTTAAAGCTGAATAAAGTTAAAATAACCTATATTTATTTGATAGAAAGTGGAAAGAATAACATGAAATGGTTTTCAAACACACACATGGAGAGTTAATATAATGGTTTACTTCTGAATTCCTTGCTCATGTTGGTGTCATAAATCTCTTTGAATTTTATTGTGATATGATTTATGAGACATCTTTTTCCATTTTCACTAGAAAGAACTCATTGGTGTGGTTCGTGCATTGATCACATTAATTTGGTGAATTAAAATTTCCTTAAATGTTAAATATTCATGATGTTGGAAATATATATATATTTATCATTTTATTCAGATATGTGACTTTTCCCAGGAGTGAAAATGTTTAGGTGTGGGGGTGTGATCGTATCACGATTCACTGTTTTATACCACCCTTACACCGCTGTTTTAAAACTAGTTTTGTAATGAATATTCCAAATATAATAATAAATTTAATTTTATGTTTTAATCAATTAATTAATTTTAATAAGTATTATAATGTTCAATGTTACTTGTTTTTATTATTTCAATGTAGGTGGAGGTGATTTGGAGGGCCCTTGATGAAGTGGAAGAAAAATGGGCCAAAATTGCATGGATCCATGGACATCTGTCCACTGTTTTACATAGTACACGAAATCCGTGCATCAAAATGGGCTGAATTTTTTTTTTCGTGTCCCAAATTTAATAGGATATATTTCATATTAAGAAACCTAATACTGATTCGGCTTATAAGGGGCCCATCCGAACTGATCTATCCAATACACCGAATATGGACCAAGTCAAATGTGGTGTTCTCTATTTTATTAATATCTAGAGCATTAGTTGTCCAAATGGTGCCAAAAATTCAGTGGAGACATTCAAGAGGTGGGGCTACAACTTTTCGATTTTCTCCAAAGCGAGATAAGGCTGTCTGAAGGCCGAAACACATGGTACAAATGGATTGAAGAAATCTGTGTGCCTAAAACAACCTTCCAATTTTACTATAAAATTGTAACACCCGAGATTTTTATGAGTAATATTTTGTTTTTATATATCATCAAAGGAATCTTTCACTACACACTTTCTTGGCTTACTTTACACGCAATCACGACCTTCCTTGATAGCTTGCGTCGTACGCAACACCGAGTTTCACTAAACAACGATATGCTATTAAAATATTATTAAAACTAGCCGTTATGAATAGTAATAACCACTTTTTGAAATTTTATAAATTTTATTTTTCAAAATGGACTTCATTTTTGGATTCGGAATACCGAAATTATCCTAGGGTGAAATTTTGGTATTTTTCTGAAAACTTTAAATTTTTGATGAATAGTGAAACCACTAAGTGGTAGGTTAAAAACTGAATTTTTGCATAAAACTTAATTTTACCGCTTCTGTGAATGGAATTTTAAAAATCCGATAGACACAGATGATATCAGTAAGTAAAATTTGGTTCAATGAGATAAAAATAATTTTTTTGGTGAATAGTAACTTTTTACTTTTTTTACCGCGGTTAATAGTAAATAGGGTAACTAAGGGTAAAAATGATATTACTATTACCCTAACACATGTCCTAATTCTATTGGATAAGTTTAATTCGACCAAAAACAAACTTAGGAATAAAATATGACCATTTAGGCCCACTTGGGTTAGATTAGGACATTTATTATTAATTTATTTAAAGAAGGGTTAAAATAGTTAAAATCAAAGTTTAATAAGTAAATAATTTTTAATATGGGGTTATACATAAGATAAATTCGACTATAAATATTCATTGGAAAGATAAAAAGATTTCCTAAATAATGGTATTTTATTTGTAATTTTTAGACATTAAATAATTTAATTTATTTATGACACAATGATGATGCAGTAATTATCTTATTAATGAAATATTGACATAATTAATGTTATAAACACCAAAATAAATGTAATTTGAGACTTTTTATGAATTACACTAATTTTATAGGTTACTATGATATATTAGGGTTGATTTAATCAATTGTTTTCGAACATATAATTCTGTTATGACTTTCACAAAAATCATATATCAAATAGTGTCAAAATTGACACAAAATAGTTTTTAAATCAAATATTATATTATTAATTGATATTTTATTCCTAAAAATCTAAGGTTCGGCCAAATGACTTAGATAAGGATATATATATTAATAATAAACAATTTGGGGTTCGTTTGGCATGTTATAGTAAGTGTATTAACCATATAGTGAAAGAAAACAAAAAGACACAGTAAAAGTTAAATTATTTAACTTAGAGTTAAATCTAATTGATAAGGTTAAAATAATACCCTAAACTTGTCTAAATCCTATTGGTTGATAGGATTTCGACCCATCCCCACTTTATCTTCGAAATAAAACCCTTTTTAACCATTATAAACTGATTTTGACTTTAATATAAAATAATATTTTGAGATATTCCTAAGGTGCCCCTCACCTCCCTTATAAAAGGGAACCTCCTCCCCCTCCTCCTCACACCAATTTGAACACTCAAGCTCGGACAACCCATGCCATTTTCTCCTCTCCACTTCTATAGAATAATCCTAGAGGTCCTGGTCTTCTTCAAAGACCAATCTTAGTTCCCTAAGTGGAGGATTCAAAGAAGCGTTCCAAAGAAGAGGTAATATCCATTACCGATCTTTTCAATTTCTTTCTTCTTCAACTTCTTCTTTAGTTGTTTCATGATAAAGTAATAACATAAGTATTAATTACATACTGATATGTTATTATAAATATAAAACAACCCTAATTCACCTTCTATCCATCCTACGGAAAAATGAAATCACCGCGCGTGCGTACGTACGGAATACCGTCTCCACGCCGTGGTGTAATCTATTTTCCACCATCACCTTAAAAGGATGGGTATAATGGTGTAATGAGTAACTATTTATGATTATTATAAAGTAATAGTGATACTGAAATAATATATATATACTCCAATACAGTTCCACGATCATAGGAACGATATCATCACTCGTGCGTACGTACGGAATACCGTCTCCACGATGTGATGCGACTCGTACAACATGATCATCATTACATAGTAATTATATAAATGAATTTAATGAATATATATGATATATGTTACACTAATACCATTCTGTATATAAGTTATCTATAAAATTAAAAGAATAATAAGAATTTATTCGGCAAAACACGCATAAGAACAACAGGCAATAAGGACCCGAGTAACAAGTAACAATGAAATATTACTAACAAGAAGCTAAGAATATGACCATATATGATATCATATCAATATGTATGATTCTGTAATAAGTCAATAACATTATTTAAACCATTATACAGGAGCTTCGGACACGTACAAAACAAATCGGACCTAAGGTAAGGGAAATATCACAATCTCATTTTTATCCGAGATTGTTTATTTGTAAGTATTTACTGGGGTGTATTTTATCATCCACATCCATGTTTCATCAATATGTAATATTATTTCCATCCACCAAAAATTGTTTAAATCCATTTTTACCCTTCGGTGAGTTTTTAGTAATATGTATGAAAGGAATATTTTGTCGTTTTTCATACGAGGTACTTTTTGACTTTTCCGACAAAAGTACGAAGAATGTTTTTTTTAACTTATACGACATGAATGGATTTTTAAAACATTATTTCCAAGAAGCTTCCTTTACAAGTTTTCAAGTTTATTTTTAATCAACTTCTTTTAGTTTATAATTGTATGACATGTTAAGAAAAGAAAAGTGTTTTTGAAGAAGAAAGGATATTTTCCTCAAGAATGGAGTTCAAGTATTTTATCAAAATTATTTTCCATCTAAGATAATAAAAGGGTTATGTTTTTATCCCTATTATTACATGGATTTGATTATGTTGTGATGGAAATATTTTTATAAATTCCTTTATCTTATATGAATTGTTTTATGATGTCATGTTTTTTAAGAATTCCATTTTTATTACATGGGTTACGCTATGATGTATGGTTTATGATTATGTGGCACACATAAGAAAGGATTCATTATGAGATGGGTGATACCTATATCTCCCTCCAATGCATTGGGTAAAGATTTTATATCTCATGAGATAGACATGGCTGGAATTGTAGGTTATACCAGTTCAGTGAAACCGGACTGAAACGAGGGTGACTCGGTTCAGAAAGGGACTTTGTCCATTAAGATAGTCTTGGCAATTAGTCTTGACTAACAAGAAATGATTCTATATGATTATGTGTGAATACCACAAAGTTTCATGTTTTATGTTATGATTATTGTGATTACATTTCACTGCCATGATTTACCCCATGTTATGAAATTATGATCTCTTTTGCAGGTTATGATTTTCAAAAAGATATGATATGATTTTTATTTCCTTTATTTGCCCTTGCTGAGCATTTGAGCTCACCCTTTTATGTTTTCTTTTCCCCAGGTCAGGAAGATGGATATTAAGTAGAATATGCGAAAAGGGACCCTAGATATGATGAAATAAATGGGAGACACTGTAGAAGATTTATGAACCAGTTGTTTATGTCTCCCAGTTTCTAAAGACACTATACCTATACGGTCCTTTGTGGTTTTTTCAAATGTTGTAATAAGTGGGCTTCAATTTTGAAGTATTAACAATGTATGAAAAGTATGGGTCGTTATAGTTGGTATCAGAGGCAAAGGAGGTAGGAATGTATCTGATCCTTGGGAACTCTCACATGTGAGCGTTGGACGAAGCATGGATCTCCGCCTAAGGGCTTCATTAGGAAATGGCTGCCACTATGGATGGTGGTGTGTCCCGCCCAGGGAGTGTAGCCGCCCATGGAGTTCCCTGATAGGTATCAACTATAGTCCACTGGAAGTAATTCCAGATCGTTATAGTTGGTATCAGAGGAAAGGTATAGTCAACATTTGGAAACTAGGATGTGAAAGCCTTAGTAAGAACCCTAAGGATAAGTCTAAGAATAGAACACAATCTTAGTGTTTTAGAAATGGCCATGAATAACCTAGGATAAGACCTTAAGCATGAAAATTTTATTCTTGAATTATGTGGTTTTCTTATTATAAATAGTGTTGCTCACACTATTCTTCTTGGTTTTAGTCAATGGCTGGAACTCGAAGGAACCGTGTTAATGTGGAATGCGATGGGCAATGCAATGATTGTCCCCCTGAGCAACCAAATGATATGGGAGCTGGAATGAAAAATCTTGTAGCCATGCTCACACAACTTTCTCAAGCTATGAATCATGCAGGACTTCCAAACGAGCAAAGGAAGGAGCAACATTCTGTTGAATCCTTCATGAGGCAGCGTCCACCTTCTTTCAGTGGGTCTAATGATCCATTAGTTTCTGAACAATGGATTAGTACTACTGAAAAGATATTTTCAGTTCTTCAATGTTCTGAACATGATAAAGTCATCCTAGCAGTGTATCTTTTGGAAGGAGATGCTGATCAATGGTGGAATCTTATTAAGAATACGAGGCAAAGGGATGAAATTGATTCTATGGAATGGGACGAGTTCAAGAACTTATTTTTCAATAAGTACTTCCCTCGTATTCTCCGAACAAAGATGCAGAAAGAGTTTCTTGAACTGGAGAAAAGGGATGATGAATCTGTTGGTACCTATGAATCAAATTTTACAAGACTTTCAAGGTATGCTTCTGGTATTATTATCCAACCCGAGAGTAAGATCGATTGATTCTTTAGTGGCTTAAAACCAAGTCTTCGATGGGCGTTAGCCATAAGGGACTTCAATAGCTACGAGGAAATCGTTCGATGTGCTCTCAAAGTCGAGATGGAGATTGGAGTAACCCATCACTCACATGGGTTTGATAAGAAGAGGAAGATGGAATTCAAAGGAAAATCTAAAGAGCACACTGAAAAGAAGATGAGCTTTCCCTTATGCTCAAAGTGTGGAAAGAAACATGGAGGGAGTTGTCTTAAAGGGACAAGTAAATGTTTCAAATGTGGAAAGGAAGGTCATCGGGCATTTGAATGACGCGATAATGGGAAGAAGATGTCTAATGATGCAAACAAAGGAAGGGATACACAGAATGAACCTACTGCACTTCAATGTTTCAAGTGCAAGGAGATGGGTCATTATGCCAATCAATGCCCAAATCCAAGGTTTGATGATGATGGTCGACGTCAACAAAATCATAAGGCTAAAGACAAAGGAAAGTCACATGCAATTTCTATCAGCGATGTGGAGTACGATAACGAAGTGGTGAAAGGTACACTTACCATCCACTCTAAAGTAGAAAATGTTTTATTTGATTCTGGATCCACCCACTCTTTTATTTCTGAAAAATTTTCTAAGGGTATCACCGTATTACCTCAACAATTAGATGTTGAGTTAGCTGTGACAACACCTAATGGCACAACAGTCACATCAAAAGTTTATAATTCTTCTCCGATCGAAGTTTGTGGGAAAGTGCTTCCTGCAAATCTTGTGATCCTTCCTTTAGTGGAATTTGATGTGATTCTTGGTATGTATTGGCTTTATTTACATGGATCTCATATCAATTTCCAAATAATGGAAGTCACATTTCATATTCCAGATCAATCTACGATCGTCTATCGATGCAAGGATGAATATAACCTTCCAGTGGAAATTCCTTCCATCTTATGGGTCTTGATTCCACTAAATGAATGTTATTTATCTCAAATGGTTGGTGAGAAAATTACGACTAAGAATATTCCCATCTTACAGGAGTTTGATGATGTCTTTCCGGAGGAATTACCGGGTCTTCCACCGAATCGTGAAGTTGAGTTTTCAATAGAACTCGTACCGGGTGCTTTGCCTATTTCAAAGACACCTTATAGAATGGCCCCAATTGAGTTGCAGGAATTGAATAAGCAACTCCAAGAGAATCTTGATAAGGGATTCATACGCCCTAGTGCGTCACCTTGGGGAGCACCTGTTCTATTTGTTAAGAAGAAAGATGGATCAATGAGACTCTGCATTGATTATCGAGAACTTAACAAGATCACTATCAAGAACAAATATCCTCTCCCACGCATTGATGACTTATTTGACCAACTACGCGGAGCTCAATACTTTTCCAAGATTGATCTTCGTTCAGGGTATCATCAATTAAGGGTCAAAAGGGAGGATATACCAAAGACGGCTTTCCGTACAAGGTATGGACACTATGAATTTATAGTGATGCCATTTGGTCTTACTAATTCCCCTGCTATCTTCATGGATCTATTGAATAGAGTCTTTAGAGACTATCTTGATCAATTTGTGGTAGTATTTATAGACGATATTCTTGTCTATTCAAAGAGCAAGGAAGAGCATGAATATCACTTGAGAATTATATTGAAGACCCTGAGAAAGGAGAAGCTTTATGCCAAATTTACCAAGTGTGAATTTTGGCTTCAAAAAGTTGCATTTTTGGGTCACATAATCTCAAAAGAGGGGATATCTGTGGATCCAGCAAAAATAGAGGTTATCGAAAGATGGTCAAGACCAACAACAGTAACCGAGATCCGAAGTTTTCTTGGTTTGTCTGGATATTATCGACGTTTTGTAAAAGATTTTTCACGATTATCTAATCCCCTCACCAAGTTGACTCGGAAAGGAGTTAAGTTTGTTTGGACAGAGGAATGTGAAGAGAATTTCAAGGAGTTTAAAAGAAGGTTATCCAGTGCACCTGTGCTCACACTGCCTTGTAGTGGAGAAAAGTTTGTGATCTATAGTGATGCATCCAAGAAGGGATTGGGGTGTGTTCTTATGCAAAATGATATGGTGATAGCTTATGCCTCACGACAGTTGAAAATCCATGAGCAAAATTACCCAACACATGATTTGGAGTTGGCTGCGGTAATCTTTGCATTAAATATTTGGAAGTATTACCTTTATGGTGAAAGGTGTGATATTTATACTGATCATAAAAGTTTAAAGTATATTTTCACACAAAAGGAGTTGAATATGCGTCAAAGAAGATGGTTGGAGCTGATTAAGGATTACGACTGCTCAATCCATTACCACCCTGGGAAAGCAAACAAGGTGGCAGATGCATTAATTCGACAAGACCATGCTAGTTTATCCATGATGAGGATCACAAAAGATCCAATATTTATGGATTTACAAAGGATGGATCTTGGAATTATAATGGAAGGGGAAAAATCTTATCTTTCTCAAATGAATGTTCAACCATATATACATGTGAAGATTAAAGAGGCATAAAAAGAAGATGTAGAGTTACAAAAGAAGGTGAGAAATGTTCCGGAATTCAACCTTGATTGTGATGGGATAATAAAGTTCAGGAATCGGGTTTGTGTTCCTCCCATCCCCGAATTAAAGAAGGAGCTGCTGGATGAGGCTCATAGTTCATCATTCTCTATTCATCCTGGAAGCACGAAGATGTATAGGGACCTGAAAGAGTACTTCTGGTGGGATGGCATGAAAAGAGATGTTTCTGAATATGTCTCTCGATGCTTGGTTTGTCAACAAGTTAAAGATGAGAGACAAAAGTATAAGGGGATGTTACAACCATTACCCATACCAGAATGGAAATGGGAAAACATCACTATGGACTTTGTCACAGGACTTCCTAAAACATCCAAAGGCAATAATGCTATTTGGGTCATAGTTGATCGTCTTACAAAGTCTGCACACTTCATTGCTATTAGAGAGGATTTCTCTCTAGATCAGCTTGCCAAGATATATGTAAAGGAAGTGGTAAGATTGCATGGAGTACCACTTTCTATTATATCTGATCGGGATCCGAGATTTACCTCGAAGTTCTGGCGAAGTCTTCAGCATACTCTGGATACAGAGTTGAGTTTCAGCACTGCTTATCATCCCCAGATAGACGGTCAGTCTGAGAGAACAATTCAAACCCTAGAAGATATGTTGAGAGCTTGCTCTTTGGATTTCAAAGGAGGTTGGGATCAACACCTACCTTTGGTGGAATTTTCGTATAATAATAGCTTTCACTCCAGTATTCAGATGGCTCCTTATGAAGCTCTCTATGGAAAGAAATGCAGGAATCCAACTTTCTGGGATAAAGTTGGGGAAAGAAAGCTATTAGGACCTGATCTCGTTGATGAAATGGCAGAAAAGGTCAGATCTATTCAACAACACATAAGAGCAGCTCAGAGTCGATAGAAAAGTTATGCCGACAACCGAAGAAAAGACCTAGAGTTTGAAGTGGGTGATAAAGTGTTCTTACGAATATCTCCCTGGAAGAGGGTTATGAGATTTGGAAAGAAGGGGAAGTTGAGCCCTAGATATATCGGTCCTTTCGAAATACTGGATCGTGTTGGGAAGGTAGATTACCAATTGGCGCTTCCACCGAATCTCTCTCAAGTTCACGATGTGTTCCATGTATCTCTCCTGAGAAAGTACATACCAGATCCTTCACATGTACTCAGCTCAGAAGTTGTACCGCTGGAGCAAGATCTTTCTTATGAAGAACGGCCGATAGAGATTCTGGATCGTAGCGAAAAAGTCCTACGAAACAAGACCACTCGCTTGGTGAAAGTTTTATGGAGGAACCACCAACTTGAAGAAGCTACATGGGAGCTTGAGGATATGATGAGGGAGAAGTATCCTCATCTGTTTGTTACAAAGTGACGAATTTCGAGGGCGAAATTCTTTTTAAGGGGGGTAGAATGTAACACCCGAGATTTTTATGAGTAATATTTTGTTTTTATATATCATCAAAGGAATCTTTCACTACACACTTGCTTGGCTTACTTTACATGCAATCACGACCTTCCTCGATAGCTTGCGTCGTACGCAACACCGAGTTTCACTAAACAACGATATGCTATTGAAATATTATTAAAACTAGCCGTTATGAATAGTAATAACCAATTTTTGAAATTTTATAAATTTTATTTTTCAAAATGGACTTCATTTTTGGATTCGGAATACCGAAATTATCCTAGGGTGAAATTTTGGTATTTTTCTGAAAACTTTCAATTTTTGATGAATAGTGAAACCACTAAGTGGTAGGTTAAAAACTGAATTTTTGCATAAAACTTAATTTTACCGCTTCTGTGAATGGAATTTCAAAAATCCGACAGACACGGTTGATATCAGTAAGTAAAATGTGGTTCAATGAGATAAAAATAATTTTTTGGTGAATAGTAACTTTTTACTTTTTTTACCGCAGTTAATAGTAAATAGGGTAACTAAGGGTAAAAATGATATTACTATTACACTAACACATGTCCTAATTCTATTGGATAAGTTTAATTAGACCAAAAACAAACTTAGGAATAAAATATGACCATTTAGGCCCACTTGGGTTAGATTAGGACATTTATTATTAATTTATTTAAAGAAGGGTTAAAATAGTTAAAATCAAAGTTTAATAAGTAAATCATTTTTAATATGGGGTTATACATAAGATAAATTCGACTATAAATATTCATTAAAAAGATAATAAGATTTACTACATAATGGTATTTTATTTTTAATTTTTAGACATTAAATAATTTAATTTATTTATGACACAATGATGATGCAGTAATTATCTTATTAATGAAATATTGACATAATTAATGTTATAAACACAAAAAATAAATGTAATTTGAGACTTTTTATGAATTACACTAATTTTATAGGTTACTATGAGATATTAGTGTTGATTTAATCAATTTGGTTCGAAGATATAATTCTGTTATGACTTTCACAAAAATCATATATCAAATAGTGTCAAAATTGACACAAAATAGTTTTTAAATCAAATATTATATTAGTAATTGTTATTTTATTCCTAAAAATCTAAGGTTCGGCAAAATGACTTAGATAAGGATATATATATTAATAATAAACAATTTGGGGTTCGTTTGGCATGTTATAGTAAGTGTATTAACCATACAGTGAAAGAAAACAAAAAGAAACGGTAAAAGTTCAATTATTTAACTTAGAGTTAAATCTAATTGATAAGGTTAAAATAATACCCTAAACTTGTCTAAATCCTATTGGTTGATAGGATTTCGACCCATCCCCACTTTAGCTTCGAAATAAATCCCTTTGGAACCATTATAAACCGATTTTGACTTTAATATAAAATAATATTTTGAGATATTCCTAAGGTGCCCCTCTCCTCCCTTATAAAAGGGCACCTCCTACCCCTCCTCCTCACACCAATTTGAACACTCAAGCTCGGCCAACCCCTGCCATTTTCTCCTCTCCACATCCCTAAAATAATCCTAGAGGTCCTGGTCTTCTTCAAAGACCAATCTTAGTTCCCTAAGTGGAGGATTCAAAGAAGCGTTCCAAAGAAGAGGTAATATCCATTACCGATCTTTTCAATTTCTTTCTTCTTCAACTTCTTCTTTAGTTGTTTCATGATAAAGTAATAACATCAGTATTACTTACATACTGATATGTTATTATAAATATGAAACAACCCTAATTCACCTTCTATCCATCCTACGGAAAAATGAAATCACCGCGCGTGTGTACGTACGGAATACCGTCTCCACGCCGTGGTGTAATCTATTTTACACCATCACCATACAAGGATGGGTATAATGGTGTAATGAGTAACTATTTATGATTATTATAAAGTAATATTGATACTGAAATAATATATATATATACTCCAATACAGTTCCACGATCATAGGAACGATATCATCACTCGTGCGTACGTACGGAATACCATCTCCACGATGTGATGCGACTCGTTCTACATGATCATCATTACATAGTAATTATATAAATGAATTGAATGAATAAACATGATATATGTTACACTAATACCATTCTGGATATAAGGTATCTATAAACTTAAAAGAATAATAAGAATTTATTCGGCAAAACACGCATAAGAACAACAGGCAATAAGGACCCGAGTAACAAGTAACAATGAAATATTACTAACAAGAAGCTAAGAATATGACCATATATGATATAATATCAATATGTATGATTATGTAATAAGTAAATAACATTATTTAAACCATTATACAGGAGCTTTGGACACGTACAAAGCAAATTGGACCTAAGGTAAGGGAAATATCACAATCTCATTTTTATCCGAGATTGCTTATTCGTAAGTATTTACTGGGGTGTATTTTATCATCCACATCCATGTTTCATCAATATGTAATATTGTTTCCATCCACCTACAATTGTTTAAATCCATTTTTACCCTTCGGTGAGTTTTTAGTAATATGTATGAAAGGAATCTTTTGTCGTTTTTCGTACGAGGTACTTTTTGACTTTTCTGACAAAAGTACGAAGAATGTTTTTTTAACTTATACGACATGAATGGATTTTTAAAACATTATTTCCAAGAAGCTTCCTTTACAAGTTTTCAAGTTTATTTTTAATCAACTTATTTTAGTTTATAATTGTATGACATGTTAAGAAAAGAAAAGTGTTTTTGAAGAAGAAAGGATATTTTCCTCAAGAATGGAGTTCAAGTATTTTATCAAAATTATTTTCCATCTAAGATAATAAAAGGGTTCTGTTTTTAACCCTATTATTACATGGATTTGATTATGTTGTGATGGAAATATTTTTATGAATTCCTTTATCTTATATGAATTGTTTTATGATGTCATGTTGTTTAAGAATTCCATTTTTATTACATGGGTTACGCTATGATGTATGGTTTATGATTATGTGGCACACATAATAAAGGATTCATTATGAGATGGGTGGGACCTATATCTCCCTCCAATGCATTGGGTAAAGATTTTATATCTCATGAGATAGACATGGCTGGAATGGTAGGTTATACCGGTTCAGTGAAACAGGACTGAAACGAGGGTGACTCGGTTCAGAAAGGGACTTTGTCCATTAAGATAGTCTTGGAAATTAGTCTTGACTAACAGGAAATGATTCTCTATGATTATGTGTGAATGCCACAAAGTTTCATGTTTTAAGTTATGATTATTGTGATTACATTTCACTGCCATGATTTACCCCATGTTATGAAATTATGATCTCTTTTGCAGGTTATTATTTTTAAAAAGATATGATATGATTTTTATTTCCTTTATTTGCCCTTGCTGAGAATTTGAGCTCAACCTTTTATGTTTTCTTTTCCCCAGGTCAGGAAGATGGATATTAAGTAGAATATGCTAAAAGGGACCCTAGATATGATGAAATAAATGGGAGACACTGTAGAAGATTTATGAACCAGTTTTTTATGTTTCCCAGTTTCTAAAGACACTATACCTATACGGTCCTTTGTGGTTTTGTCATATGTTGTAATAAGTGTGCTTAAATTTTGAAGTATTAACAATGTATGAAAAGTATGGATCCTTATAAAAATGGCACCTTGGGATCCCCATTTGCAAGTTCGAACCAGAGGTGATGTTTTGAAATTTTCGAGTACCAAAGGAGTCCTCTCCTCATCAAATAAGTTCTAGAGGACCATATCCTCACAGGGGGATCAAGGATGAAGAAGGAGTTCCACTCGAGCTTCCTCCTCCTCCCGATGTCGAGCTAAAAGTTGGGTGTTCATTGTGAGGGAGCTACACACATGTCAAGGGAGTTCCGATTCATACACTAGATACTGGTTTGGAGTAATTTGGGTGTTTAAACATTTCATTCCATGTATCTTATTTTATTTCAGATTTTAATGTTTGATTTGATGCATGTGAGTGTTATGCTCTTAATTTCTAACCGATCGGTGTGAAATTTTGAGTGAGTGACTTGTGTTGTTCCAATTGGAAAAAACAAGAATCATTTTCTTCCCCACTTAATTAAGATTTCAATATGATTTGGAATCTCTTATTCCATGCATAAGTTATGGACCTTGGCAATACGATTGTTATGTCAAGGTTTGGTTCTTCAAGCATTGAAATATGAGCTTCGGAATTAATCGGGATTCCAATTAATTCCAACCAAAGAATTACTCTAAACCTAAAATGAATCTCTATGAACAATGAACTTGATATGTGTGTAGAGAAATCACATCGACCCTTCTATCTCATATTTTTCAAAATCCACTTGGTATTTCATCTTTTAAACTATTTTGAATAAGTTACTTTCTTTAAGATGTTTTCACAATCACCCCCTTTTTTTAGTAGTGTTAATTAAAAATAAACACTATAAACCTATCAATGCTCCTTGAGAGATGACCTAGGGTATTAGCTAGACTATAAATCAACCTTAAAATCATAATCAATTTTTCATGTCATGAAAACACGGTCAGGCGGTAATTCTTCAGCAGTTTGACATCACGTTCATACCTTAGAAGGCTATCAAGGGGAAGGCGTTGGCAGACTTCCTAGCTGCCCATCCAACCTCCACAGATCAACCCATGGAAATAGATTTTCATGATGAGGCAATCCTCTCAGTCGATCAAGCCATCTCATGTTGGAAAATTCACTTCGACGGTGCCTCTCGGAGCCCCACCAGTAGGAGGCTCAACGACCCTAGGCTCAACAGAGTGGGTCTGGGTATCGTCTTCACCACCCCGGTGCAAGTCGTTCTGTCGTACTCATTCCTATTGTCAGAAGGCTGCACCAACAACGAGGCAGAGTATTAGGCTCTCATCACTATCCTTGAGATGGACCTTGAGCTCGATATGCCCCATTTTCACGTGGAATAGGATTTCGAGCTAGTCATCAAGCAGGTCAATGGAGACTATGTTGTCAGGAAACCAGAGCTCGTGCCATTGTTGGAGTGCACACTCCATATAATGGCCCAGTTCCCTTATCGACCAGAGGTTACCCATGTCCCTCGGTCACAGAATGGTCAAGCGGATGCTTTAGCTAGCTTGGATGTTTCACTTGTAGAACCCGAACAGGATGATCTGATTATACATGTGGCACACCAGAGAGTCATTGCCCCCGTCAACCCAAAGGATGATGACAACCTACAAGTAAGCCATCTTATCACCGGATCCTCCACGTCAAGATCCCTAGGTACTTCAGATGCAGTGGTTGAGACGACTCCCGACTGGAGATCCCCTTTTGTCGAGTATCTCCAAAATGGTTGCCTCCCAGATGATCGGGCCGAGCGCGAGTGAATCCGATGACGCGCACTGTAGTTTACCCTCCAGAGTGGTCCCAGTCATGAGCAGATACTCTATAAGCGTAGTTATGATGGTGTTCTCCTCCGTTGAATTCAAGGAGTCAAGATTTCTCAGGTCATGCAAGAGGTTCATGCCGGTTCCTGTGGAGCCCACCATGCTGGGCTGAAGCTGTCCCATCAGATCTAGAGACTGGGGTACTTCTGGCCCTCTATGATCTACAATTATATCGAGTTCGCCAAGAGATGTAACGCATTCCAAGTCCATGCAAACTTCCTGCATCGGCCACCAGAACCTCTCCATTCCACCAAATACTCTTGGCTCTTTGCAGTGTGGGAACTGGATGTTGTGAGACCATACCCACTGACGACAGGCCACCAGTGTAGGTTTATCCTAACTGCTAAGTATTTCTTTTCCAAGTGAGAAGAGGTAGTTCCACTCAAGGAGGTCAAGTCCCGTTCCATCGTTGACTTCGTGAGCTCCAATATCATCCACCAGTTTGGAGTCCATCATGCTATCCTCACTGATAACGTCACAAACTTCTGAGCAGCTGAGCTGAAGAAGATGTACGCCAAGTACAATATCCGTTCGAACCATACCTCTCTCTATCATGCGCAGGAAAATGGGCAGATCGAGATGTTCAACAAAACCCTCTCTAATATTTTATAGAAAATGGTTGTTCAGAATAAGAGGAGTTGACCAAACAAGCTCCCCAATGCCCTCTGGTCTTATCAGACGACGAATCGAAATTCCACCCAGGTGACTCCATATTCTCTAGTGTATGGGGATGAGGCCATCCATCCCATCAAGATATAACTGCCTTCGTTATGCACTGTAGTCTATGACCAGACGATGCCAGATAAGGTGGCTGAAATTTGTCTAGCTAAATTGGAAGCACTCAACAAGAGTAGGCTTCATGCCCTGCACAATCTGGAAAGGCATCAGAATAAGATAGCTAGAGCCTTCAACAAGAAGGTTTGCCTCCGCTCTTTTCTGCAAGGCGACCTGGGGTTGGCCCTCAGGGCGCCAATGATCCCTGGCCGGAAACCACCCAAGTTGGAGCCCAAGTGGGAAGGACCTTACATAATCCATAGGGTTTACCCCAATGGAGCATATTCCTTGGTGACCATGGATGGTGAGCACATAACTCCTCCCACCAATGCCAAGTTGCTCAAGAAATACTTTTCCTGAGCCCCTCGGTCCAGCAGGACCTTAATCTGGACGGTCGTTCATGACCTTAAACTGGATGGTCCTACATGACCTTAAACTGGACGGTCCGGCATGACCTTAAACTAGACAGTCCTGTAAGACCTTAAACTAGACGGTCCTGCACGACCTTAAATTGGAAGGTCCTGCACGACCTTAAACATGACGGTCCGGAATGACCTTAAATTGGACGGTCCTGCACGACCTTAAACTGGACAGTCCTGCATAACCTTAAACTGGATGGTCCGGCACAACCTTAAACTAGACGGTCTTGCATGACCTTAAACTGGATTGTCCTGCATGACCTTAAGCTGTACGGTCTGGCACGACCTTAAACCAGACGGTCCTACATGACCTTAAACTATATGGTCTTTCATGACCTTAAACTGGACGGTCCAACACTACCTTAAACTGGATGGTCTGGCATGACCTTAAACTGTACGGTCCCACATGACCCTAAACTACACGACAGTCCTGCATGACTTTAAACTGCTCATCGTCCTGCATGACATTAAAATGCATCTTGATAACTATGTATGGCTTGATTACCATCCTCATGGGATATGTAGGAACGCTCAAACTCCTTGTCATGTGCCCAGCCCCAAACTCTTCTCTTTGTCTATTCCCCCTGGGTATAGCTTCCTCGAAGGATCCTTTCATGATATGGAGTAGGATTCCTTAGCCTCACTTGTACGAGGATTATAATGGTCACACCATGTTCCCACTCCCGTTCTTCTATCCTCCCACGTCTACACCACACGACGTTAAACTATATGGCCTTCAAGAACTACGTATGGCTTGATTCCCATCCGCATGGGATACGTAGGAACACCTGGACATTTCATCCATTGGGCCAGCCCAAAAGACAGAATCTTCCCCTCGGGTCAGGAAATATGGTAGGGTGCATACTTTTAACCCGATTCACATCGATCTAGCCTCAATACAGCTGTGCATCCCCCTACCTAGAGATGTTCGCCTCTTTTGTAGATGGGTACAGCTATGCTTCATCCACTCCTTGACTGGGATTACATCAACTTCTGCATCCTAAAGTTCCCCAGAATGGTATGGATTCTAGGCCTAAGGGACCTCTTACCACTTCAGGCCAATGACCTCGAGGATATAGAGCAACAAGCCGATACAAGTACCGCATTTCGAATGTGGTCAGCGATCGATGATCATTTGTTGCTCCCATTTCAGGTCACTATAGTGATTTTGTGTTTTGAACATGGTCAACAATTTTCCTTGATTGTTAGGACCACCCTAAGATGTCCCAAACATCGAGTGTAGTGGTTTGTTCTGCCCCTTCCCCAAGCGACGAACTCCCCTCGGGCGATGCCAGCTATCAGGACCCGTTGGGCGGAGATAGCCACGACCGACTCTTTGTTTCCCACACCCAGCACCGCTCACATGGGCTTAGGAGCTGTAATGAGGCAATAACCATACAAGAGGGCGTATGGCCTTCTACCTGGCCCAGGTTCTCTATGATAGGATTGTACGGTGTGGTGTGGGATTATGTTCTCATTCACATCGGGTTACTCGTCGTGCAGTACATATCCCTGGATGAGATCTTCACCGGCCCTCGTCCTTACTACAAGACGTTAAACTGCAAGCTGGTAAGGCCTTCCTGACCAAGGCCCAGCCTCCGGCCCCTTGGCCTTTTCGGGCCCCCATCCCTTTTCCTCACTGTAAGACGTTAAACTACAAGCTGTTCAGGCCTACTTGACTGAGGCCCAGCCTCAGGGTCCCTTGTCCTTTTCGGGCCCCCGACCCTCATCCTTACTGTAATACGTTAAACTGTAAGATGTTTAGGCCTCCCTGACTGAGGCACAGCCTCCGGCCCCTTGGCCTTTTCGGGCCCTCGGCCCTCGTCCTCACTGTAAGACGTTAAACTGCAAGCTGGTCAAGCCTCCCGGACCGAGGCCCAGCCTCATGCCCATTTTCCTTTTTGGCCCCCCATCCTAGGTCCTCTCTTATGGAAGTGTATGGTGTGGTGCGGGATTACGTCCTCATTCACGTTGGTTTATTCTTCATACCATGCACCTCACTTGTTTGGGGGTATCCTACCACCCTCCTCGTCCTGTATGACGTTAAACTGCATCTTGAGAACTATGTATGGCTTGATTCCCATCCTTATGGTATACATAGGACCACCCAAATGTATAGGCTTCAGGTCCAACCCCATCTCCCAGAAATCTCCATTTTACCTTGGCCTCTTGGCCTACCCTTCCACAGAGAGGGGAATATATGGCATGGTATGGGATTATGTCCTCATTTGCGTCGGGCTTGTAATGACCATGCCATGTACCTCTCCCTCCTAAGCCATCCCATTGACCATTTTCAATGGTTCAACAATGTGCCTAAGGGTACTCTAGTTTAGTACCTGGAATGTCAGACTCTTCTCGGACATGTTTCCACCCACTTTTTAGGATTTGTGTTCCCCTTCATCAGGGCTTTCGTCACCTTTCATACCCGAAGGGACCCCCAAAAAAACGGCTTGGATACCATGCCTAAGGGCTCTCCTATCGTTATGGGCCAACACACTCGAGGGTTTTAGACAACAAATTGATACGATTCCCGCGTTGCGAATATGGTCAGTGGTCGATGCTCGTTTTTTGTTCCCACTTCAGGATAACACGATATAGATACTATTTTTCTACCATGATTAATAGTTATCCTCCATCGTCATGCCAACCCCATTAAGCCCAAAATTTCAGTTACATGATTCACATCCTTCTACACCTCATCATGTCCAAGTAGAACTTCAAAACTCTTGGTACTATTCCTCAGTGCACGTCTGTGCGTTAGGAGGACCAAAGCCGTGATAGGGGCGTCATTCGGGGCTCCGCACCGATATCCCTTTGGCATGTGTTCTAGGTATTGTAGAAGTCATCTTCCTCACTTATTTACCACATCGAGTTAAACTCACATGGTCTTAGGGATCGGGTTGAGGTCTGCACTTACTTGGAGGGTTTTCACTTCATCCATGGTCTGAGCTCTAAGACTATAAACTAAGATCCCGTCCAGAACTACGTGTGTCTTGATTCCCATCCTTATGGGATATATAGGACAACCAGGATGTCTAGACTATGGGTCTATCCCTATCTCTTAGATATCTCCTGATCTCCCGGTCACCTTGGCCCCTTGGACTGTCCCTCTCCATGAGGGGGATATATAGGTGTGGTATAGGGATATGCCCTCCTTCGCGTTGGGTTTTTGGCACCATTACTCCCTTATCTTGGGAATCCACCATCACTTGGACACCCTCAAGTTGAGTCTCTCGACCCCTTGAAGTGGTTCTCCCATGTGTAAAGAGTACTTTGGTCTAGGAACAAGAGTGTCAGATTCAACTTAGGAAAGTTCCTCCCACTTGTCAAGCTTCGTGTTCCCCTTGATTCGGACCTCCATTATCTTTCACAACCGGAGGGGCCCCCAAGAACAGAATGGATACTATGCTTAAGGTCTCTCCAAACGTTACGGGACAACGTCCCCGAGGGTTTCAAACAACAAATTGATACAAATCCCACGTTGTGAACATGGTCAGTGGTCGATGCTCATTTGTTTGTCCCTATTTCAGGCTAACGCGATAGGATACTGTGTTGCGAACATGGTAAGATGTAATCCTCCATCATCACACCAGCCCCTTCAGGCTTTGAATGTAGGTTGAATGATTCAAATTATGTTCCACCCCACCGCGTCTAGGTGGAATCTTGACACTCTTGGCGCTATCCCCTAGTGCACCTCTATGCGTCAGGGGGACAAAGTTGCAATACAGCGTCCTTTGGGGCTCCTATGGTCTGAACACTAAGACCGTAAACTAAGATCTCATCAGAACTACGTATTGCTTGATTCTCATCCATATGGGATACGTAGGAACACCCATACCCCTTGTCTATGGGTCCGGCTTGAGGTCTACTAATTTGTCTTTTCTGTCCCACCTTCGGGACTTTGACTACGGGACCACGTGGTGTGGTGTGGGATTACATCCTCATTCACGTCGGGTTTACAATAGCCGCACCACATCCACCCCATTCTAAGAATTATCCCTCCTATTTCCTGTCCTGAACGACATTAAAAGGAACCCTCGAGAACTAGGTATGGATTGATTCCCATCCTTATGGGATACATAGGACCAACCTGAAATCTCGTTTTTGGGTCCAGCACATTTGGGAGCTAGTCTCCCCTCACCTTTCCCTATGTTCAGACTAATCCCAACGCCCCTGGCGCTACCCCACTCGTGCACCAGAGCACATAAGAAGAATGGATTGTCGATTTTTCAGAGGTCCTAATCCTCCGATTAGGCCTCTCCCATGTTTTTTTGAGATTTCTGGATTGGTTAATTAAACCCTGGATACCCGAAGCTTGGTCGACGCAATATGTTCAGATGGAATGGCATGGTGATAACCCCTTGTTTCTCACATTGGGCTCGACCCACACGATCTTAGGGACTGACCACCATACATTTCACGAATATAACAGACGCGTATGAAGTCAAACTTGAAAACGAGACTCATGCATGCTATGGAATCAAATAAACCAGAACATGAAAGTACATTTGAGAGTTTGTGACCCTTATAACACTCAAGGGTTTATTGATCCCATGAACGGGTTGACCCTGTCAAGAGAAAGTTGCAGTTAGTCCACCCTTCGACTTATAGCATCCAGGAGTTGCTGCTGCCAGATCAACTACCGATCCTCCTCAGCAGTGATGGGGCGCAGTTCATCATCCTCAGTTTGGGCCTGGTCTACATCAGCCTGAATGACATCCATTTCTGTTGAAGCTTGCCTCATACGCTCTTCTGCATCTTCCAGATGGGCCTTCAATAGCAAGATCAGCTCTGATTGTGCATTAAGAGAGGTTGAGTGCTCATCTGCCTAGATATGTAGCTGTTGGAACCCATCTTCATCCTCCTGGAGCTTTTTGATGTTTGTCGCCTTCCTCCACTACCAGCCCACACTGAGGTCGTGATCATACTCCTAGATCTTCTCTGCCATAAGATCTCAGATGAGCAGATGAGGGCACTGGGCATCCACTCCCCTAGCACACAGTTTGCGCAGCCGTGAGCAAATTCTATCCATCTCATCCAGCCATAATGCCTGGGGGGTATTTTCGATAAAGTTCATGATTAGGTTCCATGATCAGTGGCAGACTATGTTGTTGTCCTCTTCGTCAGAGGCAGTCTCATCCCAGTCTGAGGTATTGGTAGGCTCGTATGTGGGGTACGCCCTCAAGAAATCATCAGTGGGATCTACGTCTGGCATTGAATCAAGTGCGGCATCAGACGTAGGATCAGGCATGGCGTGACTTGGGTTGACCGGACAATCTTCATCATCAGACACCACCTCAATGACCTCAGGGACGACCCCTCTAGTGGTCTCGCCAATGATAGGGAGCGCTGCTGCTCGGGTGGGCTAGGTAACTATCTCCACGATTACTGGCATGCCCCTGGGAGGGGCACCACCATAAATCCCGACCAACCTCGCTACAACAGCCCATGCCAGTCGAAGAACTGTATGTGACAGAGAAGGGCATGGATGTTAGTTGGCACGATCAATGTGTGGCATCAATGAATTCAATGGAAAGGACTTACAGAGATCGAACTATGGGGTCCACTCCCGAGTTTATGTCGACGGGACCCCGAAGCGTGGCCCTCCTTATAATTTCGGAAGGTCCGGAGATTCTGGAGGAGCCACCTCATGTGCCCTAGCCCTGCCAGACACAGAACTGGATGTGGCCACAGGTGCGAGTCCCGAGGGTCCTGCATCAGCACCCGCCGAGGGGTGAGAACAAGGTCTGTGTACAAGATCCTCCTAAACGGTTCATATATTGGTAAGAAGTCCATAATTACCTGAGATCAGACCCTGAGGAAAGAAACTTGGAATGTTACATCGAGAGCCTCCGTGAAATCGTCGAGACCCAAGTCTTGATCGCTGACTTCTCCCTACTCCAACGGGCTCCCTCCACCGGCCTCGTCCCCCCCAAGAAGATTTGTCTGATTCTTTCGATATGGGGACATTCTCTCTCAGCTCAGTGGCCGACAGTTGTGGGGGAATCATCTGATTCAATATTACCCTCACCCAGTAAGTCATTGGACGCAGGGCACCCTTAGAATGAACGAAGTCCTCCAGCTCAACCAGATATTTCTCTGCCTCTACTAGGGAGACTGCGAAACCGGCCCGGACAGGGCCTATACCCCGTAAATACATCCCGAGATGGTTCAGGTGTTGCCACATCATGGGCAGGCCAAGGAATTGTCGGTTGACATCCCAAATGTCCCAGGCCTCTGGGAAAACAACATTCTTTGGAATGTCGATATGGCGCAGCCATTTCCCTGGATGCTGAGTAGATATCCTACAGAATCCCTTCATTGGTCGCCCCTCCGTGTGGATCTTCTATCCTAGGACCACCGGATCCGCTGCCGCGGTTGGATCCGCCACCGCTACCTCACCCTCAGCTGGTGCAGGTCTCACCGCCCTGGCAGCCCCGCCATCACGAGAGGCCCTTGCTGCCCTCCGGCCCTAACCTCGGGATGGGGAAGACCCGCTATCACCAGCTCGAATAGTTGCCTGCTTCAGCATTTTCCCCGGATAAGCTGCCGCCCAGCTTATGGCGTACTCCTTCACATGTGCGAAGGTGGTAGTAGGCAGAGTCAATGTATTCTGCATTTTCCCATCCTCCCGTGTAAACATGAGTGACAATTGCCTCATCACACACGGGTTCTCCTCATGGAACACCTCCCAGTAGACCTGCGGGGTCAGCCGCTGCAGGCACCCGAATTTCCTTGCTAAACAGTGTGGGGTGTACGGCTTGCAGAGAGACTCGCGGTCCACCCTTTCCATTAAGACTCCACCTCGAAAGTCTAGGAGATAGGACCTGTTCTCTTCCATCCCCCAACCATCATTGGTGAATTCCCCTGTAGGCAATGGAAACGGGTAAAAATTAAACTGGTCCACCTTCCATACCCAGTTTAGCACCAAGGCTACGGTCAATTTTGGCTGGAAAGATCTCGACATCATTCAGGATGGATGGACAGAAGTTTGACCACGGAGGTGAGATGGGGTTCAGGTATTCATAACCCCCTTGATGTGCGCCGTGATCCACCAATAAAGAAGATGGAAGGGACCGCATATCCTCAGCGGCCTCTTTCCCTTGCTAACATTCCATAGCATCTTGTACAATCGGGCGAGCATCCAAATACCCAGATTGATCCGCCTTCCTGTGGCTAGCATGAATGCCATGATAAATGTGCTAGGACACGCCCCCATGTTGGTATCCCTCACTGGTAGGATCCAACCACAGATAAGGGCCGTGATAAATGCCTCCAGTCTGACTATCGGTAGTTGTTCAGTATTGACACTGAAACCGCAGGTCTTCCTTTGGATTTCCTCAAAGAACCGCAAATATGAATGCTCCTTACCCCATTGAGCCCCCTTCGGGCAAGTCTGTGGCCTCTTGGGAAACTCTTGATCCTTTGGGAAGTTTAGGAACTGCTTGAACCACTTTTGAAGTGGACATCCCTCAACACTTCTTTGTCTTCCCTGGGGACCAGCCCCATCAGTGCCAGTGCCAACTACGACATCTGATCTGGATCCTCCCACGTGCTCATGACGGGGAGGAACTCATCATACATATCCTCCAGGATCAGGACCCCTAAAATCGGATGAACTTCCACAGACTGATGCCGACCTCCCCATGGTGTAGGTGAAACGTTTTGGTCCTAGACAACCATCTGCTCAAGAGCTCTGGAATCAGCTATTTTGGTTTATATATGTGGAATTGGGAGGCCTAGGCCACCTCATACAAACCCACTCTCCACAGCTCAGCTCCATACTCCTCACATGAGGCACCTACACCTTAGGCCCATTCCCAATCGTCTGTGAAGTTGCCACCCTAGCGCAGGTCCCACTCCTCGGACCACCCCTTATTCGGATTCCTCAAAGATGCCTTCGGTATTGTATGGTATAGAGGAGGAGATGTCTCTGACCGCAACGAAAACCCATCAATGTTGTTCAGGTGGTTGTATGGGCAGTTAGCGGTGGCAGGTGTGAAGTCATCCCATGCATGACCATTAGCTACCCCGAACCATTGGCGTTGGCACGACGTGCTCCTGAACCAGTAAGCTAGTTTGTCCCTACTCGCCTCAGGAATGAAGACTTCATGTCTCAGCCCGAAGCCATACAAGGGAAGCCTCTTTCAAAACGGATAGTTCTTATAGCTCTCTGAAAATAGCTCCATTAGTGAATTATGGTCTGAGTGGATATGGACCAACACTGCTAGACCCAGGAAATTTTCCATTTCATCCCTCCGGGTGGCGTCTGCAAGCAACCCCGGGCAACTTCTTGATGGGACATTTGGTTTTAGGACTCATAATTTTTTTTTCAGGTCGTGAAGCTTGTTCGCAGAGCTCATTCGCGAAGCCAATTCGTGGAGCCTGGCCTTGGACTGCAGGCACACGATCACGTAGCACTGTCGTGGAGTCAAAGACTTGCGGTTCGCCGCGAAGCTCGATTCGCGGTGAGTAGTTGTAGAGTACACAGAGCTTCACGAACCAAGAGCGCAAAAGGAAAAATTCATAGAGAAGGTAAAGGACAAAAGAGAGTTCAGCCCCCTATTTATAGGCGGCAACCTTCAGAGCTTCGCGGCGTGTCCGGGTCGTGTTGAGCTTCGCGGAGTGCGTGGCCTACGCGTCGACTATCCACCTCGTGAGCCTGCTCCATGATCCATCACCGCGAATGGCCGAAGATTTTGGTGATTGAACCTTAGACTTCGACCCTTGATTTCTCCACGGCTCCAAGTCTGAAGGGGGGGCATTTTTTGGTGCCAACATTTTGGAAGAAAAAGAAAGAGAATAGGCCCCGTGAACTGACTCTCAAAACCATTTCGCAGAGTCACCCAAGCACTGTGGCCACCATGAAGCAAAGGAGGCGGACCCCTCCGCGAAATCCCTAGACGTTTGTGACCTGCTGTGAAGCCAAGAGGCAGACCCCTCCACAAAATCCCTTAACGTTCGTGACCCGCTGCTAAGCTAAGGAGGTGGACCTCTCCACGAGTTCCATTGACATTTGTGACCTGTCGTGAACCCAAGGAGGCCGACCGCTCCGTGACTGCCCTTGACATTCACGACCCGCCACGAAGCAACTCAGCCCCTCTTCGCACCTCATAAGCTCTGCTTCACAGCACTTCTTGCCTATAAATACCGGGATCCCCCTAAGCCCAAAGGATAGACAATCTGAACTTTCAGCTTATCAACTCCCGAATCGTGAATCATTCATCTGCTTGGTGAATCATGAGCTACGTGAGGTATTCTTTCTTCGTGAGGGGCCTCCGCATTGTCTCGTTTTGATACCCTCTTCCAAGAGGGAGGCCTTTCACTAATCCTAAGGGATTTCGCGAAGGAAGGGGATCCCCAAGGGGACTCAGGTTGTCATGAAGCGTTTATGATTCGTGAAACACCCCTCATGTACATGTGATCCACTTCCAAGGTAGGGTCCCTGTACTTCACGAAGCACATTGCTTCACGACACTTTGCTTCACGAGGCGTCTGTGCTCCGCGAGGCAGTGCTCGGCGAACGCCTTCCCACTTCACAAAGCACCTCCCATTTTCCCCTTCGCCCTATGATAAGGCTATGGAACCCCACTTTGTGAAGCACATCCCTTGGAATTTTCCCTCTACCACGCAGAGCAACCGGAATCCACAAGGCCCCCACCTATGTACCCCTCTGCTTGGCAATTCCTTTTCCCGTGCGACCCTCCAGGTTTTCACGATGTGACTTCAAAATCTCCTGGACAATACCGCCCGTATCATTGCTTTGCCTATTGCTTCTTCACATAGCCACGCTAATGTAGACCCCAAGATGGTTTTCTCTGCGATCCCCCTTCAGTATGGCCTTGCCGATGCCTTCCCTTCCACAAGGGGCAGAGGGCACCCATTATGTAAGTCCTAGGGGTGCGGAGTAAACCCGCCTCGTCTGAGCTGTAGGATGATAAACTGACAAGCTCCCTCATCCTTAACACATGACGTTAAACTGTGACATCGTTATGTGCCTCTAATACGGGGTTCCCCCACCTCAGAAATTCTCCACGCCCGCTCGTCTCCATGGGGATGGGATCACCCCTTACATGGGGTGATATCCTTCTTATTGGAGTGGCGTTTTTCCGCGGGGAAGGTCATCCACCTTGGTGTAATCCCCTAGCCATCCTTTCAGGAGGCAGAGCCCCCTACTCCCTCCTTTTATCTCCGGTCCCCAAGGCCAGTGGAGGACGTGATAAGGAACATTCCCCCTCCTCTCTTCCTAGGTGCCAAATCCCTCTCCCTCTACGCTTTGTCATCCTCGGGCCTCCATCCGAGAGTAAGTACCGGCACCATGGGACACCCAATGCGTAAGCCCCTCCTCGCTTCCCATAAACAAACCCTTAGCGACGTGATCATCAGGTCCTTACAACATCTTGTTTCTTACACAGAGCATGACTCTCATTGGCTTAGAGTGAGCATTGACCATGAAAACCCTTGGGCCACCTCAGATATTAAGCCCCAAATTCCCCCTGTCCCACATGAAGTTAAACTGCATTCCTATCCATCGGAAAGACGTTGTCACCCATATGAACTACGTGGACTTTGATCCATGTCAAGGCATGGTACGTAGGAAGCCTCCCCGAGGTTCAATCCCAAATCCCATCGGACCAAGGTCCATCTTCACGTCGGTTCTCCAACATCCTCTCCCGAACTACAAGGAGTTTTATCCATATCAAGTCATGGTACATAATAAGCCTCCCTGAGGTTCAAGCCCACTATCCACTTGGACCAAGGTCCTTATTCATGTTGGTTCTCCGACACGCCTCTGTACCGCGTGATGTTAAAATTCATCCCAATACAGTGGTAAGTTGTTGTGATCCCACGTCCAGCTATCCCGACACCCGTTCACGTCGGTTCAACAGCCCCTTTCCAACCCGAACTACAGGGACTTTGATCCATGTCAATTCATGGTACGTAGGAAGCCTCCATGAGGTTCAATCCCACCACCCATTGGACCAAGGTTCTTATTCATTTCGGTCCTCCGACACACACCATTATGAACTTCGTGGACTTTGATCCATGTCAAGGCATGGTACGTAGGAAGCCTCACAAGGTTCGTGCCCACCACCCGGTCATTCCGACCATCATTCACGTCAGTTCACCCACACCTTGGTCATCCTAGAGTGTAAGCCCCACACCATCCCGAACTACGGGGACTTTGATCCATGTCAAGGCATGGTACGTAGGAAGCCTCCGTGAGGTTCAATCCCACACCCATTGGACCAAGGTCCTTCTTCACATCTGTTCACCAACATACATTCTGAACTATGTGGACTTTGATCCATGTCAAGGCATGGTACGTAGGAAGCCTCCCTGAGGTTCAATCCCATCACCCATTGGTTTCTCCGACCCCCTTCAAGTTGGTTCTCACCAACCGATCTATGCGGACTTTGATTCCCTACCATGGGGATACGTAGGATGTCTCTTCGAGGCTCAATTCCATCACTACCGTCATCTCCACGACAGTCCCATCTCATTTTCCCTCCACTCCATTCAATTTTCCATCACCCATCCTGATTTTTACCTGGGCCGCCACATCCTGGTGAGATCATGCCACCCCATTCCCCTCCATAGCATTTGGGAAGCTTCCCGCGTGGTGGCCCCAATATCGGTGTTCCCTCTAGGGGGTTCTTCAAATCTGATCTACTCTAGCTAGTGTTCTGATTAGCCGGATCCGTCTCCGCTGGACATTAAACTTGCGGCATACCCTGTGTTAAACATGGAAAGCTGAGGAATACCTCAGATACATGCCTCTGGCATATGATTCCCCATGCTCGATGTGGGATTCCTCGAGCTTCTACGCCCTCGAGAAGCCCTATAATAAGGGAGAAAAGACAGACACACCAATTCCCCAGCGTCCAGTCATGCCAGTGATGCCTCAACCTGACTAATCCCCAAATGAAGGTTGATGCCCTGACCAAAACCCTTGGAATGTCCTGACAGAAGCAGTGTAATTAACCAGCGTCCATGGAAACATGACACTGGGAAGAGTTTCATGAACAATGTATTAAATCTATAAGGGAGACCCAGACTAGGTGACGAGTTCTCAGGAGGAATCCACGGAAAGAAGAACCGACATCCCATCATCCTGTTTCAATCAAGGAGAATATGTCCCTAAATAAAAAAGCGAATGCCACCCTCCTTTAGAAAGTGGGAATGCGTGGCAACAGAACATCGCTGACGTCCCCCGAACGTGACGGACGCACGCGCCCCAGCAAAAGTGTCAGAAACACACATCTAAAACATTACACGTATCACAGGGTTTTTCCTTGACACCTTGCACTATTTTTCTTGAACCATGTATGATTTTTGATCTCTAACCATGCATTTTCAAAATGAATAAAAAACTCAGTATGTATGTGGATGTGCACATTTTCCCATAAATAGTGCACCCTAAACTCTGTTCATGGGGAAAGATGTCCAAAATTACAAAGTTCAATCTCAAACACCCAAAATCATTTCAAAACACCTCCCATGCCTCATAACGCATCCAAAATCATCACCTATATATATTCTAATATTTGGGATTCTAATCTGAATCTCAATTCTCAATGTGAACCAGGCTTTGGAAATGAAAATTCAATTTCTTTTTGAAACATGAAAACCCATAAATACACACGGATTTACTTCTTTACCACTATATAATAGCTAGAACCTAAGATATCCCCATAATACATAAACCAAAATCTCCAAAACCAGAGCATCTTGCTCTCTAAATTCTCTATCAATGAGATAAAGTTGAATACATCTATCTCATCTAAAATATCTGGGACCACCCTAACTAACAAATTTACTAGATAATTCCTTATATAGAAATTTCCCAATAGTAGAATAATCCATATAGTATCAAGTTGACCCAAATACTTGAAACAATGGTAAAACCATGACCATCCATTTTTTACACACTGATTATCCACACATTTCCACCGATCAATATTCATCATTATATCACATTATTTTGATTCCCACACTCATCTTGCATCACATTAAATGCCCATTATCATCCCACATATTACCTTGTTCCCATAACTCATCCAACATCATTTCTAATGCCCAATATTATACCTAATGATAACACATCCCACATTTAAAATGCATCATATTTGATGCTCATATATTAACCAATACCTAGTTAATTAATACACACACACACCTTGTGCCCCAATATTTTTCACACAAAGTCAAAAAACATAGTCACATATTCACGATGTACCTATTAAAATAATTGACTATGTATCCTACTCTGAGTACACTAACTCAACAATATACAGACATCTTGAAGATAAACATCCCATATTCAATCCAACTTGTAGAGCTATACTCCCCACTAACCACAATCCCCACTACTAGGTATCTTGTTGGTACTACTCCTGGTCCTACCATAGATTCTTGGGTATTCCCTTATCTATGACTCCCACATGTTTGTGAGTTCCTCTAACAAAACCTCTCTAAATTACCCATCTATCCACATGCCCAACACTCCTTCTATAGTTGATCACATTGGGCACAAACATATCCTACCCACACACTAAAACATGTCATTTATGACACCCACATGTTTGTGAGGTCCTCTAAAAAAACCTCTCTAATTTCCCCATCTATCCACATTCCCAACACTCCTTCAGTAGTCGATCACATTGGGCCCAAACATATCCTACCCCCACACTAAAACATGTTATCAGAGACATATGATAAAATTGAAACGATATAGAGAAGATTAGCATGGACCTTGCGCAAGGATGACATGCACAAATAAAGAAATGGTCCAAATTTATCCCCAAAACTCATTGTGCTCATCTTCTACTTCATTATGATATTTTTTTCAAAATATTTGGGTAAATTTATTTTATTTTTCAGTGGTTTCTATTAATTGGATCCAGTTTTATCTTCATTGGAGTTAAACTCTGTACGTATCGTGCTTTAGTTTTGAATTTTTTTTCTACCCTCACCATTGAAATGAAAGCTTCATTAATCTATATACCCTGTTCCCTTTCCTGGATGATTCCTCCATTTATGATTTCCTTGCTCGTTCCCCCTGCCATTGAACCCTCGTGATGAGAATAAAGATCTTGAATTTTTCAATTGTTGTCATTAGTGATGAAGTTTGATTAAGACCTTTGAATTGTATAGTTAGTAGATTATTATTGGGGAGAAGTTTTTTTTCATAAACATATTACAAAGGGGATTATTTGGAATCATATCAGACCGAGGCTCTAACTTCCACTGCCTTTACAAAGGATTTTGCAAAAACTTTCTTGGGAACCCAAAATCTAAAAGCTTCATCTAGCAAGAAGAAAATGGGCTGAAAGCGGAGGGTTGGTCATAAAATGAAAACAAGTTCTTTAATTTATATAAGATTATTCTTTAACCACTATAATTTCCTAGAAAATAAAATTCATGTGTTTATAGTCAAGATATCTAGTGATTACCATTTCAATTATTAGTAATTTCAAGTTGTTTCCTTGTCATTTATACCATATCCTCAACTTCATGAAATTTCAATTATTTTGTTGTTTATACATCATGAACAAGTCCATATGCGAGTCTAAGAAATTGGATTCGTCGTGACCATAGTAAGAATTTCTTATATGTTAATAACTCATCGGTAGTGGCGATATCCATGTATCATACGATCAATGCATTGAAATCATTATATTACAAATGGAAATTTCTTTTATCATGGAAATCATTCCCATGCATAGCGGCGACAATGTTGATATCAAATTTTGTCCCTTCTCACCCTTCATGTTATTTTGGTCTATTTTTACTCATCTTACTAGGATCTTCTATTCACAAAATTAAAATTCCAGACTATAATTCCATCTTTGGATCTCCTGAAATGAGGTTTCATTAATTGAGGAAGAAGGTTGCTGTTGAGTCTCTATACCTTTGGAAGCCCCTGCTATGTTTTTTCAGACTTTAATTCCATCTTATTACATGATGTGCAACTTCCCAATGGACCTCTATAGGTTTTCTGATGAAATATGGCCTCTGGAATCAAGCAACACTAAAAACTCCTTAAATCCCTAGTTTATCAAAGAACTGAAAGTATTTTTAGGAGTTTCTTCTTTGATCAATTTCTTCATCTTGTCTCCGATGAATTTTACTTTCCAACCCAACTAGGTTACATCTGGATTACTTTCCATCACTCCTTGGAAAAATAACAAATGCATCTACACAGAATGAACCTATATGAATACCATATCCAACTAATTTTCTCACACTCCAATTATTTATCCTTCATGGCATGATATCATATTGTTGGGACCACTTTGTGTATAAGGCTGTATTTTTTGTACACAATTGTCAATGAAGATCAAAATTAAGAAGGAGGTGAAGGGATTCATGTTATAAAGTGATCATGAAATATCTCACTTTTCAAAGATATTCATGAAATTGCTTACTTGAAGAATAGAATCATATGATTTTAATGAATTAGAGAATGATGGTTGAAGAATAAGAGAGAGTGTGGAAGGGCTTGGTATTTTGAGATGGCCATGAATTTCACATTATATATAAATCCGACGATGATTTGCTGATTTTTATTTCCCAGATATCATAATTTTGGAGAAATTTTTTGAAAGCATTATGAAGGAAAGGGGGAGTAAAGGTGCTCATAGTCATATACAGTTTTTATTGGATGTAAAGATGCTGGTGGAAGACAGGGAAGTTATAATAATTTCCATGGAAACTCTGACGATGCTAAATCTTATCTATTGAAGGATATATATCATGATAGTGGAGTTTGTGATGAAAGATGAATAGTTTTTGAAGAATACAAATCACATAAAAGAAGCATGAAGGTTATAGTGGAATCATATATTGATGTTAGCGCCGTTCTCTAGTGTTTGCCAAATTTTTGGGCCTAAAAATTGGAAGATGAAGACATGTTTTTTTGGTAGAGAAAGTTTCATGATAAATTCAAGGCGGTTTGAATAGTTGCACACAATTGATGTTTCAGGATTAGAACATCAAAATTTGGCAAAGGCATGAAGTGTGTGGAAAATTGGGAAAAGTGCCTAAAAAATGAGGCAGTGTGGGAGATTGGTTTTGCGCGCAATATGGAACACTGTTTACAATTTTGTGTTCAAGGGGTTTTTTGAGATTATAATAGAGAAAAATGGAAAAGGAAGGAAGTGTGTGAAAAACTCAAGAAAGTGCATGAAATATGATGTTGTGAGAAAGAGTTTTTCACACACATGAAGAGGGTTTTACGCGCAGATTAGTGTTTTACACACAGGGTAAAAAATGAATATAAAGAGTAGGTAACCCCTCTCATTGGGGTATGATAGACACTTAGAAAAATCATGAGCTTTGACACACATAAAAATTGATGTGTAGAGTGGTGCATGAAAAGAAGAAGTGCTGCGTGAAAAAGAAAGTGTTGCGTGAAAAAAGAGAAGTTCTGTGTGAAAAAGAAGAGTTGTGAAAAAAGGATATTTCGTGCCAAATGGTGTTTTTATGCGCATGGTTTGAATTTCACATTAAAGACAAATATAAGGGTATGTGAAAAAAATTGGGGTCCCGTAGGCCTTTGATATGTGCTTATCACTCTCGAAGTATCTTTATGAAGAAGGAAGTACCGTGAACCATTCATTTTTATGAAGAGAAGTAGTACCACACACACACGACCAGTGTTTAACACCCTTGTTGTGCTTTGCGAAGAGAAGAAGAAAAATACATGAAACTAAACTCAGATATACACATAAATAAGTAAGTATACTGATACACTTAGGTGTTGGTATTGAGAATTAAATGAGGATAAGAAGAAGAAGAACTGAGTGTTCCCATCTAAAGATTGTGAATTATTCAGGGCAGTATAATTGTGATGATTATTTGATGAGATGATATTAATTGCTTAAAAAATCACATAGGATTTTTTGATTCTTTCCAAGAAAAGAAGAACTAAATTTAGTGCATTCAGTTATTTCACTAAAGAAGAAGATTAAATACAAAAGAGCATCAAATCAGGACTCTGATGTAAGAAATGTCTCATGCTGAACAGGAGATAAAGACTTCCATGCTTATCTATTGAAGAGACCTCAATGTCTATAAACTGAGTGAGAATTCACCCAAGATAGTGAGCTAGCGGGATTCAATGGGAGTGACCTGAGGTAAGCAGTGAGCTATCCATGAACAGTTAGGCAGTGAGCCTGAGACAGAGTGATTATGCCCGAACCTTTGCAATCCAAAACTATTGAAGAATGGTGGAATTAGGTACGACCGACAACCTATCAGCGTATGCTCCTTGGACGTATCCCTTAGTGGTGAACCAAGTAAAAAAGTTTTTTTCTGACCTTCTCCATGTGAATGTTTTAATTACTCCACATATCCATCATATAGGTTTAAACAAGTTCCGAAAAATGTGGGAATAAGATCCAATAAAATAAAGAAAAAGATGACACCTCGATTCACCCCCCCTCTTAGGGTGGTCAAGGGTTCTTCACATACCTTGTAAACCAAGATTCTCTCTCTTTAATTTATAGTAATCAACAAAGCACCCATCAAGGAAACCATGCCATGCCTTTCACATGGTTTATCGAAAATGTGTTCCCTAAAAATATAGATAAGAAAGCTCTTGGAAGATCCATCCAGGATTTGATACTTTTGTAAATATCTCTTACTTTTTGTTTCTATGTAATATAAATTCGAATGGAATAGAAAGTGGTATTGAAAATATTTATTTGGTGGTATATCTAAGAATGGACGATATAGGTAATCAAATCAGACACATAAATGTAAAAACAGAACAATTTTATTCGGAAAAAATGATTTTTTCTAAATTAAAATTCAGTTTGTTCACTTTCATGTCACTTTCTATTTCCTTTCAATTATAATGCATTCATTAACTAAACTCCATTTGGATTATGGAATTTCAGGAAGAGAGAGTCTCTCTCTATGAAGATGGTGCCTATGTCTTATTTCCATGATGAGGTTGAATCTTGATGAGTTCTTCAATCCTGTTGATGTTTTTCTTGGTCCTTTAAAGATGACCCGTATTGTGTATGGCCCTATTCGGGATGAAAATTCTGCTGTGGATCTGACGAAGACATCTATTTCGGGTGGTCCTATTGGCGGTGGGGTTGATTTACAGCTCAAGAGCGTTGAAATATTATTTTCTAGATCACAGGATGGTGAAACTGCTCACAATAGGATTTCGAGAAATGGTTCCCTTGCGGTCAATGAATTGAACCCTAGGATCTTTGAGAAAGGAATTGAAGTGTGAAAACAATAATTCACAGCTTGACTCAGATTGCAAGCATCTAGATCCTATAATCTTGAAGATTTAATGTCACGTCTAGTCAAAATTTGGGGTTTTAGTGTTTGGTATATTTCTTCTCTTGTGATGAACTTCTTTCATATTACCTTTTGGTTGAATGGGTATAAATTAAGGCTGTAGTGTAGGGGATTTATTAATTCAATCCAGGGATCCTTCAATTTCAGAACTGGGATCCCTGATTTGACCCCTCTCACTCCAAGAATGCTACTGAGCAATTTTGGATCCAGATTAAAGGGTTGAATTGGGTCTTCTGGAATCCCAATATCCTTTGGGATGTTTCCATGGCTGTTGGCACTACAATTAAGATTGATAAGGAGACTAGATCAGTTACGTATGGTCATTTTTCCTTCTTGCTAATTGAATTTGATCTCTCCTTGCCTATTGTTGATACTGATTACCTAATTACTGGTGAATTTAAATTTTAACTGGACATAGAGTTTGAATATGTCCCTGAATTTTTCCTCAATTGTTCATCCATTAGACATAATAAGGATAATTGTCATCGGGGAATGAAATGATCTAATTATAGATGATATGGACACTTGGTTTACAAATGTAAATTAAAAATTCCTTCTGATGGTAAGAATCATGCCTCTGTTACCATTCAATAATATGATATTAGGCCTTTGAATGGGTCTCGCAATGGGGGGAGGGGTACCTCTTTTGCTGAGGTTGTGGATGGGAAATCTGGGAATTATCCCTCTAAATGTAGTAATGTGGGTGTTGTTGGAGTTGGTGGTCTAGAACCAACTACTTTGTACTTTATTCATTAATAAAATCCTTATCACATCTTGATTGTTCTTCTGCGTGACAATGCATGTGATAATGTCCTAAGGACAACTGTTGCATTAAAGGGTCATAGCGAATCCCTGTTATGATGAGAACCCAGAAGTTCCATAACACTGTTCTTGAATATATGTTCTATGACCGGGTGATATTATTTGAGGGACACAAATAATACAGGCCATTAGGGTTGAGGACTCATAAAACTTTGAGGCACTTTCTCATGGTGTGCGCCCTTGGTAATATCCAAGAGGATATTATGAGAACGAGACCCGCCAGTAGGAAATCCCCATTTCATAGTGTCAATTAATGTTCCTATCTGCGGACGTGTGTATTGGTCCTTAGACTTTAAGATTATTATTAATGGGTATTACAAATCACACACTTAGATGTATTGACGAAAACTATGACGACACACTGTTCTCAGTGAGGTAGGATACGTTGGGTGCGTCATGAGTAATACTGCATTAATAGTTAATGCGAGAAAGGATTGGTCCCTTCTGTTCCATAACGGAAGTAGATATCTCATTCCCTTTGATGGAATTGATATAGCCTAAATAAATCCATGTCCATGGAAAGGTATGAGCGAGTTCAATTCTAAGAAGTCAAAGAAAGAATAATCGAGCACATGGGTTGATGACACTGGCATGCAACCCGCTTGATTAGAAATATCGAGACAAAGGGATTATATTACACTGTGAGCATTCGTAGGAGGTGACACGTCATTGCTGTGTTAACTTCTTTCTCTATGGGTGCCTTGGAGTGTTTCTAGACGCTAACCTTGGACTTCTGGCAGGCTCCGCCTAATGCCATTGAGAAAGAGGCCTAGAGGGTCACACACTAAGTGTGTCCATGTATCTCAGTTAAATATTAATTTAAAATTTTAAATAAATATTATTCCCAACTATGGTTTAATAATTATTTCAGGATGCCTGATCGTATTTATTTCGACACTAGTTATTCTAGAGAATATATTGTGGGAGAAATAATATATTTATTAGCGAGTAATGCAGTTACATTTATTTAAGAAATAAATTGCCATTACACATGGTCTAAAAAATGTGGTGGAGAAAAATGGAAAATAAAAGTACACATCGTGTATATTAAATATACATGATGTATAGTTTTATGGAAAAAAAGTACACGCCGTGTATTAATTATTACACGTCGTGTAGTTTTCTAGTCGGGATTTTAAGGATATAATATTGTTTTATTAAATGATATTAATTATAATCAGCGTGGGCGCATGTCAAGGAATTAATAATTAGAAATGGGGTTTCAATAAGAGTTAATGAAATAAATAAAACACGTAACATATTTATTTATTTTCATAACTCTATTAAAATCAAACCCGATTATAAATATTTGCACAACCAAAACACTTTTCCTGAGCCATTGTTGTGAACAATGGATTTGGAAATACTCTCAAGCCAAGAGAGAATTCCCATTCCACCAAGAACGCCCTCAAGTTACGAGGGCAAGATCCTCCATCGGATCATGGCGGTCGAAGGCGGACATCGCAAGAAAAAGTTCTTCCACACTAGCACCCAAAGATCCCTTCATCGACGTCTAGAGATATGTGGAGCACATGTGGATCACCGCTAGAGGAATCCTATACTTGGATTCTATGATGCAACAATGGATCACAGGATCGTGACCGGAGACATCGACGAAGAAATAATTCCACCGAGGTAATTATTGTGAATTAATTAAATTAATTATAACCAACATATGATGATCCTATCTCAATGGTTCTGGGATTCTTCTTTTCTTTTTTTTTCTTCATTCTATTATGAAGATCCGGCGTTTTATATCATGATGGATCTCAGATTGAACGTTTTTTAATGGTAAAATTAAAGTTGGGATAACCCACCAATGCGCTTTCACTGCGCCCAGAACCTACAAGTGGTATCAAAGGGGTCATATTGTTTATTATAATTATTTAGTTTTTCATTGGTGATTTACGCATATAATAATTTAGTTATTTAAATTCATGTTTAATCATTTTAGAAATCTAATTCTCGAGATCTGTTCCTCCTCCCTCGTTTATCGTTCACCTCACAGAAACAAATTTTTTCTTTTAATTTTGATTAAAATAAAATAGAGGAACTCATCTGGAGGAGCCAAACGTTTCTGGTCGTACAACACTAGAATACACGGTGTGTATTCAGAAGTACATGTCATGTAGTCTAGGTTCAATGCATTGACTGATCTTCCAAATCAGGACATGTATTGGATTCTTTCTAAGAATTTAAGACACCGTGTATTGACCAAATACAGGTGGCACACGATTTCCGGATTACAGGCTGTGTGGTCCAACGAACATGGCATGTAGTCCCTTCGGGTTAGGGTTGGGCCGTGTACCCCGTACACGACTTTCCCAGATGGAAACCGTGTAACGCGGAAACTACACGGTGTGTGTCCCATAGAACACGTCGTGTACTCCGAAAATTTCCGAAGTACATTAACATGCCCTGTCCCCAGGCATGTATTTCATATGGATGGTGAAGAAAAGTACACGCCGTGTAGTCGGAACTACACGCCGTGTACTCACCCAAACTACGCATATTTATTAAAATTTATTATTATATTATACAAACCCTTGAGACGTGTACCATGGTGCAGACATAAAGCTGAGGCACAACATGTGATATGTGTTTTATATATATGTGTTTAATTTAACATCTGCGTAATGAATGGGAATTCACCGGGTTTCCTCCAAGGTACAAGTTATGTACAAGGATAATTTTAAATGAATTTATTTGTTTAAAATTATAATGGATGAGAATCTCATGGAAGGTCAAAAAAAGGTTTAAGATAAAAGGATTGAATAATTAAAGATAATTAATTAATTTGAGCATGATTTATCTTAAACAAGAACGATTAAATAATTGAATGCTAGTTTTATTTATGCGTAAATATCAGTGCATGTATGGATGATCATGATCTAAACCAAGACCTTTGTATGTGAATGGTTTCTTTTAATTTATTTATTTAAATTAAATATGTTGGCATGCGAGCAATCTCCTCATTAATATGCAGGGTCTGCACACCCAAGGATTCTTTTTTATAAAAACCCCTTTTACCCCTCACCTGCATGTGAGATAAATGAATATGTAATATATGGAGATCCCAAGCTAGTGGAGGCGGCTCAAGTCAGGAGCCAAGGTGAAACCAATCCAATGAGATACAAAGGTGGACAGGTGGAAAGATGTAAACATGAACCCGAAAGGTTCAAGGTGTTTCTCCCCTAGGTCTTGGGTTAGTTTATCAACTACTAGATAAAATAACCAATAGAAAAATCTCATGATCATACCATTTATTTTATTTCTATCAGTTTCATAGTTTATTTATTATGGGTGTGTTGTCACGATCAAAAAACTAATGAATTAAACGAGCATGCTAGATGGAACACAAATAAAACCGGATTATACGTAAATATTATCTTAGACATGGTTAATCACTAAAGTAAATCCCACTTAATATTAACAAGCATGTAATAAAAGATAATAAAATGGAAATTTACGTATAACAATAAAATCCCTTAAAAGAAATATTAAGTCGGTATAGCCTTCCATAATCTTGGTTAGAATCAAACCATAGTTCAAAGTGCTTGACCAACCCAAGTTAGGGTGCTTTCAATTATCGGGGAATTCTAATTCAAGGTTTTGGGTTGACTTGACTCGGTTCGCATCAAGGGTTGACTGCCACAGCAGGACTTGGTGTAACCAAGAGGCAAAGGTTGAGGAAATCCAAAATAAAAGGATCTCAGGATTGGGGAGTCCACTCAACGGATCAAGGAACTACGAGTTAATGCAGTTGGAATTTCGAATGCCTACCTAAAACCCTTCAAGTTGCTTGACCAACCCTATTTGGGGTAATGAAAAGGGCAATATGGATCCTTGGCACTTGAATATTCAGGCAAAAAAATATTCTGAAATCAATGGTGAGGGCTATTAGATTTCAATAAAATAGTGGGAGACTAAAAAGTATTAATTTATTTATTTGTCTCAGTTTGGTAATAGATTACTAAACCTTTGATCATCTTAATTTGTAGAAACGACAAGAAAATGACTTCAAACATATCATTGCGAACCATACTCGAGAAGGAAAACCTTCTCACCAACACCAATTTCCAAGAGTGGAAGAGGTGTTTACACATTATCCATCGCCACGAGAGGAAATTGTATGTGCTAGAAGAGCCTGTTCCAGTTGCACCTTGATCATAACTTCTACCCTTAACTCACTAGGTATATAAGGACATGGGGCGTGACAAACCTGCAGTACTTATGGTGAATATGAAAAGGAAGGACAAGGTAAAGGGGCCAAAGACTTATAAAGAGTCTGAAGCCCCTGAGCACAGTCCCTCCAAGAAGGGGAAGATCCAGAGGCAGGGAAAGGAACAAGAGGCAATGTGTTTTTCATGTGGAAATCAAGGCCACTGGAAGAGGAACGGCACCCAGAAGCATCATGACGCTAATGGAGCATTCGTTATCAAGTGTAATCTTTCTATTTCTACACATTGGGTATAGATACAGCTTATGAGGCTCAAATCTATATTCAAATGCAAGAACCAAGTAGATTTAGAAAGATTCCCAGAGGATAGGTGGATCATCGAGATGCCAATGGCACAAGGCTGGCTGCGTTGGCTATTGGCGACTACCACCTCTCATTGCTGACTGGGATGATCTTGGTTTTACATAACTGTTATTATGTTCCTAGTGTTACCAAAAACATAATTTTTGTATCTTTTTTGGATATGGATGGATTTATTTTCATGTTTGGAAATAAGGGTTGTCTCTTTTATAAGAACAATGTATGTTATGGTATGGAACATTTAAATAATGATTTTTATGTATTAAATTATGAAAACCAATTATTGGTAATCGATAATGAAACAAACTCACATGACTCATACATCACCCAGTTGTGGCATCACCGTCTTAGTCATGTAAACGAGAAGTGCTTGACAAAGCTCTTCTAGGATGGCTATTTATACTCTACTAAGCTAAAACCACTTGATAGATGTCATGCTTGTTTACAAGGTAAAATGACTAAGCCTCCTTTTGGTGGATAGGGTGAAAGGGACACAGAACTTCTAGGATTGTTATACATGGATGTATGTGGACCATTTCCAGTAGAAGCTAGAGGTGGATATTCTTACTTCATTACTTTTACTGATGATTTGAGTAGATACATATTTTTCAACTTAATGAGGTATAAGTCATAAGCCTTAGAGAAATTTAAGTAATTCAAGAATGAAGTAGAGAATTATCTTGGTAAGAAGATATAGAAACTTCGATCGGATCGAGGAGGAGAATATCTGAACCAAGAGTTCATCGATCTTCTACGAGAGTCTGGGATTCTATCTCAGCTCACTCCTCCTTATACACCACAGTGTAACGGTGCTAGTGAAAGGAGGAACCTCACCTTGTTGGACATAGTGAGGTCGATGATGAGTAATGCGGATCTTACATTATCCTTTTGGGGATATGCATTACTAACTTCAGCATACACATTAAACCGAGTACCGACTAAGGCAGCAAATGGAATTCCCTCCGAGTTATGGAATGGAAAGAAACCCATTTTGTCGCATACACGTGTATGGGGATGTGGGGCCTTTGTTAAGGCCTTCTCAGGAAACAAACTAGAACCCTAGGGAAATAAGTGCATCTTTATAGGATATCCTAAGGAAACGAAAGGATATTACCTATATAACCCTCAGGACAAGAAAGTGATTGTAGCCAGACAAGACGTCTTTCTTGAGAGGGAGCACATCCTCAAAAGGATAGTGGGAGCAAGATTGAATTAGAAAAAGTTGATGCTCAAGATACACAAGAGTTGTTACAGGAAAAAGTTCCATAGGTTCCTGTGGAAGAGGTTCCAGAAACAAATGTACTGCATAGGAGCTCAAGAGAGGTAAGGGAACCAGAGATATTTGGTTTCCTAGTCACTGAGGATGGTGAATCATTATTATTGGACAATGATGAACCTATTTCCTAAAAGGAAGCAGTAGAAAGCTCAGAAGTTGCAAGATGGATAGAATCTATGAATTATGAGATGGATTCCATGTATCATAACCAAGTCTGGGTTCTGGTCGATGATCCAGTTTATGTAAATCATGTTGGATGCAAATGGGTATTCAAGAGAAAACTGGACATGGAAGGTCAAGTTAGAACCTAGAAAGCAAGGCTAGTTGATAAAGGATTCATACAGCATCAAGGAATTGACTATGATGAAACCTTCTTCCTAGTTGCCATGTTTAAATCCATAAAAATAATACTTTCCATAGAAGCTTACCATGACTACGAGATTTGGAAAATGGATGTCAAAATAGCATTCCTTAACGGGGACCTTCAGGAAGATGTCTATATGACACAATTATAAGGGTTTTTCACACTAGGTGAAGCCAAATGGGTTTAAAAGTTGCAGAAATCCATTTATGGATTGAAGCAAGCATACATGACATGGAACATTCGATTTGATGAAGCCATAAAGAAATTGGTTTCATTAAGAATGAATGTGATCCATGTTTTTATAAGCGGTTTAATGGGAATGCGATCGTTATCCTAGTAGTATATGTTGACGACATATTACTTATTGGAAACGATGTACCAGTCTTACAGTCAGTTAAGGACCGGTTAAACAAGTATTTCTCCATGAAGGACTTAGGAGAAGCAGCCTAAATTCTAGGGATCAAGATCATTCGTGATAGATCCAAGAGTCTTCTTGGACTAAGGCAGGGTACATACATTGACCAGATACTAAAGAGATTTAGTATGGAACAATCGAATATGGGATTGGTTCCAGTATCACATGTCCTACATCTTTCTAAGAAAATGTGTCCTCAGACACAACAAGAGAAAGATAGAATAAGTAAGATCCTGTACGCTTTGGCTATAGGATCCATCATGTATGCCATGTTATGTACCAGGATTGATGTTGCCTATGCACTGAGCACGCTAGGAAGATATCAAGAAGATCTAGGAGAACAGTATTGGACTGCTGTTAAGATTATCCTTAATTATTTGAGAAGAACTAAGGATATGTTCCTGGTGTGTGGAGGAGACGAGGAGATTTTCATCAGAGGGTATGAAAATGATGGTTTTCAGACATATCATAACAATTTGAAGTCACAATCTGGATATGTTTTCTATCTCAATGGAGGAGTTGTGAGCTAGAAGAGTTCAAAGCAGCCAGTTTTCACCGATTCTACAGTAGAGTCTGAATATATAGCGGCTTTTGATGCATCCAAGGAATCCGTCTGGATTCAGAACATTGTCTAGGTGCTTTATGTGGTGCCTAGCAGTAAAGATCCCATTACATTGTATTGTGATAATACTGCAGCGGTGGCTCTGAAAAAAAAACCAAGGTCACATCAATGGACAAAGCACATACTCCGGAAGTATCACCTCTTGAGGGATTTCTATCAGAGGGGTGAAGTTGCTGTGAGAAGAGTGTCTACAGAAGAGAATGTGGTGGACCCCATGAGTAATGGAATATCTCAGCAGAAGCATGAATGTCATGTCAGAGCTAGAGGGTTAAAGGTTGTTAACAGTTGGCTCTAGTCCAAGTGGGAGTTTGTTGGAGTTGGTGGTCTAGAACCAACTACATGGTACTTTATTCATTAATAAAAGCCTTATCACATCTTGATTGTTTTTCTGTATGACAATGCATGTGATAATGTCTTAAGGACAACTATTGCATTAAAGGGTCATAGTGCATCCCTGCTATGATGAGAACCCAGAAGATCCATAACACTGTTCTTGAATATAATTTCTATGGACATATGATATTATTTGAGGGACACAAATAATATAGTTCATTAGGGGTGAGGACTCATAATACTTTGAGGCACTTTCTCATGGTGTGCTCCCTTGGTAATATCCAGGAGGATATTTTGAGAACGAGACCCTCTAGTAAGAAATCTACATTTCATTGTTTCATTGGATGATCCTATCTGCGGACATGTGTATTGGTACTTAGACATTAAGATTATTATTAATGGGTATTACAACTCGCACACTTAGATGTATTGATGAAAACTATGACGACACACTATTCGTAGCCAGGTAGGATACATTGGGTGCGTCACGAGTAATACTGAATTAATAGATAATGCGAGAAAGGATTTGTCCCTTCTGTTCCATAACGAAAGTAGATATCTCAGGCCCTTTGATAGAATTGATATAGCCGAAATAAATCCATGGACATGGTAAGGTATGGGCGAGTTCAATTCCGAGAAGTCAAAGAAAGAATAATCGAGCACATGGGTTGATGGCAATAGCATGCAACCCACTTGATTAGAGATATCTAGACAAAGGGTTTATATTACACGGTAAGCGTTCGTAGGAGGTGACACGTCATTGCGGCGTTAACTTTTTTCTCTATGGGTGCCTTGGCGTGTTCCTAGATGCTAACCATGGACTTTAGGCAGGCTCCGCCTAATGCCACTGAGAAAGAGGCCTAGAGGGCCACACACCAAGTGTGTCCATGTATCTCAGTTAAATATTAATTTAACAAGTTAAATAAATATTATTCCGGACTGTGGTTTAATACTTATTTAAGGATGCCTGATCGCATTTATTTCGACACTAGTTATTCGAGAGAATATATTGTGGGAAAAATTATATATTTATTAGCGAGTAATGCAGTTACATTTATTTAAGAAATAAATAGCCATTACTCAAGGTCTAATAAATGTGGTGGAGAAAAATGGGAAATAAAAGTACACGCCATGTATATTAAATATACACGCCATGTAGTTTTATGGAAAACAAGTACACACCGTGTATTAATTATTATACGCCGTGTAGTTTTACAGTCGGGATTTTGAGGATATAATATTGTTTTATTAAATGATATTAACTATATTCATGTGGGAGCATGTCAAGGTATTAATAATTCGACATGGGGTTTCAATAAGAGTTAATGAAATAAATAAAATGCGTAACACATTTATTTATTGTCATAGCTCTATTAACCTTAAACCTGATTATAAATATCCTCACAACCCCAACACTTTTCCCGAGCCATTGTTGTGCACAACGGATTTGGAAATACTCTCAAGCCAAGAGAGAATTCCCTTTCCACCAAGAACTCCCTCAAGTTATGAGAGCGAGATCCTCCACCGGGTCAAGGCGGTCGAAGGCGGACATCGTAAGCGAAGGTTCTTCCGTGCTAGCACCCGAAGATCTCTTCGACGATGTCCAGAGATACGTGGAGAACATGTAGATCACCACTAGAGGAATCCTATACTTGGATTCTACAACGCAACAACGGATCACAAGATCATGACCAGAGACATCGATGAAGAAAGAATTCCACAGAGGTAATTCTTGTGAATTAATTAAATTAATTATAACCAACATATGATGATCCTATATCAATGGTTCTGGGAATATTCTTTTCTTTTTCGTTCTTAGTTCCATTCTGAATATCCGGTGTTTTATATCGTAACGGATCTCCGATTGAATGTTGTTTAACGCTAAAATTAAAGTTGGCTAACCCACCAACGTGCTTCCGCTGCGCCCGGAACCTACAGGTGTTCTAATGGTTTCTTCAGGGGGTTCCCAGTGTCTAAAGTTGTTTTACATCAAGGGGACGCTTCACTCTTGAAATGGGAAGAGGTGTCCAATGATGAACCCTCCAGTTATGATGAGACTGACTGTGTGACTTTGTTGGCCAATCAGTTCCTATGGAAAGGGAAGTTGAGTTCAGGTTTTACACATGTTACTACTATTGTAGAGAATAGAACTTCTTTTCTAGTTGTTTCAGCTATGACTACTGATAATGATTCTGGGAAAGCTGGTAAGCAGGTTACTGATGACTTTAAACCCACTGAGGTTACTTCTATGGCTGCTAATGTGGTTACTATTTCACTGGTTAATGTGGATCATCCTACTTTCCCTGCAACTTTGGATGTTAATGTCTCTGCTGGTCTTGTGGAGGCTATACATGTTAATAGATCTGGGTAGGTTGATTTCTTGCCACTGCCTGCTCATGCAATTTCTAATACTGATTTTGAACCTACTATGGGTACTACGATGGCTACTGTTGCATGGATTATTGCAGATTCCCATCCTGCTTGCCCTATGGTGCCTGGTACTGAATCTGGGCAGGCTGTTGATGTTCCCGCTGGGCTCTTGGTGGCTGTAGTGCCTGATACAAAATCTGAGTAGGTTGTTTTCTTTCCGCTGCCTGCTCATGCAGGTTTTTCTGAGAAGACTCATGTTGTTCCACAAGCTCATACTTATGGGAAGTCCAATTTTTTCTCCATGCTGGAGTCGATCAACTCTCCAGATTTTAATGCCCTCTACATGGAGTGTCGAGACCAAAAAGGTAATAAGTCATTGATATCTCATGTTACTAATTCTTCTGATTTGGCTCATGATGCCAAACAGGACCTGTTGAGTGGGAAATCCTCAAGTGGGGAGTTGGCAGTCCATAGGGACAGTATAGACGGTACTGCTTCGATAACAAATGTCTCAGCTAGTGCTCATGACGTGGGTGAGGATGTTGCTGATCAAAATGACTAGCAGATCCCGAAGTAATGGAGGAGGGGAAGGCATCCAAGAGTACGTAGTGGCTGTCATGGGAGGGGTAGAAATAGAGGTTAAATGTTGTGTATCTTTTCTTTTTTTTGGTGGCATGTTTTTCCACATTGACCATGTTTCTCTTTTTCTTATTTTCTTAACTCTCCTTTTATTATAATAATTTTCTGGGGCCATGGAGTATTCCATGATCTGCATTGTTTGGTAATACATTCATTTTTTCTTATGACTTGCCTTCTTCTTTGGATTGAAGGAAGATTTTGGATGATTGCATCATTTTATGCATTTTTGCTACTGGTTCTTAAATGTTTGATGTTATTAATCACATTCTTAAATTGTGATTTTATGGTTCTTTGTGAATTAAAGGATTCATGCTGATATGTAAGACTTAAATCCATGTTGGACAGAATTTTGGAGCCCAGGGATCCAACTTGGTTTCATTTGATATATGGTGTTTAATTTCTTCATTTCTTTTCCATGTTCAATTAATCTTGAATGAATTATTAGGGCTAAATTGGGCATTAGGGGTGTTTTTTAATGGGTCTCATTTTTTTATTTGGCAAAATGGGTCACAATAGTGCCACTTGAAGTGGAAATATTGATTTAAAGCGCTAGAGTGCCACTCAAAGTGCCGCTCTATACCCAAACAACCAATATTAATAATAATATATAAAAATATATATTTTATAATTACATTTAAAAATAAATAATTACAATTATAAAAATATATTTATAAATATAAATTAAAAAATGTGAGATTATTTATAATTATATTTATAAATATAAATATAATTATAAAATTATAAATCTATATTTATGTAGTTATATATAAATATATAAATATATTTAATAAATTTATTTATCATATTTATAAACATGCATTTATTTATAATAAGTGTATAAAATTAATTATAAATATATAATTAATAAACTCATATTTAATAAATATATATTTATATATAATTATTAATATATAAATATGCATATATATTTTTAAATATATATTTAATTATAAAAGTGTATAAAATTAATTATAAATATTGATTTCTAATTAATACTATACGCTTTTATAATTATAATTATAATTATATATATATATATATATAAAATATCCATATTTATATATTAACAATTATAAATAAATATAATTATAAATATATATTTATAATTATAAATATATACATATTTATACACACACACACACACACACACACACACACACAGTTATATTTATATTTATATTATATAATTATAAAAATTTATCTATAGAGATAGATTTGTAATTATATTTATTATTTATATTGTATATATATATATTATATTTATGATTATATATTTAATATATATATATATATTTAATATATGTTTATAAATATAAATTAATTATATAAATTTATATTTAAAATTATAAATAAATATAATTATAAATATATATATTTAACTATATATATAAATATATAATTATACATTAAAAATTATAAATGAATATAATTATAAATATTTAAATATTTATCAATATAAATAAATAAATAAATATATATTATAATTATATATATATATATAGTTTTTCAATTATATTTATTATATATATATAGATTTATAAATAGATTTATATTATATAATGATAAATATTAATTTATTTAAATAGATTCGTAATTATGTTTATTATTTATATTATATATATATTTATTATATTAATGATTATAAGTATATAATTGTAAATATAATAAATATATAATTGTAAATATAATAAATATATAACTATAAATATAATAATAAATATAATAAATATATAATAGTATAAATATAATAATAACTAAAATAAATTTATTACAAATATAATAAATTTATTATGAAAATAAAATACAATAAATATAGAATTAAAAATTTAATAAATATAATAAATATAATGAATATAGTAAATATAATAAATATAATTAATATAATTAATATATAAGTGTAAATATAATAAATACCTTATAAATATATATATATATATAATATTATATCTTTAAAAATATTATAAATTTATTATCTCTCTAAATTATATACACTTATATATAAGTATTTTTTTAATTAACTAGGTTTATTTATAACTAAATAAAAAAATATATTTATAAATACAGATTCATAAATATATTTATAGATATGATTATAAATAATTTCATATTTTCAAATATATGTCTAAAAATATATTTAAAGAATTGCAATTATTTATATATAAATATAAATAAAAATATATATTTATAATTATAAATATATACATATTTATAATATACATATATAAATATAAATATGAATATATAATTATAAAATATGACTTTTTACATAAATATAGATAAAAATAAAAAATAATTATTAATATATATAATTTTATATTTATTTATTTACAATTATAATTATATAAATATATATTTACATATATATATATATATATATTATTTATTTATAATTATAAATATATAATATTTTAATTATTTAATTCTTAATGTATAATATATAATATGAATTTATTATATTTATTTCTATTATATTAATAATTGTTAATATAAATAATATATAATTGTAAATATATAAATATTTATTTCATATTTATCATATATTTATCATAATTATAATTATACTATTATATATTTATTATATTTTATTTTTATAATTAATTTATTATATTCATAATATAAATATATATATAATATTTAGAAATATTTATTTATAGATATATATTTGTAATTATATTTATTAAATAGATATATATATATATTAAAATTTCTAAAATTTTAAATATAATAAATATATAATCATAAATTTAATAAATATATAAATATAAATATATACATATTTATATATTAATAATTATCAATAAATATAAATATAAATATATATTAACAATTATAAATATATATAAATAAATAGATTTATTTACAATCATAAATAAATATAATTAGACACACACACACACACATATATTTAAATATATATTTAAATATATATTTATAAATATGAATTTATTTATAAATTTATGTAACATAAATATATAAAATTATATATATATTTATATATATATATATTTATAATATATTTATTATATTTACACTTATATATTTATTATATTTCTAATTCTATATTTATTGTATTTTATATTTATAATAAATTTATTAAATTTATAATAAATTTATTATATTTATTATTATATTTATTCTATTTTATTTTTATAATAAATTTATTGTATTTACAATATATTGATTATATTTATTCTATTTTATATTTATAATAGATTTATTAAATTTATAATAAATTTATTATATTTATTATTATATTTACAATAATATATATTATATTTATTTATAATATATATATATATGTATATATATATATTAAAGGTGGGGTGGGGCGTGTAAAAAAACCCTTATATATAAGTGTATATAATTTAGAGAGATAATAAATTTATAGTATTTTTAAAGATATAATATTTTATATTTATTATAAATTTGTTATATTTATTATATATATATAATGTATTTATTATATTTACACTTATATATTTATTATATTTATCATATTTTTAATTCTATTTTTCTTGTATTTTTTTATAATAAATTTATTATATTTATAATAAATTAATTATATTTGTTATTATATTTATTCGATTTTATATTTATAACAAATTTATTATTATATATTCATTACATTTATTATTATATTTACAGTTATATATTTATTATATTTACAATTATATATTTTTTATGTTTATTATATTTTTAATTGTATATTTATAATATTTTATATTTAAAATAAATTTATTACATTTATAATATATTTATTTATAATTATATATTAATATAATAAATAGAATAAATATTTACAATTATATATTATTATATTTACAATTATATATATTTATAGTTCATATATATATATATATTAAAAAGTTGGTGGGCGTGTAAATTGGGTGGGGGGAAAAGTGCCACTTCAAGTGGCACTACACTACCCCCTTTCCCGAATTAATTAAAACCCTACCTTCTTAAACTAAAAAAACACCCCCTGCCATAAAACTGCCCATTATTAGTATATGAGATCCTTGGTTTCATGTTAAACTATACTTGGTTTCATTTGATATGATGTTTGGATTTTTTAGGGACTGTATATTTGAATTAATGAGAAGTTTTGTCCCGCAAATGTGGGAATTTGACTATTTTTGTATCATAATTCATCAAATGATTGTTTTCAACATTTTGTTTTCCATTAATTCATTATATTTTAATTTTAAAAATAATGTACCAAATTGTGTATATAAAGAATATTTTATTAAATAAAAATAAAATTTTTCTAGAATTATCATCACATATTTTTTAGAATAATATATAAATATTAATAAATTTAATTATGTGTTTTTTTTGGGTTTAGATCCATAGAATTTATTTTTAAACGTATTGAAACCTAAATATTCCCAAAAGACTATTTAAAAAAAAAAATACAAACAAGTTTTGATGAAAAAATCGAATGAAATGTTACGAGTATAAAAAACTTTAATAATAGTCTGTGTGTGGATCATTTGGAATTAAACTGTCAAAGGAAATTAAATAACAATGAAGGTGTAACGAGGGATCCTCTAAATGAGTTTAACACTATGAAATATAATACAAACAGTTAGGGAAGTGGAAGTACAAAGCTACAAAGAAACACTCAAACACACACATGCAGGAAGTTAGGGAATGTCGAACCTGAGACCTTCCCAGCCACCCTACATGGCCTTCTGCTACTAAGTTAGGCCCTGGGGGAACACCATGAAATATATTATATATCTTATTTATAAATCAAAAAAGGGATTAGATGTCCAATTATTATGAGATATATTTGAATCCAAATAACGAGAATATAAAGTCAATTATAGTTGGTCAGGACAACAAACATACGACTTATATTCTAAATCCATGTGTTGCGCATTCATAAAGTCCAAATATTTGTGTCAGAACGATATAATATAAGTTTTAAAAGTTATCATTAATTATTGTGCTAATAAATTTGTTTTTCCATTTTAAGAGAACCAAAAGATTTATGATTTTTGGCTACTGAACTATAAATTCTTATTGTTATTGAATCTTTTAGAACATTAAATATTCAAGAATTAATTATAAAATCTTTGTGAGTTTGTTTTTTGTCTATCACGTGTGCAACATCTTTATTATTTTTCTTACATTTATATATTCTTCTCTTATTCAAAATCACATGCATCTAAATTCATGTACCAACCTAAACATGTTAGTGTATATTGGTTATCATGTTCATCCTTGGGTGTGTTTTCTAAATATTTTATCACTCCCTTATATAATGTTTCCTCACTATTTGTATTCACCAATATTTGAATCTTATCACCACCCTTATCATATGTTGTTAATATCAGGTTGTCCCTTACCAAGGATGCTTAATAGGGCTCGACACCTTTGGATCAGGTATATATTATAGGAGAATCTACAATAACAACAAAATGTCCTCGTTCTAAAGTCTAAAATGATTGGTGAGAATAGACATGCATTTAAGTAAACCGTCCTATAGTGATGTTGCTTGACTCATTAGTAAAATAGTTTTATTTTCATTTTTTATATCATTCTTTTTTTTTAATAATATATTTTTAATTATGTGGGCAATATATGTATAAATTGATATCAATTCAATTAAAATTAGGTGTTTAATGTTTAATATTTGTTGAAAATATGTCTTTTTATTTTTATTTTTATAAATAATAAAGTCTAGGTCACCCAGAAAGTCATACTACATATAATGAAAATGGGGCATAACTCCTTTTTTTAAATCCACATTAAATTTGAGCACAAATGAACCTATTGTCTTTAGGTCCAACATAGTCAAATTCGTTAATCATCTATACCCCTTAAATATTGCATCGGTTGGTATCAAAGATTCAATTTATGCGATAACAAAACCATCCTTTAATTTTATTAGTCCTTTATACTTTTTTTTATTAAGATAGGATACATTAATGACTAAAATCAGTAGAAGTACATGTGCAAAGCCATAAAGGGAAATTTTCCATCCAGAGGAGGTTTGATTTGAATGGTCCTGAGGCCGGTAGCTGATGGGCCACAATGTTACCTTCCCTTTTGGTAAAGGAGAAGGTGCATAAAGGGAAGCATTGGCAATGTGAGTGAATTCTCCTGATGATGACACCAAATGACTGGAGCCCACCATCTTTGTGGTTAATAGAATCGATAATGGTGAGGCAGTCAGAATCAACAATGATATTACTCCATCCAAAATCCAAGGCGAGCAACATACTGGCAAGGATGACCATGGCCTCAGCAACAGCAGGTTACCCGAAAGACTGATGTGGTTTGTATTTTGCAGCAAAGATTTTCCCCAGATTATTTCAGGCCAGGAGGCCGAGGGCAACAAGCCCAACCTTTGGGAGCGACGCGTCCACGTTAATCTTAAGAGTCTCTGATGTTGGGGGATTCCAGTGAGGGGGAAGGAGAGGGTAAAACATGGCATAAAATGTCTATTGTGGGTTTTCCAGCCCTCAATCCAAGAGGTGGTCCATTCAATCCAGAATTCGGGGGGGTTTTGAGCTTGATGAAAAACAACATCGTTGAACCGGACCCAAATAATCCAATCCAGAGTGCAAAGTGAACCAGAATAAGCTGAGGAAAGAGATGAGAACCAACGTCTCAGATGATTGGGAAGGTCAGAGGCCGATGTCATTGAAGCGGTTGAAGCCGTGTCCCATTTATTCCAAATTTGCTTAGCTCCTGGGGAGTGAATGATGGAGTGCAAAAAAGTTTCTAGAATGTTCGTCCAGAAGGGGAAAAAGGTAGTACTAGCCATATGTCGGTAAGAGAGGAGGCTCATGGTTGGGAGAGTACCCGTGCAGACCTGCCACCAAAATTGGAATACCTTAGGGGGAACGTTGAGCTTCCAAATCAAATTCTATAGTCCCTCATCCCGGCCGACTGAGTGGCTGCCAAGAGCCAGTCTGTAACCGGACCTCACTGTGTATTCTCCCAAGATATCATTGATCTAGAAAATCTGGTCGGGGCCTACATCTAGGACCTAGGGAATGCTAAGGATAATTCTTTGATCCATATAACTAAGTATTCACACTTTAAAATTTTATTCAACACACGTAATTCATTTCATTAAAATGAAATTAGATGAATGGAAAAAATTGAAGATGAAAACTCAGAAGATACATTTTCTTTCAACATATTATGTTTTACAATATTGAGCATATTCAAGTTCTGAGTGATTGGAAAAGAAAAGAAAAAAACATTGGTTATTATTCTACTCACATTGTTTTAACCTCTTTGTTATTAACAAATTAAATATTCTATTTCTATTACATCATTCTCCCTTTTCATTTTCTTAATATCTACATTTCAATATTTTTATATTTTGACTTAAATTTATTGATAACCTCATAAGTTATTTTAGTTAACACACCATAATCACTACTTTATTTTCTCAGTTCACCATTTTTGTCACCCATGTGTTGGGCGATCAACCAAGACACGCGTTTTATATATTAAATGAAATAAAAATATATCAAAATATATCTTAGCCTCTCTTAGCCCATTTTAATTTTATATTCACTTCTATGTTTGATTGGGACCACAAGTACCAGTCAATATATTTACGCCTTATCAGATGATGGACCACTTATATGAGTCTTGAATACAACTTGGTTTAATTATACAATTATTTAAATTATTTTTAATAATTTCTTGGTTTATATGATTTTTTATTATTAGTTTCTTCCTTTAATTTTCATGTTCAATTAAGTTTGTATTCATTATTTGTATATGAGATCCTTGATATAATACTTGGATCTCTCATGGACCTTGGTATGAGATCAATGATAAGTCATCTCTCAAATGAAGGAATGTGTGACTATTTAAGTATTAAAAATCATTGAATAATTCGATAGGATTCAGAAACTCAATGATTTAACAAATGTAATGTTGTCATAGTTTGGTTTAAATTATTCATTATTTTTTTATTTTAAAGAAGATGGGCTAAATGGTGTGGATGAACGGTATTTTCTTAAATTACTATTAAAATATCATAACATTCTCCTTATATTTCAAAAACTAAAAAATGTAATATCTTTATATTGATTTGTGGATTTGTCCTCACTAATTCCCTTATTGGTTTGGTTATGAAGATAGGAGGGACCCTTGAAGCTCCATGGTGCTGAGCTTGCTACAAGATCCTCATCAATACTTTTATCTCAAAAGAGTATCATAGTGGCTGACCTAGGTTGTCTTTAGAGGTGACCAATCATTTAATCGTTCATTATGTGAGTTTTCACTTGTTTTGGTATTTTTTTCTATCTTAATTTAAATAAAAACAATAATGGAGGAATGTGGTTTCATGTGTTATGAATTGGATAAGGTAAATTTAATAAGATAAAATAATAGAGAAAAAATAAAAGAAATAAAAAAGAAAACAAGTGCTAGATGGATAAATGACAGATCCAAAGGTAGATCATGGTGTCATGGTCATCGTTAGTTAAATTATATTTCATTCCACTTCAATGATATGATTATACACCATTCATCCAACTATATTCCACTATTTTAAGTGGATGTGGAGAGCACACTCAAGATCACCTCAAAGTGTGTTAACAAACCACTTTATCCTTGGAGATTGAGTATAGAATACACCTCTCCCAAGTTCTTAATCTAACCCAAATCCTAACCACATCCCAATTTTCATTCAAAACCCGTGGTGCTCAAATAATCCATATATTTTGTAAAATATAATAAGGGATTTTAAACATGATTTAATAGTGGAATAAATAAGGATTTATGTAACATGAAGTGAAGAGAGACAACCATCACTCAAGTCCCACATCATTCACTCCCTTACATGAATTAGAAAAAAATAATGACTAAAATTAAAATAATAAAACTAGGGCTATAAGAACCCCCCTTGGATCAACCGTGTTTCAGTTATCTATAACCATGGAGCATGATAGGTTGATGATGGAAGAACAGAAGGTCATTTCAGTGGAAGTATAACATCCCGTTACTAGTTTTTAGGTACTTACAACCCTTTGTTTTGTTTATATCTTGTTTAGGGATTATCTCGGGTTTTTTGTGTTAATTTTTAGACTTTTATCAAGGTTTCTGGGCCTGTACATGGTTAGATCATGTTTAGTGACAACCGTGCGGGTCAACCTAGGAAACCATATGTGTTGTGTTTGAATTATGGAGGAGGATGCATGACTAAGTGCACTGTTAGTGTAAACTATGTGTCTTAACCCCAAACTGCATGGTTTGGGACAGTGGAGCATGCACGATTGATGCATGATTTGTTAAATCATGTGACCAAACCAAGAAACTCTTCCCAGTGGCCTAGGAGGGGGCACACAGTTTGTCAAACTGTGCTTCCAAACTATGTAACATGCTCTATTATCCTTGTAAGAGTGGCACAGTTTGTCAAACCGTGCGACCAAACCATGTAATTGAAATTAAATTCTTTAAATTTCTTAATTAAAGACTCAAAACCACCATTTAAAATTTTAAACTTCTCATAATTGAACATTACATGACTCTCTCAATTTTGGAGGCTCTCTAAAGGTGATTTTGGCACCTCCACCCTCTTCTCTTCTCAAATCAAAGTGTCAGTGGATGCATTGTATTCCTTCCGATAAATGTAATATCTTTGGTTATGAATGATCCTTTCTTCATATCTCACCTTATTTGAGAGAGTTATATCCTCATTATTGGAGTTGGTTTCCTAGAACCAACTTTTTTAGTACTTGATTGCATGTTTTTCTTATTAAAAAAGTTTACTCATCACATCTTGGTTATTCTTCTGCATGATACCTGTATGTAATAATGTCCCTATAATATATGTCACATTGAAAGGTCACATCATTTCCCCACTATTATGAGAACCTAGAGGTTCGACAACATTATTCTTGGACCTTGTTTTATGGATAGATGATATCATCTAATGGGACATAGATAATATAGGCTATCAAGGGTAGGAGGCACATAAGATATTGAGACACCTTCTCATGGTGTATGCCCTTGGTAATCCCTAATATAAGAGGTTATGAGACCATTCCCATCATTAAGAAATCCACATTTCCATATGTTATTGAATGTTACCGTCTACGAACATGTGTGTCGATCCTTAGACTTTACAATTAACATTAATTGACAACATTCCTTGTGTACTTTTATGTATTGGTGAAAACCATGATGACATATGTTTGCGATGAAGTAGGATATGTTTGGTGCATCATGAATGATATAACATTAATAGATAATTTGAGAAATTATTTAATCCTTTTTATCTCTTGATTAAAACTAATATCTTAGACCCTTTGATGTGAATGGAATCTCATGAATACATCCAAAAACATGGTGTTAGATGGTTGAGTTCATTTTCGAAAAGTCGAAGAAAGAGACATCAAGTGTATATGTTGATGGAACTGACATGAAACCTACTCGATTTAAGATATTTTGAAAAAATTATTATATTACATGGTAAATTTTCTTAGGAGGTTGGATGTCATTTCAACATTAACTTATTTATTTAGGGATTCCTTGGTATGTTGCTAGACACTAACTATGGAATTTTGGAGGTTATGCCTACTACCACTAAGAAAGAGGCCTAGAGGGTCACACACTAAGTGTATCCAAAATCTTAGTTAAATTCAAGTATTTAATTTAATAATATAGAATAAAAAATACTTATTTAGGTTTTGTTAATCGCTATAATTTAACCACAAGTTATTTAAAAGAATAAAGTGAGTTAAATAATAATAATAAATATTAGTTTGTAAGTTTTAAAAATAAAATATTTATTATATTTATCGTATAATAATGATGTGGCATTTATTTAATTAAATAGTCCTTATTTGAGGATCGGTAAATGCTGACTATGGAAAACAGACCAAGTTTAATGGTCCAATTAGAAATAATTAATATTTATTTATATTCTTAATGTGTTTCACATGTAAAGAGATTAATAATATTATTATTATTAATGGACATGATTATTATCTAGTTATATCACTTTACCAATTCACTTTTGGTGTGTACAAAAGATAAGGAGAGATTGGTTCAAGCCATATACTATGCTCTCCCTTCCTCCCCTCTTAGGCCTTTGAGAGAACACCAAGGTTTCTTCATCATTCATGAAGAATATTGTTTCGATCAACCATGATCAACATAGGTGATCAGGATCATCCATTCTAGCTCTCGACATTTCTATGGAGTTTATCATAGATTCTGGTGCACATGTGGATTGCCACTAGAGGGATTCCACATTTGAATCCTACAACACAACACCAATGTTACAAATTCTCTTCCATTAGATCATTAATTAAAGTGGAATTACATGTTTACATAATTCTATATCTTCCCATAAATTAATTATAAATTACATGTGAAGATCCTCTCCCTACAGTTCCAACATATTAATGTAGTCTATTAATTTATTGGTTTTCATTAGAAATGATCGCATGATCATTAAAAGAAATGATTACACATGATTTAAGACTAAAATTATATTTGTTCATACCTTCAAAAGATGATATCACTATGCCTAGAACTTACAAGAGGTATTAGAGTATTCACATGTTTAATTTATAATTATTTATTATTCATTGACTGATTTCATGAGTTTGAATTTTATTTTACTTAAAATGATTCATTTTAATATCTGAACATCATCGTCTGTTCTCTTATTAATTTTAGATAACATCACCAGTAATCGATTAATGATTAAAAATGAAAAATAATCTGAATATTTCCATCTGGATGTGCCAAAGGTTCTTCCTAGAGAAAAAAACTACACACAGAGTACTGCATGAGCACACACCATGTACTTCATGAGTATACACTACGTGGTTTTTCTTCACACAACCAAATATCATGATAAAGTATGATAGATCTGATATAATCAGATCTAAGATCCAAACAAACTGATCATTGTGTGGATGTAGACAGGCTATAACATGACTTGAATTACTACACATCATGTAACCACAACCCATGATGTGTAGTACCACGTGTCTCATGGATGAGAAAACATGATGTTCTAAGTGAGCAGTGTGTTGGATACCTAACATGAGGAATGTCAATACCGAGAATATGAGTTTACACACCTTGTATTCCCAATAAAAATCATGTACCTTAAACACGTCCACAATAGAAAAAACATCCAGACCCAAGGCATGTGTTATGGGCATGGGTAGGAGATAAGTATACGCTGTGTATTTTTGTATATGTCGTGTAGTCTACTATCGACAGTGTTCTCAAATTTTTGTGGGAAAAAGAATTAAATTTATAGTTAAACCTATTTATTATGTGTTCCATGCATCGTTAATTTGATAGTACATGACATTTCATAGGATTAAAAGTTCAACATTAATTTAATTTCTGTGTTAAATATTTGATGAACACCTGAGGTTTCTTCAAAGTACACTTGTGTACTACATTAATTTTAAATAAAGTTAATTTTATTTAAAATTATATATGATGGAAAGTTAAGGATCGTTGTCTGGAATTAAGATAAAATTAAATTAATTGGATTAATTTGTGACACATTATCTTAATTAAAGAACGAATTGAAATATTTCATAATAAGATTGAAAATGTATGCTCATTAATTGAATAGTGTATGTGTTTTTTTGGATTTAGATCCATATAATTTATTTTTTAAATAAATTTGTGGTTTGATTCATACTTGTAAGTGTGATTAAGTACTTTTGAAATTTCCCGGTAGATGTTGCATTGGTGAAGACTATTTGGTTTGGGTCTGTGAAAACTGTTATTCTGACTAACTGTTTGATATTCTAGAAGGAGTGATTTTGGGATCAAAATTCAGAACCAGTGGAGGTAGTGACATTCGAACCAGGGGTTCAGAACCAAGCAGAAATAGTGGCACCATTCTGGGAGGAAATATTTCGAAGTGAATGCGGATGAGTTCCAAACACTACATTATTCACTGGAATAAGTTGATAGAGTCGGTGAGTCAGTGGGTAGTTGGTGATTTCTGTGATCAAGCATTGGAAGATAAAAAAGATCTGAATGTGGTAAAAACAGATGAACTGGAAATGTTTTTTCGGAGCTCATTTATAAATAGATGGGCATAAGCCACTTTCTCAATGTTGGATGGTTTCCATTATGCTTTAGATTGACTATAAAGCATGTTTTCTATTTTATCCTATGTAGTGTTCCAGATTGGGTGCCTGTAACTCAATGAGGCCTTTCTATTATTCTTCTCTTCTTTTAAATTTACAGTGTTGCTATGGAGTTGGACTTGTTCCAGACAACACAAATTCTTAGTGTTCTACATCGAGTGTTTTATTTTTTTGTTTTACTTCATTCCAATTTAGGAGTGAGGTGAGGGTTTTGTTGAGAGTTGATTCGGTGTGTTGATTGAGTTTAAATTTTCTCAGTTCAGATACACTAAATCCATCACTTATTTTTCAAATATTATCTATTGGTTATGTATTTTTGTATAGAATTTTGGAGTCTAGGGATCTAACTTGGTTTAATTTATCTAGGTATTGAAAGTGTGTTTCTAATCATTATTTTTTTCATATGATATCTGATGTTTAATATCTTCATTTCTTTTTCATGTTCAACTGAATATTGGAATCAATGAGAAGTTGTGTCCCTAAACTATGAGAATTATTGACTATTTGAGTATCATGATTCATCAAATGATTTTTTTGACATCTTGGTTTCCATTAATCATTATTTTTTTATTTTTAAAATGCTTTTCTAAATTGTGCATATGAAGAAAATTTTCTTAAATAAAAACTAAAAGTTTATAGAATTCCCATTACTCTTCAAAAATTAAAATATTTCATATTTTTAAGAATAATATAAAAATATTTTTAAACTGAATAGTGTTTTAGGTCTAGATCCATATAATTTATTTATAAATAATTTGAGACTTAAATATTTCAAAAAATAGACAATGTTACTTTTTTTAAGAATTATAAACATTTTTTGATGATTGTTATCAACTATATAAAAATCTTGAATGAAATGCTTTGAATCAGAAAAATCTTTAATAAGTTGATATGAAACTAGTCTGAGTGGAGCACTTTGAATTAATTGATCAAACGAAATTATGAAAAAAAATGGGGTAATAAAAGATTTAATAATTAATCAAAGGAATTTTTAAAAAATAATTGTGTATATGAGATTATTGTTAAATGTTTGGAATTAACATGGACTGTCTATTGGAATTAATGAGAATTTGTGTCCCTAAAATGTGGGAATTTGTGACTATATGAGTATCATGATTCATCAAATTATTGTTTTTGACATTTTAGTTTCCATTAATTCATTATATTTTTATTTTAAAAATGATGTTCTAAATTGTGTATATGAAAAATATTTTCTTAAATAAAAATAAAGACTTTATAGAATTCTCATTGTTCTTCAGAAATTAAAATATCACATATTTTTAATAATAATTTGTAAATACTTTTAAATTGAATAGTTTTTTTAGTTTTTTGGGTATAGATCCATATAATTTATTTTTAAATAAATTGAAACACAAAATTTAAAAGAAAATGACAATTCTATTTTTTTTAAAAAACTTGTAAAAATGTTTTGATGTTATTGTAAACTATTTGAAAACCTCAAATGAAATGTTATGATGTAGAAAACAAAATTAATAACAGTCTGTGGGTGGATCACTTTGAATTAAATGGTCAAAGGACATTAAAGAATAATGAAGGTATAAGGATGGATCCTTTAAATGAGTTTAATACCATAAAATTTATCATCTATATTATTTAGAAATTATAAAACCAAAAATGATGTCCAATTATCATGAGTTATATTTGAAGGTAGAGGATGAGACAATAAAGTCAATTACATATGTTAGGATAACAAAGTTTCGACTATATTCTAAATAGATACGTTGCACATTCATAGAGTCTAAATATTCATGTCAACACAATATATAAGTATTAAAAGTTAGAATTAGCATTCTCATAATATTTTTAATCTTTTTACTACTAAAAAGTAAATGGTTATTGTCATTATATCTTTTGGAACATTAAATATTCAAAAATAAATTATAAAATCTTTGTGAGTTTGTTTTTTCTCTATAATTCATGTAACATTTATAATATTTTTCTTACATTTTTGCATTCTTCTATTATTCAAAATCACAAAAATTTCAATTCATGTCCCAACCTAAACGTGTCAGTTCATATTGGTTATCGTGTTCATCCTTAGGTGTGATATCTGAATATTTTATCACTATCTTATATGATGTTTCTTGACTATTTTTATTCACCAATATTTGAATCTTATCCCAAACCCCTTTTTCATATATTGTGAATAAGTGGTTGTCCATTACCAAGGATTCTTAATGGGGCTCAACCCCTTTGGATGAGATATATCTTATAGGAAAAGCTGAAACAAAAAAAAATGTTTTCATTCTATAGTCAAAAATGATTGGTGAGAAAATACATGCATTTAAGTAGGCCATCCTAAATTGATGTTTATTGAATCATGGGTAAATAAGTTTTCTTTTCATTTTTTATAGAATTATTTTTGTAATAATATATTTTTAAATTATGTGATTAATATATGTATAAATTGATATCTATGCAATTAAAACTATGTGTTTAATTTTTAATATTTGTTGAAAATATGATTTTTATTTTTATTTTTTGGAATAACTAAGTCTCAGTCACCCAGTTAGTTTAATTTCTTATAATGTAAATGAGGAATAAATCAATTTTTAAATCTATATAAAATGTGGGTATAAAAGAACCTAATATCTTTAGGATCAACCTAGTCAAATGAATAAATCATCTATACCCCATGAATTAGTGTCCCGATGATCATTAATTAAATTATATTTCATTACACTTCAATGTTTGGATTATAAACCATTCCCACACTTGTCTTCAAATATTTGATGTGGGAGTGGTGAGTGTGTTAACAACAAACTTTATACATGGATATTGAGCATATAATACACCTACTATGAGTGTGTAATCTAACCTAACTCATGACTGCATCCCATGTGTCATTCCAAACCTAAAGTGCTCAAATAATCCATATAACGAGTGAAGTAGAAGAAGGTATGTTAAAATTTATTTAATAGTGGAAAAAATAATTATTTAAGTAACATGAAGTGAAGATAGACAACCATTAAACAACTCCCACAACGCTCTCTGTCTCACTTGAATTAGAAAAAAATAATGACATAAATTAAATGAATGAAACTCAGGATATAAGAACCCCTAGATAAACCCTCATTTAGTTCTCTATAACCACAGAGTGTGGGATGTTAATGAGGGAAGAGAAAAAGGTGATTTCAAAGGAATAAAAATGAAAAACAAAATATGTAAAAGAAAACCAAATGAATCTAAAAAATGATATAGTTAAATAATAAAATTAAATATCCAATATTGTGTTTAGGTTGACTCATAAAATAGAAATCCACACAACCCCAATTTTTCCCTTTAATTAGATTACCAAAATCCTTAAAATTATAAGAAGAAAATGAATATTGTACCAGAAGGTTAAAATCCACCACCATCATTATCCATGTGGGTAACCCTCATCATCTTCATCAAACGGGGACAATAGAATCAGTTTTGAGAATAATTAGTGGATCTACATCGCTACATTAAAGTATAGTGAAAATATGGCATGCTTAGAAGTCCTACTATTGGTGTGTCTTGGGTGGATAGAAATATGTGGAAGCACTAGAATCAATCAGAATTTGGGTTTTACTAACATATCTTTTCATCATTGGGTCAGGATTTGTTCAGTTGGTTGTTCGATTGATACTTTTAAGTGGGATTATTTTCTTCCTTGGCTGGTAGATGTGTCTTTGGTGAAGACTGTTAGGTTTGGGTTTGTGAAAACTATTATTTTTACTAAGTGTTTTATATTCTATAAAGAGATATTTTGGGATTAGAATTCATAACCAATGGAGGATATGATAGCCGAACCATGGGTTTAGAAACAAGCAACAACAATGGTGCCATTCCGAGTGGAAAAGTTTGTAAGGGAAGGTGGGTGTGTTCCAAATGATGCATTGTTCACTATAAGAAGTTGATAGAGTCAGTGTGTTAGTGGGTAGCTGGTGGTGTCCTTGATCAAGTATTCGACTACCAAAAATATATGAAGGCGACAGAATCGGCTGAACTAGAAAGGTTTTTATAGATCTCGTTTATAAATAGATGGACATGAGACACTTTCTCAATGTCTTATGGTTGTCATTATGATTTTGAATGACTATAAATCATGTTTTCCTTTTTATCCTAGGTAGTGTTCCAGATTGGGAACTTATAACTAAATGAGGTATTTATCTTATTCTTATATTCTTTTAAAGTTACATTATTTCTATGGAGTCTAACTTGTTCAGAACTACGCAAATTCCAGTCATTCTATGTGGAGTCTTCTCTTTCTATTTTGCTTCATTCCACTTTAGGATTGAGTTTTGGGTTTTATTCAATGTTGATCAGGTGTGTGTCTAGAGTGTGAAATTTTTCAATTCAAATACAGTGAATCCATCACGTATTTTTCAAATCTTATCTATTGGTTATGTATGGTTTGCTATAATTTCAGAGAATAGGGATCTAATTTTGTTAGATTTGTATAGGTCTTGAAAGAGTGTGTCTAATCATTATTTGGTTTCATATGATATATGATATTTAATTTCTTCATTTCTTTTTCATGTTCAACAGAATATTGGAATCAATGAGAAGTTATTTCCCTCAACTATGTGAATTTATTAATATTTGAGTATCGTGATTCATCATATGATTGTTTTTGAAATCTTGGTTTCCATTAAAGTATTATTATTTTTTATTTTTAAAATGATGTGAAAAATTGTCTATATGAAGAACATTTTATTAAATAAAAATAGAAACTTTATCAAATTCTCATTGTTCTTCAAAATTTTAAATATTACATATTTTTAAGAATAATATATAAATATTTTTTAATTGATTAGTGTTGCCTTTTGTGTATATATCCATATAATTTATTTTTAAATAATTTGAGACAAAAATATTACAAAAAATAGACAATGTTACTTTTTTAAGACTTACAAACATTTTTTGATGATTGTTGTCAACTATATGAAAAGCTCAAATGAAATTGTTTGAAGAAAAAAAAGCATTAATTATTTGATGTGAAACTATTATGAGTGGAGAACTTAAAATTAATTGGTCAAATGAAATTATAAATAATAATTGTGTAATTAAAGATTTAATAATTGATAAAATAAAATTTTAAAAAATAATTGTGTATATGATATAGTTCATATAATGTTTGGATTTTTCATAGACTGTCTATTGGAATTAATGAGAATTTGTGTCCCTGAAATGTGGGAATTTGTGACTATATGAGTATCATGATTCATCAAATGATTGTTTTTGATATTTTTTCCATTAATTAATTATATTCTTGTTTTAAAAATGATGTTCTAAATTGTCTATATGAAGAATATTTTCTTAAGTAAATATAAAAAGTTTATATCATTCTCATCATTCTTCAAAAACTATAATATCACATATTTTTAAGAATAATATATAAATATTTTGAAACTGAATAGTGTTTTTTTGAGTCTTGGTACATCTGATTTATTTTTCAATAAATCAAAATATAAATATTTCAAAAAAAGGCAATGGAATTTTTTTAAAAAAAACTATAAAAATGTTTTGATGATTTTTTTTCAAGTATATGAAAAACTCGAATGAAATGTTATAAAGTAGAATTTTTTTTAATAATAGTATGTGTGGATATCATGGAATTAAATAGTCAAAGGATACTAAAAAATAATGAAGGTGTAATGAGGGAACCTTTAAACGATTTAAACATCATGAAATATGTTATTTATCTTATTTATAAATAAGAAAATGAATTTCTTATCCAATTATAATGAGATATATTTTAATCCAAAGAATAAAAAAATAATGTCAATTATGGTAGGCCAGGATTACAAATTTAAGACTTATATTATAAATCCATGAATTTCACATTCATAAAGTCCAAATCTTGGTGTTGGAATAATATGGTATAAGTTTTAAAATTTAATATTAGTGTTCTCATAATTTTGATTTTTTTTTATTTTAAGAGAATCAATAGATTTATGATTTTTGAATACTGAACAATAAATGGCTATTGTCATTGTATCTTTTGGAACCTTAAATATTCAAGAATAAATTATAAAATATTCATGAGTTTATTTTTTCTTTATCACATGTGTAATTTTTTTATTATTTTTCTTACATTTATGAATTCTTCTCTTATTCAAATTCACAAATCTCTAAATTCACATCCCAACCAAAATGTTCCAGTGTATATTGGTAATCATGTTCATCCTTAAGGGCGTTCTATAAATATTTTTTCACTCTTTTATATAATGTTTCTTTACTATTTGTATTCACTAATCCTTGAAACATAAACCCAACCCCTTATCATATGTTGTGACTATCAGTTTGTCCCTTCCTAGGGATTCTTAATGTTTCTCGACTCCATTGGATCAGTTATATATTATAGGGTAAGAAGAAACAATAAACACTATTAGAAAACAAACCTCTACCCTAAGTTTTAGGAGAACCGTGGGTACAGGTTTCATGGGAAAAAAATTTCGCGGGAAGGACCTATACCCACAGTTTTCAGAGAACCATGGGCATAGGTTTTGCATTATTTTTTTTTCAGGGAAGACCTATAGCCACATTTCTCAAAAACCATGGGTATAGGTTAGTCTATATCCACAGTTTTTATAAATTGTGGGAATAGGTTTCGCACGGGAAAAAAATTTATCTATGCCCATGGTTTGACCAAACCATAGATATAGATTGACTGATTATATTTTCATAAATAAAAACAACAAAAAATATTTTAATGAAAAATTTATATATATATATATATATAATAATTTATATATAAATATATATTTTTTGTATGTAAGAACAAAAAATGTGCGATAGAGTAACAGTAAAGTCACTGGACTGTAAGGGGAAGGTGAGCGGGTATTTTTTTTTAAAATGACCTATACACACGGTTTAGAAAACCGTGGGTATAGGCATGAACATACAAAATTCCTATACCAAGGGTTTAAAAACCATGGGTAATGAATTTTTCTTTTAATTTTTATAGAATTATTTTTTTAATGTTATATTTTTTAATTTTTTGAGAAATAAATGTGTAAATTGATATCTATACAACTGAAATTATGTGTTTAATGTTTAATATTTGTTAAAAATATGTCTTTTTATTTTTTAATTTTAGGAATAATTAATTATGGGTCACCCCTCAAGTAGAAATACTTAAAATTTAAATGGTACATAAATTATTTTTTTAAATATGTATTAAAAGTGGGCATAAACGAACCCAATGTATTTAGGTTTGACTTAGTCAAATCCATTAATTATATATACCCATTTAATCATGCATCGACTTGCATCAAGGATTTAGTTTTCATGATATAAAAATATCTTTTAATTTTATTAGTCCTTTATACTTTAACCTTGTTTATTTCGTTTTTTTACTTACCAATTAAAAAATATTTTTTATTTCTTTGAAAACATTTACCACTGATTGTTGTTATGAATTATTTAAAAACAAAATATATAACTAACTATCTATACATAAAATTTTATTCAGAATAAGTAATTTATTTTATCAAAATTAAATTATATGAATAGAAAAAATTGAAGATTAAAAATCATAAGATACATTTTCTTTCCATATATTATGTTTTACAATATTGAGAAAATTCAAGTTATGAGTGATTAGAAAAGAAAAGAAGAAGAACATTAGATATTATTCTACTCACATTTTTTTATCCTTTTAATTGTTAGCACATTAAATTTTCTATTTCTATTACACCATTCACCATTTTCATTTTCTTTATATGTATATTTCAATATTTGGATCTTTTGCCTTAAATTTATTACTAACCTCACAAGCGATTTTAGCCAACACACCATAGTCATTACTTTATTTTCCCATTTCATTATTGTTTCCACCAATGTTTTGGGTGATCAACCAAAAGATGATTCATATACATTAAATGAAATAAAACTACAGAAAATTATATCTTAGCCTTTCTTAGGATCTTTAAATATTATATTCACTTCTGTGTTTGATTGGTCACCCAATTAATCATTAATCATAAGATTCATCACTTTTTTGGGTATTTTATTCTATATTAATTAAAATGAAAACAATAATAAAGTAATGTGGTTTCGTGTGTTATAAATTGGATAAATTGAATTAAATAATAAAAAATAAAAGAAAGAAAAGAAAATAAATAGAAAAGAAAATAAGTGATAGATGTATAAATGATCGATCTAAAGGACGAGTTTAGTGTCATGGTTATTGTTAATTAAATTATATTTGATTACACTTAAATGATCTGATTATATACCATTCCTCCAGTATTCTTCCTCTATTTGATGCAGAATTGGTGAGCACACTCAAGAGCCTCTCGTAGTGCATTAACAAACCACTTTATCCTTATAGATTGTGTATAGAATTCACCTCTCGCAAGTTCGTAATCTTACCCACCTCCTGAACGCATCCCACATCCCATTAAAAACCTTTGGTGCTCAAATAATCCAAAAACTGAGTGAAATAGAAGAAGGGATGTTAAAATTGATCTAATAGTGGAAAAAATATGTTTTTATATAATGTGAAACAAAGTGTGACAACAATCACTCATCTTCAAAATCACTCACTCACTTACTTGAATTAGAAAAAAATAATAACCAAAACTAAATGAATAAAACTCGGGCTTCTAGAACCTCCCCCTTGGATCAACCCCCTTTTAGTTATCCATAACCATAGAGCATGATAGACTGATGAGGAAAGAACACAAGGTCATTTTTTTGGAAGTTTAGTATCTTGTTACTAGCATTTAGTTACTTATAAACCTTTTTTTAGTTATATCTTTTTTGGGGATTATCTTGGGTCATTTTTGAATGAATTTTGGAGTGTTTTTTAAGGTTTCTAGGCCTATTCATGGTGGGATATCGATTAGTGAAAACCATGTGGGTCATCCTAGGAAGCTGTGCACCTTGTGTTTGAGTTATAGAGGTGGGAACATGATTAAGAAAATTGTTAGTGTAAACTATGAGGCATAACCCCCAAACCAAGTGGTTTGGGATAGAAAATCATGCACGGTTGGCACAAAATTTGTAAAACCCTACAACCAAACCATGAAACTCATTCCATTGGCCTAGAAGGGTACACACGGTTAGTGTGTGATTTTTCGAACTGTTCATCCAAACCATGTATCTTGTTATAATATCCCAGTAAGAGGCACACAATTGGTCAATCTGTATGGAAAAACCATGTGATGAGAATTAAATTCTCTAATTTTGTTAATTAAAGTATTGAAATACTCATTTTACATCCTAAACATTTAATAATTGAACCTAACTCAACCCTCTTGATTTCAAAGGCTCTCTAGAGCGGATTTTAGCTCCTTCGACCTCTTCTATTCTTAGATCGAAGTAATGATGGATGCATTGAATTAATTTCGATAAGTGTAATCTCTTTGGTTGTGAATTATCCTTTATTACTCTCTCACTTTATTGGAGATCATTGAATCCTCATGTTATTGATGGGATTAGATATTTATTTATTGGTTTATAGAACTGGGATTTTCCCTTGAACATTATATCCTTCAACTCTCTTTTTGGATTTCATGTTGGGTGTTTAAAATCATGATTTGGGGTAGTTGGTTTTGTAAGGAAATATCTATCAATTTAAACCCTTGAAACTTTTCTCTTTGAATTAGATATTCAATTGATTTATAAATATTATTTTGAGTACCATGTTAAATGACTTAGAAATGGAATGGTGCATGTGATGAAATCCATAAAAATTGACTTTGAAATTAAATTATTGATTTCTAGAAAATGATATTGAAAAGAAATTATGGTTTGAAGAATGATTTTAATGAGATGAAATATTATGAAATAAATTATGATTTGAAATGAAATTATTTGATTTGAAAGGAATGAGATTTGATAAAACCATTTGATGTTTGTTCTAAAATAAAATGGAATTTTTTGAATATTGAACGTGGGGATGATTGAAATTATGTTTTAAAAAGATTTTATATATTTTTAAATGAATAATAACCCCTTATATGTTCATTTACTTTGAAGCACACGAGTGCCTAGTTATTTAAAAGTAGGACATGAAGACTAGGTAAAACTGATTATCTAGGAATGATTTGATGATGAAAAAATACTAAAACTACTTAAGGGTAAGAATTTTGTTATTTGGGATGAATTATTATTCTCCCAAGGCCTAAAACCTAGGGATGTGTTCAAACTAGGAGTTGTATTTCCCGGAGATTGTGTAGAACCTCATGACTTGACATAACTAATCCCCTAGGCTTATAACCATGGTGTTATGATTAAAGATAATAATTACATGACCATGATTTTGAAATGAGTTATTTATTCTTGTCTTAATAAAATATTTTATTCGTGCATGTTTTGATAAGGATGCTTATTTCTGCCGAATTTTTGGTAAATTCAATTTTATACTAGTTTTATACTATCCATTGAATGGTTTTGAAAAAAATGTTTTGATATGAAATGAGAAATGATTTCCATGGAATTTTTTACTTTAAATTGAGCATATTTAATTTACTGGTTGTATATTTCTTTTGAAATGATTGGATAGATCCTACTGATATTTTTTTCTCATACCCTACCTTTTCCTTTTCTTGTTTTTAGATTTTTTTATGCCAGGTCCAAGAAAAGGGACAACACCACTCAAAGGTGGTGGATGTTTTTTATTAGTGGACCGTGAGAGTTGTAAGTGATTGGGGGAATGTGTCATCGACTTATTACTTGGAGTTTCTGGGTTGATGTTTGGATGGTCTCTTATAATGAATTGGTATGAAATTCTTATTTTTGAGACATTTATTTGTTTACTTATGGTTTTACCCCTCATGGATTGTTTTAAATACTGAATGATTATCATTTCTATCCAATACTTTGTCTTGATGAGTTTCACTTGTATAAAATTTATTCCATCTAGGTTGTATTGATTCCTCATCTCTAGTCACCATCACATGGGGAACAGGAATGCCCATCGGGTTGTGTTAGGATTGATTCAGATACTGTTTTGGTGGGTTATCCGAGTCATTTCATGAAAAACTAGTATAAAAGGTAGTCATGCAGCTTCTTAGATGTTGGTATAGAGTTTGGGATGTCTTGGTAGATATGAGACGTGATTTTAATGACTCAAGGGGTAAGTTACAAGTGAGATTATTGGCTATCTCTCACCATAATGAGTCTTGATTTACCATGGGCTGTTGGGGAGAAGTGTCTTTGAGGAGTTTTTTATCCAATATTTTACTTTTTCCAAATATTTTATTTGAGAATTTTGTTTTCCAATTGAATTATGATTGATATGGTTGATGATATCATGTCTCCTTATTGATGTTTTCCTTATTATCTATTGATGATGTGGAATACCATTCCCATAATAAGATGTTTGAACATACCCTAGGAGGAAGCCTCAGATAAAACATAGAAATATAACCTTCTAGTTAATCAAAACTTCGTGGAAGTTGTTGTGAATGTAGTCCAAGCTCTAGGTTAGATGGTTACACCTATTCCTATTCAGGCAGTAGAGGTTGTGCCCTAAAGGGAAGATTACAATGATCATTATTAGTACTTTATTTATATAAAGACACTATATTTATTGGGTACTAATGATCCACAGGAGGCATATGATTGGTTGAATAAATTAGATAATCTCTTTGAGTTCTTGGAGACACATGACTCTGTTAAGGTGAAATGTGTTTCCTTAAAAATTAGAGGGCCTAGCAGAAGATGGTAGGACTCAATAGTTCATATGGGGAAGAATGTGGCATTGAAATGGAAGGACTTAAGGGTATTTTTCATGAAAAATTTATATCTAGAATCATTGGTGTTGGATAAGTATATATAGTTCCTTCAACTCTATCATGGTGATCAAATTTTGACCTAGTATACTAACCACTTTGCTGAGCTTGATAATTTATCATCAGAGGTGGTATAAAATTAGTAATTGAAAGCATAAGGTTTGAGATGGGTCTTCAAAAAGATATCAAATCTTAGGTTTTCTTGCTGAAACTCAGCTCATATGTGGATGTCTTGGATCAAGATTTGATAGTGTAACTTGACTTGGCTGGTAAGTCAGTTTTGATGGGATTTCCTCCTACTCCTAGTGGAAACTTGAGTGACCCCTTTAAAGGGATGGGGAATTGGGATGAATCTCATAGTGGAAACCGTAGTGGTCGTGAACCTCGATATCATATTTCATCTAAATATTCTATACTGTCTAGAAAAATCCCATTGAATTATTTCCAATGTATAAAAATTAGTAAATCAAACCGTGATTTCAAGGTTCCAAAGATCAGTAGATCCTATGGATGGTTAGATTACTTGCAGAATGTTTTCCATGTTTTTACTACTTTGGTTAGTGGAATGAGATCAAAATCACTGAGAGGCTCTATAGCACAGTTATATGATTCAATAATAATGGGGTTCCATCCATAGGTATTAGAAATGAATCTTCTTCATTTAGTGGATGATTTTATAATGGAAATTGATGTGAGTCTTGCCACAACGAGAGGTACCATTACAATTACTTAAACCGTAGTGTCTACTTTATTTGATATTGGTCCCTCTCATTCTTTAATATCTACTCATATAGTGGAATTATAAAATCTGCCTATGGACCTCATGGATTATGTTATGGATAGTACTTCACCTCTTGGGATAAAGAGAGAGTAGATTCTTCAATGACCCTCTTTCACTTTTTATTTTTTTGGAAATAGAGATTGCATGATACTTTTCAGTTATGGATGTTGAACCTCTAGATATAATTCTCAGGATGGACTAAATGATCTCTCATAAATATTATGTCAAATATTTTCTTTAACAATTGTTTTTACTACCCCCAATGAGGAGTGTCATGTATTTCCTGGAGAATGGGACTCAAGATAAATTTGAACAGAACATCCTCTTCTAGAGTTCGGTAGGATGATATCCATGTTTTATTTTGAACCAAAGTAGGATTATTTGGGTGGTGATATTCCTCCCATAATAATTGTGTTTCTTAATGCGTTTCCTACTAAATTTATTGGGTTTCCACCAGTGACAGATTAATATTTTTATTTTACTTGGTACTAGGTACCCAACCTATTTTTATTCCCTCTTACTGAATGGAACCAGTTGAACTGGAGGAGTTAAAGACTTATCTAGATGATATGATGTCAAAGGGATTCATTCCCCCCTAGTGTTTCACCTTGAGAAACATTAGTGATTTCTTCTAATAAGTCTTATAGAACCCTTCTCTTTTGTGTTGATTATCGAAAGATCAATCTGGTCATGGTTAAGAATAAATACTCTTTGCCTCAAATCGATGATTTGTTTGAACAGATGAAAGGGGAAATGTGGTTATCAGAGATCTATCTTCAACCTTGTGGTCACCATCATAGGATAAATGAGTATGATATCCCTAAGACAACCTTCAGGAGTAGGTATATCAATTATGAGTTCATTTTTATACAATTTTCTTTCACCAGCAATCTTTTCGTGTTTATGGTATTGATGAAAATGATATTCCACCATTATATCGACTCTTTTGTAGTGGTATTTGTGAAAAACATCTTGGTTTACTTTATGAAGTAGGAGAGTCATTTGTGAAAATTGAGAGTAGTTATAGACATCATTATAATTTAAATACATTATACTAAGCTTTCTAAGTGTCGTTTTTGGATTCAGGGGGTAACATTCTTAGGATACATGCTTTCCAAACATGGTTTTAGAACTTGGTATTTCAGTTGTCCCTTATAAGGTGAAAGATTTAATGACCTAGGAGGAACTAAAAAATGTCTTTGAGATTAATAACTTCTAGGTATTAGTGGGGTATTACCACTATTTTGTGAAGTATTTATAAATATGGATTCTCCAATGACCACTCTTTCTCAAAAGGGAGTGAAATTTATATGGGATTATAAATGTGAAGATTCCTTTGATGAGTGAAATTTTAATTTGAATTAAAATCCTATGTTAAATCTTTTAGAAGCTGATTAGGGATATATGGTCTTCTATGATTCATCGAGCTTAGGATTAGGTTGAGTTCTTATATAAGGTGATAATGTTATGGATTATGGAACGTGTCAACTTTTACATAATGAGAAAAACTATACCACATGTTATCTTGAACTCTTAGCTATGTTTCATGCTCTGGATAGTTGGATGCATTACATTTTAAGTAAATGTTTTACCATATAATTTTATAATAAAATCTTGAGTTGTATCTTATTATAGAAAGATTTGAATCTTTGGAAGATATGATGGGTAGAATACCTCAAATCCTTTTATTTTTACATTTCCTACACTCATTGTAAGGGGAATGTTGGTGATGATGCTTTAAGATGGAAACCTCCATCCTAGGCCATGAAAGAATCTTCCAAGGAATGAAATCTGATGTTTTTATTTTCTCATATACCCTTGGGATTTTGGGAGGATGAGACTAAGGTTGTTTTATCAAGTGTTCAATTAACTTCCTCACTTATCAAGATGGTTCTTTAGGAGAAATAGGTTGATGATGAGTTTCGTGGTGTTAAGACTTTTTTTATATGGTGGAGAGACCATTTGATAATTGTATAAATATTTAGAGGGTATCCTATGATTCTAGAGTTATCATGTCACTACTTTTCCATTATGTAAGGCCATGATGGGGGATTTCTATAATTCCTAGTGGTAAGTACAACCACAAAGATGTTTTATGATATGATGCAGTATTTTTGATGGTGAGGTATGAAGCATGAAATTGTTGATTTTTTTTCATATTCTTATACATTTGAATAGATTAATATTGAACATCATAAGCCTTTAGGTATTCTTTAACTACTTCTTGCACTAAATTAAAAGTGGGATAAGATATCAATAGACTTTGTGGTTGGGTTTCCTCAAATACCTCAAGGAAATAATGTGACAAGGGTGGTGATTGAATGATTATCCAAATCATCTCAATTTATTCCCAATTGTGATATGAAAAAAAGTTAAGGAATTGGGGTGTCTGTATGTGTAGGTGATCATCATATTACATAGAGTTCTATCTTCTATAGTTTTTGATAGGTATCCTCAGTTCACTTCTCATTTTTGGAGAGGCCTCTAGGAGTTGATGGGATCCCAAGTAAAGTTGAGCATGGTGTACCATCCTCAGATAGATGGTTAGACGGAACGTGCTATACAGATTCTTGAGTACATGATCTGATCATGTGTTCTTAACATTAGAGGAGCTTGGGATTTCCACTGGTGACTCTTTGAGTTTTCCAACAATAATAGTTACCATTCATCCATAAAGATGGAAAGTTTTGAGGCCATGTATGTCTGACATTGTAGATCTCCACTTTGTTGGTCAGATATCGATGAATCTTCTCTTATTGGATCTAGTATGGTCAAATATATGGCATCAAAAACGTAGATGATTCATTATAGAATGGAAATGACACAAGATAAATATAAATACTATACAGATCTCTAACATTGTCCTTTGGATTTATTGGTTAGTGACCTATTGTTTTTTTAGAGTTTTACCTCAATTGGGACATCAATGGATTGGAATGTAGGGAAATTTAGAACCTTGATATGTGAGACTACTGGATGTTGTTGATCAGATTAGCAAGGTGGCTTACCACTTTGCTTTTTCACCTCATATGACATCAATCTATAATGTGTAAATTTGTGACAATTTGAGTATCATGATTCATCTAATGATTGTTTTCAACATTTTGGTTTCCATTAATTCATTAAATTTTTATTTTAAAAATCATGTTCTAAATTGTGTATATGAAGAATATTTTCTAAAATAATAATAAAAAAGTTTATATCGTTCTCATTGTTCTTCAAAAATTAAAATATCACATATTTTTAAGAATAATATATAAATATTTTTAAATTCAATACTGTGTTTTTTTGGTCTAGCTTCATTTAATTTATTTTTAAATAAATTGGAAAATAAATATTTCAAAAAAAGACAATTATATATTTTTTTAAAAAAATTATAAAAATGTTTTGATGATAGTTTTCACGTATATAAAAAACTAAAATGAAATTTTATGAAGAAAAAAAATATTTAATAATAGTCCACAAGGATCCCTTGTAATTTAATGGTCAAAGGGATTTTAAAAATAATGAAGGTGTAATGAGAGATCCTCTAACTGATTCTAACACCATGAAATATATTATTAATCTTATTTATAAATTTGAAAATGGATTTACTATACAATTATCATGAAATATATTTGAAGCCAAATAATGAGACAATAAAGTAAATTATGGTAGTTCATGACAACAAGGTTAAGACTTATATACTAAATCCATTCATTGTGCATTCATATGTCCAAATATTTGTGTCAGAATAATATAGAATATTTTTTAAAGGTTATCACTAGTGTGCTTATATATTTTATATTTTATATTTTATGAGAGCTAATAGATTTATGTTTCTTCACTACTGAAGTATAAAAGGTTATTTTCATTGTATATTTGTAACATTAATGATTCAAGAATCAATTATAAAATCTTCATGTGTTTTTTTATCTATCACATGAGTAACATTTTTATTATTTTTCTTTTATTTATGCATTCTTATCTTATTCAAAATCATAAACATCTCAATTATTATCCCGACCTAATAGTGTTAGTGTATATTGGATATTGTGTTCATCCTTAGCTGTGATGACTAAATATTTTACCACACTCTTATATAATGTTTCTTGATTACATTTATTCACTGATATTTGAATCTCATACCCATACACTTTTCATATATTGTGAATATCAGGTTTTCCCTTTATAGGAATTCATAATGGTGCTCAACTCCTTTGGATCAGGTATATCATATAGGGATAGCTAAAATAACAAAACAATTTCATGGTTTTAATGTCTAAAGTGATTAGTGATAAAAGACATGCATTTAAGTAGACTGACCAAAAATGATGTTGGTTGAATCATGGTTAAAGAAGTTTTCTTTTAATTTTTATAAAATTATTTTTATAATAATATATTTTATAATTATATGATAAATATATGTATAAATTTATATCTATGAAATTAAAATTATGTTTTTAATGTTTAATATTTGTTGAAAATATTCCTTATTATTGTTTATTTTAAAGAATAATTATGTCTCAGTCACCTCAAAATTATAACTATTTATAATTTAAATGGGTAATAACTCAATTTTTTAAATCTACATTAAATATGGGCATAAAATAACCAAATGTCTTTAGGAATGACCTAGTGAAATCCATTAATCATTTATATCCCTTTCATCTTTCATCAGTTGGTATCAAAGATTCGGTTGACATGATTGAAAAATAATCCTTTCATTTTATTAGTCCTTTATACTTTAACCATGTTTATGTATTGTTTTTACATACCAATTCAATTTTTTTATTTTTTAGAAATCATTTATAATTGATTATTATTTTGAATTATTTAAAATATCACTTATAACCAATTATTCATACATTAAAAGTTTATCTAATATAAGTAGTTCACTTCATCAAAGTGGAATAATATGAATGGAAAATTTGAAGATAAAAACTCATAATATACATGTTCCTTCCACATATTGTGTTTTACAATATTGATCATATTAAGGTTTTGAGTGATTACAATATAAAAGAAGAAAAAAATTAGATATTATTATACTCACATTGTTTTATCCTCTTAATTATTAGGACATCCAATTTTCTATTTATATTACATCATTAACCATTTTCATTTTCCTAATATCTACATTTCAATATTTAGATCTTTTCCCTTAAATCTATTGTTAAACTCACTCGTGATTTTAGGCAACACACCATAATCATTAATTTATTTTCTCATTTATCCTTTGTTTTCACCTATGTGTTGCGTTTTATAAGCTTATGATATAGCCCAGATGAAGTGAAATTAAATAATAAAATACATCTATTATCAACCAAAATATGGGTTTTATATATTAAATTAAATAAAGCTATAAAAAATTATGTATCAATATCTATTAGTCTCTATTAATCTTATATTCACATGTGTGTTTTATTGAGAACACATGTACCAAAAAATATATTTATGCCTTATCAGATGATGCACTTACTATATTAATATTGGATCTAATTTGGTTTAATTATCCAAGTATTTACATTATGTGAAATTATTTATCGGTTTTATATAATATTTAATGTTTAATTTTTTCCTTTAATTTCCATGTTCAACTAACCTTGAATTAATTATTTGTATACAAGATCCTTGATATGATATTTGGATCTCTCATGTGTTGGGGCGGAAAAACAGGGAATGATGGAAAGAGGGGGGGTGAATTGCCTTTTTTAAAAAAATTGATAAACAAATTAAAAAATCAAAGTAAGGTGCAGCGGAAATAAAGAGGCAAGACACGCAAATTGATAACGGAGTTCGGCCAAAACCCGGCCTACGTCTCCGCTCCCAACTCAACCGTTGAGAGATTCCTACCGCTTGCTTTTCAATGGTTTTAGCAAGAAACCCACTAGGCTTTGAGGTAGCACTAGGACCTATTACAGCTTGCTTTTGTGGTTAAGCAAGAACCCACTTGCTTTTGATGGTTTAGCAAGAACCCACTAGCCTTTTTAACGGGTGAAGGCTAGCTCACCGAAACACAAGCCTTTTAAAAGGAAAGGCTTGAAGAAACCTCTTCACACCTTAATGGTGGTGTGAAACCCAAAAGAAAGGGAGATGAGAAAAGGTTGGGGTTTGTAGGCACAAACCCAAATTTAAAGCTCAAAAAAAAAACAATAAAACCCGTATTTGGGAAGACTTGGGCGCCTTTGATTGATTGGAGATGTTGAAGGCCGCTTCCAAGCTTCTTTGGAGGAGCTCCTTGGATGTGGAAGTTGTTGGAGCGCTTGAGGTTCCTTTGAAGGAAGTCGCCGGAGGGTTGGCCAAATGATGAGAATTGTGTACTTTGGCTTCGCAAGTGTTCCAGTTGGTGTCCGGGGCTTCCTTGGCCTTTATTTATAGGCTAGGAACCTTTGGGGAGGCTTCGGAGCCGTTGGAGAGGCTTAAAGAGCTGTTGGGAGCCAAGTGGACAGGCTGGTCAACAGCCCAATGGCTAGTTTGACTGTGTCCACCGGCTGGCCGGTACAGGTCCACCGGCTGGCCGGTGCCTTGGCAGAGGAGGAGAATTCTGGTCCAGGTGCCACCGGTCGACCGGTGGAGGAGCCACCGGCTGGCCGGTGGCAAGACAGTAGCTTGCACTATTCTGCTGGATGCCACCGGCTGGCCGGTGGTCAAGCCACCGGCTGACCGGTGGGGAGGCAGTGGCTTCCTCTTGAATGCAGGTGCCACTGGCTGGCCGCTGGTGTGCCACCGGCTGGCCGGTGGTCTGGATTTCAGTCCAATTCTCGTCCATTCTTGGGCCAACTTCTTGGCAACCTTGTGCCTATCATCCACAACACTTAAAACACAATATTAGATAAATAAGAAGGTGATTGTGATCATGAAAATCAAACAACGAGGGGAACGAGATGTACAACAATCTCCCCCTATTTTGATGATCACAATCACCAAAACAATTAAAGTAAAAAACATGAATAAAAGACATGCTTTAAGAGTAATTTGAAAATAAATCAAAGCATGATAAAAAAGGATTCTCCCCCAATCAATCAAGAAATTTCTCCCCCTTTGTGATTATCAAAATAGCTCGGGGCATAAAACTTGATTGAGGGATAAATTGAAAATCAAGAATTTAAACCAATTGAAAATAATACCAATTGTTGAAAATTTTGAAATGAAAATTGAATAACAGTTTGAATTGAAAGTTTTGAATCAAAAACCAATTGAATTTTGAAATTTGAAACCAAATGAAATTTGTTGAAATTGAGAGTTTTGAATCAAAAATGAATTGAAAATTTAAATTGAAAAATGAATCGAAAATTTGATACCAAGAGTTGAAATTGAAAGTTGGAATCGAAAATTTTGAAAAAGAAATTGAAGGTTTGAATTGAAAATTTTGAAAAGAAAAATTGATTCCAAGTGTTGAAATTGGAAGTTTGAATTAAAAATTTTGAAATTACAAAAAAAAACTTAAAAGATCCTAACTCCCCCTAAATAAAAACAAAAAGTCACCGGGGAGAGGGATTTTGAAAAGAGATGATTTTAGGCCCGGAGAGACTCGCTAAGAGGGATTTTTCAATCCACACTTGCCTTGTAGCGGGTCTTCTCCTATAGAATTCTTCCGAATAAAAAATTGATTTGGGCCTTCCATACCGGGCGTTTTTACAATTACATTCATATATGAGGTGCCCGGATTTTTTGCAATAATTACAAAATTTAAAATCGGAGCTCCCCCTTACAAAAATAGTGGGTGCATGGGAGGAGGAGGCTATATTGGAATATCCTAGCCCTTGGGTGGTTCTATATATTCGTTGGGAACCTAGGAGATTGTTCAAATTTTGTTCACCTTGGGTGAACTTGGCTAGGGTCTCCCTTAGGTCTTTGATGGTTGATTCCATAGAATCAACATTTGGAAAATTTTGGATTTTAAGGGACATCTCCTCCTTCTCTTTGAGAAGTTGTTCTTTTTCGGAGGAGAGTTTTTTGAAAGACTTTTTCAAAGCAACAAATTTTGACGATAAAGTATGAAAACCTTTTTCTAGTTGGCCTCTAGCGTGTGAGAGTTCTTCATAAGAAAGATGATTCAAAGAATTTGAAGAACTAGAAGACGAGGAGTCGGAAGAGGAGGAAGATGATACCTCATGATTTGCCATTAGGCATTTTTTACCTTGGTCGCTCGAGGAGAAGGAGGAGAATGAAGAGGTGGAGCTATCACTCCATGTTGCCTTTGAAGCCTTCTTCTTCTACTTTTTCTTTTTCTTGGACCTTTTCTTGTGAAGTGGGCAAGCGGGTACGGATTTTGCCTCGGGTTCTTGCTTTCGAGCGGGTTCTTGCTTTTGATCGGATTCTTGCTTTGGAGCCTCGCTAGTACCTTCATAGGTTAGTTCTAACAATTTCCAAATATCATAAGAAGTAGTGCAAGAAGAAATACAATCAAAAACATAACGATCAAGACCACAATGAAGAGCGTTCATGGCTTTGCCATCAAGCTCAAAATTTGCAATGTCTACGGGGGTCCATTTAGACTCATCGGGAGAGGAGAGGGAAAATCCTTGCATAACAATTCTATAAATTGGATAGCCAATACTTTTAAGAAAAGTTGACATGCGGGTTTTCCAAAAAGTATAATCGGCTCCATCAAAGAATGGAGCACGATCCAAAGAATTTCCTTCGGGGGATTGTGAGGAAGAAGCGGTAGAAGCCATCAAAAAAATAGGATCTTTAATTTGAAACCGGTTAGGGAATTATTCAAAACCTCGCTCTGATACCAAATGTTGGGGCGGAAAAACAGGGAATGATGGCAAGAGGGGGGGTGAATTTCCTTTTTTAAAAAAATTGATAAACAAATTAAAAAATCAAAGTAAGGTGCAGCGGAAATAAAGAGGCAAGACACGCAAATTGATAACGGAGTTCGGCCAAAACCCGGCCTACGTCTCCGCTCCCAACTCAACCGTTGAGAGATTCCTACCGCTTGCTTTTCAATGGTTTTAGCAAGAAACCCACTAGGCTTTGAGGTAGCACTAGGACCTATTACAGCTTGCTTTTGTGGTTAAGCAAGAACCCACTTGCTTTTGATGGTTTAGCAAGAACCCACTAGCCTTTTTAACGGGTGAAGGCTAGCTCACCGAAACACAAGCCTTTTAAAAGGAAAGGCTTGAAGAAACCTCTTCACACCTTAATGGTGGTGTGAAACCCAAAAGAAAGGGAGATGAGAAAAGGTTGGGGTTTGTAGGCACAAACCCAAATTTAAAGCTCAAAAAAAAACAATAAAACCCGTATTTGGGAAGACTTGGGCGCCTTTGATTGATTGGAGATGTTGAAGGCCGCTTCCAAGCTTCTTTGGAGGAGCTCCTTGGATGTGGAAGTTGTTGGAGCGCTTGAGGTTCCTTTGAAGGAAGTCGCCGGAGGGTTGGCCAAATGATGAGAATTGTGTACTTTGGCTTCGCAAGTGTTCCAGTTGGTGTCCGGGGCTTCCTTGGACTTTATTTATAGGCTAGGAACCTTTGGGGAGGCTTCGGAGCCGTTGGAGAGGCTTAAAGAGCCGTTGGGAGCCAAGTGGACAGGCTGGTCAACAGCCCAACGGCTAGTTTGACTGTGTCCACCGGCTGGCCGGTACAGGTCCACCGGCTGGCCGGTGCCTTGGCAGAGGAGGAGAATTCTGGTCCAGGTGCCACCGGTCGACCGGTGGAGGAGCCACCGGCTGGCCGGTGGCAAGACAGTAGCTTGCACTATTCTGCTGGATGCCACCGGCTGGCCGGTGGTCAAGCCACCGGCTGACCGGTGGGGAGGCAGTGGCTTCCTCTTGAATGCAGGTGCCACCGGCTGGCCGCTGGTGTGCCACCGGCTGGCCGGTGGTCTGGATTTCAGTCCAATTCTCGTCCATTCTTGGGCCAACTTCTTGGCAACCTTGTGCCTATCATCCACAACACTTAAAACACAATATTAGATAAATAAGAAGGTGATTGTGATCATGAAAATCAAACAACGAGGGGAACGATATGTACAACATCATGGATAATAATATGGTATTATTGAGAATTTATATCTCAAATGTAGGAAATTGTGACTATTTGAGTATCAAAATTCATCAAATAATTCTATATGATTCAAAAATTCAATGATATAAAATATCTAATGTTTTGACATTTTTGTTTCCTTTTGTTCATTATTTTTTATTTTTAAATAATTTTTCAAAATGGTGTGAATTATAGGTATTTTTTAAATAAATATAAAACCATCACAACATTCTCCATGTCCTTCAAAAACTAAAACATGACACATTTTCACGAGTCATATATAAATTTCGTTATATTGATTTTGTTACCCATCCAAACTAATTACCTTCCTGATATGGTTATGAAGATAGGAGTAATCCTTGAAGCTCACTGATGTTAGCCCTATTGTGAATTACTTATCAATATTTTTATCCCAACCGATCAGTGTAATGGTTAACCTATATTGTTTATAGAGGTGGTCAGTCAATTAGTCATTCTTCATGGGAGTTGTCACTTTTTTTAATATTTTTTCTAGTTTAATTAAAATAAAATAATAATAGAGGAATGTGGTTTCATGTGTTATGAATTAAATAAAGTAAATAGAATAAGGTAAAATAAAAGAGTGAAAATAAAATATAAAGAAGAAAACAAGTGCTATAAGGATAAATGATTGATCCAAAGGTTGAGTTTAGTGTCATATTCATCATTAATTAAATTATATTTCATTCCACTTAAATAATCATATTATATACCATTCCTCTAATATTCTTACACTATTTGATGAGGGATTGGATAGTGTGATCAAGAGACTCTCAAAGTGTGTTAAATAACTATTTTATCTTTAGATATTGAGCATAAAATACACCTCTCCTGAGTGCATAATCTACCCCAACACCCAACCTCACTCCACGTGTAATTCAAAACTCATGGTGCTTGAATAATCCATATATTTAGTGAAATAGAAGATGGGATTTAAAAATTTATTTCATAGTGGAATAAATAAGTATTTAAGTAATGTTAAGATAATAGTGACAACCATCACTCAACTCCCACATCACTCATTATATTAATTTAATTATAATGAAATAATGACCAAAATTAAATAAATTAAACTCAAGATAAAAGAACCCCCGTTAGATCAAACCTATTTCAGTTCTATATAACCATGAAGTGTGAGAGGTTGATGAGGGAAAAAAGGTGATTTTAGTGAAACAAAACTGAAAAATAGAAGAAGGAAATAGAATAAAAACACATAAATCTAGAAAAAGAGAGTAAAATAATAAAATTTAGCTATGATCATGGTGCCTAGGTAGACTCGTAATAGAAAAATCCCCACAAACCCATTTTCTATTTAAATATATGACCACCATCCTTGAAATTAGATGAAGAAAATGAATATTGTACCAAGAATGTAAAGACCCAAATCTTGATGTACATAGACATTACATTACTTTTCCGGAATACTTAATACATGACACAAAAAAATTCCCAATGACCGTATTAGTTTAGTGTCTTTGGAAACATGGAACATAAACATCTAATCATGGTGAAATATCATCAACATCTCCCATAAAGATATTCACCTTTTTTTTTCTTACCTCAAACCTTTATTTATATCATGGGGAAAAGAAAACATAAAAAGGGTGAGCTCAAATGCTCAGTAAGGGTATACATGGAGAACATAAAACAATCCCTAAACATTTGAATGTAAAAACATGAACATAAAACATCAAAATCGTGGGAAATGACAAAACTCTTGGCAGTACATAAGGAATATATCATACAGTAACATTAATCATAATAAAATTACATGGGAATGAAAACATGTAATTATGGAAAACCATTAAGCACATGTTATGATTTCTATAGTAGCCAAGGCATTGCTGCCATGGCCATCTTAGTGGAAAAAGTCCATTACTGAAATGGATTAACTTTCAGTTCCATCCATGTCCATATAATGAGATATAAATTTTTACCCAATGCATTGGAGGGAGATATAGGTCCCACCCATCTCATATTGAAATAATTATTACATGTGCCACAACATAATCATAAATCATGCATCATAACCCAAAGAATAAAATGGGTTTCATAAAAATCATCCCATCTTAACATAATCCATATAAAACAAATGGATACATTTCATCATAATAAAAATAAAACCATGAAAATAATAGAGACATTATACTTGAAACATAATCATACTAAATAATTTTACCTTAGATGGGAAATAGTTTTGAAAAAAATACTTGAAATGAATTCTTGAGGAAAATATCCTTTCTTCATCAAAATCATTTTCTTTTCTCAAAATGTTGTGCGATTTTAAAAAAAGAATTTTGTTGAAAATAATTATGAAATATTCTAGAGGAAGATTCATAGAAATAAGGCATTATGAAACTATAAAAATATGTCCATGTCGTATAAGTTAAAAACATTCTCCTTGTACGTTTAACGAAAAAGTCAAAAAGTACCATGTATGGTAAACAAAAGAAAGATTCCTTCCATAACACAATGTAAAAGTCATAGAGGGGTAAATATGAAATTAAACACACATGGAATAATATTAAACACTTTATTAAAAACATTTTAAGGGAATTTATGAAAAATATAACCCCAGTAAATACTTACATATAAGCAATCTCAGATAAAAATGAGATTGCAAAATTATCCCTTACCTTAGGTCCAAGTTCTTTCGTATGTGTCCGAAACTACTGTATAGTGAGTTTAAACATATTATTAACTTGTAAAAGAACCATAATAATATTTATGGTATCATATATGATTCACTTATGACTTTATATTACCCATTCTTTTGTCAATTCCATGTTAAATCAATGTTTTGGGTAAAATCGTTTCATTTATCATACGTGTTTGGACTTTTTGTTCTTGATATTATTATTACTTATATCATGATTTAATTACTTCCAGAATTTAAAAAAAGATTTATATATCATATATACTTAGTATATATATATAATATATAGATAAATGAAATGAAACACACCGTTAATAGAGACGGTAGGCCGTACGTACGCATGAACGCTGTTTTCCTTTCCTTATTGACTTGAATGGAAGTAAGTAGATGACATATATATATATATACATAAATCTAGTAGCATTATTATGTAATATATATCATTATTATTCATTATATATACTTTATAATCATTCTTGAATGGTTAACATGGAGAATGAATCTCATCGCGTCGTGGAGACTGTAATCGGTACATACACACGAGAGATGATATCATTCCTATAATTATTGAATGGAATTGGAGTGGATGATATAATATATCAGAATCAGTATGATGTTATAAAAACCATATATAGTTATTCTTTACACCATTATACCCATCCAAGTGAGGAGGTGGTGGAAAATTAGATTACACCATGGCGTGGAGACGGTCACTACTGGAAATAATGGCATTTGCGACGGGTTATTTGTGTCGAGATCCCGTCGCTAATAGGCATTTGCGATGGGGTCCCGTCGCAAATAGCCCATCACGGAAAACGGCATCGCAACAACAATTATTTACGATGGGCCCGTCACTAAAGGTATTATTTGCGACGGAGATTCTTCCCGTCGCAAATATTAGTCCGTATATTTGAGAAAACTTTAAAAAAAAACTAATTGCGACAGGCCCGTCACAACTACTAATTGTGACGGGCCTGTCGCAATTAGTTTTTAAAAAAAAAATTAAATAAAAATTTATAAATTATTTTAATCAATATTATAATAATACTATTTGCGATGGGCATAGTATCCCGTCGCAAATACTACAAAAAAAATATTAATAAATTATTTTAATTAATATAATAATAATCCAAATATAATTCAAAAATAAAAAAATATTAATAAATTATTTTAATTAATATAATAATAATAGAATTATAATTCAAAAATAAAAAATAATAGAATATTAATAAATGATTTTAATTAATATAATAATATTAGAATTATAATTATAAATAAAAAAAATATTAATAAGTTATTTTAATTAATATAAAAATAATAGAATTATTTTACATTCAAATATTAAAATAATTCTAATATGACAAAAAAATATAATTAAATTATAATATTATAAAATTTTAATATATATATATAATTTAATATTATAAAATATAAATAATATTATTATTCATATTAATATTGTTATTTCAAAATATAATATTATTAATATTTTATAATGAGACAGAAACTACAAATAGAAAAAAAATTCATATTTTGATTTAACAAATTTTATAACATAAAAACAAAATCTAATCTGAAGGAGGGGGGAGGGGGAAGGGGGATCTGCAGATGCTGGTGGAGGAAACTCTATCCCTAAAGCATGAGTGAGTCGGCGCATGTACTCCATCTGCTCCTGATGCTGCTGCTGCCACCGACTCATTTGCTCCTCGTACAGCTGCTGCTGGCGTCGACGCTCCTCCTCATGCTGCTGCTGCTGCTGACGCATATGCTCCTACTCTTGTCAGAGACTCTTTATCAGTGCAGTCTGAGATCGCAACTGATCCTCATACTGTGTAGGATAAGAAGATGCACGAGCTCCTCTCGAGCTGGACGCCGACATCGCAGCACTTCCATAATAATCTTCGGGAGTCAGTCGAGAGCTGATACCAACTACCCGACCCTCCTCGAAGGCATACTGGGTGGCCTGCATCCATGCTGCCTCATCAAACTGACGGCCAGTGGTCTGATCTGATGACTCGGCCTGACTCTCAGGCCGGGTCTGTGACACTGCAGCCTCATATGACTCCTGTAGTTGCAATTTAAAATTAAAATTGTGAATATATTATATGCAGTTAATTTTTAAACTTGAAAACAAATAATACTGACCACGATGTGACGCTGACGATCACCTCTGATCTCCCCAGTAGCAGGATCACTATACATCCTCCGATATACGTCGTACTCCGTAATATCGGGGTGCTCGACAGCCTATAAGAATAAAAAATAAACTGTTAATATTTATAGTTATATAAAATATTTATAAATAATGTATGTACCAGATGCTATCTATGAGTACTGAAAGTACGACTCCCAGCTCGATGAGTCTCCTCTTGTCTCCCCCGATTCTGCCTCCCCACCAATGATCTCCTCTGAAAGGAATCACTCAACCAGTGCGCACATAATCCATCCCATACATGGGATGAAATGTACTCCGGTAGGTGTACTCTACATGACTCGTCAAAAACTGACACTCCTGCTTTCTTCGTGGCAGCTTTTCTTAAATTGTGCAAAAACTGACGAAAGCGATCACGCATGGCCACCTCCCATGCCTCGTGGATGGCGTCACGCATGGTATCCTCGATCGGATACCATAAACCCTAAAAATAAATCAAAATATGAAGTTAGAAATGAAATAATTTTGAAAATAAAAATTATTTATTTACGTACGTACCAACCAATGGCCGAACATGGCTTGCTTCAGATCAATGGGAATCTGCTCCCATGTGGTCCAAGGCTGAGAGAAATAGTTTCACAAAATAGTGTTGCCCTGTCCGACTTCTATATGTGGAAAACTGTAAAAATAATAAACATTTATTATGTGAATAGATTAATGAAATCTTAGTCAAATCCACAGGTTATCAAACAGGTTATTACACCTCTGTGTGCATGGATCAAACCTAAGACATGGACGTTGCTTGGGGACGGGGTTAGGAATCATCAATCGTGCAAGACCGCGCCCCCTCCGCGTACTCCCTGGAGTGCCTGCAGGCTGAGGGTCATCTGCCAACAACTCATCCGCATCGAAAGGCATGTCAGCATCCGCCAACTCACGAAATGTGTCGTCGTCCATATGAAACAGAAAATATTAATTTTTTTAGCAAATAATTGATAATTACTATTATATATACATATATATTAGTTATGATTGTATATAACTACCATGAAATTCTATCAGTGTTCATCTTCATCATCATCTTCATATATGTCAATGTCATCTTCATATTCCTCCTCAACATCATCGATATCCATTTGAGTTCCATTTGCTTCATCTATTACTATTTCAAACTCATATGTGACATCATTAACATCATCGTCATCACCGACTCTTAAATGTGGGGTTTCGTCATCGATACTCATGTCTCTTTGTAAAAAAGATTGATTTTGAGTACTCTCTTGAAAAACTTCAATTCTTTGCACATCAGTGAAAGCACATTCACTTTGACTAAACTGATTGTCTCGAATTTTGATTTTTATTATACTCCACTAATCAGTCAACTCTCTTGATGTAGCACAGTACTTTGCGTAATAAACTTGATGTGCCTGTTGAGCCAATAAGAATGGTTCATTTACTGCGAGAACACTTTTACATTTAATATCGATGAATCCATGAGTCGGATGAACACGCATGCCTCTCTCTGTATCCAACCACCGACATTTGAACATGGTTATGTAATTTTGTCCAAGATAATAGAGTTCAATGATTTCATCAAGTATGCCATAAAAGTCAACTTCATTTTCTCGATGATGAGATCCTCTCAAGCTAACTCCACTGTTCATTGTTTTTTTTGATTCCCCATATGCATGTGTGTGAAATCGAAATCCATTCACCACAGATGCATTATAAGTTTTAACAAGTTTGGAAGGTGGGTTACTCAATATACATAGTCGTTTGACAATTTTATCAGCATGTCCAGACACCTGAAAATTTGTGAAATAATTATCAATATAGTAAACTGTACATTGAATGAGTTGCTAAAAGATAAAGAAATTATGTTACTAGTTTTTGAAACCATTGAGAGAAATTTTTCTGTCGGCGTTCTTCGAGAGCAGCTGCTGTAATTTGTGGAATTTGTTTCTTGATATGATTATCATACAACCTATAAAAAACAAAGTTATTTACTGTAGCATAAATGATAGAATAAGTGATATAAACACTTATAGTACAACTGATGTCATCTCTTCACAGTTGAGCAGAACATACGTATGAGCTCTGTGATGTTCATCATCCGAAATCCAGCGTTCATAAACTCCACCAAAACCAAGCTCTGGCTGGTTGAAAACAGATAATTGATTGTTGATTTCATCAATATTGGTAAATATTGGTAATTATTGGTAATTATTGGTAATTATTGGTAATTATTGGTAATTATTGGTAATTATTGGTAATTATTGGTAATTATAACTAATTATTGGTAATTATAACTAATTATTGGTAATTATAACTAATTATAACTAATTATTCTTAATTATTCCTAATTATTACTAATTATTCCTAATTATTACTAATTATTCCTAATTATTACTAATTATTCCTAATTATTCCTAATCATTACTAATTATTCCTAATTATTACTAATTATTCCTAATTATTACTAATTATTCCTAATTATTACTAATTATTCCTAATTATTACTAATTATTCCTAATTATTACTAATTATTCCTAATTATTCCTAATTATTCCTAATTATTACTAATTATTCCTAATTATTCCTAATTATTTCTAATTATTCCTAATTATTGTTAATTATTACTAATTATTCCTAATTATTCCTAATTATTCCTAATTATTACTAATTATTAGTAATTATTACTAATTATTGTTAATTATTACTAATTATTGGTAATTATTACTAATTATTGGTAATTATTACTAATTATTGGTAATTATTACTAATTATTGGTAATTATTACTAATTATTGGTAATTATTACTAATTATTGGTAATTATTACTTATTATTGGTAATTATTACTTATTATTCATAATTATTTCTAATTATTACTAATTATTACTAATTAGTACTAATTATTGGTAATTATTAATAATTATTGGTAATTATTATTAATTATTGGTAATTAGTGGTAATTATTGGTAATTATTTCAAATTATTACCAATTATTACTAATTATTGGTAATTATTTGTTATTATTACTAATTATGGATAATTATTGGTAATTATTACTAATTATTGGTAATTATTACTAATTATTGGTAATTATTTGTAATTATTATTAATTATTGGTAATTATTTGTAATTATTGCTAATTATTGGTAATTATTCCTAATTATTGTTAATTATTACTCGTTATTACTATTGGTAATTATTGGTAATTATTACTAATTATGGATAATTATTGGTAATTATTACTAATTATGGATAATTATTGGTAATTATTACTAATTATAGATAATTATTGGTAATTATTACTAATTATTGGTAATTATTTATAATTATTACTAATTATTGGTACTTATTAATAATTATTGCTAATTATTGGTAATTGTTAATAATTATTGCTAATTATTTGTTATTATTACGAATTATTGGTAATTATTACGAATTATTGGTAATTATTACTCATTATTACTATTTAGTACTAAATATTGGTAATTATTACTAATTATTACGAATTATTGCTAATTATTAGTAATTATTACTAATTATAACAAAATATTGGTAATTATTGAAAATTATTACTAGTTATTGCTAATTATTTGTAATTATTACTAATTATTAATAATTATTACTAATTATTGATAATTATTACTAATTATTCCTAATATGAACAATGAATACGAATAATTTAAATTTATTAAGTAACAAAACAATCTAAACATAATTAAATTAAAACTAATTAAGAATAATTAAAATTAATAAAAATTTTAAAATAAATATAAAATTAAAATGAACATTAATACCTTTAAAATGGATCTGAGGTTGATCTCTGATCGCTGTTGAAAACTTCAATATCAACTCTAGAAAAAAAATGAAACTTAAGAAACGCTGAACTCTAAAAATAGAGTTTTGAGAGAATTAGAAGATGGAGTTTGAGAATGAATGAAAAAAAACGGATGGGGGGTATTTATAGGTTAGATTATTTGCGACGGGTGTATTTGGGACGGGTATCCCGTCGCAAATAGCATTATTTGCGACGGTACCCGTCGCAAATACCTTAGCCCGCATTTATTATGGTCAACGGGTAAATAGTCATTTGCGATGGGTCTCGTCGCAAATAACAACCTTCCGACATACTATTTGCGATGGGAGGTATATTCCCATCGCAAATATCTTTTACTGCCGCCGGTTATTTGCGACGGGTGGTAACCGCCCGTCGCAAATAACCTTCCCGCGATTTGGCGCGCAAAGCGCGCCAGTCCTTTTGCGACGGGGAAAGCTATCCCGTCGCAAATAGCCCGTCTCAAATACCCATTTTTCCCGTAGTGGGTATATCGTACGTACGCACGCGCGGTGATTTATTTTTCCATAGGATGGATAGAAGGTGAAATGGGATTTTTTAATATTTATAATAAAATATAATTATATTATTTATACTTATGTTATTACTTTATAATGAAACAAATAAAGAAGAGGAAGTACAAGAATAAGGAAACTTGAAAGAATCGGTAGAAGAGATTACCTCTTCTTCGACGCACCTCCTCTTAACCTCCTCCTAGGGAACTAAAGTTGGTCTTTGAAGAAGACCAGGACCTCTAGTAGGTTTATATGGAAGTGGAGAAGTGAAATGGTCAGAGGTTTGCCAAGATTGAAGGCTCATAATGGTATGAAGAGGGGAGGGATGAGGTGCCCTTTTATAAGAGAAGAGAGAGACACTTTTGGAAACCTCAAAAATATTAATTAATAAGAAAATAAAACCCCACTTAAAAACTTTCAATGTGACTCAAATTCCGATATGAGGTAATATAGGGTCGTAATAACATCAAACAATCAAATTTATACATGTTGGGAATTTATTTTAAACCATATCAATTTGATTTATCCTTATTTAATTTATTTATTCTTATTTGTGGTAATAATATTCTAAATTTTAAATTTTTATAAATAAATAATTATATGTGGTCAATTTCCCATAATTGGATACTTTATAACATTTTATACAATATAATTTTCATTTTTCATTTTTTTAAATATTTTTGTGATTTTTAAACAATTTAATAATATGTTATTTTTATAAAATATCATTAGTGTCAATTTTGACACAATTAAATAATATTAATTTAAATAAAATCCACAGAGAAGATATATTCGATTAAAAATATTTAATAGATTTCTAACATGTCATATTCATCTAGAAAATTCGAGGATCACATTAAATAGTTCAAATAATATTTATTTTAATAAACTTTAAACCATTTTTTTGATATTTTCCTTAATAAAATAATTACTCCAACATTTTTGTATAATTATTTAATATATTTATTTGTTGCATAAATATTAAAAATAAAATCCTATTTTGAAGATAAATCTATTAACATTCATAATAATACTTTTACTCGAATTTATCATATTAAAATAACAACATTTAAATTGTTATATTTATTAAGTTATGAAGGTGACAACTTTGACATTATTAAAAATAAAATAATATAAATGTAATAATCTATTTTATAAAAGCTCCAAATGGTCAACAATTATAACATTGTATGGTTATGGTTTAAATATATACGACCAATAATTTTTTTTCATGTTGTCGGGCCTTTTAATAGGTATTGTTATTTGAATAAAAACTATGTTACTAATTTTTCACTAAATAAATAATTTATGCATCATTAATGTATAAGCTATTAATGTAATTAAATATATTTTCAAAATTACAAATAAATTACAATAACAAAGAAAAACATTTTATATTTCAAATGAGTTTATATAATTGAATTTATATTCTGTATAACCTTATATTAAAAATACTTTAATTATTAAAGTTTGAGTGAGACATATTTCACTTTCTTTAAAATAAAATAAATTAAAGGTCTTAATCACATCCAAGTGAGTTCCAATGGATTCCATTTAGACCCAAATATTCCTTAGGATGAAATATAATCATCAAATTATATTAATACATGTGTCAGGGTAATTTTATAATATTATATTTACCCTTAATTACACGATTTACCTTTAACTATGGTAAATAAAATTTACCGTAGTTACTATTCATAATGTTTAAAAATAAAAAGTATCCTTTTAACAAAATTTGGACCTAATGATTCCAAATATGGAATCAATTTTTCAAAATTCAAAATACAGAAGTTGCAGTAATTAATTTAAAATTAATCCCGTTGTTAAGAAAACGGGTTTTAAAAGTTAAAATGTTGCAAAATATTGAAATGTTTTTACCTATGAATTCAGTGTAAAATTAATTCTACTAAAATACATTATATTAAATGGTAAAAATATATTCTATTTATAATTTAAAACCATTCAATATTATAATTTAACCATATAATATATCTCGATGAAAAAAGTTGTTTTTAATTTAAATTTAGCGTATTTTTACTATTCATCAAAATAAAAAACTTATCAGAAAAATATCAAAAATTTATCCAAAGTAAATTTTTATATTCTGATACCAAAGAAGAATTTTATTTTGTCACATTGAACTTATAAGCATGTCAAAAACTATATTTAAAATGCGTGCGCCATCAAAAGGCGGCAAAACTGCATTTTTTGAAAAATACTTATTTTACCCAAAAAAATAATTTTGTTCACATACCATGATCTAGAAAATGTGTAATATGAATGATAATGTTATAAAATTGAAAATTCAGTTAATACTATTCATAATGGATAGTTCATAATATTATAATAATATATCATTGTTTAGTGAAACTGGGTATTGCGTACAACACATGCTATCGAAAAAGGTCACTCTAGCGTGCAACACAAGCCAAGAATAGTGTTTACATACACTACAAGATAATACGGTGTTTCATATAGTTCAAGATAATCTTGGTGTAGCGTACAACACAAGACTTCAAAGAAAATAATATTTCTCATAAAATCTCGGGGTGTTACATTCTACCCCCCTTAAAATGAATTTCGCCCTTGAAATTCTTCAGGGTTATAAATGGTTTTCTACATGAAAGATTATTTCATAGAAACACACATCTTAAAAAGGAATACTAAAACATAATTTTAAAAAGGAACGTTAGAAACATAATGGATACCCAAAGTAACTCATCACTAGGTTTCCACATAATAGAATATAGGTGAAAATATTGATCTGGAAGAGAAATCTAACCATCAACTTCTGATGAAGAGTGGTAGAGGACATGGCTATGAAAACGCCAACAATAACAAAGCCATACATTTTTGATGATCTAAGGTACCATATGATTCATCATATATGAGGGAATTAGGACAACATTTTTGGTTTTCTAGATCATTTCCCTAATGTTGATGAATTTTTGAATTTATAAAAATACTTACTTGATTTTGATACAATCTCACTATTTTTTATGCCTTGAACAAATTCCACTTCATCTCTTAAGGAAATGAAGTTCAATTTTTCTTCTGTGAAGTGTTAGCAGATCATTCGATAGAATGATAGGTCATTCCATCTGTCTCAAACATAAGGTTGGCAAAAGTTATATACATAAGTCCATCTTATGGTGATATTAATCATATATGGTTCCAGAAATGGACTTATAGTTCATCTATCATACCGTTTAATAATATAAAACAAGTTTTTACTAACTAGGGACTTCATGTAGTCCAGTGGTAGGCGATAAAGGCCTGTCGCACTTCAGTTGTGGGTTCGATTCCCGCAACCCTGTCCGACGCGACGGGTTTTTGCCCATCCTGTAGGTTGTCCTTTTTCTAAAACTACACTATTATAAAATTCCATAAATAATATAGAAAAAAGGTTCTATCCTTAACAAATATTATCTTATGTCCTACATAATTCATTTCAAATCTTTAGACTTATCCAAAATACTTCTCTCCAAGCTCATAGTATAAATAAAATGATTACAAGAAATGTCACCAACCAAGCATGTGAATACCATCATTTATCCCCCGTATATCATAAGATATATCTTGTTGGTCACATTAAAAAAATATGAATACCTTAATCATGTATTCTCTTGAAACATGAATTACCATAGAATCATTGTGAAAACATGAATGCTGTCAAAAGTGAACTCTTTCCACATACCAAAATTCCAAATTTTCTATATACTCAAACCATGATATCACTTTGTCCTTATATGAGCTCATTAATACTATCAAACATTTCATTATCTCCTTATCCCTTCATTATGTGCATATCATCTGCATTCCAAAAATAACCTTTCATGGTTACCAGTACCATTAAACATATACTTTCAAAAAAACATAAGTAAAAACAATAGTGTAATAATTCTTAGATGTTTCTTTATTCCACAGTACCATGAAGTTACTTATAAAACATTACTCTTGATAAACATGAAATCATTCCACTACCTTCTTAAACCATTGACCGAGCTTCATCATTTTATTCCTCAACACTTCTTTCATCTCATATATAATTTGTAGTCTCTTCATCATCAACAACATAAATACTACTCATACGACCATGCTGATTCTCTTCATGAGATTTTCCCTTAGGGAACTGGTTTGCATAATGCCTATATGTTCCACATTTAAAACATTTAACCATTGTTTATGTCTTAGCAATACCACTATCCTTGTACAATGTGTTAACTGAACCTTTTACTTTGAATTTGCTGGATTTGTGTCCTTCCTTTCCACACCCAAAGAATCTTCCAGTTCCTTTGAAACATTCTCCCTGATGCCTCTTCCCACATGATTTACATGAGGGAAATTGAACTTTCATTCCTCTATAATCATCATGAAACTCCGTATTTCTCTTATTAGCTGATTCAGGAAACTTACCAAAGTTGAGATTTTTGATCATATTATGAGATTGATGATTAGGAATAATAATGGTGTTTGGACTTCCAAATCCCGTTTCATTTGGTTTCTCATGAAGAATATCATTCCATTTTCCATCATATTCTCTATTAACCTGAATCCTCCTGTTTCCTTCCATTTATTAAAACCCAAAAAGAATAGTATGAGAGGAAAAAATCATACTAGAAAAACAATATAATCAATGGAAATTACTTTCAATCTAACATATTAGGTTTAATATTAGGTTATTCATGATCGTTATCATAATTCTTGGTTTGTAACATATAATTTATACTTAACCATATGGACATCCCTATACATACCTTAGAAATATCTCTAGGGATCATGCTAAATTTCTTACATCCTAGTTTCCAAAGGTTGAATAAACCATCATTCTGATACCAAATGTAAAGACCAAAAGTTTGACGTACATAGACATTACATTACTTTTGCGGAATACTTAATACATGACACAAACAAATTCCCAATGACCGTATTAGTTTAGTGTCTTTGGAAACATGGAACATAAAAATATAATCGTGGTGAAATATCTTCAACATCTCCCATAAAGATCTTCACCTTTTGTTTTTTTACCTAAAAAATTTCTATATATCATGGGGAAAAGAAAACATAAAAAAGGTGAGCTCAAATTCTCAGTAAGGGTAAACATGGAGAACATAAAACAATACCTAAATAGTTGAATGTAAAAACATGAACATAAAACATCAAAATCTTGAGCAATGACAAAAATCTTGGTAGAACATAAGGCATAGATAATAAAGTAACATTAATCATTATAAAATGACATGGGAATTAAAAATGTAATTGTGGAAAACTATTAAGCACATTTTATGATTTCTATAGTATCCAAGGCATTGCTGCCATGACCATCTTAGTGGAAAAAGTCCATTACTGAACAAGATTCACTTTCTATTCCAGCCATGTATATCTCATGAGATATAAATCTTTACCCAATTCATTGGAGGGAGATATATGTCCCACCCATCTTGTATTGAAATCATTATTATGTATGCCACAACACAATCATAAATCATGCATCATAACCCAAAGAATAAAATGGGTTTCATAAACATCATCCCATCTTAACATAATCCATGTAAAACAAATGGATTCATTTCATCATAATAAAAATCAAAACATTAAAATAATAGATATATTACACTTGAAACATAATCATACTAAATAATGGCATCTTAGATTGAAAATAGTTTTGAAAAAAAATACTTGAAATGAATTCTTGTGGAAAATATCCTTTCTTCTTCAAAATAATTTTATTTTTTCAAAATGTTGTGTGATTTTAAAAGAAAAGAATTTTGTTGAAAATAATCATGAAATCTTGTAGATTAAGCTTCATAGAAATAAGGCATTATGAAACCGTAAAAATCTGTCCATGCCGTATAAGATAAAAACATTATCCTCGTACGTTTAACAGAAAAGTCAAAAAGTGCAACATATGGTAACCAAAAGAGAGATTCCTTCCATAACACAAAGTAAAAGTCAAAGAGGGGTAAAAATGACATTAAAAATACATGGAATAATATTAAACACTTTATTAAAAACATTTTATTGGCATGGATGAAAAATACAACCTCAGTAAATACTTACGTATAAGAAATCTCAGATAAAAATGAGATTGCAAAATTATTCCTTACCTTAGGTCCAATTTCTTATATATGTGTCTGAAACTTATGTATAGTGGGTTTAAACATATTATTAACATGTAACAGAACCATAATAATATATATGATATCATATATGATTCACTTATGACTTTATATTACCCGTTCTTTTGTCAATTTCATGTTAAAGCATCGTTTTGGGTAAAATCATTTCATTTATCGTACGTGTTTGGACTAGTTGTTCATGATATTATTATTATTTATATCATGATTTAATTACTTCCTGAATGTAAAACATTATTTATATATCATATATATTCAGTATATATATAATAGATAGATAAATGAAATGAAACACACCGTTCATGGAGACGGTTGGCCGTAGGTATGCATGAACGTTGTTTTCCTTTCCTTATTGACTTGAATGGAAGTAAGTAGATGAAATATATATATATAAATAAATCCAGTAGAAATATTATGTCATGTATATCATTATTATTCATTATATATACTTTATAATCATTCTTGAATGGTTAACACGGAGAATGAATCTCATCGCGTCGTGGAGACGGTAATCTGTACGTACGCACGAGCGATGATATCATTCCCATAATTATTGAATGGAATTGGAGTGGATGATATAATATCTCATAATCCTTATGATTTTATAATAACCATATATAGTTATTATTAACACCATTATACCCATCCGAGTGAGGTAGTGGTGTAAAAATAGATTACACCACGGCGTGGAGATGGTATTCTGTACGTACGCACGTGCGGTGATTTCATTTTCCGTACGATGGATAGAAGGTGAACTGGGGTTGTTTCATATTTATAATAAAATATCATTATATTAGTTATACTTATGTTATTAATTTAAAATGAAACTACTAAATAAGAACAAGTAGAATAATAAAGAAACTTGAAAGAATTGGTATAAGAGATTACCTCTTCTTCGACGCACCTCCGCTTAACCTCCTATTAGGTCAGTAAAGTTGGTCTTTGATGAATCCCAAGACCTATATTAGGTTTATATGGAAGTGTGGAAGTAAAATGGGCAGGGGTTGGCCGATCCTGAAGGTTAAAAATGGTGTGAAGAGGAGAGGGATGAGGTGCCCTTTTATAAGAGAAGAGAGGGGCACTTTTGGAAACCTCGAAAATATTATTTAATAATAAAATAAAAACCCACTTAAAAACTTCCAAAGTGACTCAAATTAGGATTTGAGGTAATATAGGGTTGTAATACCATAAAACAATCAAATTTAGACATGTTGGAAAATTATTATAAACCTTATCAATTTGATTTATCCTTATTTAATTTATTTAATCTTATTTGTGGTAATAATAATCTAAATTTTAATTTGTTATAAATACATACTTATATGTAGTAAATTTCCAACAATTTGATACGTTTTAACCTTTTAGACCATATAATTTTCAATTTTTAATTTTTTAAATATTTTTTGTGATTTTTAAACAATTTAATAATATGTTTTTTTATAAAATATCAATAGTGTCAATTTTGACACTTTTAAATTTTTTGAATTTAAATAAAATACACAGAGAAGATATATGCGATCAAAAATATTTAATAGATTCCTAACATGTAATATTCATCTACAAAATTCGTGGAGCACATTAAATAGTTCATATAATATTCATTTTAATATTTTTAATACAATTTATTTGATATTTCCCTTAATAAAATAATTACTACAACATTTTTTGTATAATTATTTAATTTAATTATTATTTGCATAAAAATTAAAAATAAAATCCTATAATAAAGATAAATATATTACCTTTCATAATTATACTTTTACTAGAATTTATCATCTTAAAATAACAACATTTAAATTGTTATATTTATTAAGTTATGAAGGTGACAACTTTGAAATTATTAAAAATAAAATAATATAAATGTCATTATATCTTTTAAAAAGCTCCAAATGGTCAACCATTTGACCATTAGATGGTTATGGTTTATATATATACGACCAATAATTTTTGGTCTGGTTTTTAGCCTTTTTAATGGGTATTATTATTTTAATAAAAACTATATTACTGATTTTTCACTAAATAAATAATTTCTACATCATTAATGTACAAGATATTAATGTACATAAATATCTCTTAAAAATTAAAAATAAATTACCATAACAAAAAAAAACATTTTATATTTCATATGAGTATTTATAATCAAATTTATATTCTGTATAAACTTATATTAAAAATACTTTAATTATTAAAGTCTGAGTGAGACAAATTTCACATTATTTAAAATAAATTAAATTAAATGTATTAATCACATCCAAGTGGGTTCCAATGGATTCCATTTCGACCCAAATATTCCTTAGGACGAAATATAATCATAAAATTATATTAATATAAGTGTTAGGGTAATTTTATAATATTATATTTACCCTTAATTTCTTGGTTTACCTTTTACTATGGTAAATAAAATTTACCGTAGTTACTATTCATAATGTCTAAAAATAAAAAGTATCCTATTAACATAATTTGGACCTAATGATTCCAAATATAGAATCCATTTTTCAAAATTCAAAACACAGAAGTTGCAGTAATTAATTTAAAATTAATCCTATTGTTAATAAAACATGTTTTAAAAGTTAAAATGTTGCAAAAGATTGAAATGATTTTACCTATGAATTCAGTGTAAAATTAATGCTAATGAATTACATTATATTAAATGGTAAAAAGATATTATATTTATACTTTAAAACCATTAAATATTATAATTTAACCATATAATTTATCTCGATGAAAAAAGTTGTTTTTAATTAAAATTTAGCGTATTTTTACTATTTATCAAAATAAGAAACTTATCAGAAAAATATCAAAAATTTATCTGAAGTAAATTTTTATATCCTGATTCTGAAGAATAATTTTATTGTTTCACATTGAAATTATAAAAATGTCAAAAACTATATTTAAAATGGGTGCGCCATCAAAAGGCGGCAAAACTGCATTTTTTGAAAAATACTTATTTTACCTGAAAAATTTATTTTGTTCACATACCATGATCTAGAAAATGTGTAAGATTAATGAATATGTTATAAAATTCAAAATTCAGTTAATACTATTCATAATGGCTAGTTCATAATATTATAATAATATATCATTGTTTAGTGAAACTCGATATTGCGTACAACACATGCTATCGAGGAAGGTCGCTCTTGCATGCAACATAAGCCAAGAATAGTGTTTGCATATACTACAAGCTAATATGGTGTTGCATATATAGAAATCTAATTTTGGTGTAGCATAAAACACAAGACATCAAAGAAAATAATATTTTTCATAAAATCTCGGGGTGTTACAAAGAATGTTTAGATCCACCTCCATCTTTCTCCATGTGAAAAACGCTCATCATCATCATCATCAAACAACAAAAATAGAATATGTTCTAAGAATAATCAGTGTCTCAACTTATATATATTTAATCATAGCCAAAATATGGAATGATTGTAGGTCCCGATGTATATTTGGATTGGGTGGATAGAAATACATGAATGATCTAGACCAAATTAGAATTTGGGATGCACTAACATGGGTTTTTATCCTTGCATCAGGATTTGTTCAATTGGTGGTTCAGGTCATACTTGTAAGTGGGATTATGTAATTCTAAAATTGGCTAGAATATCTGGATTTGGTGAAGATTTTTAGGTTTGAAAATGTGAATTTTTTTCTGAATAAGTGTTTATGACCCTAGAAGGAGAGATTTTGGGATCAGAATTCTGAACTAGTGGAATTAGTGATAACAGAACTAGGGGTTCATAACCACATAGCAACAATGGAACCATTCCAGATGGAAAAGTATTTAAGGGTAGGTAGTTGAGTTCCAAATGTTGTATTGTTCACTAGAATATATTGATAGAGTCTGTGTGTCCGTAGGTAGCAGGCGATTTCCTTAATCGAGTATTGGATGACTGCAAACATCATAAGGTAGAAAAATTGGATGAACTGGAAGGGATGTTGTAGAGATCATTTTTAAATACACAGGCATGGTCCACTGACTTAATGTTGAATAATAGTCATTATTATTTGGATTGACTATAATTTTTTTTCCATTTTCTCCCAGGCAGTGTTCTAGATTTGGCACTTCTAACTCAATGAGTTCTTTATCCCATTCTTACATTTTTTATAAAAAAATTATAGTGCTTCCATGATGTAGTACTTGTTTCAAACTATGAAAATTTATGGTTTTTTTGTCTAATGTTCTCTTTCACTTTTTCCTTGTTCTTATTTAAGAGTGAGCTAAGGGTTTTGTTGAGCATTGACTTAGTGTGTGGTAGGTGTGTGAAGCTTCTAAGTTTGGATACACTAAATCCACAAATAATTTTGCAATTATTATTTGTTGGTTACGTAATATTGGATAGAATTTTGGAGTCCGGGGGTCTAAATTAGTTTAATTTATCTAGGTATTGAAAGAATGTGTCTAATCGTTATTTGGTTTCTTATGACATGTGATTATTAATTTCTACATTTTGTTTTCATGATAAATTAAATATTGGAATCAATGAGAAGTTTTTTCCCTCAAATGTGGGAATTTGTGACTATTTGTGTATCATGATTTATCAAATGATTATTTTTTACATTTTAGTTTACATCAAATATCCAAAACCAAGAAAATGATCTCAAATTGTTTTCAAAATTTTGGAAAATGATCCATAATTATTTTTTCACATGTTTGAATTGACCATACATCAATTTGACACATGATGTTGTCGATATGACCCAACGTGCATGTTTTCAATATAAAAGTGTAATTTTTGTTTAAAACACACATAAAATATCCATAACCAAGAAAAAGAGCACAAATTGTTTTCAAACTTTAAAAAAATGATCCATTATTCAATTTTCACATTTAGGAATTGACCACACATCAATCCAACACATGATGTGGTCGATATGACCTGAAGTGTGTGTTTTCAATAAAACAGTTTCATTTTAGTTTAAAACACACATCAAATAGAAAAAACCAATAAAACAAGCTCAGATTGATTCAAATTTTCGAAAAATGATCCATAATATATTTTTGACATGTAGTAATTGACCACATGTCAATCCAACACATGATATGGTCGATATGACTCGAAGTGAGTGTTTTCAATATAATTGTGTAATTTTAGTTTAAAACACGTATCAGGTATCCAAAACTGAGAAACAAAAAGCTCATATTGATTTAAAAATTTTAGAAAATGATCCATAATATATTTTTGATATGTATAAATTGACTTTACATCAATATGAATCACTATATGGAAGATATGACCCTAAGTGCATGTTTTTAATAAAAAATGTTATTTTAGTTTAAAACACACATCAAATAGCCAAAACTGTGAAAATAAGCTCAGATTGTTTTCAAATTTTAGTAAAAAAGATCAATAATATATTTCTAACTTGTAGGAATTGACCTCATGTCAATATGAAACATGATGCGGCCAGTATGACTTAAAGTGCATGTTTTTAATATAGAAGTGTCATTTTAGTTCAAAATTCTTATCACATAGAAAAAACTAAGAAAACATGGTTAGATTATTTTCAAAATTTTGTAAAATGATCTATAATTTATTTATGATGTTCAAGAATCAACCACACATCAATCCAACACACGATGCGGTCGGTATGACTCAAAGTGTGTATTTGTCATTTTTGTTTAAAGCATGTATCACATAGCCAAGACCAAGTAAAAGAGATTTTATTTTTTTAAAATTTTAATAAAATTATCCATAATATATTTCTGACATATAGGAATTTCCAGAATGTCAATCCGACACACGATGTGGTCAGTATGACTCGGAGTATGTGTTTTCAAAATTATAGTTTCATTTTAGTTTAAAATGAATATCACATATCCAAAACTAAGAAAAAATCTCATATTTTTTTTCAAACAATATAAAAATGATCCATAATATATTTCTGACATGTAGGAATTGACCACACATCAATCTGATGCATGATGTGGTCGGTATGACTCAAAGTGTGTGTTTTCAATATAACTATCATTTTAGTTTAAAACGTGCCCCACATAGTCAAAAATAAAATAAAATGAGCTCATATTTCTTTTAAAATTTGGAAAAACAATCCATAATTCCTTTGTGATATGTAGGAATTGACTGCATGTTAATCCGATAAACGATGTTCTCTGTATGACTTGAAGTGTGTGTTTTCAATATAAAAGTGTCATTTTAGTTTAAATGTGTATCACATAGAAAAAACCCAGAAAATGAGCTCGAATTGTTTTAACACTTTAGCAAAATGATTTATAATTTATTTGTAATGTGTATGAATTGAATACACATCAATCTGAAGCACAATGTGGTCAGTATGGATCAAATTGTGTGTTTTCAATATAAGTGTCATTTTAGTTTAAATTTCCTCTCACATATCCAAAACCGAGCAAATGAGATTGGATTGTTTTCCAAATTTATGGAAGTTATCCATAATATAATTCTAACATGTAGGAATCAACTGCATGTCAATCAAACACATGATTAACTGATAAAAATCATTAATATATACAATAATTAATAATATAATTTATCATATGTGGATTGTATAACATTAAAATTTATTTTATTTTTTTATTTAATGTTATTAAAATAAAAATTGGTTTTATTATAGAGAAAAACTTTTATATAGATGTTGATCATTGAAATGAGTCTTCTAGTTTTGATTTAGTATATGGTGTATAATTTTTTTAGTTAATTGTAAATATAACATTAATTTAAACTTTTTGTATGTAAATTTTGAATTGAAATGATAGTGCAATGTGTTATTTTTATTACAATATGATTCAATATATATTTCTATTCGTTTTTACGTATTATGATTGGGTTTGATTTTACAGGGCTCTTACCTAGTTGTTGTTGGGTTTCAGCCGTGTAACAGCTAAAATGGCCTTTATCAGCAATAGATGAAGCACTGATAAAGGGTCCCTTTTTCATCACTTCATATAGCACTCATAAAGGGTTTCGTTATCAGCGATTCACCTAGCACCAATATAGGGTCACTTCATCAGTGTTTCATCTAGCGCTGATAAAGGTACCTTTTATCAGTTCTAGGAAAAGCACTGATAAATGGTACATATATCAGCATTTTTCTTAATACTGGTAAAGGTTATAGTATTTTAATATTGCTTATATTGTTAGTGCTTTTAAGTGTTGTTAAAGATCATTATTAGTATTGTTAAGAGAGCATTTTGTAGTGGTGTTTGATCTGTCCATGCAGCCATAATATTCATAAAAAGGTATAAATCTTCCCAATAGGATATTTTATTATCTATCCAAAATTTGTATTGGTAAATGGATAAAATTCACATACATGTCAAGAGTGACATGGTCTCAACTAATCACATGACTGAGATCCATGTGATAGTTATTTATTTGAGAGATATTGAAGATATTATGGACAACATTGAATCTTATTGGTAAGGATAACTGATACGAAACCATAACAATTTGTTCCACAATCTCTAATGGTCCAATGAACATGTCTCATAAACACTTTTAAGAAGACATAGTACCTCATATTGAAAGACAAAGGGTGGCGATGATGATATACATACAATTTCTATTGGCTCCGAGCCGTTTCCATCTGCTTTTAGATCATTTGGATCTTCTCTATACTCACATGGATTAAACCGGGTCCAATCAATGAAGCGTCTCCTATTTCCACCCAACATAGTGTAGAATGATATGGATTACAAATGGTAATGTCTTGTATCATGGGAATCGTTCCCATGCACAACGGTGGAAATGTTGCTATCAAATTTTGGCCCTTATCATCCTTCATGTTTTTTTGTTCTATCTGTACTGGTCTTACTGGCATCTTCCATTCTAAAAAATTAAATTTCCAAACTAGAATTCCATCTTTGGATCTCCTCAAATTAGGTTTCATTAAGTGAGGACAAAGATTGCTGATGAGTCTTTGTACCTATAGAATCTCTTGCTTAATTTTATAGACTGTAATTTCATCTTATAACCTGATTCACAAAAACCTAATGTCCCTCTATAGGTTTGTGGAGGAAATCTTGATTCTGGACTCAAGCAACACTAAAAAATCCTTAAATATCTAGTTTATCAAAGCACTGAAAGTATATGTAGGTGTTTCTTCTTTAATCAATTTCTTATACTACTTTTGAATGAATTATTAGTATATGAGATCCTTGATACAATGTTGGGATTTTTTTGTGCTATATATTGTAATTAATGAGAAGTTGTTTCCCTCAAATGTGGGAATTTGTGATTATTTGAGTATCATGATTCATCATATTATTTTTTTGAAAATTTAGGTTTCCATTAATTTTTTTTCTAAATTGGGTATATGAAAAATATTTTATAAAATAAAAATAAAAGGTTTATAGCATTCTCATTGTTCCTAAAAAATTTTGAAATTCTCATATTTTTAAGAATAATATGTAAATACTATTAAATTTAATAGCATGTGTGTTTTTTTGGGTTTAGATCTATATAATTTATTTTTAAATAAATTGAAACATAAATATTCAAAAGAAAAAAACAATACTATTTTTTTAAAATAACTTGTAAATTTTTTTTGATGTTTTTTCAAATATGTGAATACCTTGAATGAAATGTTATAATTCAGAAAAAACATTAATAATTGTTTGTGGGTGGATCGCTTGTAATTAAATGGTCAAAGGACATTAAAGAATAATGAAGGTGTAAGGAGGGCTCCTCGAAACAATTTTAACACCATGAAATGTATCATATATCTTATTTATAAATGAGAAAATGGATTCGATGACCAATTAACATGAGGTATATTTGAAGTCAAAGAATGATACAATAAAGTCAATTGCGGTATGTGAGGAAAAAAATTACAACTATATTCTAAATACATTCTTTTCACATTCACAAAGTCCAAATATTTGTGTCAAAATAATATAATATGGGTTTTATAAGTTAGAATTAGTGTGGTCATAATATTTTTTTATGTTTTTTGACTAATGAAATGTAAATGGTGGTTGACATTGTATCTTTTGGAATAATAAAGATTTAAAAATATATTATAAAATATTCTTGAGTTTGTTTTTTATCTATCGTGTGTATAACTTTTTTGTTATTTATCATAAATTTATGCATTATTTTCTTATTCAAAATCACAAACATTTCAATTCATGTCCCAATATAAACATGTGAGTGTATATTGGTTATCATGTTTTTTCTTAGGCATGTTTTATGAATCTTTTTTTCACTCTCTTATATGATGTATTAGGGCTATTTTTATTCACCAATCTTTGAATCTTATCCCCACCCCTTTTTCATATGTTGTGAATATGAGGTTATCCCTTACTAGGGATTCTTAATGGGGATCAATACCTTTGTATCAAGTATATATTTAAGGAAATATAAAACAACAAAAAAATGTTTTGCTTCTAAAGTTTGAAATGATTGGTGAGAAAAGACATGCATTTAAGTATAACAACCTAAATTGATGTTGGTTGACTCATGGGTAAAGAATTTTTATTTTCATTTTATAGAATTATTGTTTATAATAGTATATTCTATAATTATGTGAAAAATATATGTATAAATTGATATCTACGTAATTAAAATTTTGTGTATAATGATTAATATTTGTTGAAAATACGACTTTAATTTTTAATTTTAAGAATAACTATGTCTGGGTCACTCTGTAAGTTGAACTAGTTATAATGTGAATGGGGCATATCTAAAATTTTAAATATACATTAAATGTGTGTGTAAATTAAACTAATTTCTTTAGTTCCAACCTATTCAAATCCATTAATCATTTATACCCCTTACATTAGTGTTGTGGTCATCGTTAATTAAATTATATTTCATTCCATTTAAATGATCAGATTATATACCATTCCTCAAATTATCTTCCACTATTTTATGTGGGAGTGGTGAGTGTTCTCAATATCCTCACAAAGTGTGTTAAAAACCAACATTATCCTTGGAGATTAAGTATAGAATACACCACTTTTTATTGTGTAATCTAACGCATCTCATGACTGCATCCCACGTGTCATTCAGAACTTTTGGGGCTCAAATAATCCATATACTGAGTGAAATAAAAGATGGGATGTTAAAATATATTTAATAGTAGAAAAGTAAATATTTATGTAATGTGAATCGTAGAGGTACAACCATCACTCAACCCCCACAACGCTTTTTTTCTCACTTGAATTAGAAGGAAATAATTGCCTAAATTAAATGAATGAAAATCAGGCTACGAGAACCCCTCAAATCAACCATATTTTAGTTCTCCATAACCTTGTAGTGTGGGAGATTGATAAGGGAAGAACACAAGGTGATTTCAGTGGAATAAAAGTGAAAAGGAGAATAAATAGAATAAAAACAATTGAATCAAGAAAAAGAGAGTAAAATAATAAAATTCAGTAGCCAACATTGCATTTAGGTAGACTCGTATTAGAAAAATACTCACAAACCCCCATTTAACTTTAATTATATGACCAACATCATTGTAATTAGAAGAGTAAAATTAATATTTTACTATGATGGTTCAACTCCACCTCTATCTTCATCCATGTAGACAACCCTCATCATCTTCATTAAATAGCAAGAACAAAATAATTTTTGAGAATAACCAGTGGATCAAATTATCTAAATTGAAGCATAGTGGAAATATAGAGTGCTTTTAGGTCCTAATATTGGTGTGTCTTGGGGGTATATAAATAGGTGCAATCTCTAGACTCAATCAGAATTTGGGTTTCACTAACACGAGTTTTCATCATTGGGTTAGCATTTTTTCAGTTGGTGGTTCAAGTCATACTTGTATGTGGGATTAATTAATTTTGAAATTGGCTGGTAGATGTGGATTTGGTGAAGATTTTTAGGTTTGGGTTTGTGAAAATTGTTATTCTAAATAATTGTTTGATATTCTAGGAGAGATTTTGGGATCAGAATTCATAACCAATAGAGGCAGTGACAGCGAAACCTGGGGTTCAGAACCAAGCATCCACAATGGCACTATTCTGGGAGTAAAAGTTTAGAAGGGAAGGGAGATGAGTTCCTAACGCTTCATTATTCAATTGAAGAAGTAGATAGAGTTAGTGAATCAATGGGTAGCTAGTGATTTCCTTGGCGAAGCATTGAATGAACACAAAGATAGGAGGTGGCAAAATTAGCATAATTGAAAAAGTTTTTGCAGAGACCGTTTATAAATAGATGGGTGCGAGCCACTTTCCCAATATTTTATTGTTGTTGTTATGCTTGTGATTTACTATAAATCCTGTTTTCTATCTTCTCCTAGGTAGTGTTCTAGATTGGGAACTTGTAACTCAATGGGGGTGTTTCTCTTATTCTTATCTTCTTTAAAGTTACAATGTTTTCATGGAGTATGGCATGTTCTAATCTATGAAAATTACTAGTGTTCTATATAGAGTGTTCTCTTTCTGTTTTTCTTCATTCCACTTTAGGAGTGAGCTGTGGGTTTTTTTGAGCATTGATTCAGTTTTTGGCTTGTGTGTGAAGTTTCTATGTCTAGATACACTAAATACATCACTTATTTTTCAATTCTTATCTATTAGTTATATATTGTTGATCAAATTTTGGAGTATAGGTATCCATATTGATCTAATTTATCAAGTTATTTAAAGAGTGTGTCTAATCATTCTTTTGCTTCATATGATATCTGATGTTTAATTTCTTCATTTTTTTCATATTCAACTGAATATTGGAATCAATGATAAGTTGCATCCCTAAACTATGGAAATTTTTTACTATTTGAGAATCACGATTCATTAGATGATTATTTTCAACATCTTGGTTTTCATTAATTTATTTATTTTTTGTTTTGAAAATGATGTGGTAAATTGTGTATATGAAGAATATTTTCTTAAATAAAAATAAAAAGTTTATATCATTCTCATAATTATTCAAAAATTAAAACATTTCATATTTTTAAGAATAATATATAATGATTTTTAAATTTAATAGTGTGTTTTTTGGGGTCTATATCAATATAACTTATTTGTATATAATTCGAGACATAAACATTTTAAAAAATAGAGAATGTTACTTTTTTTAAGACTTATAAACATGTTTTTATTATTGTTTTCGAAAATATTAAAAGAAAAAATGATGTTATTTGAAGTAGATAAAGCATTAATAATTTTATCTAAAACTAGTCAAAGTGGAGCACTTGGAATTAATTGATCAAAGAAAATTATAAGAAATAATGGTGTAATGTGATATTTAATAATTGATCAAAGGAATTTTTAAAAAATATCTCTATATATGAGATACTTGATATAATGTTTGGATTTTTCATGGAATGTATGTTGGAATTAATAAGAATTTATGTCGCTCAAATGTGGGAATTTGTGACTATATGAGTATCATGATTCATCGAATGATTGTTTTTGACATTTTGGTGTCCAATAATTCATTATATTATTTTTTAAAAATTATGTGCCAAATTGTGTATATGAAGAACATTTTCTTAAATAAAAATAAAAAGTTTATAGCATTCTCATTATTCTTCAAAAATTAAACTATTGCATATTTTTAAGAATAATGGGTAAATACTTTTAAATTGAATAGTATGTTTTTTTCGTTTTAGATCCTTATAATTTATTTTTAAATAAATTGAAGCATAAATATTAAAAAGAAAAAGACAATGCTATTTTTTTAAAGAACTTGTAAACAAGTTTTGATGTTGTTTTCAACTATGTGAAAACAAAAAATGAAATGTTACGATGTAGAAAAATAATTAATAATAGTTCGTGGGTGGATCACTTTGAATTAAATTGACAAAGGACATTAAATAATAATGAAGGTATAAGTAGGGATACTCTAAATGAGTTTAACACCATGAAATGTATCATCTATCTTATTTATAAATGATAAAATTAATTTGATGTCAAATTATCTTGAGGTATATTTGAAGTCGAATAATGAGAAAATAAAGTCAATTACAGTATGTCAAGACAAAAAAGTTAAGACTATATTCTAAATACATGAATTTCACATTTATAAAGGAAAAATATTTGTGTGAAAACAATATTATATAAGTTTTAAAAGTTAGAATTAGTGTGCTCACAATACTTTTTATTCTTTTTGACTACTGAAATATAAATGGTTATTGTCATTGTATCTTTTGGAACAATAATGATTCCAAAATCAATTATAAAATATTGGCCAGTTTTTTTCTTTGTCATGTGTGTAACATTTTTTTAAAGGTTGGGGCCGAAGACTCATTTTATTATTAAAGAAAATTAAATACCTATTTTAACTGGGTAGAGGGAGACCCATTACATAGCCCGAAGGCCTAGTGGGATTTTAGCCCATTACATAGCTCATAGGCCCAATTTGTTGGCCTAATTTCCATTCTGTGAATAGTAACCCGGCTGTTATAGTACCCGCACAGTACCGCCACTGCTACGGTGCCCTACCACCGCTCCAGTACTCGCCGATCTACAGTACCTCCGCTGCTACAATACCACTATATTACTGCTACAGTACCTGTGCCCAATGGGTTTTGAACCCCCATTTTTCATGTAGGATTACGGGGTGATTACCACTAAGGCAAACCCCAACTACATGTGTAACATTTTTATTATTTTTCTTAAATTTATGCATTCTTCTCTAATTCAAAATCACAAACATTTCAATTCATGTCCCAATCGAAACATTTCAGTGTATGTTGGTAATCATGTTTTTCCTTAGGCATGCTATCTAAATATTTTATCACTCTCTTATATGATGTTTCTTGACTTTTTGTATTCACCAATATTTGAATCTTATCCCCACCCCTTTTTCATATGTTGTGAATTTGAGGTTTTCCCTTACCAGGGATGCTTGATGGTGCTCAAAATATTTGGATCAGGTATATTTTATAGGGAAATCTGAAAATACAACAAAATGCTTTCATTATAAAGTCTAAAATGATTGGTGAGAAAAGACACGCATTTAATTAGACCAACCTAAATTAATATTAGTTGACTCATGGGTAAAAAAAGGTTTCTTTTATTTTTTTATAGCATCATTTTTTTAATAAATTTTCTAATTATGTGAGAAATATATGTATAAATTGATATCTATGGAATTAAAAATATGTGTTTAATGTTTAATATTTTATGAAAATATGATTTATTTTTATTTTTAAGAATAACTAAGTCTGGGTCACCCCATAAGTTGAACTTATGATAATGTAAATGGGGAAAACCCCAATTTTAAAATCCGCATTAAATATGGGTATAAACGAACCTAATATCTTTAGAAATGACCTAGTAAAATCTATCAATCATCAATACCCCTTGAATTAGTGTTATTATCATCGTTAATTATATTATATTTAATTCCACTTCAATGATCAACTTATATACAATTCCTAGAGTTGTATTCCACTATTTTATGTGTGAGTGATGAGTGTGATCAAGAGCTTATCAATGTGTGTTAACAACCAACTTTATCCTTGGATATTGAGAATAGAATACACCTATTCTAAGTATGTAATCTAACCCAACTCATGACTGCATACTACATGTCATTCAAAACCTATGGTGATCAAATAATCCATATATTGGGTAAACTATAAGAATGGATGTTATAATTGATTTAATAGTGGAATATAAGGATTTTAGTAACATGAAGTGAAGATTGATAACCATCACTCGTCTCCCACAAATCTCTATGTCTCACTTGAATTAGAACAAAATAATGACCTAAAATAAATGAATGAAACTCAAGCTAAAAGAACCCCCAGATCAACCCTCTTTTTGTTCTCCATAACCATGGAGTGTGGTAGGTTGATTAGGGAAAAATTCCAGGTGATTTTAGTTAAATAAAAGTGAAAAATAGAATAAGTATAAGAAAAAAACTTGAATCAAGAAAGAGAGAGAGTAAAATAATAAAATCCAGTAGCCGACATTGTGTTTAGGTAGACTCGTAATAGAAAAGTCCCCACAACCACTCTTTTCCCTTTAATGAGATAACTAACATCCTTGCGATTAGAAGAAGAAAATCAATATTGTACCAAGAAGGTTCAACTCCCCCTCCATCTTTCTCATTGTGGACAACCCTCATCATTTTCATCAAACAATGACAACATAATTAGTTTTGAGAATAATTAGTGGCTAAAATTCTCTACATTGAAGTATAATAGAAATATAGTGTGCTTGGAGGTCCTAATATTAGTGTGTATTGGGTAAAGAGAAATATGTGAAATCTCTAGACTCAATCATAATTTGGGTTTCAATAACATGGGTTTTAATAATTGGGTCATGATTTTTTAGTTGGTGGTATGAGTCATACTTTTAAGTGGGCTAAAGTACATGCATGGATGGTATAAGTGGCTTTGGTGAAGTTTGTTAGGTTTGGGTTTGTGAAATCTATCATTATGAATAAGTGTTTGATATTCTATAAAGAGATAATTTGGGTCTATAATTCATAACTAGTGGTGGTAGTGATTGAGGAACCAGGGTTTCAGAACCAAGTAGCAACAATGGAACCATTCTGAGTGGAAAAGTTTGGAAGGAAAGGTGGATGAGTTCCAAAGGCTACATTGTTCACTAGAAGAAGTTGATAGAGTTGGTGCATTAGTGGGTAGATAGGGATTTCATTGATCAAGCATTGGAAGAAAAAAAAGTTCAAATATCAGAATAACTAGTAGAACTAGAAAGGTTTTTGTGGATATCATTTATAAATAGATGGGAGTGAGCCACTTGCTCAATGTTGGGTGGTTGTCATTATTCTTTGGATGGAATGTAATTGTTTTTCCATTTTCTCCTTGGTAGTGTTCTATATTGTGTACTTATAACTCAATGAGGTTGTTATACTATTCTTCTATCATTTTAAAGTTACATTGTTGCTATGAAGTAATAATTTTTTCAGAATTATGAAAATTCTTGATGTTCTACGTCTAGTGTTCTCTTTCTGTTTTGCTTTATTCCACTTCGGGAGTGAGTGGAGGGTTTTGTTGAGCATAGATTTGGTGCGTGGTTGGAGTGTGAAGTTTCTTAGTTCGGATATACTAAGACTATAACTTATTTTTAAATTCTTCTCTGTTGGTTTTGTATTGTTGGATAGAATTTTGGATTCTAGGGATCCAACTTGGTTTAATTTATCCAGGCTTTGAAAGAGTGTGTCTAATCATTCTTTAGTTTCATATGATATCTGATGTTTAATTTATTCATTTATTTTTCATGTTCAACTAAATATTGGGATCAATTAGAAGTTGTGTCACTCAACTATGGGAATTTTTGACTATTTAAGTATCATGATTCATCGAATGATTTTTCTCTAACTCTTGGTTTCCATTAATTTGTAATTATTTTTTTATTTTTAAAATGATGTGCTAAATTGTGTATATGAAGAAAATTTTATTAAATAAAAAAAAGTTTATGTAATTATTATTGTTCTTAAAAAATTAAAATATGGATTTTTTTATTAATAATATATAAATATTTTTAAATTCAATAGTGTTTTTTGGGTCTAGATCCATATAATTTAATTTTAAATAATTTGAGACATAAATATTTCTAGAAAATATACAATGTTACTTTTTATAAGACATATATACATGTTTTGATTATTGTTGTCAACTATATAAAAATATCTAATGAAATGATTTGAAGTATAAAAAGATTTAATTATTTGATACGAAACTAGTTTGAGTAGAGCACTTAGAATTAACTGATTAAAGTAAATTATAAAAAATAATGGTGTAATGAGAGCTTTAATAATTGATCAAAGAAAATTTTAAAAATAATTTTGTATGTGATACTTGATATAATGTTTGGATTTTTCATGTACTGTATATTGGAATTAATGAGAATTTGTATCCCTTAAAAGATGGGAATTTGTGACTATTTGAGTATTATGACTCATTTTATGATTGTTTTTGACATTTTTGTTTCCAGGAATTTATTATATTCTTGTTTTAAAAATGATGTGCTAAAATGTGTATATGAAGAATATTTTCATAAAAAAATAAAAAGTATATATCATTCTCATTGTTCTTTAAAAAATCATGTATCACATATTATTAAGAATAATATATAAATATTTTTAAATTGAATAGTGTTTTTTGAGTCTAGGCACATATAATTTATTTTTAAATAAATTGAAACATAAATATTTAAAAAAAATACAATGCTATTTTTTTAAATTATAAATATGTTTTGATGATTGTTTTTAACTATATGAAAAACTCAAATGAAATGTTATGAAGTAGAAAAAAATTTAATAATAGTCTGTGTGGATCTATTGGAATTAAATGGTCAATGGACATTAAAAAAATAATGAAGGTGTAATGAGATCTCCTCTAAATGAGTTTAACATCATGAAATATATTATTTAACTTATTTATAAATGATAAAATGATTTTTTTTCTAATTGTCACGAGATATATTTGAAGCTAAATAATGAGACAATAATGTCAATTATGGTAGGCCAGGATAACAAAGTTAAGACTTATATTCTAAAGCCATATATTTCACATTCATAAATTCCAAATCTTTGTGTCAAAAAATATAGTATAAGTTTTAAAAGTTAACATTAGTGTGCCCATAATTTTTATTTTTTTTATTTTAATATAATTTATAGATTTATAATTTTTGAATACTAATCAATAAATGGTTATTGTCATTGTATCTTTTGTAACCTTAAAGATTCAATAATCAATTATAAAAAATTCTTGAGTTTGTTTTTTATTTATCACATGTGTATATTTTGTTATTATTTTTATAACATATATGCATTCTTATCTTATTCAAAATCACAAATCTCTATATTAATGTCCCAACCTAAATGTTTCAGTGTATATTGGTTATTTTTTCATCCTTGGGGGTGTTGTCTAAATATTTTTTCATTATCTTATATAATGTTTCTTGACTATTTGTATTCACTAATCTTTAAAAATTAACCTAAAAACCTTATCATATGTTGTGAATATCAGGTTTTTCCTTTCTAGGGATGCTTAATGTATTCAAATACTATGAATCAATTATATATTATAGGGTAAGATAAAACAACAAAAAAAGTCCTTGTTTGGAAATATGAAATGATTGGTGAGAAAAGGCATGCATTTAAGTAGACCGACCAAAACTGATGTTGGTAGATTCAGGGGTAAATATTTATTCTGTTCATTTTTATATCATTATTTTTGTAATAATATTTTTTTAATTATGTGAGATAAAAATGTGAAAATTTATATCTATTCAATTAAAATTATGTGTTTAATGTTTAATATTTATTGAAAATATGACTTTTTATTTTTCACTTTTAAGAATAATGTAGTATGGGTCACCCCGCAAGTCGAACTACTTATATTGTAAATGGAACATAAATAATTTTTTTTAAATCCACATTAAATGTGGGTATAAATTAACCAAATGTATTTAGGCCCAATCTAGTCAAATCCATTAATCATCTACACCCCTTGAATCTTGCATCGATCAGTATCAAAGATTTGGTTGATGTGATAGAAAAACCATTATTTTATTTTATTAGTCCTTTATACATTAACCTTGTTTATTCCTTGTCTTCAATTACCAATTAAAAAATATTTTTTATTTCTTTAAAAAATTTAGAATTGATTGTTGTTATGAATTATTCTAAAAAATACTATATAACTAATTATCCACACTTTTAAATTTTATTCAGCAGAAGTAATTAACTTCTTAAATATTAAATTATATTAATGGAAAAAATTGGAGATGAAAACTCAGATGATACATTTCCTTTCCACATATTATGTTTTACAATATTTAGAAAATTCAAGTTATCAGTGATTAGAAAAAGAAAAGAAGAACACATTACATATTATTCTACACTCATTGTTTTATCCTCTTCATTATCAGCACATTAAATTATCTATTTCTATTAAATCATTTAACCTTTTCATTTTCTTAATATCTACATTTCAATATTTGTATATTTTTCCCTAAATCTACTTCTAACCTCAAAAGATATTTTATCCAACACACCATATTCATTACTTTATTTTCTCATTTCACCATTATTGCCACCCATGTGTTTGGTGATCAACCAAATTATGATTTGTATACATTAAATGAAATAAAACTATAGAAAATTATATCTTATCCCTTATTAGCATATTTTAATATTATATTCACTTATGTGTTTTATTGGGACCACAAGTACATGTAAATATATTTATGCCTTCTCATACGATGCACCAAGTATATGAATCTTATATCCATCTTGGTTTAATTATACACGTATTGAATGTATGTGTAATTGTTTCTTGGATTTATATGATTTTTGATGTTTAATTTCTTCCTTTCATTTTATTGTTCAATTAATATATACTTTGTTATTTGTATATGAGATCCTTGATATAATAATAGGATCTCTCATAGACCTTGGTATGAGATCAATTATAAGTTGTATCTCAAATGTAGGAATATGTGACTTTTTGAGTATCAAAATCCATTGAATAATTTGATATAATTCAGAAACATAATGATTTAACAAATATAATATTTTCATATTTTGGTTTCCATTAGGTATTTATTTTTTTATTTCAATGAATTAGGGATAAATGGTTTGAATGAAGGGTATTTTTTAAATAAATATAAAAAGACCATAACATTCTCCTTATCCTTCAAAAATTGAAACATGACATATTTTCATAAATCATACATAAATATTATTATATTTATTTCATGAAATATCCCTATTAATTCCCTTCTCGGGATTGTTATGATGATATGAGTTACCCATGAATCATAATGGCGTTGAGCCTACTGTAAGGTCCTCATCATTATCTTGATCCCAAAGGAATAACATAGTGGCTGACATAGGTTTCTCTTGAGGTGATCACTCAACTAATAATTCATCATGGGATTCATCACTTTTTGTGTGTGGATTTTTTAGCTTAATTAAAATTAAAATAATAATAGAGGAATGTGGTTTTGTGTGTTATGAATTGGTTAAAGGAAATTGAATGATATAAAATAAAAGAAAGAAAAGAAAAAAAATAGTGTTAGATGGATAAAAGACTGATCCAAAGGATGAGTTTAGTGTCATGATCATTATTAATTAAATTATATTTCATTCAAATTTAATGATCTGAATATATATCGTTCCTCCAAACATATACCTATATTTGATGAAGAATTGGTGAGCACACTCAAGAGCCTCTCAAAGTGTGTTAACAAACCAATTTATCCTTGGAGGTTGTGTATATAACTAACCTATCCTAAGTTCGTAATCTCACCCAACTCCAGACCGCATCTCATGTTCCATTCAAAACCTATGGTGCTCAAATAATCTATATACTTATTTCAACAAAAGAAGGGATGTTAAAATTGGATTAATAGTGGAAAAAATAAGGATTTATGTAACATGAAGTGAAGAGTGACAACCATCACTCATCTCCCATATCAATTTCTCCCTTACTTGAGTTATAAAAACATAATTAATAAAACTAATTGAATAAAACTAGGGTAGGTAGAACCTCCCCCTTGGATCAACCCCGTTTTAGTTCTCCATAACCATAGAGTGTGAGAGGTTTATGATGGAAGAATACAAGGTCATTTTAGTAGAAGTGTAACATAACATTACTAGCATTTAGGTACTTCTAACCCTTTTTAGTCATATCTTATTTGGGGATTATGTTGGGTTGTTTTTGGGTGAATTTTGGAGATTTTTGAAGGTTTATAGGATTATTCATGGTTGGAGAACAGTTAGTGCAAACTATGTGGGTCATCCTAGGATACCGTGCACCTGATGATTGAGTTTTAAAGGTGGGAACATGATGAAAAACACTTTTAGTGTTAATTATGGGGCCTAACCCCCAAACCATGTGGTTTTGGATAATAGATAATTCATTATTGTCACATAATTTGGAAAAACCTATAGCCAAACCAAGAAAATATTTCCAGTGGCCTAGGAGGGTACACACAGCTAGTGAAAGATTTTTCAAACCATGTGGGAAAACCATGAATATTTCTATAATATCCCAGTAAGAGGTATACAATTTTTCAAGACATATGTCCAAACCATATGATGAGAATTAAATTCTCTAATTTTTTATCAAATTCTTGAGACCCTCATTTTACATTATAAACTCCTCACAATTGAACCATAGTAGGAATATTTGTATGGAAATCTTCCTCCCATAGAAGTTGAGTTTCTTGACATGTTTCTTGCTAACATTTCTAGGTTTCCACCAGTTATAGAGGTAGGTTTTTCTTTGACTTGGTTTTAGGTACCCAACCTATTTTTATTCCCTCTTAGTAAATGGAACTAGAAGAATTGGAGGAGTTAAAGACATATCTTGATGATTTGATGTCAAAGGTATTAATTCTCCCTAGTGTGTCTCCCTAGGGAACATTAGTGATTTATTCTAAGAAGGTTGATAGAACCCTTCTCTTTTATGTTAATTATTAAAAGATCAATTAGTTCATGGTTATGAATACATATTCTTTTCCCTGAATCGATGATTTTTTTGACTAGATGAAATGGGAGATGTGGTTATTAGAGATTGATCTCCAGTCTTATTATCACCTACTTAGGATCAAAGAGTCTGATATCCCCAAGACTACCTTTAGGAGCAGGTATAGTCATTATGAGTACCTTTTTATACCAATTTTTTATGGAATGATCCAGTGATGTTTATGGTATTAATAAATAGGATATTCTATCAGTATATTCACTCTTTTGTAGTGGTATTTGTGAAAAACATCTTGGTTTACTATAAGACTTAGGATGATCATGTGTGTCACTTGAGAGTAGTTCTATACATCTTGATAGGTTACATACTTTATTCTAAGGTCGATAAATGTATTTTGTGGATTCGAGAGGTAACGTTCTTGAGACACATGGTTTTTGAACATGGTAATTCATTTTTTACTTTGGATGGTGAAAGCTATTATGACCTAGGAAGAACAAAAAAATGTCTTTGAAATTTATAACTTCTTGTGATTAGTGGGGTATTATGGCTAGTTTGTGAAGTATTTCTCAAAGATGGGTTCTCCAATGATGACTCACACTCAAAAGGGAGTGAAATTTATACAGTATTCTAAATGCAATGCTTCCTTTGATGAGTTAATGTTTCATTTGAATTCATCTCCTATGTAAACTCTTCTAGAAGCTGATTAGGGTTACATGGTCTTTTGTGATGCATCTGTTTTAGTATTGGTTTGAGTCCTTATGGAGAGTGAACATGTTATGGCTTATGAAACTCGAAAACTTTGACTTAATGATGAAAAACTATCCCACTTGTGATATTGAACTCATAACTGTATTGCACACTCTGAATAGTTAGCGACATTGCCTTTTAAGAAAAAATTTTACCATATAGTTTGATCATAAAATCTTGAGTTATATCTTCTTATAAAAATATTTGAATCTTTGGAAGAGATGATGGGTAGAGTACTTGAAATCCATTTATTCTGACATTTCCTACATTCCTAGTATGGAGAATGTTGGTGCTGATGATTTAAGATGGAAAATTCTATCCGAGTATATAGACGAATATTTTGGGGAATGGAATATCATGTTTTTATTTTCTCATATCCCCTTGGTTGTTTGAGAGGATAATACTATGGTTGTTTTATTAAATGTTCATTTGACTTCCTCACTTATCAAGATGGTTATTTAGTAACAATATCTTGATGATGGGTTCTAAGGAATTATGGATTCTTTATATGGTGGGGAGACTATTTAAGAATGGTCTCTATATTTAGAGGCTATCCTATGCTTCTAGAGTTATCATGTCACTCCTTTTCCTTTAAGGAAGGCCATGATGGGGTATTTATTTAATTCCAAGTGGGAAGTACACCCTAGCACTACACAGATGTTTTATGATATGATACAATGTTTTTCATGGTGAGGTACGAGACATGAAATTTTTTATTTTGTTTCTCATTATTACACTTTTCAATAGATTAAGGCTGGACATCATAATCATTCAGGTCTTCTTTAACCACTTCTTACACTAACATGGAAGTGGGACAAGATATCAATGGACTTTGTGGTTGGTTTATCTCATACACCTCAAGGAAATAATGCGACAACGTTAGTGATTTGATGATTAGAAAAATCATCTCAATTTATTACCATTAGTGATATGACCAAAGTTGAGTACTTGGGGTGTTTGTATATGTAGTAGATAATTAGATTACATATATTTATGTATACCATAATCTTCGATAGGTATACATAGTTCACTTCTCATTTTTGGAGAGGCCTCTAGGAGGTGATGAGATCCCAGGTAAATTTAAGAATGGTGCACCATCCTCGGATAGATGGTTAGTTATAATGGGATATATATTTTTTTTAGTACACACTCTCAGCTTTTGTTCTTGACTTTATAGGATCTTGGGATTTCCATTTGGGACTGGTCAATTTTTTCAACAAAAATAGATACCATTCATCCATCAGTTTAGAAACTTTTGAGGCCTTATACGGCCGACCATGTAGATCTCCACTTTGTTGGTCAGAGATTGGTGAAGCTTCTTTGGTTGGAGCTAGTTTCATCCAAGATATGACATCAAAGACTTAGTTTATTCATCATAGAATGGTAATGACACAGAGCCGATATAAATATTTTATGGATCTTTGACATCTACCTTTGGAGTTTTTTGTTGGTGACCTGGTGTTTTGAGAGTTTTACCTCAATTGGGACATCGATGGCTTGGAATGTAGGTAAATTTAGAACTGATATACATGAGACTGTTTGAGGATGTTGATTAGATTAGAAAGGTGGATTACCACTTGGATTTTCCACCACAGATGATGTCAATCCATAATGTGTGAATTTGTGACTATTTGAGTATCCTGAATCATCAAATGATTGTTTTCAACATTTTGGTTTTCATTAATTCAATATATTAATATTTTAAAAAACATGTTCTAAATTGTGTATATGAATTATATTTTCTTAAATAAAAATAATTTTCTATAGCATTCTAATTGTTCTTCAAAAATTAAAATATCACATATTTTAAGAATAATATAAAAATATTTTTAAATTCAATAGTGTGTTTTTTGTCTAGGTTCATATAATATATTTTTAAATAAATTGAAACAAAAATATTTCAAAAAAATAATTTTTTTAAAAACTTATATAAACATGTTTTGATGATAGTTTTCAACTATAGGAAAATCTATAATGAAATGTTATGAAGAAAAAAAGCATCAATAATAGTCCATGAGGATCTCTTGGAATTAAATCATCAAAGGAAATAAAAAAATAATTGAGGTTGAATGAGATCTCCTCTTAATGAGTTTAACACCTTGAAGTATATATTTTTATGTTATTTATAAATGATAAAAAGGATTTATTGTCTAATTATCATGAAATATATTTAAATCCAAAGAATAATATAATAATGTCAATTATGGTAGTTCAGGACAACAAGGTTAAGAATTATATTCTAAATCCATTTGTTGCACATTTATATGTCCAAATATTTATGTCATAACAATATAGTATAAGTTTTAAAAGTTAGAATTAGTATGCTAATAATTTTGATTTTTTGATTTTAAGATAACTGGTATATTTATTCCTTTTAACTACTAAACTTTAAATGTTTATTGTCATTTTATCTTTTGGAACATTAAATATTCAGGAGTCAATTATAAAATCTCTTTGATTTTGTATTTTATCTATCACATGTGTAACATTTTTATTATTTTTCTTTCATTTATGAATTATTTTCTTATCAAAATCAGAAACATCTAAAATCCTAACCCAACCTAAATGTGTTAGTGTATATTGGTTATCATGTTCATCCTTATCCATGATTTCTAAATATTTTATCACGATCTTATATAGTGTTTCTTGACTACATTTATTCACTGATATTTTAATCTCATCCCCACCCCCTTGTAATATATTTTGAATATCAGTTTATCCATTTTTAGGGATTCTTAGTTCTTATCAACTCCTTTGGATCAGGCATATCTTATAGGGATAGATGAAACAATAACAAAAATACATAATTTTAATGTCTAAAATTATTAGTGAGAAAAGGAAATCATTTAAGTAGACCTACCTAAATATATTTTTGTTGAATCATGGGTAAATAAGTTTTCTTTTAATTTTTATAGAATTATTTTTGTAATAACATATTTTTTTAATTATTTGAGAAATATATGTATAAAATGATATCTATGAAATTAAAATTATGTTTTTAATGTTTAATATTTTTTCAAAATATTTCTTTTTATTGTTTATTTATAAGAATAATTATGTCTCGGTCACCTCAAAAGTTGAACTATTTATAATGAAAATGGGGAGTAACTCAATTTTTTTAAATCGACATTAAATATGGGCATAAATAAACCTAGTGTATTTAGGATTTACCTAGTGAAGTACATTAATAATTTACACCCTTTTAATCTTTTACTAGTCGGTATTAATGATTATGTTGATGTGATTGAAAAATCATCCTTTCATTTTATTATTCCTTTATACTTTAACCATGTTTATGTCTTTTTTATATATGAATCCATAATTTTTTTTAATTTCATAGAAATTATTTATAATTGGTTCTTGTTTTGAGTTATTTAAAATATATCATGTAACCAATTATTCATAATTTGAAAATTTATACAACATAAGTAATTCATTTCATCAAAATTAAATAAGAAAAATGGAAAATTTAAAGATAAAAACTCAGAAGATACACATTCTTTCTACATATTATGTTTTACAATATTGAGCATAATAAGGTTTTGAGTGATTAGAATAGAAAAGAATAAAAACATTGGATATTATTATACTCACATTTTATTATACTCTTCTTTATTATCACATATAATTTTCTCTTAATATTACATCATTATCCCTTTTTATTTTCTTAATATCTACATTTAAATATTTATATATTTTTCCTTAAATCTATTGCTAACCTCACCAGTGATTTTAGGAAACACACCATAATCATTACTTTATTTTATCATTTCTCTATTGTTTCCACCCATGTGTTGGGTTTTATAAGCTTATGATATATCCCAAATGAAGTGAAATTAAAAAATAAAATCCAGCTATGATCAACCAAGAGATGAGTTTTATATATTAAATGAAATAAAACCAGAAACAATTATACCTCGACCTCTCTTAGTCTCTATTAATCTTATATTCACTTGTGAATTTTATTGAGAACACATGAACCATAAAATAAATTTATTCCTTATCAAATGATACACTAACTATATGAATCTTGGATCTAACTTGGTTTAATTATCCAATTATTGAAATTAAGTGTAATTATTTCTTGGTTTTATATGATATTTGTTGTATAATTTCTTCCTTTCATTTTCATGTCCAACTAAGCTTGAATGATTTATTTTTATATGAGATCCTCGATATGATACTTGGATATATCATGGATCATATTATGGGATGAATGATAAGTTATATCTCAAATGTAGGAAATTATTACTATTTGAGTATTAAAATTTATTGAATAATTCAATAGGATTCAGAAACTCTATGATATAAAAAATATAATATTTTGAAATTTTGGTTTCCTTAAGTTCATTATTTTTTTTATTTTAAATAATTTTTTCTAAATGGTGTGAATGAATGGTATTTTCTAAATAAATATAAAAATATCATAGCACTCTCTCTATCCTTCAAAAACAAAAACATGACACATTTTTAGGAATCATAAATAATTTTTTTATTTTTGTTTTATTACCTATCCCCTCTAATTCCATTCTTGATATGGTTATGAAGACAGGATTGAACCTTAAATATCACTGATGTTGGGCTTATTGTGAAATCCAAATCAATATTTTTATCCCAAAAGATTAGCATAATGGTTAACCTATATTGTATGTGGAGGTGGTTACTCAATTAGTCATTCTTCATGGGAGTTTTTACTTTATTGAGATTTTTATAGTTTAATTAAAATGAAAACAATAATATAGGAATTTGGTTATTTGTGTGCTGAATTAAATAAAGTGAATAAAATAAGATAAAATAAAATATAGAAAAGAAAATAAATAAAAAACAAAAGAATTGATAGAAGGAAAAATGATTAATCCAAAGGTTGAGTTTAGTGTCATATTCATAGTTAATTAAATTATATTTCATTACAGTTAAATTATTATATTATTTACCATTCCTCTAATATTCTTCAACTATTTGACATTGGAGTGGATAGAATGCGCAAAGTCCTATCAAATTTCACTAACATCCTACTTTATCAATGAAGATTGAGCATAAAATACACCTCTCTTGAGTTCATAATCTAACCCAACACATGATCACATCCCACATGTAATTAAAAACTTGTGTTCTTGAATAATAAATATATTTAGTGAAATAGAATAAGATATGTTAAAATTTATTTAACAGTGGAATAAATAAGGATTTAGGTATTGTGAAGTGAATAGGACAACTGTCACTCAACTCCCACATCTCTTGTTATATTTCTTGAATTAGAACGAAATAATGACCAAAATTAAATGAATAAAAACCAAAGCTGAAAGAACCTACCCCTTGGATCAACACTATTTATTTCTCTCTAACCATAGAGTTTGAGTAGTTTATGAGGGAAGAACACAAGGTGGTTTTAGTGTAAGAAAAGTGAAAAAGTGAAGATGGAAATAGAATAAAAACACTAGAATCTGAAAAAAAAGAGTAAAATAATAAAATTCATCTACTATTATGGTGTTTAGGTAGACTAGTAATAGAAAAATCCCAAAAAATCCCTTTTACCTTTAAATAGATGACCAACATCCTTGAAATTAGATTAAGAAAATTAATATTGTACCAAGAAGGTTCAGATCCACCTCCATCTTTCTCCATGTGGATAACCCTCATCATCATCATCAAACAACCAAAATAGTATCAGTTTTGAGAATAATCAGTGTCTCGACTTATCTATATTCAAGCATAGTGAAAATATGGAATGCTTGTAAGCCCCGATGTATATTTTTATTAGGTGGAGATAAACACATGAAAGATCTAGACCCAATCATAATTTGGGATTCACTAAAATGGGTTATCGTTATTGGGTTGGGATTTGTTCAACTGTTGCTTCAGGTTAGACTTATAAGTGGGATTAAGTACTTCTAAAATTGGCTAGAATATGGGGCTTTGGTGAAGACTATTAGGTTTAGATATGTGAGAAGTATTTTCTGACTAAGTGTTTATCATTCTAGAAGGAGAGATATTGGGATCATAATTCATAACCAGTGGAGTTAATGATAGAAAAAATTGGGGTTCAGAACCAAGAAACAACAATGGAACCATTTAGGTGGAAAAGTATTGAAGGGATGACATATGAGTTCTAAATTATTCATTATTCACTAGAATATATTGATAGAGTATATGTTTCAGTGGGTAGCATGAAATTTTTTTAATCAAGCTTTGGATGACTAAAACGATTAGAAGGTAGAAAAACCGAATAAACTGGAAGGGATGTTGCAGAGCTCATTTGAAAATAGATGGGCATGGTCCACTCGCTCAATGTTAGATGGTTTCCATTATTCTTGGGATTGAATATAAAGTTTATTTTTTCATTTTCTCCTAGGTAGTGTTCCATATTCAGAACTTCTAACTCAATGAGGTCTTTCTATTATTATTTTTTTAAATTACACTGTTTCTGTGGTGTGGGACTTGTTCCAAACCATGAAAATTATTGGTGTCTTTTGTTGAGTGTTCTCTTTCGATTTTTCCTTGTTCTACTTCAAGGGTGAGATAAGGATTTTTTGAGCATTGATTTGGTGCATAGTATGGGCGGTAAGCTTCTCATTTTTGATACACTAAATCCGTAACATATTTTTCAATTATTATTTTTTTGGATATGTATTATTGGATAGAATTTTGGAGTCTAGTGGTTCAAATTAGTTTAATTTATCTATGTATTGAAAGAGTGTGTCTAATCATTCTTTGTTTTCTTATGACATGTGATTCTTAATTTCTACATTTCTTTTTCATGGTCAATTGAATATTGGAATCAATGATATGTTTTTCCCTCAAATGTGGAAATTTTTGACTATTTATGTGTCACGATTCATCAAATGATTGTTTTTGACATTTTAGTTTCCATAAAATATCCAAAACCAAGAAAACAATCACAAATTGTTTTCCAACATTAATAAAATGATCCATAATTATTTTTACACATGTAGGGATTTATCGTACATCAATGTCATGACCCCCTCCCTCCAAAGATCCCTATTCTAGGATAGTAATGAGGAAAGAGAGATAATGACCCATGAGTCCCACCTCTAGTAGGCCCTGGGGTGGAGACCAACACCATGTGTATAAAAGTCTCACAAAATGGGATCCATTACCCTATTTAAAGAAAAAAGATCTAGAGATAATATGTTTTATCCCAAAAAAACTCAAAGATATATAAAAGAAAACAAAAATTCATCCCACATGAATGTTTAAAATAAAACTATTACTAGTGAAAAAGTCTCCAAATTAAGTACCAAAACCAAGCTAAAGTAATGAATCAACAACTGTCCCAAATCCCAAGATAGTAACGCCCATCACGGTCCACAAAATCCTCTTGGAAACTTGAAAATAGTTTTATATACATAGGGTGATCATAAAAGTATACTTAGTAGGAAAACCAAAGTCTCTCATGCACATGTGAAAGAGGCATACTAATTCCCCTTTTAGAAAACAGTAGAACCAAACATCACCTAAAAAGGTATACTAACCACCCTAACCTGACTAAGTCATTTTCACCAAATAATTCAAGTCAAGTAAAGTAATATAATAAGAACATCAATAATAGGGTACCACACACACAACTTTCCCACTGATTATCCACTCTCACACCCTAACAGAAAACATTATGGTGCTCCCACCTCTTATGAACACACCACATCACAATCCACCTGCACAAACTTGGGAATCATAACCACACCTCGTCCCATCATTGGGGCCATGGGACACATCACATCTTGCCTGAAAACACATGTGCCCCATTGCACATCACATACCACCTCCAAACACCTAGGCCACATACCACATTGCATCCCGAAAACACCTGAAAAATCACAACACATATCACCTCGAAGATAACTAGGAAAACAAAACACATCTCATCCTAAAGAAACATGGGAAAAACAAAATATTTCATCCCAAAGATACCTAGGAAAACAAAACTCACCCTCACACACCTGGTCCCCACAAACCACAACCTCCCTGAAGAATCATGGGCTACCACTGCCTAGAAGAAGAAGCATGGAAGATATGGTTACCAGAAATCCATCCACCCACCATGATGTTAGGGAAAGACACCCCCCCATGAATATGGGGGTGTTCAATGCATAGTTCGCAACTATGGTGGGGTGAGTATAGAGATCCAAAAGAAAATACATGTATATATAGATATAATACCAAACCCTCCTACCCAACCTATGGGTTCTCAATCAAACAACCAACTCAAAAAACCTCCAAATTCACTGCTACCTCTAAATGAAATTACCACAAAAACATGCCGCAACTTATTTCCAATTACCAACTAATTTTTATAAAACATTACCATTCTTCATCCATAATTCATTTATTCATTCTGTTAACCAAACCAACCCAAGCTAGTCCCAAACATTATTAATCAGTCATTTATTCACCCATTCCATTTCTATACTGGAAAATACCAATAACATAATATAAAAAGTAACACAACCAAAGTATATACATGGAGAAACTCTTGGAGAATTACCCATACCAACCAAAACAAGTCCCCAACTCTAAACCACATCCAGTAACACAACCAAAGAACAACCTTATTGCATCCCAATTGAACAAGACTACACAACCATTATACAATCAATAAATCTCTCAACCTAATATTCTATTACATGTCTAGGTTGGATATCATCTAAAATTTTATCCACTGAACCTCCCAAACCAACCCATAGCACACACTTGTGCTTTAACAACATACCATAACACAAACCAAAGTGTATCCACACATCACAATAAGGCCACTTCACATTACATCAGCCCCACACACATAACCAAAATATCCCAAAAAACAATCACCCTATACCATATCATAAAACAATTCCCAATATAACAAGGAATCCCTTATTTAATTACACTTGTTAATTCTAGGGTTTTCACAATGTTGGGAAAAAATACCTCAAGGTAACATTGCAGCATTTTTGGGTTGACTGTGTTTGTTGACAAAGAAGGTTTCCATGTTGAATTGTCGAGTTCCAGAGAATTTGTTGAAAATACATGTTGACAAAGAACAATGACAAAAGAATGGACAATCTGAAGGCGATACAAAATGAGTAGTACAAGGTGCCTCCGTTTTCCAGTGTTTGCCAAATTTTTGGGGTCCAAAATTTGGAGTTTGGTGAGCATCGCGAAAGGTGGATATCCTTTAAGATCTCATCAAAATATGCAAAAGGGATGAATTTCACAAAGATATGATTCATGGACTGAATTTTGTGAAGGCAAGAAGAATGTTGACGGTGTTCTTCGAGATTACGTCAAGCTTAGTGAATGGCAGAGGATGAAGCGTATCACGGCGGTGAAGGGCTTTACGAGGGAGCTTCACGATGAAGGTGTGAAGGGATTGATGTTGATGATCTGCGATTATGTCAATCTCCACAATAGGAAAATTTCTGTGGTGCTTCACGATTCTGAGAGAATTTCAGTGGGAACTTCGGAGCTTCGCGATTTGAGATGACGTGGCATTGACTTCGCAAGGAAAGTTCGAGGGTCAGTGGAAACACCTATAAATTGGCTTCAACCTTTTCAAGAGAAGTAGAATAGAAGAGAGAGATTTCAAAGAAAATCCTTTTCTCTCGGTTCACAAAGGGGGTTCGCGAAGACAGTGTGCTTCGCGAAAGAATAGCTTTGTGTTGAATAATCTTGCTCTGCAAAAATTGTGAGCTCTGCGTTGTCTCAGTGAGCTTCGCGAGGGAAGTCACTCTATGAAGACTTGAGCTTCACGAGAGTGCTTCGCGAGAAGGCAGTATCTTCATGAAGGCTTATTTGAGATTCACGAAATTGGGAGCCTCGCGAAGTAGGGTGCTTTACGAAGGTGTTTCCAAAGTGAGTTTCCCAGTGTTCAGGGGCACATGGGTATTCCTCAGTGGATGAAATCTGGACATTAATAGAGAATATACAAATAGTAGAGGATGCATTCATTAGTGATAATAAAGAGACCAAAATGTCTATAAACTGTGAGTGGATACTTTCTAGAGAAGTGAGCATAGGAAGAGGAAGAAGGTGATCTTCTCCACCGACAGTGAGCCAGAGAGAGACAGGGAGTGACCCTTGGGAAAGCAGTGAGATGACCATAAACTTTGTAATGGTAGTGAGCCTAGGAATAGAAGTGATCTAGCCGAAACATTATTGGAAGTGAGCCTTAGTGGATTTGGTATAGCAACACGTCGCCATTGTATTCTCCTTGGAGGTAACCCAGTGAGGGTGAACCATGTAAAAATATCTGTGTCTACCATTTTTCTTCCCTGCATTTCATTCAAAGCCTCATCATCAGATAAAGAAGAAAAGAAGTGGTCATAATAAACACACAAGTGCAAACAATGCAACCCTTTTAATAAAGAGGTCAAGATCCAATGGGGCAAGAAGAATCTAGAAAAGAATATCTACACCCTGATTCACCCCCTCTCAGGGTATATAGGCCCCTATTGGTATTAACACACAGAAAATGGGTAATCCCGGGGCATCCCTTTATTATCCAAGTGTACATTACTTTCCAGTTTTCATTTAGGGTGATACCACAACAACCACAACGAAAGTAGCACATACAACATATATAACAAGTGAAAACAAATCCACCAATGAACACCATTTTCAGCAGGGCGTTTAGCCCATATAACCATAATCTCACAAATAATAGCAAAGCTATGAAAAGGATACAATAAACCCCTCTACCCTTTTAATTAAATTATCTTGTTCTTTATCTTTAATTAATCTATCACAACTATAATCCAAGGTTAACAAATGAAAAACCCACCCTTTATGATGCACAAATAAAAAGAGATAAGGGAATCCCTACCTCGAAGGGGTCTCAACATTATTCGCATAAATACAGATCACGTAACGGTCCTCCGATCAACTAACCTATAAGATCTTCATCCATCCAAGGACTCCACAGTACCACCGTACTAAGAAAAAATGAGAGAGACCCAATTAGTAATCATGGATAATCACTCACCATGGAACGCTGAGGATATATAAAGGAGAAAAAAACACAAACTGAGGGAAACTACTAGAAAAAAAAGGGAGAAAATACCTTAAATCACCAAAGATCACCAGTGAATGATCACTGAGATCAAAGGATTGAAGAGGGAGGAAGAAGTTTATATGAATTCCTTGGGTTGCCTAGGGTTTTTCTAGAATGAGATGTGGGAGAGAAAATGGCAGAGTGAATCAAATTTTGGGAAAAAAGAGATTTTAAAACAGATTTGGGTCAGGGTATTACACAATGAGTAATAACATTCGATGTCAAGTAATAACTAGGGTTTGGTTTCTTCCAAAAAACCAATTTCCCCTTGATTTTATTTTAGTTTTAAAACCCCAAAATATTACACATTTTTAATCCCTCTTTCACGCTGTGTAAAAGTATGCACGTCGTGAATCTTTCTAGGACAAATTAGGAAACCAAACTTCATGTCATGAAATAAAGTTACACAGTGTGTAATCTCCCAACATCCTACTTTTAACAACTGAACTTATCCAAACTCCCTCTGAGCATCATATAAGAACTTTAAATGGGAAACTCATAAGGTAACATTCGAGGAAGGAAAAAACCATTACATTAGGTACCTCTAAATTGATTCTCATCCTTGAGAATCCAAAATCCAGCCCAGGAGAAAAAGAGGTCCAAACAACCACCCTGTGAGATACCACTCAAGGATCTCTCTACATTTGAAACAAAGTTAACAACCAAAAAAACCAACATTAAATGATAAAATACCCTATTTGAACATGAGAGTTAGGGAGTTCTATCCTCCATTTCAATATACTATCAGCTCTGGGTAGCACTGACTCATCCATATGGGTTTAATAACATCATAGTTAATGTGTTCCAATTAGGAATCCCGTCCTCCCCTTTCCAAACATCAGGACTTCATCACACATTACACCACACACAACAATACCAAGGGAAAAGAACTCATCTCGAAAAACAAGGTTCAAAAATTACATTTCAAAAAGAAAAGAACAAGGAAAAACTCAAAACAACTCTATGTATTGGGAGTGCATGTACATTTATTACTCCCAATTACTCTCCTCCAGGCCACCATGCCTCCACAAAATATGAACCAAAGGAATCGTCCATCCACGCATCACCTTATCCCAATGATCTTGGATCTCTATTGTCCATTCCACATGTGTCGTATCGTCCTCAATATCCATCTATCCCTATTCAAGGACATGGGATTCAGCATGATGATACTGAAGAAGCTAAGAGACATGGAAAATTTCATGAATCCTATCCAACTGGAGTGGAAACCCCAACTAGTACGCCACTTTTCGAACTCATCCCAACACCTCAAAGGGCCCAAAAAACTCAAGGGAAATCTTTATATCTCTTCCAAACATTCACTTCCCACATTGAGAGGAAAACTTAAAGAAAACTTGGTCCCCAACATCAAACTTCAAGGGCCTCCTCATGGAACCGGTATACGACTTCTACTGGCCCAGTGCTGCTTTCATCCTCTCATGAACAAGTTGAACCTTCTCTGTCATGCGTTGTACCATGTCCAAACAAAGAACATCTGTCTCCCCAACCACTATCCAACATAACGGATAATGAAATCATCTCCTGTAAAATTCCACAAATAGATACATGCCAATGGATGAGTGATAAATATTATTATAAGTGAACTCTACAAAGGACAGGTGTTGTACCCAAGATCTGCCAAATTCTAAGATGAACGCCCGCAACATATCCTCCAATGTATGGATATTTTGCTATATCTTCCCTTCTGCATGGGGGTGCAAAGTAGTGATGAAGTTTAACTTGATTCCAAAATCATGCTATAATCCCCTCCAAACATTTTAGGTAAGCTACATGTCCCTGTCTAGTACAATGGACCTCATAACTCCATGCATCTTCCCCACATCATCCACATACCTCTTCGCTAAGGCAGCCAGTGTGCTGGACTCCCTGATTTCTAAGAAGTGAGCTAATTTCTTCAACAGATCCACTAATACTCTGATATCATCATTGTTGGGTCGGAGACAAACGGGGAATGATGGCAAGAGGGGGGGTGAATTGCCTTTTAAAAAATTGATTAACAAATTAAAATCAAAGTGAAAGTGCAGCGGAAAATAAAGAGGCAAGACACACAAAATTGATAACGGAGTTCGGCCAAAACCCGGCCAACGTCTCCGCTCCCAACTCAACCGTTGAGAGATTCCTACCGCTTGCTTTTCAATGGTTATAGCAAGAAACCCACTAGGCTTTGAGGTAGCACTAGGACCTATTACAGCTTGCTTTTATTGGTTGAGCAAGAACCCACTTACTTTTGATGGTTAAGTAAGAACCCACTAGCCTTTTTAACGGGTGAAGGCTAGCTCACCAACAACTCAAGCCTTTTAAAAGGAAAGGCTTGAAGAAACCTCTTCACACCTTAATGGTGGCGTGAAACCCAAAAGAAAGGGGGATAAGAAAAGAGTTTGGGGTTTGTAGGCACAAACCCAAAATTTAAAGCTCAAAATAAATATACAAAGAAAAACCGTAATTGAGGAAGTCTTGGGCGCCTTTGATTGATTGGAGATGTTTGAAGGCCGCTTCCAAGCTTCTTGGGTGGAGCTCCTTGGATGTGGAAGTTGTTGGAGCACTTGGGGTTCCCTTGGAGGAAGTCGCCGGAGGTTGGCCAATTGATCCAAAATATGCCCGTGGGCTTCCGTATAGTTCCGGTTGATGTCCGGGGCTTCCTCAGCCTTTATTTATAGGCTAGGAACCCTTGGGGAGGCTTCGGAGCCGTTGGAGAGGTCTTCGGAGCCGTTGGGAGTCAAGTGGACAGGCTGGTCAACAGCCCAACGGCTAGTTTGACTGTGTCCACCGGCTGGCCGGTACAGTCCCACCGGTTGGCCGGTGTTTGCAAAAAGTCATTGGATTCCTGTCCAGGGGCCACCGGTCGACCGGTGCCAGAGCCACCGGCTGGCCGGTGGTGAGGCAGTAGCTGACACTGTTGGAGCTGGATGCCACCGGCTGGCCGGTGCAAGGCCACCGGTTGGCCGGTGCTGAGGCAGAAGCTCAGCCTTCTTCCCAGGTGCCACCGGCTAGCCGGTGGTGAAGCCACCGGTTGGCCGGTGGACTGCATTTCAGTCCAGTTTGGCCTTTTTGCCTTCTTGGCCTTCTTGGCCCAAATCCTTGGCACCTTAAATGAATGCCTATCATCCAAAAACACTTAAAACAAAATTAGATAAACAATAAGGTGATTGTGATCATGAAAATCAAACAACGAGGGGAACGAGATGTACAACAATCTCCCCCTATTTTGATGATCACAATCACCGAAACAATTAAAGAAAAAAAAACTGAAATTGAAAGGAAATGATAAGCATGATGAAAAGGATTCTCCCCCAATCAATCAAGAAATTTCTCCCCCTTTGTGATTATCAAAATAGCGTGGGGCATAAAACTTGATTGAGGGAAAGAAATTGAAAATCAAGATTTTAAACCAATTGTTGAAAATTTTGAAATGAAAATTGAATAACAGTTTGAATTGAAAGTTTTGAATCAAAATTGAGATGAAAAATTTGAATTGAAAGTTTTGAATCAAAAACCAATTTTAAATTTGAAATTTGAAACCAAATGAAATTTTTGAAATGAAAATTTTGATACCAAGTGTTGAAATTGAAAGTTTGAATCGAAAATTTTGAAATTACAAAAAAGCTTAAAAGATCCTAACTCCCCCTAAATAAAAACAAAAAGTCACCGGGGAGAGGGATTTTGAAAAGAGATGATTTTAGGCCCGGAGAGACTCGCTAGAAGGGATTTTTCAATCCAAACTTGTCTCATGGCGGGTTTTCTCCTATAAAATTCATCGGAATAGAAGATAGACTTTGGTTGGCCGTACCGGGCGTTTTTACAATTACATTCATAAATGAGATGCCCGGGTTTTTTGCAATAGTTACAAAATTTAAAGCTAGAGCTCCCCCTTACAAAAACAGTGGGTGCATGGGAGGAGGAGGCTTGGTTGGTATAGCCAAGTCCATTGGTGGTTCGGGAAACCCTTTGTGAACCAAGCAAATAGTTCAAATTTTGTTCACCTTGGGTGAACTTGGCTAGGGTCTCCCTTAGGTCTTTGATGGTTGATTCCATAGAATCAACATTTGGAAAATTTTGGATTTTAAGGGACATCTCCTCCTTCTCTTTGAGAAGTTGGTCTTTTTCGGAGGAGAGTTTTTTGAAATTCTTTTTCAACGCGACAAATTTAGAAGAGAGTTCATGAAAACCTTTTTCTAATTGGTCTCTAGCAAATGAGAGTTCTTCATAAGATAAATGATTTAAAGAATTGGAATTTGAAGAACAAGAGGAGGAGTCGGAAGATGTTACCTCATGTTTTGCCATTAGGCATTTTGTACCTTGGACGCTTGAGGAGGAGGAGGAGGAGGAGGTGTCACTCCATGTCGCCTTGAGCACCTTTTTCTTTTTCTTCTTGGCCCTTTTCTTGTGAAGTAGGCAAGCGGGTACGGATTTTGCATCGGGTTCTTGCTTTCGAGTGGGTTCTTGCTTTTGAGCCATGCTAGTACCTTCATGGGTAAGTTCTAAAAACTTCCAAAGATCGTAAGAAGTAGTGCAAGAAGAAATACAATCAAAAACATTTCTATCTAACCCGCAATGAAGAGCATTCATGGCTTTGCCATCAAGCTCGAAATTTGCAATGTCGGCGGGGGTCCATTTGGATTCATCGGGAGAAGAAAATGAATAACCATGCATGACAATTTTAAAAATAGGATAGCCAATACTTTTTAAAAAAGTGGTCATGTGGGTTTTCCAAAAAGAATAATCGGCTCCATCAAAAAATGGAGCACGATCCAAAGAATGACCTTCGGGGGATTGGGAGGAAGAAGCGGTAGAAGCCATCAAAAAAAATAGGATCTTTAATTTGAAACCGGTTTAGGGAATTATTCAAATACGCCCTTTGATACCAAATGTTGGGTCGGAGACAAACGGGGAATGATGGCAAGAGGGGGGGTGAATTGCCTTTTAAAAAATTGATTAACAAATTAAAATCAAAGTGAAAGTGCAGCGGAAAATAAAGAGGCAAGACACACAAAATTGATAACGGAGTTCGGCCAAAACCCGGCCTACGTCTCCGCTCCCAACTCAACCGTTGAGAGATTCCTACCGCTTGCTTTTCAATGGTTATAGCAAGAAACCCACTAGGCTTTGAGGTAGCACTAGGACCTATTACAGCTTGCTTTTATTGGTTGAGCAAGAACCCACTTACTTTTGATGGTTAAGTAAGAACCCACTAGCCTTTTTAACGGGTGAAGGCTAGCTCACCAACAACTCAAGCCTTTTAAAAGGAAAGGCTTGAAGAAACCTCTTCACACCTTAATGGTGGCGTGAAACCCAAAAGAAAGGGGGATAAGAAAAGAGTTTGGGGTTTGTAGGCACAAACCCAAAATTTAAAGCTCAAAATAAATATACAAAGAAAAACCGTAATTGAGGAAGTCTTGGGCGCCTTTGATTGATTGGAGATGTTTGAAGGCCGCTTCCAAGCTTCTTGGGTGGAGCTCCTTGGATGTGGAAGTTGTTGGAGCACTTGGGGTTCCCTTGGAGGAAGTCGCCGGAGGTTGGCCAATTGATCCAAAATATGTCCGTGGGCTTCCGTATAGTTCCGGTTGATGTCCGGGGCTTCCTCAGCCTTTATTTATAGGCTAGGAACCCTTGGGGAGGCTTCGGAGCCGTTGGAGAGGTCTTCGGAGCCGTTGGGAGTCAAGTGGACAGGCTGGTCAACAGCCCAACGGCTAGTTTGACTGTGTCCACCGGCTGGCCGGTACAGTCCCACCGGTTGGCCGGTGTTTGCAAAAAGTCATTGGATTCCTGTCCAGGGGCCACCGGTCGACCGGTGCCAGAGCCACCGGCTGGCCGGTGGTGAGGCAGTAGCTGACACTGTTGGAGCTGGATGCCACCGGCTGGCCGGTGCAAGGCCACCGGTTGGCCGGTGCTGAGGCAGAAGCTCAGCCTTCTTCCCAGGTGCCACCGGCTGGCCGGTGGTGAAGCCACCGGTTGGCCGGTGGACTGCATTTCAGTCCAGTTTGGCCTTTTTGCCTTCTTGGCCTTCTTGGCCCAAATCCTTGGCACCTTAAATGAATGCCTATCATCCAAAAACACTTAAAACAAAATTAGATAAACAATAAGGTGATTGTGATCATGAAAATCAAACAACGAGGGGAACGAGATGTACAACAATCATAGCCTCACTGATCCCTAGGTAACCTTGTGATTAAAACCATCAAGATATCATCCCACTTCCACTTGAAGGCATCCAAGGGCTGCAACAAACCACTAGGAACATGGTTCCCAGCCTTCAACTACTGGAAGACCAATAATCTTTCCACAACCTCCTCTACTTCCCATTTTATCTCAGGCCACCAAAACTGCATCTTCCAACCAAAACACATTTAATAAATTACTGGGTGTTCTGCTAAATGTGAGTTATAAATCTCATGAAGAACTCCCTCATTCATTTCTACCAGAATAAACAACCTCCCATGTAATAATATCTGATTCCAACCATCCTCTGACCATCCCTCTAGAGCATCATTATGGCCAACACGATCGCGCATCAACTCCACCTCTAAGTCTCCCCACCATGATTACTCCACTTGTGGTATCAGAGAAGACATCACTATCATCTGGAACAAAAAACCTCTACCACCATCCATTCCTACATCTAAGTAGAAGGCAGCCAATTCCTCCATTGTTTTCTAAGAATATTCAGATTATCGAACAACTTCCTTTTATGAATTTATACTCAATGCATCGACCACGAAATTCCCCTTTCCTAAGTTGTAGGATATCTCAAAAAAAGTAGTCCTGAAGAAACTCCATCCACCTCCACTACCTTAGATTCAGTTCACATTGGGAAAAGATATACCTCGAACTCTTGTGATCTATGAATACCACAAAGCGATCCCCAATTAAATAATACTGCCACAACTTCAGAATAAATATGACCGCTTTTAACTGTAGATCATGGGTGGAAAATTTAAGCTCATGGGTGCATAACTACCTATAACTATAAGAGATTATTTCTCTTTTCTGGATCAAGACGCGTCCCAAACCCAGATGAGAAGCATCAAAAAACACCTCAAACATAACCCCTTCCTCTAGAAACCATATAACTAGAGAAATAACCAACTTCCCCTTTAGATAACTGAATGTTGTTTGGATCTTCTAAATCCCAAAAAAAAACTTGGTCCTTTTGAGTTATAGATATCAATGGAGATGGAACTTGAGAGAAATCAGGAACAAACCTCTAATAATAGCCTGCAAGACTAATAAAACTATGAAATTATGCCATATTCTTGGGTACTTCCCAAGAAACAACCACTTCAACATTTTATGGGTCAAATTATACACCCTATTGGGACAAAACATGTCTAAGGAAATCCACCTCTCATGTACATAACTTACACTTGGAAAACATTCCGTAGAGTTGGTGGCGTCAAGGAACCTTCAAGATAGTTTTCAGATACTCTGCATGCTCCTCATATGACTTCAAGTAGATTAGTATATCATCAATGAATACAAAGATGAAATGGTCTAGAAACTCTTTAAAGAAAGAGTTCATAAGCCTTATGAACACGACTGGTGCATTTATAACACCGAATAGAATGACTACAAACTCGATGTGTTCATACCTGCATCTAAAAGAAGTATTCAGGATATTTTCCTCATTTTCCCTCAACTATTGATATCCAAACTACATATCGATCTTAGAAAACCAACTTTCCCCTCTTATCTAGTAAAAAATGTTTTCTATACTCATAAGAGGGTAACTGTTTTTGAACATCACATGATTCATCCTCCAGAAGTGTATACACAACCTCAAACTACCGTCCTCCTTCACAAACAACACTGGAGAACCCCACGGTGACACATTGGGCTGGATAGATCACTTCTTTATCAGATCAACTATCTAAATCCTCAACTCCCACAACTCAAAATTTTCCATATGATAAGGATCCATTGAAATTGGAGAAGTACTGGGATACAAGTCTATCTCAAAATCAACATCATGCCGAGATGGTAAAGTCACAACCACCTCAAGAAAACCATGCAGGAACTCCCCAGAAACATTGGGAACCTCCACCATCCCAACATCTATTGTTTCTACTAACAGCTCAGCCAACAAGGAAAGAAGATGCTCTACTCGCTAATTTCCCACCTGACAGCTCTTCTCACCAATGAAAACCACATTTTGTCATTACATTTCTAAAAACTAAACTCTTCTATGGAATCATTAGACAAAATTATGCAAAGAATACAAAAATTTGATGCTAATAATGAAATCATATGGATGAATCTATAGAAAGAAAAGATCCTCGTGGGACTGATGCAGTCCCATAATCAGTATACATCCCCAATAAACATCAAACAAGTTGGTCTGACCTCTGAGTGGCATACTCAACACCAGGGGAATGAGAAATCTCTCTATGTCTAGTCCCATAGAATGGGATAAACTGGGTGCAATAAAGGAGTGTGAAACTTTTGATTCAAAAGAAACATTAGAAAGGTTGCTAAACTAGTTGATCGTACCTCTACTGATCTCTAGTCCTGGAGGAACTGCTACCTCTGCTGCATAAAACTAACCACACCCAGATCCTCTACCCCTCTAATAATGAAAACCCCCACAACCATGCCCAGGTTGAGGTCTCTTGGGAAAACCCTAAGGCCAACCCCTACCTTCTCTATCTCCCCTTGGCGAAGCAGAGGCCTGCTGTCCCTATTGCTAAAACTTCCTAAATGGAAACCACTGCTAAGGTTGGAATTGAACCTATCCTCCTCTACCAAACTAAGCTTGAGAAACCACTGGGAACTAACTATGAATATGGACAAAAACCCTACAAAAGAAACACCTCATCCCCACTAAACATTTTTTTTTATCATTTTAAAAGCCAGGGTATGGGTTGTCGGTACCCAAAACAAGGTTCAAAAGAAACACCTCATCCCCATGCCCACAGAAAGGGTATGGGAACCACTCACTCCAGAAGGCCGGAAGGGAAACTTCTAAGGTAGACCCCATGCTAGTTGAAACCTCAAAGGTCCTTGTTCCTGAACCCCAAAGATGGTAAATATGACTCTCAAAGAACTCTGTTGGATCCCCTGTCGCGATAGACCTCCTCACAATTTCATCCTCTCAATCACCTCCGCCTTATTCTGGACCTCCAGAAACATTGGCAACACAAAAGGAGTTACAACATACTAAATAGAAGGTTGGAGGGCCTCCTCAATCCATCTCGCATGAGACTCATCGTACAGAAAGAGATCAGGGGTGAAGTAAAGAAGATCCTTGAACTTGATCGCATGTTACCACACTATCATACTCCCCTCTTAATGGGAGAGTAGCTCTTTCCTCTTCTCATCCTTCATAGTTGATGAAAGGAACTCTTCCTAGAATTCCTCCATAAAGTCAACTAACAGCACATCTAACTCCTTCTTCTCCCCCTAATAAAGCATCCACCACTGATGTGAAAATCCCCACATCTAACTCACTACCAAATGAAATGAATACTCTCTCGGATCCTAGATCAAACTGACGGTGATCTCAAGATCCTCAAGCTAGCTCTCCATCTCTATGTCTGAAACCCTACCCTCATACTTTATCACGGACTATCTCTAGAAATCACGTAAAGTTATCTTACACTGGTCATCCTATTCCACTGGATCAACCCTCCACTAATCAACTAGATCAGCCTGTTGAGCCTCAACTTCCTGATACATAAGAAGACGACGACCGGGTTCCATATTTTAAAGGTAAACAAAGAATTTCAATGGCTGAGTAGTATAGAATTTTATTTAATATTTATTTTAAATAATTCCTTTCATCCTATCCATTTTAACCTTCCCAAAACAACCCAATTCAAATAAGAACACAAGTCATTATGATGCATGTTCCTTTCCTAGGTCTTTACCCTACAAAAAGTGTAGCCTCACTTGATCATTCAGTAGGCTTAGAGTCCTTACATTGGATCATGGGCCCCCCTAAAATCTAGTTTCCTAGTTGGTATTTCCAAGACTATGTCACACACCAAGATCACCTGATACTATTTCCCTAACAACCCATACAATCCTCAGTGTTACTAACTCCAAAATCCATCCTATCTCTCAACCATCACCTTTGATACCATTCTATCAGGACCCCTCTCTCCAAAGATTCCCCTCCTGGGATAGAAATGAAGAAACAGATATAATGACCTTCGAGTCCCACCTCTAGTAGGCCCCAGGGTGGAGACCAACAACAAGGGTATACAATCTCACAAAATGGGAGGCATTACCCTTTGTAAATAAATATGGTCATGAGATAACATGTTTCATCCCAAAACAATTCCATTATATATATAAAAAGAAAAAATAAAAATACATCCCATGTATATGTTTAAAATAAACCCGTCATAAGTGAAAATGTCTTCAAAGTACCAAAAGTAAGCTAAAGCAGTAAATCAACAACTATCCCAAAGCTCGAGCTAGTAACACCCAACATGGCCCATGAAATCCTCCTAGAAACCTAAAAATAGTTATATATATATATAGGGATATCATAGAAGTATACTAAGTAAGAAAACCAAAATTATCTCGTGCACATGTGAAAGAAGCAATCAAATACCTCTATGAAAAAAAAAACAAAACCAAATAGGACATAAGTAGGTATAATAACCACTACAACCTCACTAAGGCACACTCAGCAAATAACGCAAGTCAAGTAAAGTAATGTAATAAGAACATCGATGATAGGGTACCCCACGCCACTTTACCATTGATTAGCCACTCTCACACCCTAATGGAAAACATCCTAGAACTCCCACCTCTTCTGAATACACCACATCAAAATCTTCCTGCACACACCTAGGCCTCACAACCACACCTCATCCCATAAACAGGGCCATGGGCCACATCACATCTCGCCCACAGACAGCTGAGCCCCATTCCATATCACATCCTACCCACAGACACCTGGGCCACATACCACGTCGCATCCTGAAAACACCTTGGAAAGCAAAACACATCCCATCCCAAATACACCTAAGAAAAAACAACACATATCGTCCCAAAGACACTTGGGAAAACACAAAACATCTCATCCCAAATACACTTAGGAAAACAGAATTTTCCCACACACACCTAGGACCCACAAACCACAACTTGAAAGAATAATCTTGGTATACCTATGCCAATAATAAGGATAAGGGAAGAGCAGGAGGCCATCCATCCATCCTCCCATCATGATGTTTTGGAAAGACACCCTCCCCCATAACTATGGGGTTTTTTTTGGAATGTAGTGCTCAACTAGGGTGGGGTGCATATAAAGATCACAAGGAAAACACATGTTTATATAGATATAATACCAAACAATATTTCTTAACATATGGGTTCTCAAACAAACAACAATCTCAAAAAATTTCCAACTTTGCTGCTACCTCTAAATGAAATTACCACACAACAAGACACAAATTCTTTCCAATTCACAACCAATTTTGTTAAACCATTACCATTATTCATTCACAATTCATTTATTCATTCCGTTAACCAAACCAACCAAAGAAAGTACCAATTTTTTTAATCAATCATTTATTCATCCATTGAATTACAATCTAGGAAAATACTAAGCACATCACATAACCATAAACACAAAAAAAATCACAAACATGGAGAAACTCTATAGAATTACCCATACCAACCAAAACAAGTCCCCAACTCTAAACCAATTTCAGTAAAACAACCAAAACACAACCAGATTGTAGCCCCAATGCACAACACTACTCAACCATTCTTCAATCTATCAATCTCTCAACCTGATATTCCATTACAAGGTTATGTTGATGTATCATATACAAGTTCATCCGCCACACCACCCAAACCAACCCACAACACATGCTTGTACTTAACTAACATACCACAACACAAACCAAAGCGTATCCACACATCACAACATGGACACTTCACATTCCATCTATTCCACACACAAAACCACACAATCCCACAAAGCCATCACCCCCATACAATAACATAACACAATTATGGATTTAATGAGGCATCCCTTATTTAATTCCACTTGTTAATTTAGGGTTTTTCACAGAAACTGGGTAATCCTGGGGTATCTTTTTATTATCCAAGTGTGTGTGATTTAATGGTTTCCATTTAGCGTGATACCACAACAACCACAACCAAAGAAGCACAAGGAATAGATAAAACCAGCACAAATAAAGCTACAAATGACCACTATTTTCAGTGGGTAGTTCATCTTGTATAACCACAATATCACAAACAATAAGCAATGATTTGAAAAGAATGTCATAAACCCCTATACTCTTTTAATTCAATTATCTATTTATTTATATTTAATTAAACCGCGAAAACCATAATCCAAGGGTAACAAAAGAAAAACCCCTCCCACATGATGCAAAAATAAAGAGATGTATGGGAATCCCTAACTAGAAGGGGTTTCAACATTCTTCACACGATAATAGATCATGTAATGGTCCTTCAATCACCAATCCCACAAGATCTGCATCCATCTGAGGACACCCCCATGAAACAAAGAGAAGATATAGAAGATAAAAAGACCTAAAGGAGGGTAAATTCTATAAAACGAAGGGAGAACACACATTGGACCACCATGGATCACCAATGAATGATCACCAAGATTAAAAAATCGAAGGGGGTGAAGAGGGTTTGAAGAACTCCTTAGGGAACCTAAGGCTCATCAATAATTAGAGGTGAGAAAGAAAATAGTTGAGTGAATAAAAGTTTGGATAAAAATAATTTTTAAAATAGAAATGGTTTGGGGTATTATATGACATGTAATTCCCTTTCATGTCTTGTAATACTTGGGGTTCAGTTTATGCCAAAAAAATACGTCACCCCTAAATTTTATTTTAATTTTCTAACCCTGAAATATTACATGCCATGACTCCCTCCTTCATGCCATCTAAAAGTTAGAACATCTTGAAGCTTTCTAGGACAAACCACAAAATCAAACTTCACCTCGTAAAATCAAGTTACATCACGGGTAACCTCCCTATATCTAGATTTTAACAATTGAACTTATCCAAACTCCCTCCAATCCTCCTCCAAGAACTTCCAATGTACAAACTCAAAATGTAATGGATTGGGAAGGCACAAACCAATACAATCAATCTAACACATGATGTGGTTTATATGATACAAAGTGTGTGTTTTCTATAAAAAAGTGTTATTTTAGTTTAAAACACATATCAAATAGCCATAACCATGAAAAAGAGCATATATCATTTTCAAAAAATATGACAATGATCCATAATTCATTTTTCAAATGAAGGAATTGACCGCACGTCAATCCAACACATGATGTGGTCGATATGACCCGAAGTGTGTGTTTTCACTTCAAAACCATCATTTCAGTTTAAAACACACATCGAATATCCAAAACCAAGAGATCAAGTTCATATTGTTTTACAATTTTAGTAAAATTACCCATAATATATTTTTAATGTGTAAGAATTGACCGCATGTTAATGCAACATATGATATGGTCGATATGACTCGAAGTGTGTGTTTTTAATTTATAAGTCTCATTTTAGTTTAAAATGCATATTACATATCCAAAAATGAAGAAAAAATATCATATTGCTTTCAAAATTTATGAAAATTATCTACAATATATTTTTTATATATAGTAATTGACCGTACAATAATCCGACACACTATGTGGTAGGTATGACCCAAAGTGCGTGTTTAAAAAAAGTCATTTTAGTTTAAAACACTCATAAAATATCAAAAAATTGATAAAATGAGCTCATATTGTTTAAAAAGTTTAATAAAAAAGATCAATAATATGTTTCTGACATGTAGGAATCAACCTCATGTCAATCTGAAATATGATGTGGTTGGTATGACTCAAACTGTATGTTTTTAATATTGAAGTTTCATTTTATTTTAAAACATGTACCACATAGCTAAAACCAATAAAACATGCTCAGGTTATTTTTTAAATTTTCGAAAATGATCTATAATTTATTTTCGATGTACAATAATCAACCACATGTCAATCCAACACACAATGTGGTTGGTATGACTCAAAGTGCATGTTTTCAATATAAAATCACCATTTTTGTTTAAAATGTGCATCACATAGCCCAAACCAAAAAAATGAGCTTGTATTTTTTTTTCAAATTTGAAGAAAATGATCCATAATATGTTTATGACATTTAGGAATCACCCTAATGTCAATCCGACATACGATGGGGTCGGTAAGACTAGACGTATGTTTTTTCAATATATAAGTGTCATTTTAGTTTAAAACATGTATCATATATCCAAAATTGATAAAACAAGATCATACTGTTTTCAAAAAATAGTAAAATGATCCATAATATATTTCTAATATATAGGAATTCACCACACATCAATCCAATTCATGATGTGGTCGGTATGACTCAAAGTGATTTTTTTCAATATAATTGACATTTTAGTTTAAAACATGCCTCACATAGTCGAAATTGAGAAAATGATCACAAATAGTTTTAAAATTTATTAAAACAATCCATAATTTATTTGTGACGTGTAGAAATTGACTGCACATAAATCTGACAGATGATGTGCTCGGTATGACTTAAAGTGTGTGTTTTCAATATAAAAGTGTCATTTTAGTTTAAAATGTGCATAACATTGAAAAAACCAAGAAAATTAACTTGAATTATTTTAAAACATTAGGAAAATGATTCATAATTCATTTTTGATGTGTAGGAATTGATCTCACCTCAATCTGCCACACAATGTGGTCGGTATGGATTGAAGTGAGTGTTTTCAATATAACTGTCATTTTAGTTTAAATTACATCTCACATAGCCAAAACTATAAAAACTATCATGGCTTTTTTTTCATACTTTAGGGAAATGATCCATAATAAATTTATGATGTGTAGGAATAAATTTCACATCAATCCTACACATGATTAATAGATAATATCATTAATATGTACAATAATTAACAATATAATTTATCATATGTGGATTATATAACATTAAAATTATAATTTTTTATTATTTTTTTATTTAATGTTATTAAAATAAAAATTAGTTTTATTATAGATAAAAACTTTTATATAGAGGATGATCATTGAAATGAGTCTACAAATATTGATTTTGTATATGGGTTGTAATTTTTTTGGTTAATTGTTAATATGACAGTAATTTAAATATTTTGTATGTAAATTGTTTAATTGAAAATATAGTGAAATGTGTTTTTTGTATTACAATATTATTTACTATATAATTCAATTATTTTTTTTGTATTCTGATTGGGTTTGATTTTACAGGGATTTGGCATGGCTGTTGTAGGGTTGTAGGTGTATAGCAGCTGAAATGGCCTTTATCAGTGATATATGAAGTGTTGGTAAAGTGTCCCTTTATCAAAGATTCATATAGAATTGATAAAGGGTTTCTTTATCAGTGCTTCATCTATAAAAAATAAAGGGTCTCTTTATCAGTGCTTCATCTAGCACTGATAAAGTTACCTTTTATTAGTTCTAGTAAAAGCGTTGATAAATGGTACCTTTATCATCATTTTTCCTAAAACTGGTAAAGGTTGTGGAATTTTAATATCTCTTAGATTGTCAGTGCTTTTAAGTGATGATAAACATCATTATTAGTGTTGTTAAAAGCACATTTTTTATGGTGTTTTATTTTTACATGCTTCCATAATATTGAAACTAAATGTATACATATTTCCCATAGGATCTTTCCTTGTCTATCCATAATCTGTATTGGTACATGGATAATCATTGCATCCAACTCAAGAGTAATATAGTCCCAACTAATCACATGACTAAGATCCATGTGATAGTTTTGGAGTTTAGAGACATGGAATAAATTATGTACAATACTGAATCTCAATGGTAAGGTTAACTGATACGCAACTGCGCCAATCCTTTCCACAATATCAAATGGTCCAACGTACCATGGATCCAACTTTATTTATTTTCTCAAGTGTTAATGACCATGTCTCAGTGACACTTTTAAGAAGGCGTGGTCCTTCATATTGAATGAAAAAGGGTGGTGATGATGATCTACTTACAATTTCTATTGGTTATCATCCATTTCCATCTGCTTTTGGATTATCTGGGTCTTCTCTATAGTATCATAGATTAAACTGGGTCCAATTAGTGAAGTATCTCATGTTTCCACCCAACATAGTGGAGAATGATATGAAAAACAATATAATTCATCAAACAGGGCCATATATATCATCACCTATTAATTATTATTATTTTATAATTCCACTAAACACATGTGATCTTCACATAATCCCTAAAAAACATTACAAAACCTTTGATCATATCATCCAATGTTTAAATTGTGCATTCTGATTTTCCATTCATCTGAGGATGATATGTTGTACTCATGGAAAACTGATTTTCGAGATACTATTGCAACAATCACTATAATCAAGAATTAAATTGAGGATCTCTATTTAAAATAATTGAATCTCAAAATCCTTGTAATTTAACCACAACTCAAACATTTAGCTTTTTCAAATCCTCTATAGTGTTCGACTCTCTAATTGGGAGGAAGTGTGTTGACTTGGGGAGTCGATCCACAATCACCCAAAAAGAATCATTCTTCTGAAGCTTCCTCAGTAGACCGTTTAAAACTTCCACGGAAATCTACTCACACTTCCATATAGGTATAGGCATAGACTATAGCATATCAGTCTATCATTGACGCTCAACCATAACCTACTGATAAATTAGACTCTTTATAACACAATATTCAATCTTACAATTCATATCTGACCACCGGAAATGAGTTTTCATGACCTTGTATATTTTTTGAATACCCAGTTGATTAGACTATTTTGAATGAGGATACACCAAATGAAACTCTTCCTAGAAAGATCAAGGGACTAAAATTCGATTATGAAAACATAACAAAGGGTTTACATACTCTGTCCAACCATCAGAAGTCTCCCACATTTAGTTTTGACATAATAGTGGTCCAATAAAGATTTGATATCTAATCAACCTTTTTAAAATCCATAAATTAAGAATAACATTAAATGGTAAAAAACTGCATTCTCATTTTGTTTGAAACAATCCAGATGTATGTTAGCAATGAAACTTATCAGCAGTCACTAGTCACAAGTTTCCCTAAAAACATTGTTATATGAATTCCAACTCAAATCATCTACTATATAATTTCCTTTCCATAACATATACACCAATTCAATGTCAACCATTTAGATATATTTCATCCATATTCATCAGCTTCTGTTTAAATAATACTAGAATAATATATATTTAAAACTCTTATGATCAGTGAAGACTATAAACATTTCTCCAAAAAGTTAGTGATGCGAGGACTTTAAATCATGAACCAATACAGATAATCCCAGGCCATGTGTTGGATAATGCTCTTCATGCTTTTAAAACTATATCAAACCATAGGTCAGAATATGATCTCCCAGCATGAGAACACAACTGATATTGGATTCATACACACCATAATATACCACCCTTCATGATGTGAGACATCATTTTCACATGTATTACCAATTTTTAACCATGTTATAATCAAGAGAAGAATGTGATGCACTCGTATCAAACAAGACATGCATAATAATCGAGTTCCTAAGGATGATACCTGACACTATAGAGGGACTCAGTAAAAGGCAAGGGGATTTCAATTGTGTCTTGATCCAGATAAAGGCATGGATGGTTCTTCATGCACTTCAAAGAGAAGAAAAGTTAGTTTATACCTATGGGGGTTAAAATATAATGTTGTGGGTTGATACTTTAGGGATTAAAAATGCAATTGTAATGAGTTCTAACTCTTAATCAAAAGTCAAATATTTCATTTTAGTGGGTGTCACCTCTCTTGACATTTGAGAGAAGTGAAGATTAAACATAAGATTAAACACATCATGTCACACACACATTAATATATAATAATATATATATATATTTAGATGTAGGTACACCCCTATAAATCCTTTTTTATTATTATTAAAATTATTATTATTATTGTTTTGTTTTTTAATGTTGTCAGTCAATAGGTTGAAAATTTTTTCATTTATTTTTTTCCCTTTTTCATGTATCTGGCCTTGATACTTATTCTTCATGTCACAGACACATTAATTTAATATCAATGTTTAAATATAAAAATAATTTTCATGTTAAAAGAAAAATTTGGGTGGGGCATATAAGATGCATTATAGGATACCCATAAATTGATAAAGATATTTATATATTTGAGATAATTTTATAAAATAATACAGTATAAATTATATAATTAAAATTAAATGAGTTAATTTTTATTTAACAATTATCTTATAATACGCTCAAATCATATCCTTATCATATATAGAGGAAAAAATCAACATATGAGAATGCATATATAATTTTTTATTAATAAACAAGACCACATATTTTGTTTTTTAATCATATATGTTGCCTTTAAATGATGGATCTTATTTTTTAGGATGAATATATAATTTTATTAGGATATATAAATTTGTGTAACAATAAATTAAAATACAAAACATTGGATGGAGTTTGGGAGCCAACATTTTCTCATCAAACCCCATAAGTAGTGAGGGGTCCGTAAATATGGGCTCTTTGTTTTACCCCAAGAAGGGAACATAATTTTACCATACTATAATTCCATTTTATAAACTGATGTGTAGTAGCCCAACGACCCTCTAGAGGTTTGTTGATGAAATATGGCCTCTGGACTCAAGAAATGATAAAAACTCATTAAATATCTATTTTATCAAATCACGGAAAGTATATGTAGGTGTTCTTTCTTTTCTGAATTTCTTCATCTTGTAAATGGTGCGTTTTACTTTCCGACCCAATCGGGTTACATTTTTTCACCAAGTCTCTATCTTTCCTCCCATCACCCCTTGGAAAAATACCAAATGCATCTACATAGAATGAACCAATGTGAATACCATATCCAACAAATATGATCACAATGTAATTATTTATATTTCATGGCATGATATCATACTTTTTTAACTAATATTCTCTCTCTATTTGATTTGCAGTAAGATGAAAAGCACCCATCAAGGAAACCATGATGCATCTTTCACATGGTTTATCAAAAAAGTTTTCCCTAAAAATGTAGAAAAGCAATCTCTTGGAAGATCCATCCGGGATTTTCTAATTTTCTAAATATCTCTTTATTTTTTTTCAATGTAATAGAGATTTTAATGGAATGGTAAGTGGTATTGAAAATGTTTTTTTAGTTGTATATCTATGAATGGACGGTATAAGTAATGAACTCAGACACATAAATGTAGAAAAAAAATGTTGTTTGAAAAAAAATGATATTTTTTTCAATGAAAACTCAATTTTTTCACTTTCATGCCTCATTATATTTCCTTTCAGTTATACAACATTCATTTTCTCTTATGAATTGAATTCTTTTTTGGATTGGAGGAAGATTTTGGATAATTAATTCATTTTATGCATATTTTCTAATGAGTTTTAAATATTTGATGTTATTTATCATATTCCTTAATTGTTCTTTTATGGTTATTTGTGAATTAAGGTATTTATGTCGATGTGTAAGACTTAAATCCATGTTGGTTAGAATTTTAGAGTCTAGGGATCCAACATGGTTTCACTTGATATATTATGTTTAATTTATTCATTTATTTTTCATGTTCAATTGAGATTGAATGCATTATTAGTATATGAGATCCTTGGTTTCATGTTCAACTGAACTTGGTTTCAATTGATATGATGTTTTGTATTTTTCATGGAATGTATATCGAAATTAATGAAAAGTTGTGTCCGTTAAATGTGGGAATTTTACTATTTGAGTATCATTATTCATCGAACGATTGTTTTCATCATTTTAGTTTCCATTAATTCGTTATATTTAAATTTTAAAAATAATGTGATAAATTGTGTATATGAAGAATATTTTCTTAAATAAAAATAAAAACTTTCTATAATTATCATTTCATATTTTTAGGAATAATATATAAATATTTTTAAATTGAATTGTGAAATTTTTTTGGGTTTAGATCCGTAGAATTTATTTTTAAATGTATTGAAACATTAATATTCCAAAATCAAATACAATTCTCCTTAAAAATATAATTATAAACAAGTTTTGATGAAAAACTTGAATGAAAAGTTATGAGAATAAAAAATATTAACAATAGTCCATGTGTGGATCATTTGGAATTAAATGGTCAATGGACATTAAAGAAAAATGAAGGTATAACGAGGGATACTCTAAATGATTTTAACACTATGAAATATATTAAAAATGTTTAGGGAAGTGTGAGTTCAAAGATATTAAGAAACTCTTAAATACACACATGGATGAAGTCAGGGATACTCGAATCCGAGACCCTCTCGACCACCCCACAAGGCCTACTGCCACTAAGTTAGGCCTTGGGGGCACACAATGAAATATATTATCTATCTTATTTATAAATGAGAAAATGGATTACATGTCCAATTATCATGAGATATATTTAAAAGCCAAATTATGAGAAAATAAAGTCAATTACATTAGGTCGGGACAACAAAATTAAGACTTATATTCTAAATCCATGCATTGCGCATTCATAAAGTCCAAATATTTATATCAGAAATAGATAGTATATGTTTTAATAGTTATCATTAATTAGTGTGATAATAATGTTTTTTTCAGTTTTATGGAACCAAAAAAATTATGCTTTTTGACTGTTGAATTATAAATGGTACTATTATTTCAATTTTTGGAACATTAAAGATTCAAAAATAAAATATAAAATATTTGTGAGTTTTTTTCTCTACCACATTTGCAACATCATTATTATTTTTATTACATATATGAATTATTCTCTTATTCAAAATTGCAAGCATCTCAATTCATGTCCCAACCTAAACAAGTCAGTGTATATTGGTTATCGTGTTCGTCCATGTATGTGTTGTCTAAATATTTTTTCACTCTCTTATATAATATTTCCTAACTATTTGTATTCACAATTTTTGAATCCTATCCCCACCCCCTTGTCATATGTTGTGAATATCAGGTTTTCCCTTACTATGGATTCTTAATGGGGCTCGACCCCTTTTTATCAGGTATATCTTATAAGGCAAGCTAAAACAACAAAAAATGTCCTCGTTCTAAAGTCTGAAATGATTGCTGAGAAAATATATGCATTTTATCAGACCAACCAAAAGTGATGTAGGTTGACTCATTGGTAAAAAAAATTCTTTTCAATTTTTATATAATTATTTTTGTAAATTATTATTTTTAATTATGTGATAAATATTTGTATAAATTGATATATATGAAATTAAAATTATGTGTTTAATGTTTAATATTTTCTGAAAATATGTTTTTTTATTTTTATTTTTAATAATTAGAAAGTCAAGGTCACCCAGAATGTTGAACTACTTATAATGGAAATGAGCCATAAATTATTTTTTTAAATCCACATTAAATATGGGCATAAATGAACCTAATTTCTTTAAGACTGACCTAGTCAAATACATTAAGAATATATACTCCTTAAATATTGCATTAGTTGGTATCAAAGGTTCGATTGATGTGATAACAAAACCATCCTTTAATTTCATTAGTCCTTTACACTTTAACCTTGTTCATGTCTTGTTTTTTACATACCAATTAATTTTTTTTTTGTATTTATTTGAAAAAATTTAGAATTGATTATTGTTAAAAATTATTTAAAATATCCCATATAACTAATTATTCACAAATTAAAATTTTATTCAACACAATTAATTAATTTAATTAAAATGAAACAATATGAATGGGAAAAATTGAAGATGAAAAATCAGAAGATAAATTTTATTTCCACATATTATGTTTTATAATATTGAGTATATTCATGTTCTAAGTGATTGAAAAAGAAAATAAGAAAAACATTGCATATTATTCCACTCACATTGTTTTATCCTTTTTGTTATTAACACATTAAATATTCTCTTTCTATTACATCATTTTGTTTTTCATTTTCTTAATCTCTTATTTCAATATTTTGATATTTTTCCTTAACTTTATAGATAATCTCATAAGTGATTTTATTTAATGAGCCATAATAAGTAATTTATTTTCTCATTTCACGGTTATTTCCACCAATGTGTTTGGAGATCAACCAAGAGATGAGTTGTATATTTTAAATGAAATAAAACTATAGAAAATTATATCTTAGCCTCCCTTAGCCTCTTTTAATCTTATATTAACTTCTTTGTTTGATTGGGACCACAAGTACCAATCAATATATTTACACCTTCCCAGATGATGCACCAACTATATGAATCTTGGATCCAACTTGGTTTAATTTCCATGTATTGAAAGTATGTGTAATTATTTCTTGGTTTTATATAATTTTTTATGTTTAATTTCTTCCTTTAATATACATGGTCAATTATGTTGGAATGCATTATTTGTATATGATATCCTTGACATAATACATGGATCTCTCATGCACCTTGGTATGAGATAAATGATAATTTGTCTCCCAAATGAATTTTTTTTGGCTATTTGAGTATTAAAAATAATTGAATAATTTCATAGGATTTAGAAACTCAATGATTTAAAAAATGTAATGTTTTAATAGTTTAGTTTCAATTAGTTCATTATTATTTTATATTTTAAATAGGTTAGAATAAATGGTGTGAATGAAGGGTATTTTCTTAAATAAATATAAATATATTGTAACATTATCCTTATCTTTTAAAAATTAAAACGTGGAATAATTTTATGAATTATATATAAATATTTTTATAATTATTTCATGATTTTTTCCCACTAATTAAATTCATGGGTTAGTTATGAATTTAGTAGGGACCCTTGAAGCTGTTATCACTGAGATTACTACAAGGTCCACATCAATACTTTTATCTCAAAGAGTGGTATAGTGGCTATCCAAGGTTGTATTTGTAGGTGTCCACTCAATTAAACGTTCCTTATGGAAGTTGTATTTTTTTTTGTATTTGTGATTTTTTCAGGATTAATTGAAATGAAAACAATAATATAGGAATGTGGTTTCATGTGTTATTAATTGGATAATGTAAATTGTATAAGATAAAATAATAGAGAGAAAAAAAAAAATTAGATGGTTAGATGACTTATCCAAAGGTAGAGATTAGTTTCATGGTCATCATTAGTTAAATTATATTTCATTCCACTTCATTGATCTAATTATATATCATTCCTTCAACTGTCTTCCACTATTTGAAGTTTAAGTGGAGAGCACACTCAAGAGCCTCTCAAAGTGCATTAACAAACCACTTTATACTTAGAGATTGAGTATAGAATACACCTCTCCCAAGTTCGTAATCTAACCCAACTCTTAACCACATCACATGTGTCCTTAAATGCCTTTGGTAGTCAAATAATCCAAATATTGAGTGAAATAGAATAATAGATACTAAAATTGATTTAATAGTGGAATAAATAAGGATTTATGTAATATGAACTGAAGAGAAAAAACCATCACTCAACTCCATCATTGATTGCTCCCTTACTTGAATTAGAAATAAATAATGACCATAATTAAATGAATAAAACTAGGGCTGTAAGAACCCCTTGGATAAACCCCTTTTTAGTTATCCATAACCATGGAGCATGAGAGGTTGATGAGGGAAGAACACAAGGTCATTTCGGTGGAAGTGCAATGTCTCGTCACTATTTTTCATGTACTTATAACATTTTTTTTGCCATATATTGTTTGGGGATTATCTTGGGTTGTTTTGGGTGTATTTTGGAGTTTTTTCGTTGTTTCTAGGCCTGTGCATGGCTGGAGCATGGTTAGTGAAAACCGTGCGGGTCAACCCAAGAAACCGTGTGCATTGTGTTTTAATTCTGGAGGAGGGTACATGATTACGCACACTGTTAGTGTAAAATATGTGTCCTAACCCCCAAACCACATATTTTTGGATAGTGGAGCATGCACGATTGATGCAAGATTTGTTAAACTGTGTGACCAAACCATGAAACTCGTCCCAATGGCTTAATAGGGGGCACACTGTTTGTCAAACAATGCTACCAAAAAATGTAACATGCTCTAGTATCCTATTAAGAAGCGCACAATTTTTCAATATCTGTGACCAAACCATGTTATTGGAATTAAATTCTCTAAATTTCTTAATTAAAGTCTCAAGACCCCCATTTTAAATTTTAAACTACATCTAATCAAACCTAACCCAGCCCTATCTATTTTGGAGGCTCTCTAAATGTGATTTTGGATCCTCTAACATCTTATCTTCTCAAATCAAAGTTTTGATGGATGCATTGTATTTATTTTGATAAGTGTAATCTATTTTGTTATGAATTATCCTTTATTAATCTCTCATATTATTTGAGAGCGTTTGATCCTCATTGTTGGAGTTAGTTTCCTTGAACTAACTTGTTTAGTACTTGATTAAATGTTTTTCTTATTAAAGAAGTTTACTTATCACATATTTGTTATTCTTCTGTATGATATCTATATGTAATTATGTCCTTAGAATATATGTCACCCTAAAAGGTCATAGAAGTTCCCCACTATGATGAAAACCTAGAGGTTCCATGACATTATTCTTGAACCTTGTTTTATGGATATATAATATTGTATGATGGGAAATAGACAATATATTCTATGAGGGGTAGGAGACTCATAAGATATTGATACATTGTATCATGGTGTATTCCCTTGGTAATCCACAATATAGGAGGTTATGAGAACATGACCTTCAATAGGAAATCCACATTTCAATGTGTCATTGAATGTTCCTATCTACGAACATGTGTGTTGATCCTTAGACTTTAAGATCAATATTAATGGACATCATGCCTCACATAATTTTATGTATTTATTAAAACCATGATAACATATGTTCACACAAAGTAGGATATGATGGGTGTATCATGAATGACATAACATTAATGGATAATGTGAGAACATATTTATTCCTTTTCATCTCTTGACGAAAGTTAATATCTCATACCCTTTGATGTGACTGGAATCACATGAATAAATCTATGACCATGGTGTTCGATGGGTGAGTTCATTTCAAGAAAGTCAATGAAAGAGACATCAAGTGTATAGGTTTACAGAACCGACATTCAACCTGCTTGATTTAAGATATTGTGATAAAAAGACTATATTACACAACACATGTTCATAGGAGGTTGGATTTTGTTTCAGCATTAACTTATTTATTTATGGATTCCTTGGAATGTTTCTAGACACTAACCAGGAATTTTTGGAGGTTATGCCTAATAACACTAAGAAAGAGGCCTATAGGGTCACACACTAAGTGTATCTAAAATCTCAGTTAAATTCCAGTATTGAATTTAACGGGATTTAATAAATAATACTTATTTGAGTTTGGTTGATCTCCATAATTTAATCACAAGTTTTTCAAAATAATAAAATGAGTTAAATGATAATAAAAAATATTTTTTTTTCAAGTTTTGAAAATGTAATATTTATTATATTTATCATAGAATAATCCAGTGGAAGTTATTTAATTAAATGGTCATTATTTGAAGATTGGTAAATGCTGACTATGGAAAGTTGACCAAGTTTAATGGTTTAATTAGAAATAATTAATATTTATTTATATTCCTAATGTGTTGTGTATTTCAAGTGATTAATAATTATAAAAATATTAATGGAAATGGGTTAAATTAATAATATTAAACATTTTTTAGGGATTGTGTGTGATTTGTGAACCCTAAACTAGATATAATAAATATGTAGTTATATCACTTTCCTAATTAACTTTTGGTGTGTACTACAGATAAGGAGAGATTGGTTCAAGACTTAGAGCGTGCTAGCCCTTCCTCCTCTCTCAGGCCTTCGATAAAACACCAAGGGTTCTTCACCCTTCATGAATAATGTTGTTGTGATCAACCACAAACAAGACAAGCAACCAGGATCAGCTATTCTAGCACTCAACATTTCTATGGCATTGATCTGAGATTTTGGCGCACATGTGGATCACTACTAGAGGGATTCCACACTTGAATCTTGAAACACAATTCCAATGTTACAAATTATATTCCTTTGGATCATCAATTAAAGTGTAATTTCATGTTGACATAATTCTATATCTTCCCTGAAATTAATTATAAATTACATGTGAAGATCCTCTCCCTATACTTCCAACATATTAATGTAGTACATTAATTTACTCATTTTCATTGGACATGATTTCATGATCATGTAAAGCAAGGATTACACATGATTTAAGACTAAAATTATATTTGGTGATGCCTTCAAAATATGCTTCCACTATGCCTCGAACCTACCAGAGGTATTAAAGGATTCACATGTTTAATTTATAATTATTTATTATTAATTGATTGATTTCATGTGTTTTCATTTTCTTTTACTTAAAATGATTCATTTTGATATCTGAACGTCATCATATCATATCTTCTTCATTCTAGAAAACATAATGTCATCATATCTTATGTAATGGAGGTGCCAAAGGTTCTTCCTAGAGAAAAATAGAGTACACACCATGTACTTCATGAGTACACACTACATATCTTTTCTTCACATGACCAAATTTCATGATAAAGTCAGATAGATTGGATCTAATCAGATCTAAGATAAAATAAGGATCATTGTGTGGATTTAGATAGGCTAGAACATGGCTTGAATAACTAAAAGCCATGTAACCATTGTACATGAAATTTAGAACCACATGTCTCGTAGATGAGCACACGAGGTGTCCTAAGAAAGCATTGTATTGGATACCCAACACGAGGACGGCCAAGAAATTTCATATGAGGTTACACAGCTTGTATTACCAATACAAATCATGTACCTTGAACACGTCCATAAAAGAAATCATAGGCAGACCCAAGGCATGTTTTGTGGGAACTTGAAGAAGATAAGTCCATGTCGTGTATTTGTGTACATGTATTGTAGTCTTCTTTCAACAATGTCCTCAATTTTTTTGCAGGAAAAAGAATTAAATGTAAAATTAAACTTATTTATTATTTTTTTGATGTGTCATTTATTTGAAAGTTCATATCATGTCATAGGATTAACAATTATACATTAAGTTAATTTCGATGTTAAAATTTTGATGAACACATGACGTTTCCTCCAAGTACACTTGTGTACTACATTAATTTTGAATAAAGTTAATTTTATTTAAAATTATAGATAATGGTTTGTTAAGGATGGTTGGATGGAATGAAGATAAAATTAAATTAATTGAAATAATTTGTGACACATTATCTTAATTAAATAAAAAATTGGAATAATTGATAACAACATTATAAATGTATGCTCACTACTTGAATAGAGTGTGTGTTTTTTTGGGTTTAGATCGATATAATTTATTTTTAAATAAATTGAAACATAAATATTCAATAGAAAACTAAAGTTATATTTTTTGAAAAATAACTTGTAAACATGTTTTTTTGTTATTTTCAACTATTTTAACCCTTGAATGAAATGTTACGATGCCAAAAAAACATTAATAATAGTTCAAATGTGGATCAATTGTAATTAAATGGCCAAAGGAAATTAAAGAATAATGAAGTTATAAGGTGGGATTGTATAAAAGATTCTGTGGATGGATCACTTGGATACACGTGACTCTATTAAGTTGAGATGTGTTTTATTCAAGATTTAAGGGCCTAGTAGAAGGTGGTGGGACTCGATAGTTCATATGGGGAAGAATTTGGGATTGTAATGGAAAGATGTTAGGGTTCTTTTCATGAAACAGTTATATCCAGAATCTTTGGTGTTGTATAATTATATAGAGTTCCTTCAACTCAATCAAGGTGATCGAACTATGATATAGTATGCTAACCACTTCACTAAGCTAGTTCATTTATCACCAAATGTGGTATCAAATTAGATATTTAAAGCTCGAAGATTTGAGATGGGTCTTCAATATGATATAAAATCATAGGTTTTCCAACTGAAAATCACCTCATATGTGGATTTATTTGATAGATATTTGATGGTGTAACTTGAATTGGATTGTATGTTAGGTCTGATGTGAGTTCCTTATACTCCCAGTGGAAAATTGAGTGTTCCATTTAAATGGAAGAAAAATTGGGATGAATCTAATGGTGGAAACCATAGTGGTGGTGAATCCCAATATAATAATTTCTCTAAATGTTCTATACTTTCAAGAAAATTCCCATTCAATTGTTTCCAATGTGTAAATGCTGGTAAATTGAAGCCTATTTTCATGGAGGGGTCAATGATCTATAGCTCATGTGGATGGTCAAATCACTTGCAGGATTTTATACATGTTTTTACTACTATATATAGAGGAATGGGATCAAAATCACTGAGAGGATCTATGGTGTAGTCAGATACTTCAAGAATAATGGGGTTCTAGCCATATGAAATATAAATTAATCTTCTTCACATAGTGAATGATTCTAAAATGGAAATCGATGTGAGTCCTACCATAGCAAGAGGTATCATTACTATTTCTTTGACCATAATGTCTACTTTATTTGATATAGGTTCCTATAATTCTTTTATATCTACCAATATTTTACAATTATAGAATCTACCTATGGTGATCATGTATTATGTTATGGATATTACATCACCTCTTGGAATAATGAGAGATCAGATTCTTTGATGCCCCTCTTGAACTTTTTATTTTTCTAAAATCATGCTTGCTTGATGATTTTTAGTTATGGATGTTAAACCTCTAGATATCATTCTCAGGATGGGTATAATTATCAATCATAAATCTCATATCAACTATTTTCTTTAAGAAGACTTCTTTACTACCCCCAATGGGGTGGGTTGTGTCTTTCATAGAGAATGGGACTCAAGATCAATTCGGGCCAAACATCCTCTTCTAGAGTTGGGTAGGATGATATCAATGTTTTCTTATAAACCAGAGTAAGATTCTTTGGGTGGTTATCTTCCTACCCTAGTAGTTGAGTTTCTTAATGTATTTCTTAATAACTTTTATAGTTTTCCATGAGTGATATAGGTAGATTTTTCTTGGAATTATTATTAGGAACCCATCTTATTTTTATTCCCTCTTACTGAATGTTACCAGCTGAACTGGAGGATTCAAAGAATTAGATAGATGATTTTATGTCAAAGGGATTTATTCCCCCTAGTGTGTCACCTTTTGAAGAATCAGTGATTTATTTTATGATATCTAATATAACCCTTCTCCTTTGTGATGATTATTGAAATATCAATCAGGTCATGGTGAAGAATAAATTCTTTTCCCGGAATAGATGATTTGTTTGACTTGATGAAAGGGGTGAAGTGGTTATCAGAGATTGGTTTTTAGTCTTAATATCACTAGCTTAGGATCAAAGAGTATGATATCCCGAAGACAACCTTCTGGTGTAGGTATTTCCATTATGAGTACCTTTTTATACCATTTGTTTTCATAAATGATCCTATGGTGTATATGGTATTGATGAACAAGATATTCCCCAATTATACCGACTCTTTTGTAGTGGTATTTGTGAAAAAAAATATTGGTTTACTCTAAGAATTATAAGGATCATGTTTGTCACTTTGGGGTGGTTCTAGAAATCTTGAGAAGTTACAAAATTTATACAAACCTTTCTAAATGTTGTTTTTGGATTCAGGAGGTAATGTTCTTGGGAGACATGGTTTTTGAACATGGTATATCAGTTTTCCCTTAGAAGGTGAAAGATATTATGACCTAGGAGGAACTAAAAAATGTCTTTGATATTCGGAAATTCTTGGGATTAGTGGGTCATTACCACTTGTTTGATAAGGATTTCCGAAAGCTGTCTTCTCTAATGACTGCTCTTTCTCGTAAGGGAGTGAATTTTATAAGGGATTAGAAATGAGAGGATTCCTTTGATGAGTTAATGTGTCATTTAAATTAAACTCCTATGTTAAATCTTCCAAAAGATTATTATGGATATATGGTCTTCTGTGATGCATTGGGTTTAGGATTGGTTGAGTCCTTATGGAGGGTGATCACATTACGGCTTATGGAACACATCAACTTTTAATTAATTGGAAAAAATATCCCACATGTTATCTTGAACTCATAGCTATTTTTCATGCTCTCAATAGTTAGGGAAATTACCTTTTAAGCATAATTTTTACCATATACCTCGATAATAAAAGATTCAGTTATATCTTAAAATAAAAATATTTTAATATTTGGAATATACGATGGGTAGAGTACCTATAATGATTTTGAAATTTCCTACACTCTTAGTAAGGGTAATGTTGGTGCTGATGATTTATGATGGAAACTTCCATCCCGGGCCATGAAAGAATCTTTCGAGGAATAGAATATGATGTTTTTAGTTTCTCGTATACCCTTGGGAATTTGGTAGTATGAGACTGAGGTTGCTTTATCAATTGAACAGTTGACTTACTCACTTATCAAGGTGGTTCTTTAGGAACAATATCATGATGATGAGTTCTGTGTAATTGGGGATTCTTTATATGGTGGGGATACCATTTGATAATGGTCTCTATCTTTAGAGGGTTACTTATGCTTCCAGAGTTATCATGTCACTCCTTTTCCTTTAAGGAATTCCCTGATGGATTATTTCTATAATTCCAAGTGGAATGTACACCCAAACACCACGAAGATGTTTTATGATATGATTCAGGGTTTTTGGTGGCGAGGTATTAGATATGGCATTGTTGATTTTTTTCCCATTGAAATAATTTTTAGCAGATTAAGGATGAACATCATAAGCCTTCGGGTCTTCTTTAACCACTTCTTGCACCAAATTGGAAGTGGGATGAGATATCAATGGACTTTGTGGTTGGTTTGGATCATACACCTCAAGGAAATAATTCAATTAGAGTGGTGATTGAATGATTAACCAAATCTTCTCAATTTATTCCCATTAATGATATTACCAAAGTTTAGGACTGGAGGTGTATGTATGTATAGGAGATCATTAGATTACATGGATTTATGTCTTCTATAGTTTTTGATAGGTATCCTTGGTTCACTCTTAATTTTTGGATAGGCCAACAAGAGGTGATGGGCTCCGAGTTAAATTCATGCATGGTGTACCATCCATAGATAAATGTTTAGATAGAATGAGTTATACATATTATTTAGTACATGCTTTGATCATGTGTTATTGACTTTGGAGGATATTGGGATATATACTTGGGACTAGTTGAGTTTTACAACAACAATAGTTACCATTCATCCATCATGATGGAAACTTTCGAGGCCTTTTATGGACAACCTTCTCAATATCCACTTTGTTGGTCATAGATTAGTGAAGCTTCACAAGTTGGACCTAGTTTGGTCCAAGAGAAACGTCAAAGTCTTAGTTGATTCATCATCGAATGGTAACAACACAGAGCCAATATAAATACTTTATGGATTTTATACATTGACCTTTAGAGTTATTGGTTGGTGAACTGGTGTTTTTGGGAGTCCCGACTCAATTGGGACATCAATGGCTTGATAAGTAGGGAAAGTTAAAGCTGAGATACATGAGACTACTTGAGGTTACAGATCAGATTAACAAGGTGGATTATTTCTTGAATTTTCTACCTCAGATGATGTTAATCCATTATGTGTGAATTTTTGATTATTTGAGTATCACGATTCATTGAATAATTTTTTTTAAACATTATGGTTTCCATTCATTCATTATATTTTTATTTTAAAAATCATGTTCTAAATTGTGTATATGAATAACGTTTTCTTAAATAAAAATAAAAAAACATAACATTCTCAATATTCTTCGAAAATTAAAATATTTCATATTTTTAAGAATCATATATAAATATTATTAAATTAAATAGTGTGTTTTTTGCGTCTAGGTTCATATATTTTATTTTTAAATAAATTGAAAAATAAATATTTCAAAAAAAGACAATTACAATTTTTTTAAAAAAACTTATAAACATTTTTTATGATAGTTTTCAACTATATGAAAAAATTGAATGAAATTGAATGAATAAAAAATAATTAATAATATTCCATGAGGATAACTTGGAATTAAATGGTCAAATGACATTAAAAATAGTGTTGGTGTAATGAGAGATCATCTAAATGAGTTTAACACCATGAAATATATTATTTATCTTATTATAAATAAGAAAATGGATTTTTTTGACCAATTATCATGAAATATATTTGAATCCAAATAATGAGACAATAAATTCATTTATGGTAGTTCAAGACAACAATGTTAAAACCTATATTCTAAATATATTCATTCTACATTCATATGTATAAATCTTTATGTTAGAATAATAGAGTATAAGTTTTAAAAGATAGCATTAGTGTGCGAATAAATTTTATTTTTTTTAAGAGAACTGATAGATTTATTCTTTTTAACTACTAAAATATAAAATTTTATTATCATTGAATCTTTTTGAACATTAAATTTTCAAGAGTCAATTATAAAATCTTCATGAGTTTGTATTTTCTTTATCTCATGTGTAACATTTTTTTTATTTTTCTTTCATTTATAAATTATTATCTTATTCAAAATCACAAACCTCTCAATTCCTATCAAAACCTAAAATTTTAGTGTATATTGGTTGTCATGTTCGTTCTTAGTTGTGATGTATAAATATTTTATCACACACTTATATAATGTTTCTTGACTACTTATATTCACTGATATTTGAATCTCATCCCCACCCCTTGTCATATATTGTGAATAATAGGTTTCCCTTTCTAGGGATTCTTAATGTTTCTCTACTCCTTTGGGTTAGGTATATCTTATAGGGCTATCTGAAACAACAATAAAAATTCATCATTTTAACGTCTAAAATGATTGGTGAGAAAAGGAATTCATTTAAGTAGACCAGCCTTAACTGATGTTGGTTGACTCATGGGTATAAAAGTTTTCTTTTAATTTTTATAGAATTATTATTTTAATAATATATTTTTTTATTATGTGAGAAATATATGTATAAATTGATATCTATGAAATTAATATTATGTTTTTAATGTTTAATATTTTTTTAAAATATGCCTTTTCATTATTTATTTTTATGAATAATTAAGTCTGGTTCACCTCAAAATTTGCACTATTTATAATGTAAATGGGGAATAACTAATTTTTTTAATCCACATTAAATATGGGCATAAAAAAAATTAATCCCTTTAGGCTAGACCTAGTCAAATCCATTAATCATTTATACCCCTTACAACTTTCATTGGTTGGTATCAAAGATTCTATTGAGGTGATTGAAAAATAATCCTTTCATTTTATTAGTCCTTTATAATTTAATCTTGTTTATGTCTTTTTTTAATATACCAAATGAATTTTTTATTTATTATAAATCCTTTAGAATTGATTCTTGTTTTTAATTATTTAAAATATCTCATATAACCAATTATTCATACTTTAAAATTTTATCGAGCATAATTATTTCATTTCATCAAAATGAAATAAAATGAATGGAAATTTTGAAGATAAGAACTCAGAAGATACATGTTCTATCCACATATTATGTTTTAAAAAATGGGGCATATTAATGTTTTTGAGTGATTGGAATAGAAAAGAAGAAAAACATTGGATATTATTCTACTCACATTGTTTTATCCTCTTCGTTATTAGCACATCGAATTTTCCCTTTATGTTACATCATTACACCTTTTCATTTCCTTAATATATACATTTAAATATTTAAATCTTTTCCCTTAAATATGTTTCTAACCTCAACAATTATTTTAGGAAACACACCATTATAATTACTTTATTTTATCATTTACCTATTATTTCCACCCATGTGTTGGGTTTTAAAAGAATATGATACAGCACAAATGAAGTGAAATTAAATATTAAAATTCATACCTGATCAACCAAGAGATGGGTTTTATATATTAAATAAAATAAAATTATAAAAAATTATGTCTCGACCTCTCTTAGTCTCTATTAATCTTATATTCACTTGTGCATTTGATTGAGAAAACACGGAGTATAAAATATATTTATGCCTTATCATATGATGGACTAACTATATGAATATTGGATCTAACTTTCTTTTATTATACAATTATATAAATTATTTGTAATTGTATCTTGGTTTTATATGAAATTTGATGGTTAATTTCTTCCATTAATTTCCATGATCAACTGACCATGAATGCATTATTTGAATATGATATCCTTTATATGATACTTGTATTGTAAAGACTTGGAATTTTCATGTAATTTTTTTTAATTAAATGGGAATTTTGCAAGTCTGCAAAAATTGACGGCGCGTGATTCCAAGGTCTGGTGTGCCCGGAATCAATTTCTAAATTTTTGTTCGGGTACGTTCAGTAAACGTATGAGTGGATTTTAATAACTTTTGAATCGGTGCTCAGAACTGAAATCTGAGGGCACCGTTGAACTCGCATCACCGGTATTCTCTTAAGAAGACTTTCACCTCAATGGTAGATGGTCGGGAATAAAAGATAGTTCTGGGGTTTTTAGTGAAAGAATTAAATAAAAATAAAGTTGTGTAGTTTTATTTTTATTTTTTTGGTTAAATCCTCCATGTGGAAGTTGGAGGTGGAGACCACCACACCTTAACCTCCCATGAGAGGTTACGGTGGTGGGGACCACCCGAACCTAACCTCCTATTCATGTTAATTATGGTGGGGACCACCTGGGTTTTAAACCCCCTTGAAACTCTCCATTAAGTGTAGGAGAAACCCTCAAATTTCCATTAAGTGTAGGGGAGCCTCTTCAACTCCCCTAACACTTAATGTGCCAAATCCTACTCATTAATTAATTGAACCAACACTTTAAATTAATTAATTAACCCATTTTAATTTTGTGCCAACAATTAAATAATAGATAAAAATAATCTATAATTTTGGTTGGAATTTGTCTTTTGGTGGAACTTGGGAGAAGAGAGAGAGCTTAGGGAGAAAATCTCTCGGCAACAAAGAACGAATAACGCGTTCTTTCAACAAATAATGTCGGTGAGGAGTGTCTTCAACTTTCTTCTTTGGAATCTCCTTCGACATATGACGTCTTCGACTACGATGAGCCGGCGCACAAACCGATGATCGAGGATAACGCCGACGTTCGTCTTTTCCAATGATCTGTCTTCTTTCCTGTGACTCCATCAATGAACAGCCAACAAAGGTAGGGGTTTTATTTGAATATGATATTATTCCTTTAATTCTTCCCTTCCAAGACAAAGAATTATTGCGGATGATTTTCATTATGGGTTGCGAATTGTTTTTTCAGGAAGATGCGGGGTGTTGATAGACTTTTCTTCTTCTATATTATTTTCCTGTTAATTCTTTGTAATTCAAGAAAGAATTGGTCCTCTTGATACCACCCTAAATATGGAGTTTTCGGGATAACCCAACATGGACCAACTCCTCTGCCGTTCTTCTTTGTGATGTTATTCTTCATGGCAACGAGATGAAGAATGCGACGTAGGCAACGACCGCACTACCTGTAGCCTCTGCGACACGCACCACCCGCCGGCCACACCATCCACCAGCCGAACCGGCCCCAGCCACCCCGTCTTCCAGCTCCGCCGCCCCAGGCCGAACCGTGGCGCCCTCCCGGCTACCCGTGCCTCCCAACTCCCGGTCGTCGAGGGCCTCCTGTGCGCCGCGGCCGAACCGTGTCGGCCCCCGCCACTCGGCACCCGGACGCCGCCAGCCTTATGTGGGCCCCTAACGAACCACGTCGGCCCCGGCCTCACAGGCCAATCCACCCAAACCAGCCCCCGCCTCCCGGGTCGAGTTTCCCGAACCGTTCCCCGCGCGTCGCTCTGGGCCGAACTGGCTCCACGCCACCGGGCCGAGCTGCCTACGTAGCCCCCTCCGGGTCTAACCGCCCTCGCGGCCTCCTGGGTTGGGCCCAGAAGGCCGGGCCGAACCCAATGGGTCGTTCCAGACCCAACGGGTCAGGCTGAGTCGACCTGAACCGATTTGGCCTAGACTAAGAGGGGTCGTATCAGTCTGACCGGGTCTAACCGGACCCGGGCCTACTAACTACCCTTTACTTTTTTGGCCATATCTTTGTCACCAGACATCTGTGTGATGAACTGTCAGCATCACTGGTATTCCTGGAGAATTTCAGACCCTTTTTGTATACCCCACTGGATTTTTGGGTATAGTTGAGATACAGTCAGGTTGGATCGTGCACAAATCCAACTGGTCCCTCGGGACTAAAAGGCTAATAACTCACAGACCGGGTGTCCAATTGACGCGCTGTCAGTTGCGTTGAGACCCCTATGACATGGAGGACCTTTGGGATACTTCTTTTTGGGACTTTGTGGCATTTGAGTTTTCGATACTAGGTTTGAGGAGCGGACCCTCCCAGAATCAAGTGTGATTTGTGCGGAAACCGTGTGGCTGGCTGCTTTCTGACTACTGCTCTAGGATCCTACATGGGTTCAATAGCTCTGACTACTATTCTGGGATCCAATGTGGGTTCGACAGCTTTGAATACTATTCTAGACTCTTATATGGGTTCAACAGCTTTGACTACTGTTCGAGGTTCCAATGTGGCTTCAACAACTCTAACTACTATTCCAGGATCCTACGTGGGTTCGACAGCTCTGACAACTGTTTAAGGATTCTACATGGGTTCAAAAGCTCTAACTACTATGCTAGGATCCTATGTGGGTTCGACAGCTCTGATTACTGTACCAGGATCCTACGTGGGTTCGACAAAGAGGATGATTTAGGGGCTATATCTAATCATCTCTATCTCTCTACATAATTTGTAAACCTATGTGAGCTGAGTCAGTAACGTTTGTGTTTACCTCATGATTGACATGGGTTACTTGATAACATATGTATATGTATGGGAATATACATAAGTGGGTTTATATGTTGATTTCATACATTGTGTTTTACCCTTGTTGGATTTTTTAAGACCTTGGGGGTCTCAGGGTCCCTACTGAGTATCATTATAATCACCCTTGCATGAGAAATGCCTGCACCTCATTGTGTTGGATTCAAACGACGGACAACCCTGATCGAGGCTGATAGTATCAGGACTAGACGGTACACAGAGGTAGACCTTACGACGAGTCGGTACACGGAGGAGACTGACATATGTGGAGTGATGAGGAGGCTAACTTTACCTACCCTTCAGGTAGGAATCCTGGAGGATGACCTAGTAGTTGTTTTTCCTTTCTTCAATTGTTCTTGTACTTCCAGTTCCTTATACTTTACTATTGGGCTTGTATTTCCAGCCCTTTACTTATCAGCACTCTTTTGTTATACATTCTACCTAGTGTTTTGTATCTAGCTTTGTTCTTTGTTGTGCGAGTTTAAAGGTTATAAAGGCAATTCCTTCCCAGTTTTAGGGAATTACGCCTTGGTTCTAGTCTCCAACCCCTGGCCTATGGAAGGTGGGCTTGGCGTAGTCACGACATGGGCCTCAGGGGATGGGTCGTGACAAATTGGTATTAGAGGAGTTGGTTCTACCACAGAACTTAGGACTCTAATATTTTCTATGAAGTAATAGTGTTAAGGGTACTGAGTGAGGTTTTCAGTTTAGGGAGTCCAGTGTCGGTGTGGCGGCCGATGTATCCTTACACAAGGACCCTGACTTCTAATTTCCGACTCAGTGCACAAAAAAACTTGTTGCATGTGTGCTTTCAAAAATTTTCTTTGATTTAACTCACCAGGTATAACTTATTGACTGTGGAACACCTGTTTCTTTTTAGGATGGCCCCACACAGACAGCCAGCCAGGGTTCTGGGCTTTGTATGAGATGGCATCCCACCGAGTGACAAGGCCTCGGTGAAGGGCCCTATCACAGTAGAGGCACCATCGATACCACTACTCGTTGGGCCACCGATGCCACTAGCCCCATAAGCAGAGAGTGCACACTACCTGAGCGCATTGCACGAGTTCCAGCACCAGAGGCCGCCCAGGTTCAGGGGTGAGACGGACCCCCAGGCTGCTGAAGATTGGCTGGAGGCTGTATTAAGAGTCTACAAACTAGTAGGGACACCATATGACCTTATGTTGATCCTTTCAGCAAGTCTCCTTCTGGTAGCAGCAGATAGATGGTGGAGCCTGATTCTCTAGGTGTATGATGAGGCAACACTTCTTTGGGAAGACTTCGAGAGCTTATTTCAGGAAAAATTTGTCCCAGCCACCCTACATGCAGTGTGGATACAAGAGATACTTTATCTGTAGCAGGGAAACAAGATGGTGGCACAGTACTCAACGAGGTTCACCGACCTCTCGCACTACTCCACAGATATGGTGCGGGACCCGTTCTTTAGGGCCTAGACCTTCGAACAGGGGATCATGTGAGAGATCAGGGCTTCAATGATCTCCCTCAGCATCCCGACGCAGACATGAGTGTTAGAGAGAGCCCTCCTAGTGGAGAGTTTCTTTTCCGAGTAGTCTCCAGCAGCAAGATCCACCACCATTCGACACATAGTAGAGTTTTCTCCAACTGACAGTAGACAGATGTCATAGAGTTCCAAGATGACCAGACCTACAGGTGGATGAACTCAGGACATGAGTTCGGTTGTGCGAGGCACACGAGACAAATCCAGTCATACGAGGAACAGACAGTGCTACTCATGCGAAGGGCAGGGTCACATGGATCGAGACTGTCTGAACCATCGTGCATATAATTAGCAGACATTTGAGGGATCTCCCAGGTAGAGGTAGAGGTTCGATCGAGGTGATCCGCAGGGCGCAGGCGGATGTGGTATAAGATCTGGTCGTGCAACTATTGGTGGACGACGTTACAAGGTGTTACCACCACCACCACTAGGAGGTCCACCCCGACTGTAGGGAGCAGGTGGACAGGGGAGAGCTCAGTTCCAAGAAGCTAAGTCTTATGACCATGGAACTCCAGAGATGATTTGAGATATGATCTGTTTCGACTACACCATAGCTATAGTTCTTATAGACACATGTTCCAGTCACTCTTTCATTTCCACTTCCCTCGTTTGGGGCTTAGAGATTCTGATGGAACCATTGGCTTGATCCTTACAGCTAGAGACTCCTACGGGAGAAGATTCGACGATTACGCACTAGTGTCGGTAGTGTGAGATTACTCTAGGAGGTGAGAGCTTCGACTGGGATCTCCTAGTAGCGGCGTCGAGGCCTGACGATGTCATCGTGAGTATGGAATGATTATCTATAGTCCATGCTCAGATTGACTGTATTAGGCACAAAGTGTGGTGTGTCCGCATGGATGGGACTAGTTTTACCTTCACCGAAAAGATGGGAGACTTTGCAACACATGAAAGACTTACCCGGAGGAGGGTGGAGCCGATCACTCATCAGTTGGTTGTCCTTACCTTCGGAGTAGTAGATGTGGAGAGTCTTACCCGGAGGAGGGTATAGTACATAGATGTTTTCCCGGATGATTTCACAGGTCTACCTCTTTGTAGAGAGGTGAAATCTTACATTGACTTCTACCCTGGGATGACACTGATATCTACTCCAGTGTATCGGATGGCTCCCGTGGAGCTTTTTGAGATGAGGGTGCAACTGGAGGAATTACAGGGGAAGGGATTTATCCAGCCCCGTGTTTCTCCCTGGGCATCCCCGATTCTGTTCTCCAAGAAGGCGGATGGGATCTTGAGGATTTTTGTCGACTACCGCCGCCTGAACCAGGTGACAATGAAGAACAAGTCCCCACTCCTGAGGATTTACAACCTCTTTGATCGGTTGAAGGGAGTGTGGTGGTTCTCGAAGATACACCTCAGATCAGGCTATCACCAGCTCAGAGTTCGAGACAATGACAGCTTTTAGATGTCGATACGGGCACTACAAGTTCTTGGTCATTCCTTTTAGTGTAACCAACACTCCAGAAGTGTTCATGGGACTCATGAACAATATTTTCCAGCCATACCTTGATCGCTTTGTCATATTCTTCATCGACGACATTCTGATCTACTCGACTACTGAGGAGGAGCATGCCTATCATTTGCAGGTAGTACTGGACACACTACGAGAGCACCAACTTTATGGTAAGCTCTCGAAGTGACAGTTCTAGATCTGAGAGGTTCACTTCCTGGGACATGTCATATCGGATGCTGGAGTTGCAGTAGATCCTGCTAAGATTGAGGCAATACTTGCTTGGGAGCCACCCAGGAGTGTGACAGAAGTATGGAGTTTCCTGGGTTTGGCTGGTTACTACTGGAGGTTCGTACAAGACTTCTCCAGAGTTTCAGCACCACTATCAGCCTTAAAGAAGAAGGGGAAACCCTTTGTGTCATCGGAGAGATTCTAGTAGAGCTTTCAGGAGCTGAGGCAGAGGTTGACTAGTGACCTCATCTTGAGGTTTCCAGAGGAGGGCATAGGGTACGTAGTCTACTGCGACACATCAGGGACCAGACTTGGATGTGTCATGATATAGGAATGAACAGTGATCACATATGGTTCTCGGTAGCCGATAAAACATGAGAAGAAGTACACTACCCATTACTTGGAGTTAGCAGCAGTGTTCTTCTCCTTGAAGATGTGGCAGCACTATCTGATGGGTGAACGTTTTACCGTGTACTCTGATCACAAGAGTCTCAGGTATATCTTCACCTTGAAGGACCTAAACTTGAGACGATGACATTGGCTTGAGTTTCTCCAGGACTATGAATTTTAGATAGTCTATACTCATGGGAAGGGGAACATTTTTGTAGATGCACTCAGCAGGAGGTCTGGTATATAGTTGTTAGGCGAAGCGATGGAGCAACTAGCTGCTCTGTAGATATACTTTGTGGACAGAGATGGAGAATCTTTACTATAGTCTCTTAAAGTCACTCCCCCACTTCCTCTGTGAGTCAGAGAGGCATAGCATGGGGACTCTGACTGCAAGACACGACGTGCTCAGATATCCACAGGGCTGGTACCTGATGGATTTTCTGAAGGTGGAGAGCACATCATCCTCTTCAGAGGATGTACCATGGTACCAGTGTCGCTTCAGGAGGAAGTGTTGGGGGAGTTACACATGTCTCCTCTAGCGGTACATCCAGGAGTGGTGAAGATGTACCAGTACCTTTGACGACATCACTGGTGGCCGGGAATGAAGAAAGTAGTTGCAGAGTTTGTCTCTCGATGCTTCACTTGTCAGCAAGTGAAGGCGGAGCATCAAGTACCAGCAAGCTTGGTTCAGCCTTTAGAGGTCCCAGAGTGGAAGTGGGATGAGATATAAATGTACTTCATGACAGGACTTCCACATACATCCATGGGTCACAACTCAATTTGGGTGATCATCGACAGACTCACCAAGTCGACCCACTTCCTACCGATTAGAGAGCAGGGTTCAGTAGAGAGCAGGAGACGCCTCTATGTGTAGGAGATTATGTGGATACATGGATTAACTTTGATGATTTTCTTTGATCATGACACATGTTTTACTTCCCAGCTATGGAAGGGGTTGTAGGAAGCTTTTAGAATGAAACTTCATTTGAGCACCGCCTTTCATCCTCAGACGGATGGTCAGACTGAGTGAACCATTTAGACCCTCAAGGAAATGCTTTGTGCATGTGTCCTCGACTTCGGTCATAGTTGGGAGGATCACTTACCTTTGGTGGAGTTTGCATACAACAATAGTTATCACTCCACCATTGGGATGACACCTTTTGAGGCGTTATACGGGTGACCTTGCAGGTCACCTTTGTGCTAAACTGACGCTGAGGAATCAATACTAGTGGGACCAGAGATGGTACAGGCTACCACAGAGAAGGTGAAGATCATCCAGTTGTGGATGAAGACTGCACAGAGCAGACATAAATCATATGCCGATAGAATAAGGATACATCTAGAGTTCGAGGATGGCGACCACGCCTTTCTACGGGTCACACCTCGATGAGTTTTACATAGATTTGGCCAAAGCAGCAAGTTATCTCCATGTTTCATCAGACCTTTTCAGGTTCTTAGTAGTGTTGGTGAGGTGGAATACCACTTATATCTTCCACCTCAGTTGCACCGGGTGCATGACATCATCCACGTATCCCAGTTGACGAGATACGTGCACGACCCTTATCACTTCATTGACCATGGAGAGCTGGATGTCGATGATGGGGAAACTTTTATGGAGGTTAGGGTGGACGGTCGATACCTCTGGGGTGCGTTCTCTGGCAGCACGGAAACTTCTAATAGGGCACATGGGAGCGGGAGGCTCAAATGCATGCTCAGTACACCCACTTTCTCCCTTAGTTGTGAGTTGTGGGTTACAGGGGCGTAGAGCCTGGATGTGGGGAGAATGTAAAGACCCAAAATTTCAATGTATTTTTTTAATTAAATTGAAATTTACGAGTCCTTGAAAATTGATGGCGCATGATTCCAAGGCCCGGTGTGCCTGGAATCAATTTCTGAAGTTTTGTTCAGGTACGTTAAGTAAACATAGGAGATAGTTTTTATAACTTTTGAACTGGTGCTTGGAACTAAAATCCGACGGCACCATTGAACTCACAACACCGATATTCGATGAAGAAGAATTTCCCCTCGATGGCAGATGGTATGGAAGAAAAGATAGTTTTTGGGTTTTTAGTGAAAGAATTAAATAAAAATAAAGTTGTGTATCTTTGTTTTTATTTTTTTGGTTAAATCCTCCATGTGGAAGTTGGAGGTGGGTACCACCACACCTTAAACTCCCATGAGAGGTTATGGTGGTGGGGCCCACCTAAACCTAACCTCCTCTTCATGTTAACTGTGGTGGGGACCACCTGGGTTTTAAACCCCCTTGAAACTCCCCATTAATTGAAAGAGAAACCCTCAAATTTTCATTAAGTATAGGGGAGCCTCTTCAAATCCCCTAACACTTAATGTGCCAAATCCTCCTTGTTAATTAATTGAGCTAATGCTTTCAATAAATTAATTAACCCATTTGAATTTTGTGACAAAAATTAAATAATAGATAAACATAATCTATTATTTTGGTTGGAATTTGTCTTTTAGTGGAACTTGGGATAAGAGAGAGAGCTTAGGGAGAAAAGCTCTCGCCAACAAAGAACAAAGAATGAGTTCTTCCAATGAAGAATGCTAGTGAGGAGCGTCTTCGACTTTCTTCCTCAGAACCTCCTTCGACGTAGGACATCTTCGACTACGACGAGCTAGCGCACAAACCGACGATCAAGGAAAACACCGACGTCCGTCTTTTCCAACGACCCATATTCTTTCCCATGACTCCATCAATGAGAAGTGGGAAAAGGTAGGGTTTTATTTGAATAAGATATTATTCCATTAATTCCTCCCTTTTAAGACATAGAATTATTATGGATGATTTTCCTTGCAGGTTGGGAATTGTTTTTGCAAGAAGATGTGGGGTGTTGATAGACTTTTCTTCTTCAATCTTATTTTCTTATTAATTATTTGTAATTCAAGAAAGAATTGGTCTGCTTGCTACAACCCTAAATATAGAGGGTGCGGGCCAAAGCCACATGGCCCGACTCCTCCGTCATTCTTGTTTGTGATGTTCTTTGGCATCACGACGAGACGACGAATGCGACGCAGGCAATGACCACACTACTCGCAGCCTCCACAACTCGCGTCGCTCGCCGAACGAACCATCTACCGGCCGAACTGGTCTCAGCCACCTCGTCCGTTGGGTGAACCTTCTTTGCCACCTCAGGCCGAACCGCAGCGCCCTCCCGGCCGCCCACACCTCCTGGATCCCGGCCGCCACTGGCTCCCATGCACCCCGGCGGAACCTCACCTACCCCGACCTCCCAGGCTGAGCCACCCGAACCAGCCCTAGCCTCCTGGGCCAAGCCAGCTGAACCACACCCCTCGCAGGGCTCTAGGATGAACTGTCTTCGCGCCTCCGGGCCGAGCCAGCCACGCGGCCCCCTCCGGGTCGAACCGCCCTTGCGGCCTGCTGGGCTGGGCCCAGAAGGCTGCGCCGAACCCAATAGGTCGGCCTGCCCAACAGGCCAGAACGGACCCAACGAGTCATGTCATACCAGACTAAGATGGGTTGGGTCGGTCTCACCGGGTCGGACTGGACCCGAGCCTAATACCCACCCTTTTCTTTCTTTTGTCCATATCTTTAGCACCAAACGTCCATTTGAAGAACTTTTAGTGACACTGGTATTCTTGGAGTGTGTCAGTCCCTTTGTGTATACCCCATTGGAGTTTTGGGTATAGCTGAGATACAGTCAGGTTGGATCGAGCACGAATCCAACCGGGCCCCCGAGAATAAAAGGCTAATATCTCACAGACTGGGCATCCGATTGACGTGATGTCAGTTATATTGAGACCCCTATGATGTGGAAGATCTTTAGGATACTTATTTGTTGGAATGCATGGCATTTGATGTGTCGACACTTGGATTGAGAAGCAGACCCTCCTGAAATCAATCATTCTTTGTATGGACACCCTGTGGCCGGCTACTTTCTGATTACTATTCCAGGATCCTATGTGGGTTCAACAACCCTGACTACTGTTCCGGGATCCAATGTGGGTTCGATAGCTCTTACTATTATTCCAGGATCCTACGTGGGTTCGACAGCTCTGACTACTGTTCCTGGATCCTACGTTGGTTCGACAGCTCTGACTACTGTTCCTGGATCCTACGTGGGTTCGACAACTTTGACTACTATTCCAGGATGCTACGTGGGTTTGACAGCTCTGACTACTATTCCAGAATCCTACATGGGTTTGACACCTCTGACTACTATTCCAGGATCCTACGTGGGTTCGACACCTCTGATTACTGTACCAGGATCCTATATGGGTTCGATAGAGAAGATGATTCAGTGGCTATATTTAATCATCTCTATCTCTCTACATAAGTTGTATACCTGTGTGAGCTGAGTCAGTAACTATTGTGTTTAACTCATGATTAAGACTGATTATTTGATAACTTAGGTATATATATGGGCATATACCTATGTGGGGTTATCTATTGATTTCATACTTTGTGGTTTATCCTTGTTGGATTTTGTGAGACCTTGAGGGTCTCGAGATCCCTACTGAGTATCGTTATACTCACCCCTGCATGGGCTATGCCCGCACCTCGTTGTGTTGGATAAAGACAACAGACATCTCTGATCGAGGCTAAGAGTATCAGGACTGGACGGTACACGGAGGTAGACCTTACGACAAGTTGGTACATGGAGGAGACTGATGGATGTAGAGTGCTGAGGAGGCTAACTGTACCTACCCTTCAGATAGGAATCCCAGAGGATGGCCCAACATCTGTTTTTCCTTTCTTCAGTTGTGCTTGTACTTCTAGTTCCTTATACTTTACTTTTGGGCTTGTATTTCCATCCCCTTTACTTATCAACACTCTTTTGTTATAAAATTTACCAAGTGTTTTTCATCTAGTTGTGTGCTCTGTTGTGTGCGTTTACAAGCTATAAAGGCAATGCCTTACCAGTTTTAGGGAATTACGCCTTGGTGCTAGTCGCCAGCCCCTAGCCTATGGTAGGCGGGCTTGGGGTAGTCACGGCATGGGCCCCAAGGATTGGGTCGTGACATGGATCTCTCATGGAGCATGGTATGAGATCAATGAGATGTTATATCTCAATTTTAGGAAATGGTTACTATTATTGTATCAAATTTCATTCAATTATTTGATAGAATTCAAAAACTCAATGATATAAAAAATATAATGTTTTGACATTTTGGTTACCTTTACTTCAGTATTTTTTTTATTTTAAATAATTTTTTCCAAATGGTATGAATGGAGGTTATTTTTTTTAAATAAATATAAAAATATCATAGCATTCTCCCTATCCTTAAAAAAATAAAACATGACACATTTTTGTGAGTCATATATACTTTTTTATATTGATTTTATTAACTATCCCCACTAATGCCCATTTTGATATGGTTATAAAGATAGGAGTGAAACTTGAATCTCACTGATGTTGGGCCTATTGTGAAGTATTCATCAATATTTTTATCCCAAATGATTTTTATAATGGTGAACCTATATTGTCTCTAGAGGTAGTTACTCAATTAGTCATTCTTCCTGAGAGTTTTCACCTTTTTTGAGATTTTTTTCTTGTTTAGTTAAAATTAAAACAATAATAGAGGAATTTTGTCTCTTGTGTTATGAATTAAATAAAGTAAATATAATGATATAAAATAAAAGAGAACATAAAATAAATAAAAAATAAAACAACTCCTAGGAGGATAAATGATCGATCCAAAGGTTGAGTTTAGTTTCATATTCATCATTAATTAAATTATATTTCATTCCACATAAATGATCAGATTATATAAAATTCCTCCAATATTCGTCCACTATTTGATGTGGGAGTGGATAGCACGCTCAGGAGACTCTTAAATTGCATTAATAACCTACTTTATCCTTGGATATTGAGCATAAAATACACCACTCCTGACCGCATAAGCTAACCCAACACGTGGCCACATCCCATGTGTAAATCAAAACCTGTAGTGTTTTAATAATCCATATATTTAGTGAAATAGAAGAAGGGATGTTAAAATTGATTTAATTGTGGAATAAATAAGGATTTAAGTAATGTTAAGTGAAGAGTTACAACCATCACTCAACTGCCACATCCCTCGTTATCATACTTCAATTAGAAATAAATAATGACCAAAATTAAATGAATGAAACTCAATCTGAAATAACCTTCACTTGGATCAACCCTGTGTTATTTATTCATAACCATGGAGTGGGAGAGGTTAAGGAGGGAAGGACACAAGGTGATTTTAGTGGAAGATAAGTAAAAAGGAGAAGAAGTATATAGAAGAAAAACACTTGAATCCAGAAAAAGAGAGTAAAATAATAAAATTCAGCTACCATCATGGTGTCTAGGTAGACTCGTAATAGAAAAAAACCAACAACCCCCTTTTCCAATTAAATAGATGACTGCAATCCTTGAAATTAGATGAATAAAATGAATAATGTACCAAGAAGGGTTAGACCCACCTCTATATTTATCCATGTGGACAACCCTCATCATCATCATCAAACAACCAAAATAGAATTAGTTTTGAGAATAATCAGTGTCTGAACTTATATATATTCAAGCATAGTGAAAATATGGAATGATTTTAGGTCCCGATGTATGTGTGGATTGGGTCGAGATAAATATGTACAAGATATACACCCAATCAGAATTTAGGATGAACTAACATGGGTTTTCATCATTGGGTCAGGATTTTTTCAGATGGTGGTTCAGGTCAAACTTGTAAGTGGGATTAAGTACTTCCAACATTGGCTGAAATATGTAGATTTGGTAAAGACTATTAGGTTTGCATATGTGAAAACTATTTTCTGACTAAGTGGTTTTCATTATAGAATGAGATATTTTAGGATTAAAATTCAGAAGTAGTGAAGTTAGTGACAGAAAAACTAGGGGTTCAAAACCAAGTGGTAACAATCGCACCATTCTAGGTGGAAAAGTCATTTAGGGAAGGCAGATGAGTTCCAAATGCTACGTTGTTCGTTGGAAGATGTTGATAGAGTTTGTGAGTTAGTGGGTAGTAGGATTTTTTCTTAATCGATCATTGGATGACCACAATGATCAGAAAGTAGAAAAATCGGATGAAATGAAAGGGCTGTTGTAGAGATCATTCATAAATAGATGGGAATGGTCTACTCACTCAATTTTGTATGGTTTTTATTATGCTTTTGATTGACTATAAAGTTTATTTTTCTATTTTCTCCTAGGTAGTGTTCCAGATTTGGAAATTCTAACTCAATGAGGTCTTTCTCTTATTCATGTATTTTTTTTAAAAAATTCAATGTTTCTGTAGTGTGGGACTTATTTTGAACCACGATAATTCATGGTGTTTTTTTCGAGTGTTCTCCTTTTATTTTTCCTTGTTCTGTTTGTGGAGTGAGCTAAGTGTTTTTTGAGCAATGATTCAGTGTGTGGTAGGGGCATAAATCTTCTCAATTTGGATACACTAAATCCATAACGTATTTTTCAATTATTATTTGTTGGTTATGTATTATTGGATATAATTTTCGAGTCCATGGGTCCAAATTAGTTTAGATCTTGATATTTAAATAGTGTGTCTAATCATTCATTGGTTTTATATGATATGTGATTATTAATTTCTACATTTCTTTTTCATGTTCAATTGAATATTGGAATCAATGAGAATCTTTTTCCCTAAAATATAGTATTTTTTGATTACTTTTGTATCATGATTTATCAAATGATTGTTTTTGACATTTTAGTTTCCATCAAATATCCAAAACCAAGAAAAAAATCTCAATTTTTTTTTCAAACTCTGGGAAAAAGATCCATAATTATTATTTCACATATAGGAATTAATCGTACAAAAATTTGATGACCCCTACCTTTAAAGATTCCCCTCTTGGGATGACAATGAATAAATGGAGATAATGACTCATGAGTCCCACCTCTAGTAGGCCCCGGGGTGGTGACCGACACCAAGGGTATACAAGTCTCATAAAATGGAAGTCATTACCCTTTTTAAAGAAATAAGATCAAGAGATAAGATGATTCAACACAAAAAACTCCAAGATATATAAAAAAACAAAAATTCATCCCCCATGCAAGTTTAAAATAAAACTATTATAAGTTAAATAGTATCCAAAGTAAGTACCAAAATCAAGAAAATGTATTGGCTCAACAACTATCCCAAATACGGAGCTAGTAATTCCTAGTACGGTATAAGAAATCCTCTTGGAAACTTCAAAATAGTTTTTTATAAACATAGGGTGAACATACAAGTATACTCAGTAGAAAAACCAAAGTCTCTCACACACATGTGAAGGAAGAATATTAATTCCCCTACGAGAAAATAATAGAACCAAACAACACATAAGCTGGTATACTAACCACACCAACCTCACCAAGGCACACTCACTAAAGAATTCATGTAAATTAAAATAATACAATCAAAACATCGATGATTGGGTATACATACCACTTTACCACTGATTAGCTACTATCACACCCTAATGGAAAACTTCTTGGTGCTCCCACCTCTTACAGACACACCACATCACAATCTTCCTGCACACACTTAGGACTCACAACCACACCTCGTCCCATCACCGGGGCCACAAGACACATCAAATCTCCCTTGTAGACACCTACGCCCCATTCCACATCACATACCTCCCATATACACCTATAAAACATACCACATCACATCCAAGAAACTCATGGGAAAGCACTGCACATCTCATCCTAAAGAAACTTGGAAAAAAACAACACATCTTTTTATGAAGACAAATAGGAAAACACAAAACATCTCATCCCAAAGACAACTGCTAAAATAAAACTCACCAGCAGACACATAGGCCCCACAAACCACAAATTTTCCAAATAATATTGTTCTACCGCTACTTGGAAGAAGGATCAGGGAAGATTGGGTGGTCATCCATCCATCCTCCCACCAGGGTGTTTGGGAAAGACGCCCTCCCCTAAGACAATGGGGGTGTTCTACATATAGTTCTATACAAGGGTGGGATACATATAGATATCACAAGGAAAATACATGCATATATAGATATAATACCAAAAAATCCTACCAAACCAATGGATTCTCATAGAAACAATGATCTCACAAAACTACTAACTTCATTGCTACATCTAAATTAAATTACTACACAACAAGCCACAACTTCTTTCCAATTCCCAACAAATTTTGTTAAACCATTACCATTATTCATTCAAAATTCATTTATTAATTCTTTTAACCAAACTAACCAAATCATGTCCCAAACATTATTAATCAATCATTTATTCATCCATTCCATTACTATCCTGGAAACTACCAAGCACAACACATAACAGGAAAGACAACCAATGAATAAAAATGGAGAAACTAAAGATGAATTACCCATACAAACCAAAATAAGTCTCCAAATCTCAACCATGTCCAGTAATACAACCAAAGAACAACCCGATTACAACCTCTCTTATCAACACTACTCAAACATTCCACAATAAATCAATCTCTCAACCTGAGATTCCATTAAATGGCCAGGTTGACATATCATTTACAAGTTTATCCACCATACCACCCAAGCCAACCCATAACACACACCCGTGCTTCACCAACATAGAAAAAAACAAACCAGAGGGTATCCAAACATCAAAACATGGCCTATACACATTCCATTTTCCCCACACACATAACCACACTATCCCACACAACCAATATCCCCATACCATACCATAACACAATCTTGGATTTAACGAGACATCCCTTATTTAATTTTACTTATTAATTCAGGGGTTTTCACAAAAAAAACAAGGTAATCTCAAGGAATCCATTTATTATCCAAGTGTACGTGATATACCAGTTTCCATTTAGGGTGATACCCAAAAAAGAAAAACAAAAGAAGAACACACAATAGATATAACTAGTCCAAAACAAATCCATGAACGACCACTATTTTCAGCAGGGTGTTTAGCCTGTATAACCACAATATCACAAACAACAAGAAAAGATGAAAAAATCATGAAATAAACCCCTATAACTTTTTAATTAAATTATCTAGTTATTTATCTTTGATTAATCCAACACAACCATAATCCAAGGGTAAAAAAAGAAAAATCCATCCCGTATGATGCAAAAATAAAGAGACATAAAGGAATCCTTACCTTAGAGGGGTGTCAACGTTCTTCACACGATAATATATCAGGTAATGGATCTCTGATCACCTATCCCATAATATCATCATCCATCCAAGGATTCCATGGAACCAATACACCAACAACAACCAAGATAGACCCGATTAGGAATCATGGATAATCACACACCATGGCACGAAGAGGAGACACAGAAGATAACGATACCCAAACTAAGGGAAACTGCTATAAAATGAAGTGAGAATGCACCTTGAACAACCACATATTTCCAATGAATAATCACTAAGATTAATGGATGTAATAGGGAGTAATAGGATTTGACGAACTCCTCGGGAAACTTATGGTTCATCTGGAATGAGAGGTGGAAGAGGAAACAACTGAGTAAATGAAATTTCAGCCGAAAATAATTTTTAACACAAAACTGGGGCAGGTTTTTACAAAACGTGTAATACCCTTTCACGTATTATATTAATTGGGGTTTGGTTTTTACAAAAAAAATGAATCACCCCTTGATTTAATTTTATTTTTCAACCCATGAAATGTTACACATCGTGAATCCCTCCTTTACGTTGTGTAAATGTCTGCATGTCATGATGATTTCCAAGAAAAAATGTGAAACCAAACTTCACATTGTGAAATCATGTTACACAATTTGTAACCTCCTTACATCCATCTTTTAACAACTGAAATCCTCCAAACTCCCTTTGATCCTCATCCAAGAACTTCCAATGACTAAACTCGCAAAGTAATGGACTGGGAAGGCCCATACCATTACATTAGATACCGCTCAAACAATTCTCGTCCTCAAGAATCCAAAATCAATCCTAAGAGAAAAAAGGGTCCAAACAAACACCCCATGAGATACCACTCAAGGATCTAACTACACTTGAAACACCACAAACAACCAAACAAATCGACATTCAATGATAAACCACCCTACTCGAACGTGCAAACAAGGGAGTTCCATCCTCCTTGTGAAGATACTATCCACTCTGGGTGGAACTGACTAACCCGAAAAAGTTTAATCACATCACAGTTAATGTGTCTTGATTAGGGATATGGTCCTCCCCTTTCCACATGTTAGGACTTTATCACATATTTCACCACACACAACACAACCAAGGGAAAATAACTTATCACAAAAAACAAGGTTCAAAAATTACATTTCAAAACAAAGAAGAACAAAGAAAAACTCAAAACAACTCTAGGTATTGGGAACACATCTGTGTTTCTCACTCCCAAGTACTCTCCTCCAAGCAACCTTGCCTCCAAAAAATACAAACCAAAGTAATGGTCCATCCACACAACACCTTATCCTAACAATGCGAGATCTATATCAGTCGTTCCATGTATATCACATCGTCCTCGATATCTGGATCTCCCCAGTCAAGGACATGGGATTCATCATGAAGATACTAAATAAGTTGAGATACATGGAAGAAATCACTGATAATTTCCAACTATGGTGGAAATTTTACTTTTCCAACTCATCCCCACACCATGAAGTGACCAAAAAATCTGGGGGAAACCTTTCTCTCTCTGCCAAACCTATGATGCCCACATCAAAGGGAAAGCTTCAAGAACATGTGGTGCCCAACCTAGAACTCCAAGGTCCACCTCCAACAATTGATATAAAAATTCTTCCAATCCTTCATTACTTTCATCCTCTCATGAAAAATCTAAACCTTATATGTCATGCTTTACACCATGTTCAGACCAAAAATATCTTTCTCCCCAACCTCCATCTAGAACAATAGAGAACGAAATAGTATCTAGTACAATGCCTCAATGGATCCATGACAATGGATGAGTGATAAATATTATTATAAGTGAACTCTACCAATTTCAGGTGTTGTACCCATGATCTTCCAAAGTCTAAGATGCATGCCTGCAACATATCCTACAACACATGGATATTTTTCTCTGTCTACCCATCTTTCTAGGGGTAGAAAGTAGTGTTGAGGCATATATGGGCTCCAAAAGCATGTTGTAATCCCTTCTAGACTCATGAGGTAAACTGCACATTCTGTTCTAAGACAATGTACCTTGTAATTCCTTGCAACCACACCACTTCATCCATATAGCTCTTGTTTAAGGCATCCACTATGCCCGACTACTTGATCACTAAGAAGTGAGTTGATTTTGTTAGCCGATCCACTATTACCTAGATAACATCATTTCCTCCATGAGCCTTGGGTAACCCTGTGATTAAATCAATCGATATTTCATCCCACTTCCACTTGGGGACATCCAAGGGTTGTAATAAACCACCGGGAACATGATGTTAAACCTTTACCAGCTGTAAAACCAAGAATCTTACAACAAACTCCGCTACTGCGTGTTTCATCCCGATCAACCAAAACTACATCTTCAAACCATAATAAATTTTATTAATTCCTAGGTGTACCACTAAATGTGAGTTATAAAACTCATAAAGAACTCCCTCGCGCATTACTACAGGAATAAACAAACTCCCATAGAACAACATCTGATTCTGACCATCCTCTGACCATCCCTCTGGAGCATCACCATTGACAACATGATCATGAAAAACCTCCACCTCTGAGTCTCCCCATTGAGACTCCTCCACTTTCTAAATCATAGAATATTGCACTGTCATCGGGAACAAACATCCTCTAACACCATCCATTCCTACATCTAAGTTCTAGGCTAAGAATTCCTCCATGAATTTCCAAGCATTTGTAGATTCCCAAACAACATAATTCTATGATTTTTTACTCAAATCATTATCCATGAAATTCCCCATTCTTGAGGTGTAGGAAATATCAAAATCATAGTCCTAAAGAAACTCATCCCCCCTTCACTACCACATATCCATATCACACTAGGAACATATATACCTCAAACTCTTGTGATCTGTGAAGACCACAAAGCGATACCCAATGAGGTAATTTCACCACAACTTCAATGAAAACACGAACATTGATAACTACATATCATGGGTGGAATATTTACTCTATTTGGGGTATAACTTCCTAAACTTATAATATATCACCACTCACCGCTGCATCAAGATGCATCCCAAACACATACGAGAAGTATCAAAAAACACCACAAACATCACCCCTTCTTCTAGAAACCAGAGCACTAGATAACTAACCAACTTATACTTTAGATAACCAAATGATTCCTTTCACTACTCACTCCACACAAAATATTGGTCCTTTATAGTCAGAGCTATCAATAGAGCTGTAGATCGAAAGAAATCGTGAACAAACCTGCGATAATAGCCTATGAGACCAAGAAAACTGTGAGATTATCCCACATTCTTAAGTGCTTCCCATGAAAAATCTAGTTCAAACTTTTATTGATCAACTTCCACACCCTTTTGCGACACCAAATTCCCAAGTAAATGCACCTCTTGTGTCTAGAACTTACACTTGGACAATGTTCCATAGAGATGGTGGTGTTGAAGAACTTTTAAGACAATTTTGAGATAATCAGTGAGATACTCCTCTGACTTTGAGTAGATCAGGATATAATCGATGAATACAATGTTGAACCAACCTAGGAACTCAAGAAAGATTGAGTTCATAAGCCCCATGTACATGGATTGTTCATTCATAACACCGAATGGAAAGACTACGAACTCAAAGTCCCCATACTTGCATCTGAAAGCTGTCTTCTAGATATCACCCTTCTCTACCCTCAACTAGTGATATCCATACCACTATTTGTTCTTTGAAAAACAAATTTCCCATATCTGATAGTTGAAAAAATCATTTATCCTCATATGAGGGTAAGGGTTCTTGACCATCACGTGATTCAACCTCGGCTAGTCTGTGAACAACTTTAGACTTCCATCCACATTCATTGAGAACAACACTGAGGCACCCCATGGTGACACACTATGCCAGATAAAGACCTTCTTTATCTGATCATCTATCTGAATCCTCAACTCCTGCAACTCAGAATGTGTCATCTGATAAGGAGCCATCAAAAATGGAGAAGAACTGGGCTGCAAGTCTATCCTGAACTGAACGTCACGTTGAGGGGGTAAAGTCACAACCTCCTTGGGAAAAACATCAATGAACTCCCCAATAACTCTGGAAACCTCCACCATCCAAACTTTTACTGATTCAATTAAAAACTCAGACAATAAGAAAAGACGAGGATATACTCACCGACTTCCCACCTGACAGCTCCACTCACCAACAAAAACCACACGTCATCCATCTAAGTTTGAGAACAAAACTCTTCTCTAGAAGTAGTAAATAATATCATTCATGGAATAAAACTAGTTGATGCCAAGAATGGAATCGTATGGTTTCATATGTAGAAATAAAGGATACCCAAATGACCGATGAGGTCCCATAATCAGTCTAAATCATCAGCACACAACAAAAAAGTTAGTCTGACCTAAGACTGACATAATCAACACCAAAAGAATGGGAAGTATCTCTACATATTATCCCAGAGAATGGGCTAGACTGGGTGAATTAAAGGAGTGTGAATATGTTGAATCAAACAAAGCACAATCAAGGGTACTAAAAAAGATGATCGTACATCTAATGATCTCTGGTCTTGCTAAAACTACTACCTAATTTTCAAGAAACTGGTCACACCTATATCCTCTTCCCATATTTTGATGACCAAATTCTTGACCAAACACTCATAGAGGACCCTTAGGAACACCCTGAGGTCAGCCCCTACCTGCTCTATCTCCACTTGGTGAAGCAAAGGTCTACTGTCCCAGTTGCTGAAACATTCTGACCAACAATTGATACTAAGGATGGAACTGAACCTATCCTCATCTACCAAACTAATCTCAATAATCCATTAGGAACTGACTATGAAGATGTTCATGGATCCCACAGAAGAAACACCTCAAACTGAATCCTATATAAAGGGTACAAGAACCACTAACTCCAAACGGTTAGAAGGGAAACTACTGAGGTTGACCCCTACCGGTTGAAACCTCAATGGTCCATGTGCCTAAGACCTGCCACTGGTAACTCTACCTCTCAAATAACTCTATTGGATCCCCTATCATGGTATACCTCATCGCGAGTGTATCCTCTCAATAACTTCCACCTTATTATGGAACTCCAAATATGTTGGAAATGTAAAATGAGTAACAACAAACTGAATATAAGGGTGGAAGGCCTCTTCACACCATCTCACATGAGACATATAATCCAGAAAGAGATCTACGGAAAATCAAAGATAATACTTGAAATTGATCCCATGTCCCTTCACTAACATACTCCCCTACTGAAGGGAGAGAATCTCTAGCCTCTTCTCAAACTTTATAGTTGACGAAAGGATCTTCTCCAAGAATTCCCTTAGAAAGTTGACCCACAACACATCCATATACTTCTTCTCCCACATATAAAGTGTCCACCACTGATGCCATCTCCCCACATCAGACTCAGTGCTAAAGGAACCCAATACTATATTGGAGTCCATATCAAACTGAAGGTGATCTCAAGTTCCTCAAGCCATCTCTCCATCTCCATGTATGAAACACTACCCTCGTACTTTCCCAAGACCTGATGTTGGAAAGAACGTAATATCCTCTTCTACTGGTCATCTGAATCCACTGGATCAACCCTTCACCGATCAATCAGATCAGCTTGCTGAGCCTCAACTGTCCAAGCCACATGTGAACCATTACTGAGTTCCATATATAAAAGATAAACAAGGAATTCCTAAGCTTGAGTAGTATGGAATTCTTTTTAAGATTTATTTTAATTCATTCTCTTCATCCTATCCATTTTAACCTTAAAACCCATATTCAAATAAGAACACAAGTCATTATGATGCATGTACCTTTCCTAGTTTTCTAACCTAAAATTGGTGTAGCCTCACTTGGTCATTTGGTAGGCTCATAGTCATTGAATCAAATCAAAAGGGGCCCCAAAATCCCATGTCCTAACCAGTCTTCCCTGGACTATGTCACATACCAAGATCACCTGACACTGTTTCCCTACCAACCCATGAAATCATCACTATTCCTAACTCCAGACTCTATCGTATCTCTCAACCATAACCCCTGATACTATTCTGTTATGACCCCTCCCTCTAAAGATTCCCCTCATGAGATGGAAATGAAGAAAGGGAGATAATGACCCCTGGGTCCTGCCTCCAGTAGGCCCTGGGTTGGAAACCAGAACCAAGGGTATACAAGTCTCACAAAATGGGAGGCATTACCCTTTTTAATGAAACAATATCGGGAGATAATATTTCTCATCCCAAAACAAATCCAATATATATATAAAAGGAAAACAAAATCCATCCCACATGCATGTTTAAAATAAAACTATTACAAGTGTAAAATTTTCCAAAGTAAGCACCAAAAGTAAGATAAAACAGTGACAAAGAAACTTTCCCAAAGCCTGAGCTAGTAACTCCTAGTAAGGCCTAAAAAATCATCCTAAAAACATAAAAACAGTTTTATATACATATGGTGAGCATATAAGTATACTCATTAAAAAAACAAAAGTGTCTCATGCACATGTTAATGAAGCATACTAATTCCCCTATGAGAAAACAACCGAACCAAACAACACCTAATCAGGTATACCTACCCCCAACCTCACCAAGGCATGCTCACAAAATAACACAAGTAAAGTAAATTAATATAATAAACATATCTATGATAGGGTACCCCGTACTACATTCCCACTGATTAGATTCTCTCACACCCTAACTAAAAACCTCTTGGTGCTCCCACCTCTTCCGAACACACAACATCACAATATGCCCGCACACACCTAGGACTCACAACCACACCTCTTCACATCACTAGGTACATGTGCCACATCACATATCACCCATAGACACCCGGTCCCCATTCTACATCACATCCCACCCATAGACACCTGGGCCACATACCACATCACATCCCAAAAATACCCAGGAAAGAAGAAAGCATCTTATCCTAAAGACACCTGGGAAAACACAACAAATCTCATCTCGAAGACACCTGGGAAAACACATCTCATCTTGAAGAAACCTCGGAAAACCCAACTTTCCTGCATACACATGGGCCCCAAAAAGCACAACCCACATGAAGAATCTTGGGCTACCACCTCCTGGAAGGAACAGTGAAGACCAGGTGGCCAGTCATCCATCCTCCCATCAGGATGTTTGGGAAAGACACCCTCCCCCATGATGCTGGGGGTGTTCAAAATGTTGTGACCAACTAGGGTGGGGTGCGTATAGATATCACAAGGAAAATATATGTATATATAGATGTAATTCCAAACAATCCTACACAACCTATAGGGTTTCAAACAATAAATAGCTCACAAAACTGACAACTTCACTTATACTTTTAAATTCAATTACCACACAACATGTTGTAACTTCATTCTAATTCGCAACCAATTTTGTTAAATCATTACCATTCTTCATTCAAAATTCATTTCTTCATTCCGTTAACCAAACCAACCCAAGCGAGTCCCAAACATTATTAATCAATCATTTATTCATACATTCCATTACTATATGGGAAACTACCAAGAACATAACATAACATGCAACTGAACCAAAGACCAAACATGGAGAAACTTTGAGAGAATTACCCATAAAAACCAAAACAACTCCACAACTCTCAACCACATCCAGTAACAGAACCCAAGAACAACCCAGTTGTAGCACTGTTACACAACACTACTCAACTACTCCATAATCAATTAATATATCAACCTGATATTCTATTACATGGTCAGGTTGAGGTATCATCTACAATTGCATCCACCACACCTTCCAAAGCAACCCACATCACACACCCGTGCTTCACCAATATACCACAACACAAACCAAAGTGTGTCCACACATCACAACATGGACACTTCACATTACAACTACCCCCAGACCCACAACCACACTATCCCACACAACCATCACCCCTATACTATAGAATAAGAAAATTCTTCATTTAATGAGGCACCCATTATTTAATTCCACTAATTAATTCAATGTTTTTCATTGAAACTGGGTAATCCTAAGGCATCCATTTATTAGCCCAGTGTACGTGATTTATGATTTTCCATTTAGTGTGATACCATAATAACCACAACAAAAGAAACACACACAATAGATATAACTAGTACAAACAAAGCCCCTAATGACCACCATTTTCATAAGGGCGTTCAACCAGTATAACCACAATATCACAAACAATAAGAAACACTGTGAAAAGCATGAAATAAACCCCTTTAACCTTGTAATTAAACTCTCCAGTTATTTGTATTATATTAATCCATCACAAATATAATCCAAGGGTAATAAAATAAATACCCCTCCCTCCAGATGCACAAATAATGAGAGACAAGGGAATCCTTACCTCGAAGGGGCGTCAATGTTCTTTGCATGAGAAAGGATCATGTAACGGTCCTCCAATCACCTACCCCACAGGATATTCACCCATACGAGGATGCTACGACACCAATACACCAAAAAAACAAGAGAGACACCATTAGGAATCATGGATAAGTACATTCCATGAAATGATGAAGAGATATGGAATAGAATGAGACCCAAATAGAGGTAAACTACTAGAAAACTAAGGGATAACATACCTTGGACCACCACGGATCAGAAACAGATGATCACCAAGTTTAATGAATCGAAGTGGGAGGAAGAGGGTTTGAAAAAATCCTCAGGGTGCCAAGGGTTCATCTAGAATGAGAGGTGGGAGTAAAAACGGCTGATGGAATGAATGTTTGGATGAAAAGAATTTTTAAATTAGAATCGAGTTGGGGTATTACATGATGTGTAATACCCTTTCACATCATATAATACATGAGGTTTGGTTTCCATCGAAAAATGTGTCTCCCATAAATTTTATCTTAGTTTTCAAACCTCGAAATATTACACAACATTAATCCCTCCTTCATGCTATTTAAAAGTATGCACGTCACGAGGCTTTCCAGGATAAACCGTGAAACCAAACTTCACGTCATGAAATCAAGTCACACGATGTGTAGCCTCCCTGCATTTGAATTTTAACAACTTAACTTCTCCAAAATCCCTCCGAGCCTCCTCAAAGAACATTCAATGACGAAACTCACAAAGTAACAGGCCAAGAAGGTACATATCGTTACAATCAATCTGACACATGATGTTGTTGATATGACCCAAAGTGCGTGTTTTCAAGGAAAAAGTTTCATTTTAGTTTAAAAAGAACATCACATAGACATAACCAAGAAAAAGAGAACACATTGTTTTCAAAATTTAGAACAATGATCCTTAATTCATTTTTCACATATAGGAATTGACCACATGTCATTACAACACATGATTTGGTTGATATGACCCAAAGCGTGTGTTTTAAATACAAAAGTGTCATTCTTGTTAAAAACACACATAAAATATCCAAAAATGATAATACAAGCTCATATTGTTTTAAAATTTTATAAAAACCATCTATAATATAATTTTGGTGTGTAGGAATTGATTGCATGTCAATCCAGTAAATGATATGGTCAGTATGACTCGAAGGGAGTGTTTTCAATATAGAAGTGTCATTTTAGTTTAAAACCCTTAAAATATATCCAAAAATGAGAAAAAAATATCATACTATTTTTAAAATTTATTAAAACAATCCATACTATATTTCTAATATGTAGGATTTGACTATACATCGATCAAACACACTATATGGTAGATATGACCCTAAGTGTGTGTTTTTAATAAAAAAGTATCATTTTAGTTTAAAATACACATAAAATATCCAAAATTGAGAAAATGAGCTCACATTTTTTTCCAATTTTAGGAAAAAAGATCAATAATATATTTCTAACATGTAAGAGTCAACCACATATCAATCTGAAACATGATGTGGTTGGTATGACTCAAAGTGTATGTTTTTAATATAGAAGTGTTATTTAGTTTAAATCTCATATCACATATCCAAAACCAAGAAAACATGCCCATATTAGTTTCAAAATTTTGGAAAATGCTCTATAATTTTTTTCCGATGTGTAAGAATGAACCACACATCAATCCAACACACAATGTGATCGGTATGACTTAAAGTGTGTGTTTACAATATAAAAGTATCATTTTTGTTTAAAACACATATCAAATAACTAAATCCAGTAAATTGATCTTGTATTGTTTTCAAATATAAATAAAATTATCTACAATATATTTCAGACACGTAGGAAACACCCGAATGTTAATATGACAAATGATTTGGTCATTATGACTCAAAATATATTTTTTCTATATAGAAGTGTCAGTTTAGTTTAAAACGTGTATCACATATCCAAAATTGAGAAAAAACTCATATTTTTTTTAAACATTAGGAAAATTATCTATTCAATATTTCTAACATGTAGGAGTTGACCACACATCAATCTGATGCACGATGATGTCGGTATGACTCAAAGTGCGTGTTTTCAATATAAGTGTCATTTTAGTTTAAAATTCGCCTCACATAGTCAAAACCATGGAAAAAATCTCATATTATTTTTAAAATTTAGGAAAACAATCCATAATTTGTTTGTAACATATATGAATTTAACGTATGACAATGAGACAGATGATGTTCTCAGTATGCCTTGAAGTGTGTGCTTTCCATATAAAAGTTTCATTTTAGTTTAATATGTGAATTACATTGAAAACCCCCCTAAAATGATATCGAATTATTTTAAAACACTAGGAAAATGATTCATAATTAATTTGTGATGTGTAGGAATCAACCGCACATCAATCTAGCACATGATGTGGTCGGTATGGATCAAAGTGTGTGTTTTCAATAATAGTGTCATTTTAGTTTAAATTTCATATCACATAGCCAAAACCATGAAAACAAGTTTGGATCCCTTTCAAACATTATGAAAATTATCCATAATATATTTATATTGTGTACGAATTAACCAAACATCAATCCAACACACAATTAAATGATAATATCATTAATATATACAGTAATTAACTATATAATTTATCATATGTAGATTATATAACATTAAAATTATACATTTTTTATATTTTTTATTTAATTTTATTAAAATAAACATTGGTTTTATTATAAATAAAAACTTTTATATATAGGTTTATTATGAAAATGAGTCTGCTAGTTTTTATTTTGTATATGGGTTGTAATTTTTTTTGGTTTATTGTAAATATGACATTAATATAAATATTTTTTATGTAAATTTTGAATTGAAATGATAGTGAAATGTGTTATTTGTATTAAAATATAATTTATTGTATATTTATGTTCTTTTTTATGTATTATTATTGGGTTTGATTTTATTGTGCTCTCGCATGGCTACTTTAGGGTTGTAGCTGTGTAGTAGTTGAAATGACCTTTATCAGTGCTAGATGATGTGCTGATAAAGGGTCCCTTTATCAATGCTTCATATATGATTGCTAAAGGGTTTAGTTATTAGTGATTAATCTAGCACTGATAAAGGGTCACTTTATTAGTGCTTCATCTAGAACTGATAAAGATACCTTTTATTAGCGCTTGGAAAAGCGCTGATAAATGGTACCTTTATTAGCGTTTTCTCTTACACAGGTAAAGGATACAGGATTTTAATATTGATTATATTGTTATAACTTTTAAGTGTTGATAAAGATCTATCTTAGTGTTGTTAAAAGTGTGTTTTGTAGTGGGGTTTTATCTTTCCATGCTGTCATAATATTCATACTAAAGGTATACATCTTCCCCAACAGATCTTTCCTTGTCTATCCATAATCTGTATTGGTACATGGATAAACTTCACATCCAAATCAAGAGTAACAGGGTCCCAACTGATCACATGACTCAGATCCATGTGATATTTCTTGAGTTGAGAGACGTGGAAGACATTATGGACAACACTAAATCTCAATGATAAGGCTAACCGATATGAAACCATACCAATCTGTTCCACTATCTCAAATGGTCCAATGTACCATGGATCCAACTTCCATTATTTTCTTGAGTGTTAATGACTATGACTTAGTAAAACTTTTAGAAATACATGGTACCTCATAATAAAAGACAAAAGGTGGAGATAATGGTCTACACACAATTTTTTTTGGCTCTGAACCATTTCTATCTGCTTTTGGATCATCTAGATCTTCTCCATATTCTCATGAATTAAACTGGGTCTAATCAGTGAAGTCTCTCATGTTTCCACCCAACATAGTAAATAATGATATGAACAACCATATAATTCCTCAAATGGGACCATATATATCATCAACTAGTAATTATTATTGTTGGATAATTCAACTAAATTCCTGTGATCTTCCCATGAGCCGCAAAAAACAATGACATAAACTCTGAGCATATCATCCAATTTTTGATTTGTGTGTTATGATTTTCCATCCGTTTGAGGATGATATGTTGTAATCATGGAAAACTAAGTTTCAAGAACCTATATAAACAATCACACCAATTGAGAAGTAAATTGAGGATCTCTATTGGAAATAATTGACACTCAAACTTTGTGTAATTTGACCACTTATCAAATATGTATCTTTGTCAAATCCTCTCTAGTGTTCAGCTCTCCAATCAGGAGGAAGTTTGCAGACTTTGTGAGTTGATCCAAAATCATCAAAATAGAATCATGCTTCCAAAGCTTCCTCAGTAGACTAGTGATAAAGTCCATGGAAATATGATCCTACTTCTATATAGGTATAGGAATATACTATAACATACCAATAAATCTTTGATGCTCAACCATAAACTAATGATACATTATACATGTTGTAGCACAATATTCAATCTTTTATTTCATACCTGACCACCAGAAATGATTTTTCATCACCTTGTACATTTTTTGAATACCCGGATGAATAACTCATTTATAATGGGGATATGCCAAATGAAATTGTTCTTGGAAATACCTAGGGACTAAAATTCGATTATGAAAATGTAACAAAGGGTTTACATAATCTGACCAACCATCAGAAGTATCCCCGCTATTTATGATTCACCTAATGGGGGTACAATGGGGATATTTTATCTAAGAAACTTTAATAAAATCCATAAGTTAAGAATAAGATTAATTAGGAATAAAACTGCATTCTCCTTTTTCATAACACAGTCTAGATGCATGTCAGTAATGACACTCATAAACTGTCTCTAGTCATGAGTTTCCCTAAATAATTAATTATATGAAGTCCAACTAAAAGAATCTACTATATAATTCTCTTTCCCCAAAATATATACCAAGTTAAAGTAAAAAATTTAGAGATATTTCATCAATATTTATTTCCTTGAGTTCAAATATTGTTATAAGTAGATATATTTCAAACTCTTATGATCAGTAAAGACTATGAACATTTCTCCAAAAAGGTAGTGATGTCGGGACTTTAAGGAATGAACCACTATTTCTAATCCCATGCCAAGTGTTGGATAATTCTTCTCATGCATTTCCAATTATCTCAAACCATAAGTCACAACCTGATCCACCTGTATAAGAACACAACCAAGACTAGATTCATACACATCACAATATACCATCCATCATGATGTGAGACATCATTTCCATGTGTAATCCCAATTTTTTAACCACATAAGAAGAAAGATAATTGTCACATAAATATCCTTATTTCAAGGTAATTTTTCTCTTCTATTATTGGCCTAAATCCCCCCTAGGATAACCCAAGGAACCCCTTGAATTTGAATGAAATTGGAGGGTTTTTGGGTGGCCAGAATGGGCCGCATAGTTTAGTAAACTGTGCATCCAAACCATGCACATGTTCTAGGTCATTAAAAGACTTTTTTAATTCCATTTTTTCTCTTTGAAGATTATACCTAACTCACCCATTTATTCCACCATTCAAGCCTATCAGATATTTAAGGCTCCCAAGATCCCTCAACCTCTATTGGAAATCATTTTTGAAGGGGATTTGGGGGGGGGAAACATCAAGATCTTTTAAGTAAGAGATTCCCTCTCTTGTTTGTTTTTTCTCATTTGGGTTTATTTCCATTTTATTGAAGTTCCACTTGTCCAAGAATCTAGGGGATCATACCTAGGGTTTTATTTTGGGTTTTGTGGTCAAATATTGTGGATTTAAGTTCATTTTCACTCCCTTGTGGTGTGGCGGTGGTGCGGTTGAAGTTTTGCACAAGGATTTGTGGTTTTTGACATATAAGGTAGGTGATTCCATGTGTATACATTCATGGATGAATTTAACATTCCTTTTTAACCTATTTATAATTTTTTTATCCTTTTTTGTGTGGTTAATGTCATTTTTGGTAGCATTGATTGAACATTTAATTTTAAAGTTGCATTTTGACATAAAACTGGGTGTTTTTCATGTGTATTCAATGTTGTATCATTTGGGGTTGTTTAGTTATACATAAAATTGTTTTATTTAATGTTTTTTGGGTTTGAAAATTAGGTGGGGTATGGTATTTCTATACATTTTTCCTTGAAATAGTGTTTTTAAATGGATTTGGTGTTCAAAACCTTGTTTTACTACTTGAAGTTGTTTTATGAAGATTTTGAATGGTTTATGGAGTTACAAAAAGGGTGAAAAGGAATATTCGGTAATATTTGGTGTGTGTATGTTATAGAAATGGTGTTTTATGTAAAAATGGTATTCTTTAACATGTGGAATTTTTTTGAGCAAAAATAGCGAAACCCGAGTATCAAGGTGGGTAGATTAGGACTAGTATGCTAATGATCCAGAGTGGTATCATCCCTATTTCACATAGAAAGTTTGATGATGAAAACACTAAATAAACATTGATGTTGTTGGGGACCACTATGACATTGGGGTTTCCCATCCTAGTGTCGCATGCATGATAATGATATTGATAATGGTTTCTTTTACAATAAGATACAATGTACCTAGGGCCCACAACTAGCTTGTGCCTAAGGGTGCTCCCATGATTACTGCTCATCAAATATATTGTACTTATCATTGTCATACAGTGTGATTGGATGGAATATCTGATAGGATGTATATTTTTTAAAAAGTGTTCATTTCTTAAATTAGATTATTTAAAAATTGTTTTCATTTGAAGTTTCATCCATTCAAAATTATTACTAGCATTTCTCGTTTATAATACTTGAATGATTTCTTTGTCTTGAAATGTTTATCAAATGGAATATTTTTTGGTGTAATCCTATTGGGATTACTATCACACACTTAATACACCTTTGGGTGTATGTATACTTGGTTATGTTTGATAGAGGTAAGGTAAAGGTCCTCAGAGATGGTGGTTCAGGTTATTAGCTTCCATCCTTGATGTGGTGTTTTGCAGAAGGCTTGGGGATGATGACCCCTTGTCGTGTGGTGGTTATCGATTCATAGTTGCTGCTAATTTTGAGTTGTGTCACTCTTGGGCTTTTTTTAAAATCATGTATTTCAGTTATAAAATTTATTACAAGATTTTTTTGACTAAATTTTCAGATTTATTTTATTGTTTTTGGTTATTTAATGCTTAAAAACTCAGGTAAATCATTCCCAAGACATTATTCATGATACCTGAGTACTTCTTCTACCATAGGGAAAGGTAAAACCCTTCGATTATTTCCATGGAATGGGTCGAGCACCGGGTTTGATGGAGACCAGATCTGGTTTGTGACAAAATGGTATCAGAGGCATGGTTAAGTTCCTTGGGTTTTGTTATTATTTGGGATGAGTTTGTTTAGAAATGATCTTGGACTATTAGGGATTAGTGTTCGGGATGAGAGTAGGGTTCTCGGCTTACACCTCTCATGACATACCTCGAGTTTCCAGGGGATGTAGGCATTATTTTTTTGACTTCTCCTCTTGGTGGGACGTGCAGGCTGCAGAATACATGTGGACATTGGGTGGGAGTGAAGTAGTTGTTTATTTTATTGTTGTGATTAAATTTATTTATTTAAATTTGATGTTTTTGCAGAAATTTTTTATAACTTTTTTACTAATGTTTTCTTTTGTGATTGTTTCTTTTTGTAGAAACATGCCTCCCGGAAGACCTCCCTTGCACCCAAGGGAGGAAGCCAAAGAGAGTTATCACTTACCACTTGATCAAAGGTTGTTAGAAGTTGTGTTCTAGGATGTCTAGGATCTGGGAAGGGAGAAAGTACGACTCCTACTCCAACCAAATAAGATTTTTCTGGTCCCAAGAAGGATAAAACCCTGGAGTTCTTAAGAATAAACCCCTTCATTCCGAGGTAGCTCGGAAACTCATGAGGAAGAGGAATGGATTAAGAAGATAAATAATATGATTGAGTTCATAGACACACCTGATGAGGTTAGGGTGAAATGTGACTCATTTCATCTAGAGGGTCCTAGTTACAGGTGGTGGGAATCAATGCTTCAAATTGGAAATAATAGGTAGATGAGCTGAAAGGATTTCAAGACCATATTCAATGCGAAATATTACCCTGAGGTCCTAGCCTATGATAGATCCTGGGAGTTCATGGATCTTTCCCAGGGAGATCAGTCAATGATGGAATATGCTAACCATTTTACTGAGCTAGTGTGGTACATTCTTGAGATTGTTTCTAATGAGTCCTGAAAAGCTCTGAGGTTTGGGAAGGGATTGCGACTGGAAATTTACTCTTATGTCTTTTGGTTAAAATTGGGAACTTATACTGAGGTGGTTGATCATGATTGTATGTTCAAGATTAATCATAATGGAATGTATAGGTTTTCTAGAGTGGTGTATGTTATGGGAAATGGTAGATCATATAAGAAGAAAAGGAAGCTATAGGAGCAGGGGAATAAGGGGGGTGGCAGTTCAGGCCATCCTCCCAAAAAGTTCTCATCAATGGATCTGATGTAAGGTTTGTTGTGTCCCACTAGTGTGGGAGGCTAGGTCACAACCGAACATCATGTACATCTCCTCTAAAGACTTTTTTTAGTATGGAGATATGAAATACTTACAACTATTTTACAAGGTGGAACATCCAATCTAGAGTGGGGTAGGATCTGTGTCTTCAAAGGGAGTGCCAGTTTAGTCTGAGCCGTCGAAGATGGGGGGGATCTTAGTTTGGTGTCTGTGGTGGTAGGTCTAGATCTCCATCTAGGTAGATCTAGTTTAGGGCACATCCACAGGCAATTGGCTATTATCAAGATGAGTCTAGGCATCTTCATGCGGTGGATCAGGCACCAACGGGGTCAGATGTAGGGCCTTCAATAGTTTGAGGTACCATTTTGATTGCATCTTCTATGGATTCCATTATTTTTTATACTGATGCTTTTGTTTCTTTTACCTGTGCTCATATTGTGAACCTTCTGAATTTTCTAACTGAGTTTCTATCTTTTTCAATGGAGTTGGTGACATCGTTGGGTAAGAATAAGGGACAAGGTCTCAGGTTCCCATCGTGTGTGCTTACCGTGTCAGGGTTTGAGATGGAGTGGGACTTCCTTGTCTTGGATATGGATATTTTTGACATAATACTAATCATGTATTGACTAGTTCACCTTCAAGAACATATTGATTTCTATAGGTTACGGGTGAGTCTCATGGAACTTGATGGGAGTCCTCCGGTTTTTCTTGGGGAATGAGATCCTCTGTCAGGTCGTGTGAGACATCTACTCCTAGAGTTTGGGAAACTTATCTTCCGGTTATCATCACTCACACTAGAGGATGATGATCATGCTCTTGAGGGTGTATTACATCATATAGAGGATGAGTTCTTAGAGGTATTTATAGATGACTTTTCAAGCCTTCCCCCAGAGTAGGATGTGGAGTTATCGATTGATTTGGCACCAGGAACATAACTGATATCTCTTCCCTCATATCGTATGACCCCCACCTAGTTGAGGGAATTAAATATACAACTATAAAATTTAGAATTCAAAGGATTAATTCACCCGAGAATTTCTCGTCGGGATGCTCCTGTTCTTTTTTCGAAGAAGTTTGAGGGGTCCCTTGGGTGTGCATTGACTACCAGAAGTTGAATAAGGTAAGTATAAAAAAAATATCATTTCCCCTGAGTAGATGACTTGTTTGATTAGTTTAAGGGGGAGAAGTTTGTTTCCAAGATAGACTTGGGTTTGGGTTACCACCAATTTAGGGTGAGAGAGGAGGATATCCTAAATATAGCTTTCCAAAGTAGCTACGACCACTTTGAGTACATGGTCATGCCATTCATGTTGAACAATGCTCCAACGGTCATTATGGAACTCATGAATAGGGTTTTCCACTAGTATCTCGACTCCTTTATCATCGTATTCGTGGATGACATCCTGGTTTACTTTGGATCTGAAGAAGTTCATGATCATCATTTGTGAATCATGTTGGGAACTTTGACGGATCATCGTCATTATGAAAAGTTGTCAAAGTTCACTTTCTAGATAAGGGAAGTGAATTTTATGGGCCATGTGATCTCATAGTATGGGTTTTTGGTGGACACTGAGAAGATCAGTGCATTTATTTCATGGGATAAACTGAAAAATGTGTTCAATATCAGGTGTTTCCTTAGCCTCATAGGTTATTATAGGCGGTTTGTTTGGAATTTCTCTCAGCTTACTTCTCCGTTGACCGCACTCACATGGAAAGGGGTGAAGTTTAAATGGGCCTCATAATGTTATCCATCCTTCAAGGAGTTTAAGTGGTGGTTCAATACCACCCCCATGTTGATTTAACCATAATCTAGAAAGGGCTTTGTGGTGTATTGTGAAACTTAAAGTATGGGTCTCAGGTGTGTGCTTATGAAGGGTTATCACATTGTGGCGTATGAATCTCGCTAACTCGGAACACATGAAAAGAACTACTCGACCCACAAATTGGAGTAAGCAGCAGTGATTCATTCTTTAAAGACATGGAGACACTACCTCTTTGGAGAGAATCTTGTGTTCTACTCTAACCATAAGAGCCAAGCCTACATTTTTTGGTAGAAGGATCTTGAACTGAGGCAGCATCATTGGATAGAGTACTTGCAGGGGTTCTATTTTGACATCGTCTATACCCTAGGAAAGGGGAATGTGGTGTCTAATGCCTTGAGTAGAAGAGTACCAGTGTAGTCTTTGAGAAAGTTCAATGATGAGTGGACTATGATGGGACTATGTGATCATCTGCAAGTGGAGACCAATGAGCATAGTGGAGGTGTAACACCCCTATATTTTATGAGATAGATTCGTTTTAATTTTGTTTATATCTTGTTTTGTACACTACACCAAGATTACCTTGCGCTATATGCAACACCGTATTAGCTTGCAGTATACGCAACACTATTCTTGGATTGTGTTGCACACAATTTCAAGTTCTTTTGATAGAAGTCATTTTACAAAACACCTAGTATAGATTTTTTTCAATTTATAAATGAACTATGTTTGGATTATTTTATACACAACCCCAAAATAATATTTCAATACATGCAACACTAACTTCGCTTGTGTTACATGCAAGATTGACCTTCCTTGATAGCTTTCATGGTACACAATACCAAGTTTCACTAAACAACGATATATTATTAAAATATTATATAAACTATATGTTATTAATATTATTAGTAACATTATGAATTTTATATAACATTAAAATTCATCTTATAAATGATATGAGAACAAAATCATATTTTCAGATAAAATAAGTATTTAAAAAAATGCAGTTTTACCCTCTTTTGATGGAGCACCCTTTTTAAATATAGTTTTTTGGCACTTTTATAAGTTAGATTTGACAAGATAAACTTATTCTTTAGATAAAGGACATAACAATTTCCTTTGGATAATTATCTAATATTTTTCTGATAACTTTCATATTTTGATGAATAGTGAAATATGCTAAATTTTAATTGAAAATAACATTTTTCCTATAAATAATTTATATGGTTAAAATATATTATTTAATGGGTTTAAAGTATAAATAGAATATATTTTTATATTTTTAGACAATTTAAGTCATTGTAATTAATTTTACATTGAATTCATATGTAAAAACATATCAATCTTTTGTAATGTTTTAAACAAAACTCTATTTTTTTCGAAAACGGGAATAATTTCAAATTAATTACTCAAAATTCTATGTTTTGAATTTTTAAAAATGGATTCCATATTTGTAATCAGTAGGTCCAAATTATATTAATGGGGTACTTTTATTTTTTGGTCATTAGGAATAGAAACGTTGTTAATTATTTTTATTACCATAGTTAAAGGTAAATCCGGTAATTAAGGGTAAAAATAATATTTTTATACTACCCTAACACCTGAATAAAATCTATTGGATTAATAAAAGTAGAACAATATCCCCTAAGGGTCATAATAGATTCATTTCATGGACTTTTGTCCCTAAAAATTATGTAATTATTTTTAAAATAAAAGAAAGTGACAACATGTCACTCTCTTATATCTTATAAGTGTAATAATTTTAATTTAGTGATAAAATTCATAAAACTTATAAAGTAAATAGTAAATAGAAATATAATTAATTTATATACATCTTGTTAATTTATTTATAATTTTTAAATATTAATTAATTATCATTAATGATGAAAAAATAGTTACGTAAAAATTATTCTATTAATAGAAATATGAAATAAATTGTTTTAAAAATATTAAAAGAAATATCATATGAACTAATTGAAGTGATCCATGAATTTTATAGGTGAACATGACATGTTAGGAGTGTATTAAATATTGTTTTTTCTAATTTATCTTTTGTGAGGATTTTATTTAATGTCAAATGAATGAATAGTGTCAAAATTGACACTATTGATATTTTATAAAAATAAAATTTTATTAAATTATTTAAAAATAATAAAAAATATTTAAAATTACAAAGTGATAATTATAAGTTCAAAAATTTCATAAAAGAAATATTTATTGTCTATTGACACCATATATTTAAATATTTATAACCATTAAACATTTAGAATGTTATTACCAAAATTAAAATTTAATAGAATAAATAAGTGTCAATTAAAAATATAAGTTTTAAATTGAAAAAATAAGTTATCTAAAATTTATTTGTTGATGATATTACAACCCTATATCGTATAATATTTGATTTTGAGACACTTTTGAGGTTTTTGGGTAGGATTTGAGTTTATTATAATTTAATATTTTTGAGAGTTTCCTAAAGTGCCCCTCTCTCCTCTTATAAAAGGGCACCTCCTACCTCTCCACCTCACTCCATTTTGAGCAATGAAGATCAGAAAAAAACTGACCATTTCTCTTCTCAGCTTTCCTAGTCACATTCTAGAGGTTCTGGTCTTCTCCAAAGACCATCTCTAGTGCCTTAAGAGGAATTTAAAGGAGGAACGTCAAGGAAGAGGTAATCTCTTCTACCAATTTTTTCATATTTATTTCGTCTTCCACTCCCACTTATTTAGTTGTTTCATTATAAATTAATAAACTGAGTATTAATAATATAATGATATGTTATTATAATTATGAAACAATCCTATTTCACCTTATATCCATCCTACTAAAACAAAATCACTACGTGTGCGTACGTACGACTTACCATCTCCATGTCGTGGTGTAATATGTTTTTCACCACCGCCTTACTTGGATGGGTATAATGGTGGAAACAATAACTATATATTATTATTTTAACATGATACAAATTTTTATATATTATAAACTATCAAATTCAATACCATTCAACAATTATGGGAACGATATCGTCGCTCGTGCGTACATACGGCTCACCGTCTCCACGACGCTATGAGATTCCTTCTCCACGTTAACCATTCAATAATGATTATAAAGTATATATGATAAATAATAATGAAATATATGAAATAAAAATACTAATATATATATGTATATATATGTTTCATTTACTTACTTCTATTCAAATTAATAAGGAAATGAAAACATCGTTCAAGCGTATGCACAGCCTACCATCTCCATTAACGATGTATTCCATTTCATTTATCTATCTATTACATATATATATTTATATAATGAATATATATAGTATATAAATCAAGTTTTATATAATGGAAGTAATTAAATCATTATATAATAAATAATATCAAGAATAACAATTTAAAATACGTACGATAAATAAAATTATTATTACCCAAAACATTGCTTTACGATGGAATTAACAAATGAACAGGTAATATAAAGTCACATGTAAATCAGATATGATATCATAAATATTATTACGGTTCTGTTGCAAGTTAATAATATGTTTAAACCCACTATACATGAGTTTCAGACACATATGTAATAAATCAGACGTAAGGTAAGGGATAATTTTCCAATCTCGTTTTTATCTGAGATTTCTTATACATAAGTTTTTACTAGGGTTATATTTATCATCCATGTCCATGTTTTCTAAAAATATTTCCATAAAATGTTTAATATTCTTCCATTTATGTTTAAATTCATTTTTACCCATTTTTTTCTTTTACTACATGGTATGGAGGAATCTTTCTTTTGTTTACAATAGGAGGTAATTTTTGACTTTTCTAGAAAAAGTACGAGGAGAATGTTTTTTAAATTATACGGAATGAATATATTTTTATGGTTTCATGACACCTTATTTCTAAGAACCGTCCTCTATGCTATTAAATTTTAATTTTAAAATAAATTTTTTCTTTTAAAATTGTGAGGAATTTTGAGAAAAGAAAACGTTTTTGAAGAAGAAAAGATATTTTCCTCAAGAACTATGTTCAAGTGCTTTATCAAAATTATTTTCCATCTAATATGACATTGGGTTATGTTTATGTCTCAATTATTATTTTTATTTTATTATGTTTATGAGGGAATTATTTTTATGAAGTCCATTTATCTTATATGGATTATGTTATGATGACATGATGTTTAAGAGTCCCATTTTAATTCATGGGTTATGCTATGCTGAATGATTTATGTTTTTATGGAACAAGAAAGAATGATTTCATTATGAGATGGGTGAGACCTATATCTCCCTCCAGTGCATTAGATAAATATTTATATCTCATGAGATAGACTTGGATAGAATAGAAAGTAAATCTGGTTCAGTAATACAGGGATGAAACGGCATGTAAATCCGGTTCAGTAATGGACTTCGTCCACTATGATGGTCTTGACATCAATTATTTGGCTACTATGGAAATCATATTATGTGTTTAATGTTTTTACACAATTACATGTTTTATTACGATGATATTTTATCATTATTAATGTTCCTTTAATATCTATGTCTTATTAACTGCCAAGATTTATTTCATGACTCGATATTTTGATGTTTAAACTTTATGTTCAAGTTTAGATGTTCAAATGTTTATGGTTTGTTTTATGTTCTCTATGTTTTCCCTTAATGAGTATTTGAGATAAACCTTTTATTTTTTATTTTCCCCAGGATATAAATAATTTATTTTGGTAGGTTAACAAAAGGGGAAGATCTTTATGGGAGATGTTGAAGATCTTTCACAATACTTATTCAGATATTTTTGGAAGGAAAATGATATGTTCATAATGAAGGAAAAAGGAGATAATGATATGTTTGATTGTATTGATGAGATCACGATTTATACAAGACAAAGTGATATCATGGTTTGAGTATATAGAATTTTTTTGATTTTGGTATGTGGAAAGAGTTAACTTTTGATATCATTCATGTTTTCACTGAGGTTCTATGATAATTCGTGTTTCAAGAGAATACATGATTAAGGTATTCACATGTTTGGAATGTGACAACCAAGAACTAACTTGTGAGATATGAGAGATAAATTTTAAGTAGATTTAGTTAACATCGTTCTAATGTTTTATATTTTTAGTTTTCTAAAGAATTTTAATGTTATCCATGTATGCATAGTATATGTTATTTTATGTTTTATGTTTGTTAGACTAGTATATTATCTCTATATAGGTGGACTTATGACTATTTGATAACCTGTTCAAACCTTTTTGTTGAGACATATAGAATGACCTATCATTATATCACATGATCTGATAACACTTCATGAATGACAAATTCAACTTCATTTATTTAAGAGGTGAAGTTGAAATTATTCAAAGTACGAACAACGGTGAGACTGTACCAAAATCATAAAAGTATTTATTCTCATGAAAAATTATTCAACTATAGGAAAAGGATATGTAAAACCAAAAATGTTATCCTAGTACCGTTTTATTCAGTGAATGAAATGGTCCATTAAATCATTTCATATTTATAGCTTTCATGTGGGTAACTTTCTCTAAACCTTATTCTCTATCCCTATCCATCAGAACTTGATGGTAAGATTTATCATTCATATACTTGTTTTCAATTCCAACCAATGTTCTCCTATATTGAAACCCAGTGATGAGGTAATTTGGGTAACTGTTATGTTTCTAACATTCATTTTTAAATTTATTTTTACTTTTCCCTTTTACGATGTGGATTTATATAAAAAAACATTCAAGTAGAAAACCATTTATAACCCCGACGAATTTTGAGGGAGAAATTAATTTTAAGTGGGTAGAATGTAACACCCCAAGATTTTATGAGTTATATATTTTTTAATTTATTTTATGTCTTGTGTTTTACACTACACCAAGATTACATTGCGCTATATGCAACAAGGTATTAGCTTGTAGTATACGCAACACTATTCTTATCTTGTGTTGCACACAATTTCAAGTTCTTTTAATAGAATTCATTTTACACAACACTGGGTATAGATTTTTTTCAATGTATAAATGCACTAAATTTAGATTATGTTATACGTAACACCAAAGGAAGCTTTCACTACACGCAACACTGACTTGGCTTACGTTACAAGCAAAAGAGACCTTCCTCGATAGCTTGCATGTTACGCAATAACAAGTTTCACTAAACAACAGTATATTATTGAAATATTATATAAACTAGCCGTTATGAATAATATTTTAAAAATTTTTATTTTTATATAACATTATCATTCATCTTACTCATGATATGAGAAAAAAATCAATTTTTTTAGATAAAATAAGAATTTTTTAAAAAAATACAGTTATACCGCCTTTTGATGGCACACCCATTTTAAATATAGTTTTGACACTTTTATATGTTATATTTGACAATATAAACTTCATACTTGGAATCGGGACATAAAAAATTACTATCGATAAATTTTTGATATTTTTCTGATTACTTTCATATTTTGATGAATAGTGAAAATATGCTAAGTTTTAATGGAAAAAATCTTTTTCCATCGAAATAATTTATATGGTTAAAATATATTATTTAATGGGTTTAAAGTATAAATTGAATATATTTTTATAGTTTAAGACAATTTAATTCATTTTCACTAATTTTACATTGAATTTATATGTAAAAACATTACAATCTTTTGTAATGTTTTAAACAATACCCAATTTGTTTCAACAACGAGATTAATTTTAAATTAATTTCTGCAACTTCTGTGTTTTGAATTTTGAGAAATAGTTTCCATATTTGGTATCAGTAAATCCAAATTATGTTAATGGGTTACTTTTATTTTTTGGGCATTATGAATAGTAACTTTGGTAATTATGTTTATTACCATAATTAATGGTGAATCGCTTAATTAAGGGTAAAAATAATATTCTAATATTACCCTAACACATACCAAGATTCTATTGGATGAATAAAATTCGACCCATATCACCTAAGGGTCAAAATTGATTCATTTCATGGACTTTTTTCCAGGAAAATGATGTAATTATTATTAAAACAAAAGAAAGTGACGACATGTCACTCTCTTATATCTTATAAGTGTAGTAATTTTAATTTAGTGATAAACTTCAGAAAACATTGAAATTAAATAGTAAATAGAAATCTAATTAAATTATCTAGATCATATGAATTTATATATAATTTTTAGAGATTAATTAATTATTATTAATGATGAAACAATAGTGATGTAAAAATTATTTTATTAATAGAAATGTCAAATAAATGGATTTAAAAATATTATAAGAAATATCATATGAACAAATTGAAGTTCAACACGAATTTTTTAGGATAATATGACATATTAGAAATGTATTAAATATTTTTTTTGAATTTATCTTTTGTGAGGATTTTATTTAAAGTCATATAAATGGATAGTTTCAAAATTGACACTATTGATATTTTATAAAAATAAATTTTTTTAAAATTATTTAAAAATAATAAAAAATATTTAAAATTAAAAAGTGATAATTATGAGATCAAAGATTTCATAAATGACCTATTTATTGTCGATTGACACCATATATGTAAATTTTATGACCATTAAACATTTAGAATGTTATTACCAAAATTAAAAGGTAATTGAATAACTAAGTGTCAATTAAAAATATAAGGTGTAAATTGACAAAAACAGTTGTCAAAAATTTATTTGTTGACGGTATTACAACCCCATATAAAATAATGTTATAATTGTGGACAATTTTATGGTTTTTGGGTAGGGTATTATTTTATTATAAATTAATATTTTTGAGATTTTCCTAAAGTGCCACTCTCATCTCTTATAAAAGGGAACCTTCTCCCTCTCCTCTTCACTCCATTTTGAGCATTAAGGCATAGTCAAACCCTACCCATTTCTCTTCTCAACATCCATAGTTACCTTCTATAGGTGTTTTTATTCTCAAAATACCAACTCTAGTTTCCTAAGAGGAATTTAAAAGAGCCACGTCAAAGAAGTGGTAATCTCTTCTACCGATTCTTTAAAATTTCATTCTTCTTATACTTCCTCTTATTTAGTTGTTTCTTTATAATGTTATAACTTAAGTATCAATAATATACTTACATGTTATTATAAATATGAAACAACCCAATTTCACCTTATATCCATCCTACAAAAAATGAAATCATAGTGCGTGTGTATGTATGGCTTACCGTCTCCACGTCGTGGTGTAATCTATTTTTCACCACCGCCTTACTTGAATTGGTATAATGGTGGAAATAATAACTTTATATGATTTTTATGTCATAATAATAATTCTGATATATTATACACCATCTAATTCAATACCATTAAACAATTATACGAATGATATCATCACTCATGCGTACGTACGGTTTACCATCTCCATGACGCGATGAGATTACTTCTCCAAATTAACCATTCAAGAATGATAATAAATTATATATAATAAATAATAATGAAATATATGACACAATAATACTATTTTATTTATTTATATATATATATAAGTCATTTACTTACTTCCATTCAATTTATAAGGAAACGAAAACAACGTTCATGCGTACACCCAACCTACCGTCTCCATGAATGGTGTATTCTAGTTCTTTTATCTATCTATTATATATATATATATATTAAATATATATAATATATAAATCATGTTTAACATTTTTTAAGTAATTAAATTATCATATAAGTAATTATATCAAGAATAACAATTCAAAACACATACAATAAATAAACTGATTATTACCCAAAACATTGCTTTAACATGGAATTAACAAATGAACGGGTATTATAAAGTCATATGTAAATCAGATATATTATCATAAATATTATTATAGTTCTGTTACAAGTTAATAATATCTTTAAACCCACTATACAAGAGTTTTAGACACGCACAGAAGAAATCAGACATAAGGTAAGGGATAATTTTGCAATCTCATTTTTATCTGAGATTGCTTATACGTAAGTATTTAATAGGGTTATGTCTATCATCCATGTCCATGTTTTCTAAAAAAATTTCATAAAATGTTTAATATTCTTCCATGTATGTTTAAATTAATTTTTACCCATATTTGACTTTTACTACAGGGTATGGAGGAATGTTTCTTTAGTTTACCATAGGAGGTACTTTTTTGACTTTTCTTGAAAAAGTACGAGGAGAATGTTTTTTTAACTTATATGGAATGAATGGATTTTAATAGTTTCACAACACATTATTTCCAAAAAAATATCCTCTACACTATTTCATGTTAATTTTAAACTAAATTATTTTCATTTAAAATTGCGCGGAATTTTGAGAAAAGAATTTTTTTGAAGAAGGAAGGATATTTTCCTCAAGAGCTATGTTCAAGTGTTTTTTCAAAATTATTTTCCATCTAAGATGACATAGGGTTATGTTTCTATCCCTACTATTACTTTTATTTGATTATTTTTATGATTTAATTCTTTTTATGAAGTCTATTTATCTTTTATGGATTATGTTATGATGGCATGATTTTTAAGAATACCATTTTATATCATGGGTTATGCTATGCAGAATGATTGTTTTTATGTTCTCCATGTTTACCCTTACTGATTATTTGAGCTCACCCTTTTTATTTTTTCTTTTCCCTAAGATATAAAGAAAATTTTTAGGTAGGAAAAAAAGGGGAAGATCTTTATGGGAGATGCTGAAGATATTTCACACTGATTAGGATATTATCTTCTGAGTATCCAATGACACTAAACTAATATGGGCTTTGGGTGTTTGTTTGTATCTTGTACTAAGTATTTTGTAAAATAAATGTAATGTCTATGTACGTCATTCTTGGGTCTCTATAGGAGGTGTTCTCTTGGAGATAATTTAGTTAACCCCTTCTCTTTTATAGTTGATTTGGTGGTATAAACCCAGTGATGAGTTATGTCAGTGGTTGATGCACTTTCTTCATGCTGGGGAGACGAATTATCAATGGTCTTCATCCCCTGAGGGCATATTTTATTTCAAGATCCATTTTGTGTGTCCACTGCCTTTGAGGAAGGTGGTGATGAAGTATAACCACCAGTCTTAGTGGGTTCTTCATTTTGAAGCTACCAAAATGTACTATGATGTTCATCAGCAGTTCTGGTGGCTTGGTATGTGGTAGGATATAACTGATTTTGTGTCAATATGCTATACATGTCAACATGTGAAAGAAGAGAATTAGAGGCGATCTGGTTTGCTTCATCAGTTACCCATTACTACCTGGAAGTTTTATGAGGTCTCCACAGACTTTATTGTTGGATTAACTCACACAAATTGGTGTAAAAATAATATTCGGGTAGTGATTGATCATCTTACTAAATCATCCCACTTCATTCTGATTAGAGATATATCTAAATTGGATGAGTTGGTCCAATTGTACATTCAGAAGGTGGTAAGGCTTCATGGTGTTCCATTAGTAGTTGTGTTAGACAGAGACCCCCACTTCACCTATCAGTTTTGAGAAGTCCTTCCAAAGGATTTGGGCTCACAAATTAAGAATGGAATGACATAACATCCTCATACAGACGATCAAACAGAGCAGGAAAATCAGATTCAGGAATACATGATCCGTGGATGTGTCTTGGACTTAGGTGGTTCATGTGATATCCATTTGGGATTAGTTTAGTTTTCTTATAATAACAGTTACCAATACTCGATTTGAATGGATCCTCTTGAGGCTCTCTTTGGTCCTCTTTTTCGGTCCCCCCTATGTTGGGATGAGGTAGGTGAGACCTCACTGTTGGGGCTGAGCATTGTGCAAGAGACATATGAGAAGGTCAAGTTGATCAGGCATTGGCTATTGACATCTCAGAGTTTCCAAAAATATTATGCTCACTAGAGGTTTTTGGATCTAGTGTTTTCTATGCGTAATATAGTATTCTTGAAAGTGGCCCTTCATTTGGGTCACCGTCATTTGGGAAAGTAAGGAAAGCTAACACCAAGGTATTTTGGACCTTTTGAGATCATAGAGCGCATTGGGAAGGTGGTATACATGTTTTATTTTCCATCTCAATTTATATATATTAATGACATATTCCATGTATCCTAGTGGAATAAGTACAATCCATATCTGTCTCATATGCTGAATTGCGACGAGTTAGAGATAGAGCTCGATTTATTAGTGTTTGAGCAGCTAGGGTGAACAGTGGATTCTCAAGAGAAGGTTCTTTGAGGGAAGTCTATTCCACTAATCCAGGGCATTTCTATCTAGGGTAAACATGCACATGATACTTTAGAGTGGAAGTCGTAGGTTGATCAATAGTACCCATTATTGTTTTTCAATCAAGCTTTAGGTAGACTTTTCGGGGCAGGAAGTTTTCATGGTGGGGAGATTTGTCACATCCATATCCTTATTTTAAGGTATTTTTTCTATTATATTCTTTTTCTAACTTCCCCTTATAATTCATATAGCCCCCTCTGAATTTGGAAGAAATTATAGGGTTTTTTGGGTGTCCAAAATAGGATGCACGGTTTAGCCGCACGTTTACTAAACAGTGCAGCAAAACTGTGCACATGTGTCCAGGTTAATAAAAATCATTTTTAATTCCAAGTTTCCCATTCTGAGATTAAACCTAACACACCCATTTCTTCACCCATTCTACCCTATAATCCATGGAAGGATCCCATGCTCCCTCAACCTCTCTTGGAATTGATTTTTGAAGGGGATTTTGGTGGGGAAACTTCAAGATCATTCAAGTAAGTGATTCCCTGTCTAGTTTCTTTCTTTATCCTTAGGGTTTCTTCACAATTTCATAGAGTTTCACTTTTCAAGAAGCTAGTGATTCATACTTAGGGTTTTATTTTGGGTTTCTTGGTCCAATCTTGTGTAATTAGGTTCATTTTAACTCCCTTGTGGTGCGGCGGTGGTGAGGTTGAAGTTTCGCACAAGGATTAAGGGTTTTTGACATATAAGGTAGGTTATTCCTTGTGTAGACATTTTTGGATATATTTATCTTAATATTTAACCTATTATCATGTTTTATATCCTTTGTGTGTGGTCAAAAGTCATTTTTGTCAACATTAATTGAGTGTTAAATATGAAAGTTGGATTTTGACATGAAAATGGGTGTTTTTCATGTGTATTCAATGTTGAATCATTTTGGGTTATTTGGTGATCTATGAAATTGTTTTATTAAATTTATATTGGGATTATAAATCTGTTTGGGTAAGGTATTGGTGTAAATTTTGCCTTGAAATATGGGTTTTAAATGGATTTGTTGTGAAAAACCTTGTTTTACTACTTGAAGTTGTTTTATGAAAATTTTGAATCCTTTATGGAGTTACACAAAGGGTGTCGAGGCATGTTGGGTACTGTTTGGTCATTGTATGTTATAGAAATGGTTTTTTATGTGAAAATGGTATTCTTTAACATGTGTAACTTGTTTGAGCACAAAGAATGAAACTTGGGTATCTAGGTGGGCGGACTAGGACTAGTATGCTAGTGATCTGGAGTGGTATCATCCCTATTTCACATAGAAAATTTGACAATGACAACACTAACTAAACTTTGATGATGTTGGGGACTACTAGGCCATTGGGGGTTCCCCTCCTTTTGGCTCATTCAAGAGAAGGATATTGATTATAGTTTCTTTTACACAGAGATACGATGTACCTAGGGCCCACAACTAGCTAGTGCCTAGGGGTGCTCCTTTGATTAGTGATCATCGAATATATTGTAGTTACCATTGAAATATGGTGTGATTGGAAAGAAAATTTAGTATAATGGATATTTTAGTTAAAATTGTTCATTTCTAAAAGTTAATTCTTTAAAAACTATTTTCATTTGAAGTTTCACCCTTTTAAAATTATTACTTGGATTTCATGTTTATAAAACTTTCAAGATTTCTTTGTCGGGAAATGTTTATCACATGGAAAATTTTTGGGTGTCATTATATTGGGCTTAAGCTCACATGCTACATACACCTTTGGGTGTAAGTAGACTTGGTTATGTTTTTTATAGGTAAGTTCATGTTCATTGGAGACGGTGGTTCGGGTTGTTAGCTTTCATCCTTAATGCAGTGTTCTGGATAAGGCTTGAGGATGATGAACCCTTGCCATGTGGTGGTTCTAAAGTGATAGTTGGTGCTACTTTTGAGTTTCATCCCTCTTGGTATTCATCTAAAACCATTCATTTCACTTTTTAATTTTATTATAGGCTTGTTGGGACTAAATTTTCAGATTTAGTTTATTTATTGTTTTTTGTTGTTTAATGCTTCCAAACTCTGGTAAATAATTCCTAAACCATTATTCATGATACCCAAGAACTTGTTCCAACCTATGGGAATAGAGAATTACCTTGGGTCCATGCCATGGACTGGGTTGGGTGATGGTTTTGATGGCAACCGAATCTGGTTTGTTACAATACGAATGTGATACACTGGTATCAAACAAGACATGCATAATAGACGAGTTAAAAAGGATGGTACCTTACACTGTAAAGGGACCCAACAAAAGTAAAGGGTATTTTAGTTGTGGATTGATCCAGATAAAGGCATGGATAGTTTTTACCACACTTCAAAGGGAAGCAATGTTAGGTTGTCCCTATGGGGGTTAAAATGGAAAGTTATGGGTTTAGGCTTTAGGGATTAAAAAGGCAATTGTAATGAGTTGTGACACTTCATCAAAATTTAAAGATTCCAATTTAGTGGGTGTCACCTATCTTGAAATTTGAGATAATTGAAGAGTAAACATAAGATTAAACACATCATGTAACACACACAGTAATATAATATATATATATATATATATATATATATATAATGAGAGGGAGGTATACCCCTATAACTCTTTTATTATTGTTATATTTATCAAAAATATAATAATAATAATTATTATTATTATGATTATTATTAATTTGTTTTTTAACGTTATTAGTCAATAGGTTGGAATTTTTTTCATTTCTTTTTTTCCTTCTTCATGTCTCCATCCTTGATCCTTATTCTTCATGTAACACCCACATTAATTTCATATCAATATTTAAAAAGTAAAATCATTTTTAAGTTAAAAGAAAACTTTGGGTTGTGTATATAATATGAATTATACAAGTCCCATAAATCAAAGCATATATTTATAAATTTAAGATCATTTTATAAAATAAAACAGTAGAAATGATATGATGAAAATTAAATGAGTTAATTTTTATTTAACAAGTATCTTCTAATATTCTAAAATCATATTCGTATCATTTATACAGGCAAAAAAATCACCATATGAGAATGAATATATAATTTTTTAATAATAAACATGATCATGGATTTTGTTTTATATTTTCTATTCAAATATTTTTCATCATATATGTTTTCATTAAATGATGGATATTGTCTATTAGGATTAATATATAATTTTATAGGGATCCATTAATATGTGTAACAATAAATTAAAATACAAAACATTGGATGCAGTTAGGGAAGCCCACATTTCCTCATCAAACCCCATAAGCGGCGAGGCATTTGTAAATCTAGCCTATTGGTTTTTCCACAAGAAAGCGGCGTCGTTTTGCACTATTTTTCTTCCCTATAAAAAGCGGCTCCACTTTTGGCCCTCTCTATAACCCTACCACATTCAACGTTGCAATGAGACCCCTAGGTGCAATGCATGGATTCCTCCTTCCATCAAACATCTATTTCATGAACTCCCACATCGATCTTAAGATTCCCTCTATCATCTATCCTTGTAAAACTGTGAATCGATACAAGATTTTCTCTTCTTAGACATCTGATAAAATTGGAATGATAAAAAGAATATTAGCATAGACCCTACATAAGGATGACATGAAAAAAAAAATCAAGAAATGGTCTAAAATATTTCCCCCGAACTCCTTCTCATTCTTATCTTCTACTTCATTATAATATTTGTTTCAAAATATTTGGGTAAATTTATTTTATTTTTCAGAAGTTTCTATTAAATTTATACATTTTTATCTTTTTTTGAGTTAAAATTTGGAAGAATCATACTTTATTTTTCCATTTTTTCTATCCTATACATTGAAATAAAAATTTCCTTCATTTATATACCATGTTCCCTTGCCTGGATGATTCTTCTATTTATGGTTTCCTTGATCGTTCCCCCTGTTATTGAACCCTGGTGATGAGAATAAAGATCTTGTTTTTTCATCCGTTTTCATCAGTGATGAAGTTATATTATGGAATTTGAATTGTGCATTCCTGAGATTATTATTGTGGAGAATTTTTGTTTAATAAACATATTCCAAAGGATATTCTTTGGAATGATATCATACTGAGGCTCTAACAGCTATTGCTACCCGCCTTTACCAAGGATTTTTCAAAAACCTACTTGGGAACCCCAAATCTAAAAGCTTCTTCTAGAAATAAGCAGATGGGTTGAAAGTGGAGGTTTGGCCATCATATGAGAATAGTTTCATTAAATTAATGAATATTATGCCTCATCCACTTGAATTTTCTAGAAAATAAGAGGCATGTGCTTATAGTCAAGATCTCTAGTGATTACCAGTTCCATGATTTGTAATTTCAAGTTGTTTCCTTTTCATTTATACCGTATCCTCAACTTCATTTCGTTATAATTATTATTTTTCTTTATACATCATGCAGGAGTCCATATGAGAGTCCATAGAGTCTGATTCGTCGTGACCATAATAAGACTTTATTACAATGAAATAACTCATCAGTAGTGGTGGTATCCATGTATCATAAGATCAATGGATATAAATCTTTGCATTACTAATGGAAATGTATTTTATCATGGTAATAATTCCCATGCACAATAGTGGTAATCTTGCTATCAAATTCTAGCCCTTCTCATCCATCATGTTGTTTTAGTCTGTCTTTACGGGTCATACTTGGATCTTCCATCCACAAAATTAAAATTCCAGGCTATAATTACATCTTTGGATCTCCTAAAATGACGTTTCATTAAGTGGGGAAGAAGTTTTTTACTGAGTCTCTATACCTTTGTAAGCTCCTACTACATTTTCCAAACTATAATTACAACTTATAACCTGATGTGAAGTATCCCAATGTCCCTCTAAAGGTTTTCTGATGAAATACAATCTATAGACATAAGAAACACTAAAAACTCCTAAAATATCTAGTTTATCAATGCAGTAAAAGTATATGTAGGTCTTTATTATTTCCTCAATTTAATCATCATTTATCGTATGAATTTTTCTTTCCAACCCAACTGGGTTACATCTGGATTTCCACCCATCACTCCTTAGAAAAATACCATATGCATCTATGAAGAATGAACCTATGTGAATCGAATATCCAACTAATATGCTCACATTGTAATTATTTATATTTCATGGTATGATATAATACCTTGTAATCCAAGATTATATCTATATTTGATTGGAAGTAAGTGTAAAATCACCCATCAAGGAAACCTTGCGGCACCTATCACATGGTTTATCAAAAACGTGTGCCCTAAAAATGTTGAAAACCAAGTTCTTGGAAGATCCTTCCATGATTTTCTACTTTTCTAAATATCTATACCATTTTGTTTCTATTTAATAGAAATTTGAATGGAATGGGAAGTGGTTTTGAAAATATTTTTTTGGTGGTATATTTAAGAATGGATGATATAGGTAATGAACTAAGACACAAAAATGTAAAAACAGAACAATTTTAATTTTATAAAATGATATTTGTATCAATGAAAACTCATTTTGTTCATTTTCCTCTCACTTTATCTTCCCTTTCAATTATACTACAATCATTTCTGATTATTACATGCATTATTCTTTAGATTGAAGGAAACTTTTGGATGATTAATTAATTTTATGCATATTTTCTATGGAGTTTTAAATGTTTAATGTTATTCATCAGATTACTTAATTGTTCTTTTATGGTTCTTTGTGAATTAAAGGATTCATACCGATGTGTAAGAATTAAATCCATTTTGGATAAAATTTTGTACTCCAGGATCAAAATTGGTTTCAATTTATATCCAATTATTAATTTCTTCACTTCTTTTTTATGTTCAATTTAGCTTGAATTCATTATTAGTATATGAGATCCTAGGTTTCATGTTCAGCTGAACTTGGTTTCATGTGATATGATGTTTGGATTTTCTAGGGACTATATATTAGAATTAATGATAAGTTGTGTCCCTCAAATGTTAGAATTTAACTATTTGAGTATCTCAATTAATCAAATGATTGTTTTTAACATTCTAGATTTCATTAATTCATTATATTTTAAATTAAAAATAATGTTTTAAATTTTCAATATGAAGATTATTTTCTTAAATAAAAATAAAAATTTTCTATAATTCTCATCACATATTTTTATGAATAATATATAAATATTATTAAATTTAATTTTGTGATTTTTTTGGGTTTGGATCCATAGAATTTATTTTTTAATGTATTGATTCATAATTATTTCAAAAAAAGACAATTTTTTTTATAAAAAAACTTGTAAACAAGTTTTGATGAAAAACTTTAATGAATGAAATGTCACAAGCATAATTTTTTTAATAATAGTCTGTGTGTGGATCATTTAGAATAAAATGGTCAAAGGACATTGAATAACAATAAAGGTGTAATAAGGGATCCTCTAAATGAGTTTGACACCATGAAATATATTAGAAATGGTCAGGGAAGTGGGAGTACAATGCTACTAAGAAACACTCAAACACACACATGCAAAACACAAACCTGAGACCTTCCCAGCCACCCCATAAGGCCTTCTGCCACTAATTTAGGCCCTGGGGGCACACCATGAAATATATTACATTTCTTATTTATAAATAAGAAAATGGATAAGATTTATAATAAACATGAGATATATTTGAAGCCAAAAAGGGAGACAATAAAGTCAATTATAGTTGGTCAAGAAAACAAACTTAAGACTTATATTCTAAATCCATGTGTTGTGCATTCATAAATACCAAATTTTTGTGTCGTAAAAATATAGTATATGTTTTAAAAGTTATAATTAATTAGTGTTCTAATAATTTTGTTTTTTTTTTCATTTTAAGAGAACCAAAATATTTATGAATTTTTGACTACTGAACTATAAATGCTTATTGATATTTCATATTTTGGAACATTTAATATTCAATAATTAATTATAAAATATTTTTTAGTTTGTTTTTTCTTTATCACATGTGAAATATCTTTAGTATTTTTGTTACATTTATGCATTCTTCTCTTATTCAAAATCACAAGTATCTCAATTCATGTCCCAAACTAAATGTGTTAGTGTATATTGGTTATCATGTTCATCCTTGGGAATGTTGTCAAAATATTTTATCACCCTCTTATATAATGTTTCTTGACTATTTGTATTCACCAATATTTGAATCTTATCCCCACCACCTTTTCATATGTTTTGAATATCAGGTTGTCCCTTACCAGGGATGCTTAATGGGGCTTGACCCCTTTGGATTATGTATATCTTATAGGGAAATCTGGAACAACAAAAAAATGGCATCATTCTAAAGTTTAAAATGATTGGTGAGAAAAGACATGAAAATAAGCAGATCAAACTAAACTGATGTTGGTTGACTCATTGGTAAAGAAGTTTTTGTTTCATTTTTTTAACATTTTTTTTGAAATAAAATATTTTTTAATTATATGAGAAATATATGTATAAATTAATATCAATGAAATTAAAAGTATGGGTTTAATTTTTAATATTTGTGGAAATTATTTCATTAATTTTTATTTTTTTGAATAATAAAGTCCAGGTCACCCGAAAATTCGAACTACTTATAATGAAAATGGGAAATAACTCATTTTTTTAAATCTGTATTAAATGCAAGGATAAACAAACCTAATGTCTTTAGGCCCGACCTAGTCAAATCCATTAATCATATATACCCATTACATCTTGCATCGGTTGGTATCAAATATTCAATTGATGTAATAACAAAACCAACCTGTCATTTTATTAGTCCTTTATACTTTAATCTTGTTTATGTCTTGTTTTTACATACCAATTAAAAAATATTTTTTATATTTTTTTTTGAAAAACTTTAGAATTTATTATTGTTATGAATTATATAAAATATCCCATATAACTTATTATTCACAATTTAAAATTTTATTCAACACATGTAATTAATTTTATTAAAATGAAATAAGATGAACAGAAAAAATTTAAGATGAAAACTCAAGAGATACATTTTCCTTCCACATATTATGTTTTACAATATTGAGTATATTCAAGTTCTAAGTGATTGGAAAAGAAAAAAACATTGGATATTATTCTACTCACATTGTTTAATCCTCTTCATTATTAACACACTCAATATTCTCTTTCTATTACATCATTCACCTGTTTCATTTTCTTAATCGACACATTTCAATATTTTGATATTTTTCCTTAAATTTATTGATAACATCATAAGTGATTTTAGTTAACTCACCATAATCATTACTTTATTTTCTCATTTCACCATTATTACCACCCATGTGTTAGGTGATCAGCAAAGAGACAAGTTGTATATATTAAATGAAATATAACTATAACAAATTACTTCTTAGCCTCTTTTAGCATTTTTTTAATATTTTATTCACTTCTACGTTTGATTGGGACCACAAATACTGGTCAATATATTTATGCCTTCTAAGATAATGCACAACCTATATGAATCAGAGATCCAACTAGGATTAATTATCTACGTATTGAAAGTATGTGTAATCGTTTCATGGTTTTATATGATTTTTTTTGTTTAATTTATTCCTTTCATGGTTATGTTAAATTAATTTTGAATGCATTATTTGTTTATGAGATCTTTGATATAATACATGGATATCTCATGGACCTTGGTATGAGATCAATGATATGTTGTCTCTCCAATTCATGAATTTCTAGCTATTTGAGTATTAAAAATAATTATATAATTCAATAGGATTTAGGAACTCAATGATTTAACAAATGTAATGTTTTCATAGTTTGGTTTCCATTAGCTCATTATTATTTTTTATATTAAATAAGTTGAGATAAATGGAATAAAAGAAGAATATTTTTATTAAATAAATATAAAAAGATCAAAATAATCTCTGTATCCTTCAAAAACTAAAATATGACACATTTTTACGAATAATATATAAATATTTTTATATTTATTTCTAGATTTGTCCCTGCTAATTCCCTTCCTGGGTTGGTTATAAAGATAGGAGTGACCCTTGAAGCTCTCTAGTTCGGAGCTTGCTGCAATGTCCTCATCAAAACTGTTATCTCCAAGGAGTAGTATAGTGGCTATCCTAGGTTGTCTTTGGAGGTGGCCACTCAATTAATTGTTAATTATATGAGTTGTAACTATTTTTTGGTTTTTTCTATTTCTTAATTAAAATGAAAACAATAAGTGAGGAATGTGATTTCCTGTGTTATGAATTGGATAAAGTAAATTTAATAAGATAAAATAATAGAGAGAAAATAAATGAAATAAAAGGAAAAAAAGTATTAGATGGATAAATGACTGATCCAAAGGCAGAGATTAGTGTCATGTTCATCATTAGTAAGATTATATTTCATTCCAATTAAGGATTTTATTATATACCGTTCATCCAATCATATTCCACTATTTTAAGTGGAAGTGGAGAGCATATTCAAGAGCCTCTCAAAGTGCTTTAACAAACTACATTATCCCTGGAGATTGAGTATAGAATACACCTCTCCAAAGTTCGTAATCTAAACCAACTTCTGACTGAATCTCATGTGTCATTCAAAACCCATGGGGATAAAATAATCCATACAATGAATGAAACATAATAAGGCATGTTAAAATCAATTTAATAGTGAAAAAAAATAAGGATTTATGTAATGTGAAGTGAAGGGTGAAAACTATCACTCAACTCTCACATCGCCCACTCCCCTGACATAAAAAAACTAATGACAAAAATTAAATGAATAAAACTAAGGCTACAAGAACCCCCATTGGATCATCTATTTTTTAGTTATGCATAACCATGGAGCATGAGAGGTTGATGATGGAAGAACACAAGGTCATTTTAGTGGAAGTGTGATGTCCCATCACTTGTTTTCAAGTACTTATAACCCTTTGTGTTGGTTATCTATTTTTTAGGGATTATCTCTAGTTATTTGGGTGGATTTTGGAGTTTTTTTCAATGTTTCTAGGCCCACACATGGCTGGATCATGGTTAGTGAAAACTGTATGGGTGAACCCCAGAAACCGTGTGTGTTGTGTTTTAATGCTGGAGGAGGGTACATGATTAAGCACATTGTTAGTGTAAATTGTGTATCCTAACCCCAAACCACATGGTCTGAGAAAGTGGAGCATGTATGATTGATGAATAATTTGTTAAACTATGTGTCCAAACCAAGTAACTATTCCCAGTGGCCTTGGAGGGGGTGCACAGTATGTCAAACTGTGCAACCAAAAAATGCATCATGCTCGAGTATCCTAGTAAGAGGTGAAAAGTTTTTCAAACATTGAGACCAAACCATATGATTGGAATTAAATTCTCTAAATTTATTAATTAATGACTTGAGACACCCATTTTAAATTTTGAACTCCTCCTTATCGAATCTAACTCGACCCTCTCAATTTTGGAGGCTCTCTAAAGGTAATATTGGATCCACCAACATATTCTCTTCTCAAATCGAAGTGTTGGAAAATGCATTGTATTCATTCCGATAAGTATAATCTCTTTGGTTTTGAATTATCCTTTCATCACCTATCACCTTTTTTGGGAGCGTTAGATCCTTATTGATGGAGTTGGATTCCTAGAACCAACATTTTTAGTACTAGATTGCATGTTTTTTTATTAATTATGTTTATTTATCACATCTTGGTTATTATTATACATGATATCTATATTTAATGATGTCCTTAGAATATATGACACACTAAAAAGTCATAGCAGTTCCCCAATATGATTAGAACCTAGAGGTTTTAAGGCATTATTCATGAACCTTATTTTATGGATAGATGATATTTTTTGATGGGACACAGAAAATACAGACTATCGGGGTTAAGAGGATCATAAGATATAGAGACACTTTCTCAGAGTGTATGCCCTTGGTAATCCCCAAGATAGGAGGTTATGATAACATGCCCATTAATAGTAAATCCCCAATTCCATGTGTCATTGAATGTTCCTATCTATGAACAAGTGTGTTGATCCTTATACTTTAATAATAACATTAATAGACATCATGCCTCACATAGTTGTTTGTATTGATGAAAATCGTGATGACATAAGTTCACAATGAATTAGGATATATTGGGTACATAAAAATTTATATAACATTAGTGGATAATGTGAGAAAGGATTTATCCATTTTTATCTCTTGATGAAAGTTAATATCTCATACCCTTTGATGTGAATGGAATCACTTAAATAAATCCACAAACATGGTGTTTAATCGGTGAGTTCATTTTTGGAAAGTAAAATAAAGAGACATCAAGTGTATATGCTTATGGAACCAACATGAAACCTACTTGATTTAAGATATTGTGATAGAAGTATTATATTACATGGTAAATGTTCATAGGATGTTGTACATCATTGAAACATTTACTTATTTCTTTATGGATGCTTTGGCGTGTTTCTAGACACGAACCACGGATGTTAGGTAGTTATTCCCACTTCCACTAAGAAAGAGGCATAGAGGGTCACACACTTTGTGAATATTAAATCTCAGTTAAATTCAAGTATTTAATTTAACAAGATAGAATAAATAATACTAATTCAGGTCTGGTTGATCGCCATAATTTAACCATAAATTATTCAAAATAATAAAGTGAGTTAAATAATAATAATTGATTTTAGTTTGCAAGTTTGTAAAATATAATATTTATTATATTTATCATAGAATAATGAAGTGAAATTTATTTAATTAAATATTCATTATTCGAGGATCGATAAATACTGACTATGGAATGTAGGCCAAGTTTAATGGTCCAATTAGAAATAATTAATATTTATTTATATTCTTAATGCATTTCACATGTCAACCGATTAAAAATAATAATATTATTAATGGAAATGGATTCATTTAAGAATTTTAAAGATGGTTGGGGGATTGTGTGTGATTTTCCAACCCTAAAACAGATATAATAAATATCTAGTTATATCACTTTCCTAATTCACTTTTGGTGTGCACAACAGATAAGGAGATATTAATTCAAGCCTTAGAGTGATCCCTGCCTTCCTCATATCTAAAGCCTTTGATAGAAAACCAAGGGTTATTCATACTTCATCAAAAATATTGTTGCGATCAACCAAAAACAACACAAGTGATCAGGATCAGTCATACTAGAACCCGAAATTTCTATGGCATTGATCAGAGACTCTGGTTCACATGTGGATCACCACTAGAGGGATTCCACACATTAATCATGCAGCACAATGATAATGTGAAAAATTCAATTCCATTGGATCATCAATGAAAGTAGAATTACATATTGACATAATTCTATATCTTACCATAAATTAATTATAAAGTACATATGACGATCTTATCCCTGTAGTTTCAACATATTAATATAGTCTATTAATTTACTATTTTTCATTGGTCATGAACTCAAGATCATGTAAATAAACTATTAAAATGATTTAAGACTAAAATTATATTTGATGATACCTTCAAAATATTCTTCCGCTACACCTGGAACCTACAAGAGGTATTAGAGAAGCCATAGGTTTAATTTATAATTATTTACTATTCATTAATTAATTTCATGTGTTTTAATTTTCTTTTACTTAAAACTATTCGTTTTAATATCTGAACATCATCATATCTTCTCTTCTTCATTCTAGATAACATAACCAATAATAAATTAATGATTAAAGATGAAGAATCATATGAAGATTTCCATCTGGAGGTGCCAAAGGTTCTTCTAGGAGAAAAAAAAGTACATACCAAGTACTTCCTGAGTACACACCGTGTATTTCATGAATACACACTGCGTAGTTTTTCTTCACATGATCAAATATCATGATAAAGTCTGGTAGATCCGATATAATAAAATCTAAGATCCAAAAAAAGGATCATTGTGTGGTTCTAGATAGGCTAGAACATGGATTGAATAACTACACACCATGTAACCACTGTACAAGATGTGTAGTACCACATATCTCACGACTGAGCACACGGGGTGTCCCAAGCAACCAGTGTGTTGGATACTCGACACGAGGACCATACAGACATGAAATACAAGATTAATAAATTTTTATTCTGAATACAAATCATGTACCTTGAAAACATCCACAACAGGAAACAAATCCAGACCCAAGGCATGTGTTGTGGTAACAAGCAGAAGATAAGTACATGCAGTGTATTTTTGCACATGTCTTGTAGTCTGCTGTCGATAGTGTTCTCAATTTTTGTAGGGAAAAAAATTAAATGTATAATTAAACCTATTTATTATGTGTTCTATTTTTCATTTATTCGATAGTATATGATATGTCATAGGATTAAAAATTATACATTAAGTTAATTTATGGGTTAAATTTTTGATGAACACATGAGGTTGCCTCCAAGTACATTCATGTACTACATTAATATAAAATAAAGTTAATTTTATTTAAAATTATAGATGATGGTGAGTTAAGGATGGTTGGATGAAATTAATATAAAATTAAATTAATTGGATTAATTTGTGACACATTACCTTAATTAAAGAACAAATTTAAATAATCGATAGCAAGATTAAAAAATGTATGTTTGTTGGTTGAATAATGTATGTGTTTTGTTGGGTTTAGAACCATATAATTTATTTTTAAATAAATTAATACATAAATATTCAAAAGAAAAAGACAATGCTATTTTTTAAAAAATAACTTTTAAACATGTTTTGATGTTGTTGTCAACTATGTGGAAATATCGAATGAAATGTTACGATGCATAAAAAACATTAATAATAGATTGTGGGTGGATCACATGGAATTAAATGGTCAATGGACATTAAATAATAATGAAGGTCTATGGAGGGATTTTATAAATTATTTTAACACCAGCAAATGTACCATCTATCTTATTTATAAATGATAAAATGGATTTGATGTCGAACTATCTGAGATATATGTGAATTTAAAGAATGAGACAATAAAGAAAATTATGGTATGTCAGGATAACAAAGTTATGACTATAATCTAAATACATGTGTTTCATATTCATAAAGTAAAAATATTTATAAAAAACAAAATAATATAAGTTTTAAAAGTTATCATTAGTGTGTTCATTATATGTTTTTTATGTTTTTTGACTATGAACTATAAATATTTATTGTTATTGTATCTTTTGGATCAAAAATAAATTTTAAAATCTTCACGAGTTTGTTTTTTCTCTATCATATGTGTAAAATTATTATTATTTTTCTTACATTTATGCATTATTATCTTATTCAAAATTACAAACATTCCAATTAATGTCCCAACCTAAACATGTTAGTGTATATTGGTTATCGTGTTAGTCCCTAGGCATGTTGTATGAATATTTGATCACTCTCTTATATAATGATTCTTGACAATTTTTATTAACCAATATTTGAATCATATCCCCACCCCTTTGTAATATGTTGTGAATATGAGGTTTTACCTTTACTAGGGATGGATAATGGGGATCAACCCCTCTGGATGAGGTATATCTTATAAGGAAAGTTGAAACAACAACAAAATGTTTTGGTTCCAAAGTTTGAAATGATTGTTGTGAAAAGACATGCATTTAAGTAGAGCGACCTAAATTTATGTTGGTTGACTCATGGGTAAAGAAGTTTTCTTTTCATTTTTATAGCATTATTTTTGTAATAATATATTTTTCAATTATGTAAGAAATATATGTATAAATTGATATTAAAAAATTAAAATTATGTGTTTAATTTTTAATATCTCTTGAAAATATGACATTATTTTTTATTTTTAAGAATAACTAATTCCAGGTCACCCCGTATGTTGAACTACTTATAATGTGAATAAGGAAAAACTCAATTTCTAAATCCAAATTAAATGTGGGTATAAATGAACCTGGTGTATTTAGGCCCAACCTAGTTAAATACATTAATCATATATTCCCCTTGCATTAGTGTCATGGTCATTGTTAATTAAATTATATTTCATTCCAATTCAATGACAAGATTATATAGAACCCTTATAATCATCTTCCACTATTTTATGTGGAAGTGTCAAGTGTGTTCAAGAGCCACTCAATGTGTGTTAACAACCAACTTTGTCCTTGGATATTGAGCATATAATACAATTTTTCTAAGTGTGTAATCTAACCCAACTCATGACTACATCCTACATGTAATTCAATATCCGTGGTGCTCAAATAATCAATATACCTAGTGAAATTGAAGAAGGAATGTTAAAATTTATTTAATAGTGGAAGAAATAAAGATTTAAGTAATGTGAATTGATTAATGAAAACCATCACTCAACTCCCACAATGATCGCTACGTCACTTGAATTAGAACAAAATAATGACCTAAATTAATTGAATGAAACTCAAGCTGCAAGAACCCCCTTAGATCAACCCTCTTTTAGTTCTTTATGATGATGGAGTGTGGGAGGTTTATGGGGGAAAAACACAAGGTGATTTCAGTGGAATAAAAGTGAAAAAGAGAAGAAGTGGAAGAAAAACATTTGAATCCTAAAAAAAGAGTAAAATAATAAAATTCTTCATCCAACATTTTGTTTAGGTGGACTCATAATTGAAAAATCCCCAGAACCCCCCATTTCCCATTAATTAGATAACCAACATCCAAGAAATTAGAATTATAAAATTAATATTGTACAAATAATTTTCAAATACACCTAAATCTTTCTCCATAGGGACAACCCTAATCATATTAATCAAACAAAGACAACAGAATCAGTTTTGAGAAAAATCAGTCTCTTACTTTTCTACATTAAATTAGAGTATAAATCCAATGTGTTTGGAGGACCTGATATTTATGTGGCTTGGGTGGAGAAAAATATGTTCAAGATATATAATCATTCATAATTTTGTATTTAATAACATGGGTTTTCATCATTTGATTGGTATTTTTTTAGTTGGTGGTTTGATTCATACTTGTAAGTGGGATTAAGTCCTTTCGAAATTGGATGGTAGATGTTTATTTGGTGAACACTGTTTGGTTTGGGTCAATGAAAACTATTATTCTAACTAAGTCTTTGATATTTTATTGGGGGATATTTTGGGATCAGAATTCAGAACCAGTGGAGGTAGTGACAGCGTAACCAGGGGTTCAAAACCAAGAAGTAACAATGGAACCATTCCGGGTGAAAAAGTTAAGAAGGGAATGCATATGAGTTCTATTGGTTAGAGAGAGTAACTCAAGAGTGGGTGAATTTAGTTCCCAATAAAAATTTCTATAAATAAATTGAATAAAAATTAAAAAACCCAGAATAAAATAAAATGTCCAATAAATAAAAATAGTAGATTGATATAAGATATATCATTTTAAAATATTTCTTAAAGATTTATTAGGTCGCACTTAAAATATGTTTTAGAAATACCCCAACTTTTGATATCAATTTAATTAAATAGAAACATATATAAACACTATTTAAGATTAATTATCAAAGAAATTGTTTTGTTTGTTAATGAAATGTTATATTTAATATGATAGAAAAACAGAACAAACAACACTATGACACAATAGAATAAACAAGAGGTTCGGTCTCAAGGTGAGACCTAATCCCATCTACTTATAAATCACCTATTTCCAAGAAGATTATAAATATAATCAAACAAAAAAACCACCTAGATTAGGTATACAATCAACAAAAACAATATTTCCAGGATAAAAATCCTCTTCCATATTTATATATGGGATGAAATAAATGCATATGTCACACATGGACCTCTTCCACAAACACAGTGGGAAATTGATTGAGGAAGGAGGGAATAACAACTATTCTCCTAGAAAATGCAAGAGACAGTGTGTGTTGGATAATAATAAAATAACAAACTACTCAAAAGTAAAACAAAAATATAAAATTATAATATAAAAATCTTAGTCTGATGTATTATGTTTGTTTGTAATCCTCAGATCAGCAATGGTCATGAGTCTCTGCTTTGTTTAGGAAAATTCTAAGTTGAACTAAGGATTATAGAAATCTACAGGTATGCTTCATTTTAACTCTGTCTATTTTCTCAATCAATCTCAGTAATGATTTTAGTGTTTCTGTGTCATTGATATTCACAAAATGTGAATTAGTAGGTTTGAGATAATTCACAAATTTGATCACACAATTTTCTTTATCGACAGTATTCATTGTATTAATATATCATCATCATTTTGGGAGATAGATCCTTCGTGAATATATAGAAATACTTGTTGAAGGAGATACAAATTCCTCATATCATCTTTTACTAATTCTTGAGGACTTGGTGAAACCATCAAAGATTAGATTTTTCAATTGAACCATTCATGTTGAAGATCTCAAATAGAAATGGTAACAATAGTGATAGGGTTGAATTAGCATATGGCGGTGACTCCACTAATAGTAACTCCTTTGGAGGTAGCAGTGACTGACTTCTGATGGAATCTCATCCTGGTGGTAACAATGACTTTGATTCTTCAGGTAGTTCATCATGGCGGTAATAATGACTTGAGTCTGGCGGTAGCTCATCCTGGGGGTAACAGTGACTTGAGTCTAGCGGTAGCGGTGACTCATAACCAATGGTGTCTTTCCATAACTCTTAGTAGATACATAATATAAGTAATATGTTTATATAAAATTCTATCATAAAACATGTGAAACATTCGTAATAAATGAATTATGGTTTCTGATCATTAGAATAAGATATTTCAAACACACTGCATTTAAGGAGGTTCCAACATTCTCCCCTTTTTTAATGATCACAAAACATGGAATTTTATAATTAATTTACTAAAAAAGTAATAAAAATATTTAGAAATATATGTTAGTTAGAAAACTATTTGATGCTAACATAAATGACCAATTATCTCTCCCATTGATATTATAAAAATATAAAAAAATTGAAAAAAGAACATAAATGATTATTATCAACTAAATACAAAAAGATAGGGAATAAAATAAGATAAATATTATTTGAAGAAAGTAAAAGATTCCTATAAAATAAATAACATCAAAACAGATTCACTTTTTATAGGATTATATATGATAAAATTTCTCCTTCCCTTTGTCTTTTTCCCTATCTCTGTCAGCATCTTGAGACGAGATTGTCAAAGAATATGTTGGTGCAAAGGCTGCAATGGATGGTAGAGTGGTTGGAGGAGGTAGGGATTCTCTAAATATAGCTGGTCTGAGCTATCTGATATCATCAATTATAGAAATACATAGAGATTGAATAGGTGGAGGTATAAGACTGGTGAAATGAGAGATTAGATCAGGCCTGTACTAAACCGTGCCTATGGTTGTGGTGTAAAGAATTGATGAAACATAGATGGACTCTCGATAAATAATAGTGGTTTCATGGACATGAAGATAAGGTTTCATGAGATTTATGAAGTCCATAATTATGGAACCTCTTCATTCCATTAAATTTAAGTAATCTTTCTTTCATCCATAAAAATCTGAAGAGATGGTGTAAGAACTTTTAACTGAGTCACCTATTCTTTAAAGACTCATGTCACTATTGGGATTATTTATGTTCTCATAAATAAAATTGAAATTATCCAACATATAATTATGAATGTATAACCTTGACGAATAATATTGGATATATTTTTTGATCACTTCTTTATCTTTTCTGAGATCACCAACACACTCTTCTAATAACATGTTCTCCAAGAATGTGTATCTGCCTAATCTGGTCTTCATGAGTACTGACATCACCTATAGTATTTCTTATTTCTTCTTTGAACAACTATTACAATAGATCTATATCAAACTATAATAGATCAGGAGAAGGTGTAGATGATATAGAGTCAATAGAATCCAAACTATCCAAATTTTGAGAAGTGGAACCCATAAAATCTGAAAAAGAGGTTTGCAGACCCTCTATTGATTATTTTAAACTAGCTACCTCAGATTTTAATCTTCTATTTTCAACCTCCATTTATTAAATATTAAAAAAAAATATGGGTTGAATATGAAATATGACAATCCCTACTAAATATCTATAACCATCTTCATTAAGATGAGAGTAGGAGATGGTCGAGAGTTCAAAACTTGTGAAAAGTTTGAGAACAAATTCTTTCTCAAGGTTTACATATTTGAATGAACATTCCTATGTAAATAATCTAAAAAAACTTGGGTTACAAAACTAGGAGGAAACACTAATAGAGTAGTGAAAATATTTCCTTTCTCATGTGATAATGCATCCTCATTTGGTCTTTCTGTTTCCATTAGAGTGAAAGGTTGTAACTCACCGACTTCATCTATTTGATTCACTAGTAATCCTTATCTTCTGAATTTAGAGTCATCATCTGAATCAAATTATGTTATCCCAATTCTTAAAAAACTAAGATATTTCTCCCATTCTTCAATGTCTCTAATTGAAGATATGATATATAAAATAATTTGAGTGTTTATAGGATTTTTAGAATGTTTAACAACTTTAGTTCTTGAGGGAATAGTTGATATCTTTTTAAGTTTCAAAGTTTGTGTCTATGGATTCTGATCCACTAAAATTGAATGATTAACTAGAAAGGTAGTCAACTCCCCCTTAGTTGTACCTAGAATAACTTAGGGCTGATTGATTTCCAAAATATCTATTGATTCTAACTGATCCTGTTTGGCCAACTGCTCATCAGGATTTGGAATTTTATCCCCATCACTATAATTATCCGTATCCTTTGAAAGATATGTTAGAATATCAGGTATTAGTGTATCCCTATCATGAATTTTTCGATGAGATTGTACATAATTGGTTGATAGGGTTGATAAGAAAATAACTCTTGGATAGGATCAACACCATTATTTTCATTCCACTCATGATCAGAACCACCTTCTCTATTTTGATCATCTCTATGAACAGAGCCACTATCCCCATTTTCAACATCAAAATTCTCATCATGAGCTTCATCATCTTTATCATTCTTTCTAGATGATTCATACAATTTCTCATGATCCATAATCTCTTTATCTACTGTTTTAGTAACATTATAATTTCCTTTATAATTACTCTCCTCACATGAGGTCTCATAGGTAGATGATTTATACCTATATTCTTCAAACAATTTAGTATCTTATTCATTATCATGCTCAGATAAGACCGTTTCTCTAAAAGGTAGAGAGCCTATAGAACTAACATGCTCCCTAGATACTCTTTGAGAAGATTTTACGATATTTGGATCACTCCCTTCCCCAACTGATTAAAATTATTATTCTTATATATCTATTTAAGCAATAACATCTATGATAGAATACTCAATAATCTCACCAGGTGTAAGATTGGGATCCACCATATCCTTTGTTCATGTTGGGTGAAAAATATGGTTAAAATCATTATATAGTTTTTAATTATCCCTAAACCAAAATCCCTTCCAAGTATTCCAACTTACTTTCACTCTTTTGAAGATGGAATTTGAAATGAAAAAACCACCAATTTTATCCTCATATTCTTCTCCAGGCTTGACATAAACTTTTGCATCTAGGATGGAAGAGATCATTTTGGGATAAATGAGGGAGTTTTATTTGGATCTATTCTTTCACATATCATGCATACGGACCATCAAAAATCTACAAAGATTTATTCTTTTCCATTACATCATCGTATACATAAATTTTACATCTTGATATCTCATTGTGTAAAAGTATCTTTTCCTTGGACATAAAACCCATTGTACACACTTAAACAACAACTTACACTCACTATAAAGCTCTATATTTATTAGTATCATCTCGTTTTGATCTCCAGTTAATGCTAGGAGATCCTCCTATAACTTTTCATTTTGTATTCTTTTTGGGAAATATTCATAAACTCTTTTGTGAGGAATCTGTAGAAATATTTCCCATTCTATGGAAGATAAAGAAATATATTCTCTATCTATAATGCTTTTAATTCTATCTACTTTCTTCCCAAAAATAAATTGTGCATTTTCACAAAATTCAAAAACTATATTCAGATAATACACTCTATGGTTTGAGGTAAAACTAATTATCCAATTTTTTATTTCTTTTACCTTTAACACTAGAGTATTACTAGTTGGAAGACACTTTGCATCAATATCTTTTTCTGCTTCAACTACATGGTTATTTAGATGCGGGTTTACTAAAATAGCTAGCAAGATACTTATAGATACTCTTCATCTCTTAGAAGGCCTCATCTCTTCTAGATTTTATTCTATAACTCTCTTTATATAGGCCATTCGAATTAGTTGAAGGCTTTAGGAGGATCAAGGAAGTTGGAAGATTGCTTCGTGAGGAAGGCAGGGGATTTTGATTTCAAGGGTTCAGATAAGTGAATCCATTTTGAGTAATCCTGATGTTTTTATCATTTATGGATTCTAATAGAATAATAATAAAATTATGATAATAAAAATTAATCGGTATAGGAAAATCAATATCGTAATAAAAATAACAGTAACATAAAAAGAAATAGTGACTCCTTCAATGCTGACTCATCAATGGTGACTCATCAATAATGACTCCTCAATAGTGACTCCATCAATGGTGACTCACCAATAGTGACTCTATCAATAGTGAATCATCAATGTTGACTCCACCAATAGTGAATCATCAACATCAACTCCATCAATGGTGACTCATCAATGGTGAATTCATCAACAAATGTTTACCATTCTTAATTCATGTTTGGTGTAGTTTAATCTTACATAATTCAAAGGCTTCATGAATATATTAGTTAGCTAATTTTAACTTCCAATAAAGTCTAATTTTATATGAAACTTTGGATAATGATATCTCCAAAAGTGATGTCTTACATCAATATGTTTTATTCTAGAGTGAGATACTGGATTTTTGGAAATGTTTATTTCACTTGTCTTATCACAATTAATAGGTACATGTCTAAATTGGTATCAAAAGTCTATTAAAGTATTCTTCATCCAAAATATATGTGTACAAAAAAATCTTGTAGCTATGTATTCAACTTTAGCAGTGGATAGTGAAACATAATTTTATTTCTTACTACACCATGATACTAGAGATTTTCTTAAAAGATGACATGTTCCTAAGGTGATTTTTCCTATCCAACTTGAAACCACCAAAATAAAAATATGAATATCTAACTAAGTAAAAGGAATGTTCTCTTGGGTAGAACAATACTAAATTGTTTGTATACTTGAGGTATTTAAAAATTCTTTTTACAATGAATAAATGCGACTCTTTTGGATTTCATTAAAGGCGATCACACATATATACACTAAATATAATTTCAATCCGAATAACAGTTAAGTATAGAAGACTACTAATCATACCTTTATAAATAGTTTTGAAGTGCCCAGATCAGTGTGAATCACTGAGAGGGGGAGGGGGTGAATCAGTGATCCTTTAAAACTTTTTACTAATTGATTCTTAATCAATTAAACCTCTATGGATTATTAAGGCCTCGATCCACTCTTCTTGTATCTCTCAACCTTTCCCAGATAATGCAGTAATGAAAAGGCATAGGACACAAGGATTTACAAGGTTCGGCACCAAAGGCCTACATCCTTGCCATGCTCTCCCAGCATGGATTCTCCCATTATAATCTGTTAGTATTACAATGGTCGATACAGAGTCCCACTGTATCTCTCCTGAGTCCCACAGGAGGGTCTTTATACTGCGTCCCACAGTGTTACCAGAGTCCCACTGGCCTGCTCCAGAATCCCACTGAAGACTTCTTCTTCCTGAGTCCCACAGGGTCTTCTCCTGGCTCCTCGAGTCACACGAGTAGCTCTTCTTCACTTTAAGTTCTTCAAGTAACTTCAGCAGCCTGGGATAAAGGCTGCTGGCCTTGATCTTCTTCTGATTCAGGGTCTTCTCAATCTACTGAAAACTCAGACAACCAATCTCTTTAACTTCAGTCTGGCTCAGTCTCAGTTCAACTCAACTTCATGCGCTGAGTGCATGGCATCACAATATCTTCAAGATCTTCTGGTCTTGGACTCCTCAAATGCACACAACCTGATTTAGCTTTGTTCACGTGTGCACGTGCATGCATGCATGCATGCACTTTCTCTTTCCTCTTCTTGGTGCAGTAGACCCACAAAGGGTGTAGTCACTTTAAGAACACACCTTCACTGAACTTCACACACTTTATCCAATTTGTTTACACACTCTTAAGTGTGTTTTACTTTGGTGTGAGTTGTCCTCTTCTTCTACTTCTAGGTGTTTACACTTTTAGTGAACACACTAGGTTCGGCCAAATTGTCTCTTTGCACATACTTGTTTCATTTTGCACACACTTGAAACTTGGCCTCTTCCAACTTCTTGTTGCACACCCTTAACCCGTAGGTTGTTCTTCAATTTTGCACACACAAAATGTGTCTTCACTTGGTGCACACACAAGGTGTGTTCTCGGCCTCCACTTCCTTTGCACACACACAAATCTTGGTGTAGTTCTTTGTGCAAGCCTCGGCCAATCCCTTCTTTGTGCACACACTTAGCCAAAGGCACTTCCACTTTTGTGCACACACTGCCCGTAGGTCCTCTTCTTGTTTTGCACACACTAAAGGTGTGGTCTTCTTAGCACTTGGCACACACCACTTGGTGTTGTCTCGGCCTACACTTCTTCACTTCACACACACAAGAGGTGTGGAATCGGATTCTCCTTGCACACACAAGGGCCACGGCCTTCTCTTGTTCACTTTGCACACAAAGACACAAAGGCCTCGGCCTTCCTTCTTCACCTCTCACACACACAAAGTGTGGTCTTCCACTTGTATTGCACACACCAGCCGTAGGGCCTTCCTCCTTCACTTGGAACACAAGCACAAGTCTCGGCTTTCTTCTTCTATTCCACCTGAATGCCAAAGGAGGCGCGCAAGGGTCTACTTGAGCCGCGGCCAACTTCTTCTCCAACAGCTGCACAAGGTATGAGCCGCGGCCTCTCTTCCTCAACACTGCCGCGCAAGCCTCAACAAAGGACAAGGCGCGCAGGTCTCAACAAACCTCGAGGGCGCGCAAGGTGCTTGCGCCCTCGGGTACTTCCTGTCGCGCAAAAGAAAGACGCGCAGGGAACTCCTTCTTCTTCTTTCGCGCAAGGAATGCGCAAAAGGAACTCACGAAGCCAAGGGTGGCTTCGGGCTGCTTCGTCGCGCAAGTGATGCGCGCAGGGAAGATCTTCGCGAGGCAGAGCACTCCGCGGGACTTCAGGTTTTCAACAGAGCTTCAGCAGCATTTTGAGAGCCTCGGATGCTCCTTTTATAGGCAAGAGATGCCTCAAATCTTCCACGTGGGATAAATCTCAAATCCCCGAGATTTTTGGATCTTTAAAAATCTTTCCAAATCTCGTTTTCCTTCACTGTTTCACGCGGGTTCTCATTTTTAATTTCCTCTACGTGCATGCGACTTAGAACGCATGCACGGCCTTCGGTTTAGGCTAATCCATGCAAACCATAAACCCTTCAAAGCCTCGGCAGATTCTCTTGCCTCGGCCTTCTTCTAATTCTTCCAAACATAGCATGAATTCCCATTTTTATACATGGTTGTGTTCAGTAGGGCCGGACAAACTCATTGGAGCCTTCGGATCAAACTATGGTGGCCGGGAGCTCGAAAACAGGTCGTCGGAGGGCCTCTGGTTCGACGGAGCTCGCGGGTGGCTTCGGGTGGCCTTCGGCTGAGCTCGAGGAGGAAGACGGATTCCCAGCCGTTGGATCGGCGATTCAATTGATCTCAGACGGCCTGGATCAGAAGATCTCGCGTGGGATCAGATGTGCGGCTTAGATCGTCCGCGCGATTGGATGAGCAGCCAGGATCTCTTCCGCGGGAAAATCCCGCGTCCCACATCAAAACGAAGCCCGGTTTATCCATGGCTTATTACCCTGGCGCTGCCTCAACCCGCCAGTTGAACTTCTCCCCTCCCGGTGCCGCCCCGCACCGGGTTCTCTCTACGGGCGCGCTCTGCGCCCACTATGCTTCCTGCGGGCGCGCTCTAGCGCCCACTATGCTTCCTGCGGGCGCGCCACTGGCGCCCACTATGCACACTGCGCTCCTCCGGGCGTGCCCCAGGCGCCCATGCGGTGTCTTGGGTGCGCCCTGCCGCCCTGGCTCGCCCCACGGGTTCCCCCGGGCGTGGTGCCCTAGCGCCCATGCCTTGGGGTTGAACCCCCAAGGTGCCTTGGCTGGCCTAATTTTTTGGCAAAGGACAGAATAAAGACTTTGTTAAAAACAAAGTTCTCCTCCATATAAAACATTCCAAGTTTCAAGCCACTTCTTCCTCTTCGTTTCTTCTCATCTTCTTCTTAAGAATTCCTCCATCCCTCTTAAACATTTAATCTTCACTTAGGAGTGAAATTCAAAAGGTTCATCTTCATCAATCGAACTCCTGAATCACTTATAATCTTCAAAGTGCTTCATTGATCTATTCAGAGATCAAATTGGGACTTCTTCAGATTCACATGCACTAAGTGTTAGTGCATGGACTTCTTTACTCCACTTCATCCACGTAGAAGTTGTGGATGGATCTCTTGCTTCTCCTCATGCATTGTCAGCACAATGCATGGTCTTCAATCAATGTTGTGACATTGTATCATCAGGATACAAGTTCTTTGAACTTAAGGATCAGTTCAACAATCGTCTGATGTAATAGAGAATGTTTCAACCACATCTCCTATGTCACTTAGTGAATCTCCTAAGTGACATGCCTCTTAGTATCATGGCCATTCTCCTTTCTTTACCAACACCATCACAACCTTTGTCATTCACATCTTGACTCCTTGACATCCATTCATTCCAAGACAACTTCATGCCTCATTGACAAAAAATGCAACACAATGCACTTCAATCTCCCCCTTTGTATTTGTTGTCAATACACCACTTCAGCACATATGAATGGGTCAATATGTGTGCCAATATTTTCTCCCCATTATTGGCAATCAAATACAAAGGTGTGGTGTGGTTCTCTTCCACAATATCTCTTCCTCCCTTTGAAAAGTATTTTCTTGAAAAACACTGAGAGAGGGATGATGTCACATGTTCTTCTTTAGCAAAGAACCTTTAGTAGATCAACTCTAAGTCTACTTGGGCTAACCCGGTGTAGAAAACAAGAGTGATGTAACCAAGGAACTTAATGATGTCCATAACTCTCTACACATGTGAGATCATGCTTAGGGGTTTGAAATTTTTCATATATAACAATGAATTGCTAAATCCTGCACATACTCCACAAAACTCATTAGAAAGTTCAGTGCAAAGATAAAGCTCCCCCTTTCATCCATTTGTCTTCAATCAATACTCCCCCTTAATTAACAAGATAAACTCAATTAAGAAACAAGGGATGAAAGTATGATTGGAATACCTTCACTTTTCTCAAGATAGAATTAATCTCAGAATCCCATCTTCTTCAGATTGGCTCCCCCTTAAGGGGTGCACTCCATTCAATCCAAACCACTCTCCAGATGAGAATGATCATCATCTTCAGTTCCCTGCAATATCAGCACATGTAAATACAAGTGATTAGGGAATAAGATGGAACCTCCTTGGTTCATCAATGTGAACAACAAGGTTGAGAAGATTCTCTCAACCGAGATGTCCCATTTTCACCAGTCTTCACACTTTCATATTTGATCTTCAATGATGTTTGTGCTGGTGTGGATCTCAAAACATCTTCATGTAAAACCTTCCCTTTTGCCTTTGCAATTGTCAGAGCTTCATCTTCAGCTTTTTGCAGTTCTCTGGCAAGTTGCAACTGATGTGTCCATATGACAAGTAAATCATTTGGAAGAGTGGCCCCAGTTCTGGAAGTTCCACATGGTTCCTTAGATGCTGCTAAGCTACCTCTCTTCGGCAACTTATTTTCAATCAATCCCTTCTGCTTCTTTTGGATTGATTGTCTGTTTGAGTTCAGTTGGCTTATATTGATTTCCATGGCTTGTTTGCAAAGATCCATGGTATGTCCTTTCTTGCCACAGTAGAAGCATGTCTTCTTGGTGGTCCTTCTGGATGACTCACCCTTCTTGGATTTAGACTCCAAGGACTTCTTTTCCTTTTTCAACATCTTCTTGGGAGCTTTGTCAACTTTCTTCTTGCTTCCCAAGGATTCTTTCTGAGCCAGGTTCTGTGATCTTTTCTTCTTTTGAGCTCTGGATACAGTTGGAGATTGACATGTATCTATTTGACCACTTTTGCACACATCCCAGATGTTATCAAGCAATCCAAATCTATTTGCAGTAAACAGATGTCTCTGGACCTGTGGATGCTGCTTCTTTTCTTCTGGCTTGCTCCCCCTCGGCATGGGCTTCCTTTGTGCTTTGACATTCAGTGGATTGTACCAACAATCCTTTGCACAGTGCCCATACTTATTACAACACCAACATTGACCCACAAATCTTGACCTCTTGAGTCCTTCTGATTGTAGGGTACTTTTCTTGACTTGTTGTGCTGTTTCAGGAGAGCTCTCTTTCTTCACTGTCTTCATCCATACTTGTTTGAAATTATTTTTCCATCCTGCACTTTTTGTGGAAACACAATTAGAAGCATCAGTACAAGATGGTATGGATGGTACCTTCTTTTTAGAAGATGTTGCCCTTTCATTAGAGGATGTCTTTCTTTTAGAATCATCCTGCTCAATGCATACTTGAGTAGCAACATTTCTTCTTGCAGCTGACTGGGAGGATTCAGCTTTAGGTGATTGCAGATGTTTCAATATCACCTCCACTTCTAAACACTTCATGTTGAGGGAGTTCTTCTCATCCTCAATTGTTCTTAGCCTTCCTTCCCATTTCTCTTCCAGCTGTTTTATCTGGTCTTCATGCACCTGCTTCATTTCAAGCAATGAGTTGTCAAGCTCCTTCACCCTTTTGACTTTGTCTTCTAGTTGAGCATCTCTGACAACCCTTGACACTTTGTGCCTCTTTTCCAGTGCATGGACAACATCTTTGACTATTATCATAAATAATTCTTTCTCAGAAGAGCTCCTTTGCAATTCTTCACAGGTATCTTCATATCTTTCATTGCAAAGGGAAACAGTTTCATCTTTGGCATTTACCAGCTTTCTGGGAGTGTTGGTTATGCCAACCCTTTTAGCCAGCTGATCTTCCATAGCATTGGCTTCTTCTTCTAGCTGTGATTTTTCTTCTTGAAGATCAAGGATGCCTGTAGCTATACACATTGCCACTTCCTTGGGGACTGTCTTCTGAAGATATTCGAGTGCACTTTGAAGATCATTCATTGTTTCAACTTCATCACAGCTAGGACAGGCTTTATCAGAAGAATGATAAAAGGAATTGTCATCTGATGTGACTTTCACATTTCTTTCCATAGAAGGAGTTTCTCTGATTGCACCAGCCTTCTTCTTCATCTTCTTTGCCTGTTTCTTCATTCTGTTTTTCTGAGTCTTGGCAGATATCTCCATTTGAGGCTGGCCATTCATTTCCTCAAATATGCACTCCATAAAGACTCTCTTGGATCTTTTAGAGGTAACCTCCCTCTGATACCAATTGAAGTGCCCAGATCAGTGTGAATCACTGAGAGGGGGAGGGGGTGAATCAGTGATCCTTTAAAACTTTTTACTAATTGATTCTTAATCAATTAAACCTCTATGGCTTGTTAAGGCCTCGATCCACTCTTCTTGTATCTCTCAACCTTTCCCGGATAATGCAGTAATGAAAAGGCACAGGACACAAGGATTTACAAGGTTCGGCACCAAAGGCCTACATCCTTGCCATGCTCTCCCAGCATGGATTCTCCCATTATAATCTGTTAGTATTACAATGGTCGATACAGAGTCCCACTGTATCTCTCCTGAGTCCCACATGAGGGTCTTTATACTGCGTCCCACAGTGTTACCAGAGTCCCACTGGCCTGCTCCAGAATCCCACTGAAGACTTCTTCTTCCTGAGTCCCACAGGGTCTTCTCCTGGCTCCTCGAGTCACACGAGTAGCTCTTCTTCACTTTAAGTTCTTCAAGTAACTTCAGCAGCCTGGGATAAAGGTTGCTGGCCTTTCTCTTCTTCTGATTCAGGGTCTTCTCAATCTACTGAAAACTCAGACAACCAATCTCTTTAACTTCAGTCTGGCTCAGTCTCAGTTCAACTCAACTTCATGCACTGAGTGCATGGCATCACAATATCTTCAAGATCTTCTGGTCTTGGACTCCTCAAATGCACACAACCTGATTTAGCTTTGTTCACGTGTGCACGTGCATGCATGCATGAATGCACTTTCCCTTTCCTCTTCTTGGTGCAGTAGACCTACAAAGGGTGTAGTCACTTTAAGAACACACCTTCACTGAACTTCACACACTTTATCCAATTTGTTTACACACTCTTAAGTGTGTTTTACTTTGGTGTGAGTTGTCCTCTTCTTCTACTTCTAGGTGTTTACACTTTTAGTGAACACACTAGGTTCGGCCAAATTGTCTCTTTGCACGTACTTGTTTCATTTTGCACACACTTGAAACTTGGCCTCTTCCCACTTCTTGTTGCACACCCTTAACCCATAGGTTGTTCTTCAATTTTGCACACACAAAATGTGTCTTCACTTGGTGCACACACAAGGTGTGTTCTCGGCCTCCACTTCCTTTGCACACACACAAATCTTGGTGTAGTTCTTTTTGCAAGCCTCGGCCAATCCCTTCTTTGTGCACACACTTAGCCAAAGGCACTTCCACTTTTGTGCACACACTGCCCGTAGGTCCTCTTCTTGTTTTGCACACACTAAAGGTGTGGTCTTCTTAGCACTTGGCACACACCACTTGGTGTTGTCTCGGCCTACACTTCTTCACTTCACACACACAAGAGGTGTGGAATCGGATTCTACTTGCACACACAAGGGCCACGGCCTTCTCTTTTTCACTTTGCACACAAAGACACAAAGGCCTCGGCCTTCCTTCTTCACCTCTCACACACACAAAGTGTGGTCTTCCACTTGTATTGCACACACCAGCCGTAGGGCCTTCCTCCTTCACTTGGAACACAAGCACAAGTCTCGGCTTTCTTCTTCTATTCCACCTGAATGCCAAAGGAGGCGCGCAAGGGTCTACTTGAGCCGCGGCCAACTTCTTCTCCAACAGCTGCACAAGGTATGAGCCGCGGCCTCTCTTCCTCAACAATGCCGCGCAAGCCTCAACAAAGGACAAGGCGCGCAGGTCTCAACAAACCTCGAGGGCGCGCAAGGTGCTTGCGGCCTCGGGTACTTCCTGTCGCGCAAAAGAAAGATGCGCAGGGAACTCCTTCTTCTTCTTTCGCGCAAGGAATGCGCAAAAGGAACTCACGAAGCCAAGGGTGGCTTCGGGCTGCTTCGTCGCGCAAGTGATGCGCGCAGGGCAGATCTTCGCGAGGCAGAGCACTCCGCGGGACTTCAGGTTTTCAACAGAGCTTCAGCAGCATTTTAAGAGCCTCGGATGCTCCTTTTATAGGCAAGAGATGCCTCAAATCTTCCGCGTGGGATAAATCTCAAATCCCCGAGATTTTTGGATCTTTAAAAATATTTCCAAATCTCGTTTTCCTTCACTGTTTCACGCGGGTTCTCATTTTTAATTTCCTCTACGTGCATGCGACTTAGAACGCATGCACGGCCTTCGGTTTAGGCTAATCCATGCAAACCATAAACCCTTCAAAGCCTCGGCAGATTCTCTTGCCTCGGTCTTCTTCGAATTCTTCCAAACATAGCATGCATTCCCATTTTTATACATGGTTGTGTTCAGTAGGGCCGGACGAACTCATTGGAGCCTTCGGATCAAACTATGGTGGCTGGGAGCTCGAAAACAGGTCGTCGGAGGGCCTCTGGTTCGACAGAGCTCGCGGGTGGCTTCGGGTGTCCTTCGGCTGAGCTCGAGGAGGAAGACGGATTCGCAGCCGTTGGATCGGCGATTCAATTGATCTCGGACGGCCTGGATCATAAGATCTCGCGCGGGATCATATATGCGGCTTAGATCGTCCGCGCGATTGGATGAGCGGCCAGGATCTCTTCCGCGGGAAAATCCCGCGTCCCACATCGAAACGAAGCCCGGTTTATCCGCGGCTTATTACCCTGGCGCTGCCTCAACCCGCCAGTTGAACTTCTCCCCTCCCGGTGCCGCCCCGCACCGGGTTCTCTCTGCGGGCGCGCTCTGCGCCCACTATGCTTCTTGCGGGCGCGCTCTAGCGCCCACTATGCTTCCTGCGGGCGCGCCACTGGCGCCCACTATGCACACTGCGCTCCTCCGGGCGTGCCCCAGGCGCCCATGCGGTGTCTTGGGTGCGCCCTGCCGCCCTGGCTCGCCCCACGGGTTCCCCCGGGCGTGGTTCCCTAGCGCCCATGCCTTGGGGTTGAACCCCCAAGGTGCCTTGGCTGGCCTAATTTTTTGGCAAAGGACAGAATAAAGACTTTGTTAAAAACAAAGTTCTCCTCCATATAAAACATGCCAAGTGCCAAGCCACTTCTTCCTCTTCATTTCTTCTCATCTTCTTCTTAAGAATTCCTCCATCCCTCTTAAACATTTAATCTTCACTTAGGAGTGAAATTCAAAAGGTTCATCTTCATCAATCGAACTCCTGAATCACTTATAATCTTCAAAGTGCTTCATTGATCTATTCAGAGATCAAATTGGGACTTCTTCAGATTCACATGCACTAAGTGTTAGTGCATGGACTTCTTTACTCCACTTCATCCACGTAGAAGTTGTGGATGGATCTCTTGCTTCTCCTCATGCATTGTCAGCACAATGCATGGTCTTCAATCAATGTTGTGACATTGTATCATCAGGATACAAGTTCTTTGAACTTAAGGATCAGTTCAACAATCGTCTGATGTAATAGAGAATGTTTCAACCACATCTCCTATGTCACTTAGTGAATCTCCTAAGTGACATGCCTCTTAGTATCATGGCCATTCTCCTTTCTTTACCAACACCATCACAACCTTTGTCATTCACATCTTGACTCCTTGACATCCATTCATTCCAAGACAACTTCATGCCTCATTGACAAAAAATGCAACACAATGCACTTCAAGTTTGATATACTAATTTCCTAGTTTCATCAAGGTATAGAATACAGGTGGTACTCATGGGAGTATCACTCCTTTTGGTACTCTCTAGGCCAAAATGTTTTAAAATATATTTATTTTATTTTATTTGATATAAAATAATTACTTCTTTATTATGAAAAATCGGAAATCCAAGAAAAAATTTGAGATTACCCATTAAACTAATTTCAAATTAACTTTTCATCAATTTTGAAATATCATAGCATAGGGAACATTTAGTAGATCCAAAAATAATATCATCTAAAAAAATATGAACTATCAAAACATATTTTGGAATTATTTTTAAAAATAGTGTTGGATCAATTTTTTTGAAAAATAGTTTCAAATAAGGAAAAAGGTAATCCAAATATACTAAGCACTCAGATCCCATTTTAAACCATACAAATATTCTATTAATTTAAAAGAACGATTTAGAAAATGAGTGTTTCGAAATCATGGGGGTTGTTCAACAAAAACATCCTAAATTATAAATCCATTTAAGAAATCAATTTTAACATGCATTTGATATAGTTTGAAGTCCATATGTTCTACATAGGAAAGTAGTATCCTAATGTTATCAAGATTTCTATAGGTGAAATGTTTTCTTCATTATCAATACCTTCTTCTAGATTATAACCTTGTGAAACTTATATAGCATTGTTTCTTTCTGTAGTTCAATATTCATAAACCTTTTTTCTAAACACCTACTTTGTTACAATAGTTAAGGTATCATAAGTTTAGTTAACAAGTTCCAAAACATTGTTTCTTTCAAACTGATTATGTTCTTCTTGCATAACTATTACCCAGAATTCATCATTGATGACATCATTGATATTTTTAGGTTCAATCTATGAGAAGAAGACTTTATGTTCAATTTTATTTCTCAGATAAGCTATGGTATATGTACCTCTATCTAAGTTTTCCTATTACTACATCTAAAGGGTGGTGTCTATGAGTCCTAATGGGTCTCTGAAAAGATTGGCTGGTAAGATCAGGGCTTTCATCCTATTCAGGTTCTGGTGGATCACTGGATGTAGTGTCTGCTTGTTTAACTAAACTTTCAGACTATTTGGAATTGAGATTCAAAGATGAAAGATAATCCTCAAGGTCTTGTATAATAGTATTATATTCATTACGATCAGTTTAATCCAAATTGATATGAATAGATTCTTCCATTATTCCAGTCTTCTTGTTAAATACTCTATAGGCTTTTCTAAAAGTTCAATACCTAAGGAAAATCCCTTCATCACTCTTAAAAGAAATTGTTTCCATATTTTCCTTTGTATTAAGAATAAATAATTTTTAACCAAAAACTATAAAGTAATTAACCACTGGTTTTCTATTATTCCATAACTCATAAGGTGTTTTATTTAATAGAGGTCTAATACAAAATCTATTAATAATATAACAGGATGTATTAATAGATTCAACCCAAAAGTATATAGGTAGATCATAGTCATTTAACATGTTTTGAGCTTTCTATTTAAGATTCCTATTTCTTCTTTCTACCACACCATTTTTTTGTGGTGTTCTAGGAGCAGAAAAGTTGTGATTATAGCTATTTGGAGAATAGAATGACTCAATGTCTTGATTTTCAAATTCTCAACCATGATCACTCCTTATGTTATTTATCCAAAGTCCACTAAAGTTTTTTATAGATTTGGAATACTTAATAAAATAAGAACAAGATTCATTTTTTTGAGCTATAAATAATACCCATGTGTATCTAGAGAAGTCATCTACACGGATATATATATATATAGTGTTTTCCATTTAGAATAGAAACTCTGGAAGGTCCAAAAAGGTCTATATAAATTAACTCTAGAGGTTGAGAGGTTGAAACTTCATTATTATATTTAAAATAAATCTTATGAAGTTTCCCTTTTTGGAAGGGATTATAAACTATATCATTTGAGAATTCAAGCCTTGGTAGGTCTTTAACTAACGATTTCCTAGTTAAATTTCTATATGAGAGAATATTACAATAGCCTAGTCTGCTATACCAAAGCCTAGATTCATTATAAAAGGAACTTAAGTAATAAATATTTTTATAATATAAGGAATTTAAATCAATAGAATAAATATTATCATTTATTAAAAAAGTAAAAATTAAATCATTTTTATCTTTAAAAACATGACATGCATGGTTTTAAAATTTCACATAAAAATCCATCATCAAAAAATTGGGATATACCTAGAAGATTGTATTTTAATCCATATATATATAATACTTTGTAAATTAATATTTAACTAGAATTACCAATTTGTCCAAGACCGATGATTTTACCTTTTACATTATCACCAAAAGTGACATGTCCACCATCAACATTAATCAAATTATTGAAGTTTAAATACTCACCAGTCATGTGTCTAGAACATCCACTTTCTAGATACCATATTCTTTTTCTGGAGGTTCTCAAATAGGTTTCCTCTAATGTTCTTACAGTAAATCACATGTTGGCTCTGTAAGACATATTTTCTTGATTAGTGTATGAATCACTTGAATAGTCTTTGAAGGCACTCCATGTTTCTTTCATGGACTTTTTGTATCTCCTACACTTATCCTTAGAATTCGTTTTATATTTTAATTTTGGGAAATTGTCTTTAATGTTTCCTTTACTCTTACATTCAGAATAGGTAACTTCATTCTTAGTGTCAACCTTTTTCCAATCATTTTTCACTTTCTTTTGTTATCATAATCTCATCTAGAATTTGAATTTTTTAAGAACTTATTTTTTATATAGAATCTCTTGAATTGTCTTTCCATGTGTTCCATTTCTTTATAACTTTCATTAGGATATCATTATTCTCTAGAATCTTTGACTTGTACTTTTTCTTTTTGTATGGAGGTAGTATATTTTAAGGCTTATGATTTTATTTTTGGTTTATCTTCACCAATCTCATTTCTGAATTTAAGATCCTCTTCATATATCATCATATTTTATATAAATTCCTTGACAGTTAGTTTACTTAGATCACATTAATCTTTGATTGACACAAAGTTTCCTCTCCATTTGTCGGGTAATCATCTAAGGAGTCTCATCACTTGATCTTCGTGTGTCATTTTCTTTCCAAGTGAGTGAATAATATTCACTATTTCATTGATCTTATGTACATATTATAAATAGGTTCATCAGATTTCATTTTATAATTATCATACTTGATTTTATATGTATTCAGTCTCATTTCCTTGACATTTAGTGTTCCTTAATGTGAGATAGATAAGGTATCTCACATTTCAAAAGTAGATTTGAAAGTAGATATTATATTGAATTCACCATCTCCCAAATCACAGAACAAATCATTCACAACTTTAAAATTATTATTGAAAGCAATTTTTTTAGCACGACTCCAATCACTTATAAGAGTTTTTTGGTATTTCATATTGATCTTCTATTACAGTCCATATATCAAAACCTATAATTTCCAAAGGAATTCTCATTTTGATTTTCCATTGAGTATAGTTTTTTCTATTAAAATAAGGAGGCTTTTTGGCAGCATATCCTTTTTTTCAATTATCCATAAATAATTAAAATTTATAAATTATATAAATTTGAGATATTTATAATAAAACTACAATCATAGTAAAAAGAGGTATATTTTAACACTCATCTGATACCAAATGTTGGTAGGAGAGAGTAACTCAAGAGGGGGTGAATTGAGTTCCCAATAAAAAATTTTGTAAATAAATAGACTTGAATATAAAAACCCTTGGATAAAATAAACTAGATAATTAATCAAAATCGCAGATCGATATAAGATCTATCCTTTTAAAATATTTTTTAAAGAGTGATTAGGGCTTAGTTAAAATATGGTTTAGAAATACACTAACTTTTTAGATCAATTTACTTAGATAGAAACATATATACACAATAGTTAAGATTAATTATAAAATAAATTGTTTTGTTTATTAGTGAAATGTTATGTTGAATATAAGATAGAAACAAAACAAACAACACAGTGACATAACCAAATGAAGAAGAGGTTCAATCTCAAGGTGAGACCTAATCCCCTATACTTGGTAATCACATTCTTCCAAGAATATTATAAATATAATCAAAAAAATCCATAAACTAGATTAGGTGTATAGTCCACAACAACACATTTTGTAAGCCAAAAATCCTCTTCTACATTTATATGTTGGATGAAAGAAATAACAAGTTACACAGTGACCTTTTCCAAAAACAAAGTGGGAAATAGATTGAGGAAGAAGTGAATATCAAGTATTCTCCTTGAATGTGTAGGAAAAAGTCTGTGTTAAATAATAGGAAAACAAAAAACTTCTCAAAAGTAAAATAAATAGAACAAATAAGAATAGAAAAAGTTTAGTATGATGTGTTCTTTATGTTTGTAATCCTTAGATCAAAAATGGAGAGGAGTCTTTGCTTTGTTCAGGACAATTTAAAGCAGAATAGAGGATTGTAGAAATCTTCAAGTATACTTTACTTAAACTCTGTCTATTGTCTCAATCAATATTTGTAATGGGTTCAGTGTTTCTATATCGTTGATCTTCACAGAATTTGAATTAGTAGTTTTGAGATAACTCAAAAATTCTATGTCATAATTTTCTTGATCAATAGTAATCATCATATCTATGTATCATCGTTATTTAGAAAGAGATCTTTCATGAATATATAATAGTTCTTGTTGAAGGAGATCCACATTTCATGGATCAGCTTTTACTAAGTCTTGAGGACTTGGTCAAACCATCTTGGAATATATTTTTCCATTGAACCATTCACACTGAAGATCTCAAACAACAACGGTAACTAGAGTGATGGTGGTGACTCCGCATCTGGCTGTGACTCCACTGACAGCAACTCATTTGGAAATAACGATGTCTCACTTCTGATGATAGATCATCGTAGTTGTAATGGTGACTTTGAGTCTAGAGGTATATCATCCTAGCGTTAATTATGACTTGGTTCTGGAAGTACCTCATCCTTACAGTAACAGTCACTTGAGTCTAGCGGTAGTAGTGACTCACAACCCACAGTGTCTTTCCATAAATCTTAGAAGGAATATAATAGAAGTAATATGTTTATATAAAATTCTCTCATACAACATGTAAAACATTAGTAATAAATGAATCATGGTTTTTGATCATTAAAATAATAGATGTCAAACACACACCATTTATGGAGGTTCCAACAAGTTCCAAATGCAACAGTGTTCACTAGAAGAAGTTGATATAGTCGGTACATCAGTGGGTAGTTTTTTATTTATGTGATTGAGCATTGGATGGCCAAAAAGATCAGAATATGGAAAAACTAGTTGAACTAGAAAAGTTTATTCAGAGCTCATTTATAAATATATGGGCGTGATCAAATTTCTCAATGTTGGATAGTTATCATTATTCTTTGGATTGACTATAAAGCATGTTTTCCTTTTTCTCCTAGGTAGTGTTCCAGATTGAGTGCTTGTAACTCAATGAGGTCTTTAACTTATTATTATCTTGTTTTAAAGTTAAGTGATGCTTTGGAGTAGGACTTGTTCCGAACTACACAAATTCCTAGTGTTCTATATCAATTGTTCTCTTTCTGTTTTGCTTCATTCCACTTTGAGAACGAGCTGAGGGTTTTTTGAGCATTGATTTGTTGTGTGGCTTGAGTGTGAAGTTTCTTAGTTCAGATACACTAAATCCATCATTTATTTTTCAATTATTATATGTTGTTTATCTATTTTTGGATATAATTTTGGAGTCTAAGGATCCAACATACTTAAATTTTTACAGATATTGAAAGAGTGTTTCTAATCATTCTTTGGTTCTATATGACATCTTATGTTTAATTTCTCCATTTCCTTTTCATGTTCAATTGAATATTGGAATCAATGAGAAGTTATGTCCCTCAACTTATGGTAATTTTTGACTATTTGAGTATCATGATTCATCAAATAATTGTTTTTAACATCATGGTTTCATTAATTCATTATTTTTTTATTTTTAAACTGATGTTCTAAATTGTGTATATGAATAAAATTTTCTTAAATAAAAATAAAAAATTTATAGGATTCTTATTATTCTTCGAAAATTAAAATATTTCATATTTTTAATAATAATATAGAAATATTTTTAAATAGAATAGAATGCTTTTTGGGTCTTGATTCATATTATTTATTTGTAAATAATTTAAGACATAAATATTCAAAAATATAGACAGTGTTACTTTTTAAGACTTATAAACATGTTTTGATGATTATTATAAACAATATGAAAATATTAAATTAAATGATTTGATGAAGAAAAATATTTATTAATTTGTTGTGAAACTAGTCTAAGTGGAGTACTTGGAAATAATTGATCAATTGGAATTATGAAAAATAATGGTGTAATGAGAGATTTCAAAATTTATCAAAGTAAAATTTTAAAATAATTTTGTATATGAGATCTTTAATATAACGTTTTCATTCTTCATGGACTGTATATTGTAATTAATGAGAATTTTTGTCCCTCTAATGTGGGAATTTGTGACTATATGAGTATCATGATTCATAGAATTATTGTTTCTGAAATTTTGGTTTCCATTAATTCATTATATTCATATTATTAAAATGGTGTGCTAAATTGTGTATATGTAGAATATTTTATTAAATAAAAATAAAAAGTTTATTGCATCCTTCAAAAATTAAAATGTTACATATTTTTAAGAATAATATGAAAATACTTTTAAATTGAATAGTTTTGGGGTTTTTTGGGTTTAGATCTATATAATTTATTTTTAAATAAATTGAAACCTAAATATTCCAAAGAAAAAGCCAGTGATATTTTTTTAATGAACTTTTAAACAAGTTTTGATGTTGTTGTCAACTATACAAAAACATTGAATGAAATGTTATGATGCATAAAAAGCAATAAATATAGTATGTGGGTGGATCACTTTGAATTAAATGGTCAAAGAACATTAAAGAACAATAAAGGTGTAAGGAGGGATCCTCTAAATGATTTTAACCCCATTAAATGTATATCTATCTTATTTATAAATTAAAAAATGGATTTGATGTCCAATTATCATGAGATATATTTGAAGTAAAAGAATGAGATAATAAATTCAATTACGTTATGTGAGGACAAAAAAGTTATGACTATATTTTAAATACATGCATCCTATATTCATAAAGTCAAAATCTTTATATCAAAACAGTATAATATAAGTTTTAAAGTTAGTATTGTTGGGCGGAGAAGTGATGGCAAGAGGGGGGGTGAATTTCCTTTTAAAAAAATAATTAACAATTTAAAATCAAAGTTAAAGTGCAGCGGAAATAAAAGAGGAAAGACACAAAGCTTGATAACAGAGTTCGGCTTAAACCAAAGCTTACGTCTCCGCTCCCAACTCAACCGTTGAGAGATTTACTACCGATTGATTTTTAATGGTTTTAGCAAGAAACCCACTAGACTTTAAGGTAGTCTAGAACCTATTACAGCTTGCTTTTAATGGTTGAGCAAGAACCCACTTTCTTTTAATGGTTGAGCAAGAACCCACTAGCCTTCTTACAGGTGAAGGCTAGCTCACCTATGACTCAAGCCTTTTAAAGGGAAGGCTTGACTAACCTCTTCACACCTTGAATGTGGTGTGAAAACCCAAAGAAGAGAGGATGAGAGAAATGAGGGGTTTGTAGGCACAAACCCAAATTGATGCTCAAAATAATTAAAACAAGAAAAACCGTGATGTGGAGAAGTATTGGGCGCCAATGGATTGATTGGAGTTGATGAAGAGCGTTCCCAAGCTTCTATGGTGGTGCTCCTTGGATGTGGAAATGAGTTGGAGCAAGTGGGGTTCCATGAAGCAATCCGCCGGAGGTTCGCCAAATGATGGAAAAATGGTCCCGTGGGCTTCAGTAAGCTTCCAGGGCTTCCTAGTCCTTTATTTATAGAGGGGGAACCCTCAAATGGCCTTTGGGGGTCTTCGGAGCCGTTGGAGAGGCCTTCGGAGCCGTTGGGAGTCAAGTGGACAAGCCTGGTCAAAGCCCAACGGCTAGTTTGACTGGCTCCACCGGCTGACCGGTGCTTGGCCACCGGTTGGCCGGTGCTTTGGAAAAGGGATAGGGCTTGGGCTCAGGCACCACCGGCTAGCCGGTGAGGAGGCCACCGGTTGGCCGGTGATGAGACAGTAGCAACCTCTTATGTCTGGGTTCCCCCGGCTGGCCGGTGGTGGGACACCGGTTGGCCAGTGGTCTAGACAGAGGGATTCCTTCTGTCCAGGCTCCATCAGCTGGCCGGTGGTCATCCACCGGTTGGCCGGTGGACTGAAAATCAGTCCACTTTGGGTCCTTCTTGGACCAATTCCTTGGCAACCTTTTGCCTATCAACAAAAACACTTAAAACAAGATTAGATAAATAAGAGAGTGATTGTGATCATGAAAATTAAACCACGAGGGGTACGAGAGGTACAACAATCTCCCCCTATTTTGATGATCACAATCACCAAAACAAACAATGTAAAATATTGAAATGAGAGGAATGCTTTAAAGGATAAATTGAAAAGTAAATAAAAGCATGAGAGAAAGATTTCTCCCCCAATCAACCAAGAATTTCTCCCCTTTGTGATTATCAAAATAGCACGGGGCATAAAACTTGATTGAGGGAAAGGTTTGAAAAACAAGATAGAGATTTTAAACCAATTGAAATTTTTGAAATTTGAATTGAAAGTATTGAATTGAAAGTTTTGAATTGAGAGTTTTGAAATGAAAGTTTTGAAATGAAAGTTTTGAAATTAAAGAAAAAAGGTTTAAACAATCCTAACTCCCCCTAAATAAAAACAACAAATCACCGGGGAGAGGATTTTGAAACCGAGAAAAATTTTGGTCCGGTGAGACTCGCTAAAAGGGATTTTTCAATCCATACTTGTCTAGTGGCGGGTCTTCTCCTATGAAATTCATCATTGAAGGAAATGGTTTTGGGCCTTCCATACCGGGCATTTTTGCAATCACACTCATAAATTAAGTGCCCGGGTTTTTTGCAATAATTGCAAAATTTATATTGGGAGCTCCCCCTTACAAAAATAGTTGGAGCATGGGAAGAGGAAGCTTGCTTATTAAAGCCAAGTCCTTGGGTGGTTCTAGATACGCATTGGGAACCAAGGAGCTTGGTTAAATTTTGTTCACCTTGGGTAAATTTGGCAAGGGATTCCTTTAAATCCTTGATTGTTGATTCCATAGAATCAACATCGGGAAGGTTTTGGATCTTGAGGGACAACTCTTCCTTCTCTTTGAGAAGTTGTTCCTTTTCGGAAGAGAGTTTTTTGAAATTCTTTTTTACAGCAAAAAATTTGGAAGAAAGTTCGTGAAAACCTTCCTCCAATTGATCTCTAGCATGTTGGAGATCCTCATAAGATAAATGATTAAAATAATTTGAAGAACTAGAGGATGAGGAGTCGGAAGAGGTTACCTCATGAAATGCCATTAGACATTTTTTGCCGTTTTCACTTGAGGAGGAGGAGGAGGAGGATTTGGAGCTATCACTCCATGTGGCCTTGAATGCCTTTTTCTTTTCCTTTTTCTTGGCCTTTTTCTTGTAGAGTGGACAATCGGGCTTGTAATGGCCTTTCTTGCCGCACCTATAGCATGTTACCTCGGGCTCGGATTTTTCGTTGGGTTGAGCCTTGCGGGATTTCTTCTTCTTGTGTTTCTCCATGAATTTGTGCATTTTGCGGGCAAGATTCTCCATTTCGGAATCGCCGCTTGAAGAGGATGACGATGAGGAGGAGGAGCTTTCTTCTTGTTGAACTTTGAAGGCGATGTTCTTTGGAGTTTTGATCGGTTTGCCTTCCTTTTCATCTTGCCTCCTCATGGTGATCTCGTAGGTCATGAGGGATCCGATGAGCTCTTCGACCGGCATGTTCTTGATGTCTTTTGCTTCTTGAATTGCCGTGACTTTTGGTGCCCATGAGCTTGGTAGGATCCAAAGGATCTTCTTGACCATCGTTTCTGCAGACACATCATCACCAAGGGACTTTCTCCCATTGCAAACGTCAGTAAAGAGAGTAAACATTTCAGAAATTGATTCATGTGGGTGCATGGTGAAAGACTCAAAATCTTGACGGAACATATCCAATCGAGTATCCTTGACTTTTTTGGTCCCCTCATGGGTAACCTCCAAAAGCTTCCAAATTTCATGAGAAGAGGTGCATGTGGAAACTCGATTGAATTCATTACGATCAAGGCCACAATGAAGAGCGTTCATGGCTTTGCCATCAAGCTCGAAATTTTTAATATCGGCTTGAGTCCATTTGGATTCATCGGGAGAAGAAAGAAAATAACCATGCATGACAATTCTATAAATAGGATAACCTATACTTCTAAGAAAAGTGGTCATGCAGGTTTTCCAATAAGTATAGTTGGTTCCATCAAAGAATGGAGCACGACCCAAAGAATAGCCTTCGGAGGCGAAAGAAGATGAAGCCATCACAATGGATCATGAATTTGAAACCGGTGAAGGTATTACTCAAATTTTGCCTCGGATACCAAATGTTGGGCGGAGAAGTGATGGCAAGAGGGGGGTTGAATTGCCTTTTAAAAAAATAATTAACAATTTAAAATCAAAGTTAAAGTGCAGTGGAAATAAAAGAGGCAAGACACAAAGCTTGATAACGGAGTTCGGCTTAAACCAAAGCCTACGTCTCCGCTCCCAACTCAACCATTGAGATATTTACTACCGCTTGCTTTTTAATGGTTTTAGCAAGAAACCCACTAGACTTTAAGGTAGTCTAGAACCTATTACAGCTTTCTTTTAATGGTTGAGCAAGAACCCACTTGCTTTTAATGGTTGAGCAAGAACCCACTAGCCTTCTTACAGGTTAAGGCTAGCTCACCTATGACTCAAGCCTTTTAAAGGGACGGCTCGACTAACCTCTTCACACCTTGAAGGTGGTGTGAAAACCCAAAGAAGAGAGTATGAGAGAAATGAGGGGTTTGTAGGAACAAACCCAAATTGATGCTCAAAATAATTAAAACAATAAAAACCGTGATGTGGAGAAGTCTTGGGCGCCAATGGATTGATTGGAGTTGATGAAGAGCGCTCCCAAGCTTCTATGGTGGTGCTCCTTGGATGTGGAAATGAGTTGGAGCAAGTGGGGTTCCTTGAAGCAATCCGTCGTAGGTTCTCCAAATGATGGAAAAATGTTCTTGTGGGCTTCCGTACGTTTCCGGGGCTTCCTAGTCCTTTATTTATAGAGGGGGAACCCTCAAATGGCCTTTGGGGGTCTTCGGAGCCATTGGATAGGCCTTCAGAGCCGTTCGGAGTCAAGTGGACAAGCCTGGTCAAAGCCCAACGGCTAGTTTGATTGGCTCCACCGGCTGACCGGTGCTTGGCCACCGGTTGGCCGGTGCTTTGCAAAAGGGAGAGGGCTCGGGCTCAGGCACCACTGGCTGGCCGGTGAGGAGGCCACCGATTGGCCGGTGATGAGACAGTAGCAACCTCTTCTGTCTGGGTTCCACCGGCTGGCCGGTGGTGGGACACCGGTTGGCCGGTGGTCTGGACAGAGGGATGCCTTCTGTCCAGGCTCCATCGGCTTGCCGGTGGTCATCCACCGGTTGGCCGGTGGACTGAAAATCAGTCCACTTTGGGTCCTTCTTGGCCCAATCCCTTGTCAACCTTTTGCCTATCAACAAAAACACTTAAAACAAGATTAGATAAATAAGAGAGTGATTGTGATCATGAAAATTAAACCACGAGGGGTACGAGAGGTACAACAAGTATTAGTGTGCTCAAAATATTTTTTATGATTTTTGACTACTAAACTATAAATGGTTATTTTAATTATATATTTTGGAACATTAATGATTCAAAAATCAGTTATAAAATCTTCGTGAGTTTGTTTTTTCTCTATCATGTGTGTAACAATTTTTTTATTTTTCTTACATTTATGAATTATTCTCTTATTCAAAATAACAAACATTACAATTCAAGTCCCAAAATAAACGTGTCAGTGTATATTGGTTATCATGTTCATCCTTAGGTGTGATATTTGAATATTTTATCATTGTCTTATATGATGTGGGTTTACTATTTGTATTCACCAATATTTGAATCTTATCCCGAACCCTTTTCCATATGTTGTGAACATGAGTTTTTCTTATACCAGGGGTGATTAATAGGGATCGACCACTTTGTATTAGGTATATCTTATAGAGAAATCCATAACAACAACAATTTTTTTCTCTTAAGTGTAAAATGATTGGTGAGAAATGCAGGAATTTAAGTAGACTAGACTAAATTGATGTTGGTTGACTCATGGGTAAAGATGTTTTCTTTTAATTTTTTTATAGAATTATTTTTTAATAATATATTTTTATTTATGTGAAATATATATTTATAAATTGATATATATTTAATTAAAGTTTTGTGTTTAATGTTTACTATTTGTTGAAATTATGACTATAATTTTTATTTTTAAGAATAAATAAGTCTCAGTCACCCAGTAAGTTGAACTGATTATATTGTAAATGATGCAAAATTCAATTTTTAAATTATTATTAAATGTTGGTACAAACGAACCAAATATATTTATGCTTGACCTAGTCAAATATATTAATCATCTATACCCATTACTGAAATCTAGCATTTTTATTTTCTTCCATTATTTGATGTGGGAGTGGTGAGTGTGATCAAGAGCCTCTCGAAATGTGTTAACAACCATCTTTATCCTTGGAGATTGTACATATAATACACCACTTTTCAGTTTATAATCTAACCCAACTCATGACTGTATCCCACATGTCATTCAAAACCCGTGGTGGTCAAATAATCTATATACTGAGTAAAATAGAAGAAGGTATGTTAAAATTGATTTAATAGTGGAAAAAATAAGGATTTACGTTACATGAAGCGAAGAGTAACAACCATCACTCAACTCCCAAAACACTCTCAATATCACTTGAATTAGGAAAAAATAATGACCTCAATTAAATGAATAAAACTTTGGTAGCAAGAACCCCTAGGATCAAACCTATTTTAGTTTTCTATAACCATGGTGTGTGGGAGGTTGATGAGGGATGAACAAAAGGTGATTTTAGTGGAATAAAAGTTAAAAATAGAAGAATTAGAATACAAACACATGAATATGGAAAAAAGAGAGTAAAATGATAAAATCAAGCAGCCAACATTATGTTTAGGTAGACTCGTAATTGAAAAATCACAAAAACCCCGCTTTCCCTTTAATTATATAACCAACATTATTTCAATTAGAAGAAGATAATAAATATTCTACTAATAAGGTTCAACTCAACCTCCATATTTCTCTATGTGGACAACCCTCACCATCTTCATCAAACAGTGACAAAATAATTTTTTTTGAGAATAATCAGTGGCTCTACTTCACTACATTGAAGTATAGTGTAAATATAGTTTTCTTCGAGGTCTTGCTATTAGTGTGGCTTGGGTGGAGAGAAATATGTTCAAGCACTAGAATCAATCATAATTTGGGCTGTACTAATATAGTAATTCATCATTGGGTCAGGATTTGTTCATTTGGTTGTTCGAGTCATACTTTTAAGTGGGATTAGATACTTCCTTGGCTGGTAGATGTGGCTTTAGTAAAGACTGTTATGTTTGGGTTTGAGAAAACTATTATTCTGACTAAGTGTTTGTTATTATATAAGGAGAGATTATTGGATCATTATTAAGAACTAGTGGGGGTAGTGATAACTGAACTAGGGTTTCAAAACCAAGAAACAAAAATAGATCCATTCTGAGTTTAAAAGTTTAGATGGGAAGGTGGATGAGTTCCAAACACTACATTGTCCACTGGATGATGTTGATAGATTCGGTGCATCATTGGGTAGTTTGTGATTTCCCCGATCGAGCATTGGAGGATCACAAAGATCCGAAAGAGGTAGAATTGGCTATACTAGAAATGTTTTTGCAGATCTCATTTATAAATAGATGTGTGTGAGACACTTTCTCATTTTTGTATAGTTGTCATTATACTTTGGATTGACTATAAAGCATGTCTTCCATTTTCTCCTAGGTAGTGTTCCAAATTGGCCACTTATAACTCAATGAGTTTTTTCTCTAATTCTTATCTTATTTTAATGTTACAGTGTTACCATGGAGTATGAATTGTTCCAAACTATGAAAATTCATTGCATTCTATGATGAGTGTTCTCCTTCTATTTTACTTTATTCCACTTTCGGATTGAGTTGTGGGTTTTGTTGAGCATCGATTCAGTGTGTGGATGGAGTGTAAAGTTTGTCAGTTCAGATAAACTAAATCCATCCCTTTTTTCAATTATTATCTATTGGTTAGGTATTGTTGGATAGAATTTTTGAGTCTAGGGATCCAACTTTGTTAAATTTATCTAGGTATTAAAAGAGTGTGTCTAATCGTTCTTTGGTTTAATATGATATATGATATTTAATTTCTTCATTTCTTTTTCATGTTAAACTGAATATTGGAATCAATGAGAACTTTTTTCCCTCAACTATGGGGATTTTTGACTATTTGAGTATCATGGTTCATTGACTGATTGTTTTCAACTTATTTGTTTCCATTAATTTTTTATTTTTTTTATTTTTAAAATGATGTGAAAAATTGGTTATATGAAGAATATTTTCTCAAATAAAAATAAAATGTTTAGATAATTCTCATTGTTCTTCAAAAATTAAAATATTTCACATTTTTAAGAATAATATATAAATATTTTTAAATTTAACTGTGTGTATTTTGGGTCTAGGTCCTTATAATTTATTTGTAAATAATTTGTAATACAAATATTTCAAAAAATAGACAATGTTAATTTTTTTGAGACATAAAAACAAGTTCTGATGATTGTTGTCAACTATATGAAAAGCTCTAAAGAAATGATTTTAAGTAGAAAATGATTCAATAATTTGATGTGAAACTATTCTGAGTGCAACACTTAGAATTAATTGATCAAATGAAATTATAAATAATAATGGTGTAATGAGATATTTAATAATTTATCAAAATAATTTTTTAAAAAATAATTCTGTATATGAGATCCTTGATATAATGTTTATATTTTTAATGGAAAATATATTGGAATTAATGAGAATTGGTGTCCCTCAAATGTGGGAATTTGTGACTATCTGATTATCATGATTCATTGAATTATTGTTTTTGAAATCTTGGTTTTCATTAATTCATTATATTATTGTTTTAAAAATGATGTTCTAAATTGTGTACATGGAGAATATTTTCTTAAATAAAAATAAAAAGTTTATATCATTCTCATCGTTTTTCAAAAAATAATGTATTTCATATTTTTAAAAATAATAATATATATATTTTAAATTGAATAGTGTTTTTGAGTCTAGGTACATATAATTTATTTTTAAATAAATTGAAACATAAATATTTAAAAAAAATACAATTCTATTTTTTTTAAACTGTAAACATGTTTTGATGATTGTGGTCAACTATATAAAAAACTCATATGAAATTTTATGAAGCAGAAAAAATATAATAATAGTTCGTGTGGATATCATGGAATTAAATGGTGAAAGGACATTAAAAATAATCATGGTGTAATGAGAGACCCCATAAATGAGTTTAAAATCATGAAATGTGTTATTTATCTTATTTATAAATGAGAAAATGGATTTCTTGTCCAATTATCATGAGATATTTTTGAAGCCAAAGAATCATACAATAAAGTAAATTATGGTAGTCCATGATAAAAAAGTTAAGAATTATATTCTAAATCCTTGCATTACAAATTCATAAAGTCCAAATCTTTGTGTCGAAAAATTATGGGTTATTTTTTAAAATTTAACATTAGTGTGCTCATAAATTTTATTTTATTTTATTAGAATATATAGATTTATTCTTTTAGAGTACTGAACTACAAATAGTTATTGTCATTTTATATTTTGGGACCATAATGATTAAATAATAAATTATGAAATATACATGAGTTTGTTTTTTCTTTACAACATGTGTTTTTTTATTTTTCTTACATTTATGCATTATTCTCTTATGAAAAATCACAAATCTCTCAATTCATGTGCCAACCAAAATGTGCCAGTGTATATTGGTTATCATTTTTATCCTTGGGGGTGTTGTCTAAATATTTTTTAACTCTATTATGTAATGTTTCTTTACTATTTTTATTGAACAATCATTAAAACTTAATCCCAAACCCTTATCATATGTTGTGAATATCAGGTTGTCCCATGCTAGGGAATCTTAATGTTGCTCAAATCCTTTGGATCAATTATATATTATAGGGTAAGATGAAACAAACAGTACTACTAGAAGAAGGACCTACACCCATAGTTTTACAAAAACCATGGGCATAGGTTTCGTGGGGAAGAATTTTGCGGGAAAAACCTATACCCACGGTTCTCCTGAAACTATAGGTATAAGTCAACCCTATACCCACGATTTTCGGAGAACCATGGACATAAGTCTTGTGGAATTTTTTTTGGACGAACTATACCCACAGTTCTCAAAAACCATGGGTATAGGTCGGGATATACCCACTGTTTTTATAAACTATGACAATAGGTTTCGTATAGAAATTTTTTTTTCTACCTATACCCATAGTTTTTCCAAACTGTGGGTATAAGTTTACCAATTATTTTTTCATAAAAATCCAAATAATAATAAATTTTTTTGTATAAATATATATAATATAATATATATCTATATATATATTGTATATAAGAACATAAAATGTGAGATAGAGTGGTGGTAAAGTTGGTGGACTATAAGGGGAAGGTGAGTGGGTATTTTTTTTAATAATTGACTTGTAGCCACAATTTGGAAAACTGTGGGTATAGGTATGAGCATAAAAAATATCTATACCATGGTTTTCAAAACCATGGGTAAAAAAGTTTTCTTTTCATTTTTATAGATTTTTTAATGATATATTTTTTAATTATGTGAGAAATAAATATGTAAATCGATATCTATGCAATTAAAATTATGTGTTTAATGTTTAATATTTGTTGAAAATGTGTACTTTTATTTTTTTATTTTAAGAATAATTACATCTAGGTCACCATGAAAGTTGAACTACTTATAATGTAAATGGTATATAAATCATTTTTTACAATCCAAATTAAATGTGGGAATTAAAAAACCTCATGTATTTAGGATTGACCTAGTCAAATCCATTAATCATATATACCCCTTGCATTTTTTTAACGGAAAACCAAAAGTTTTATTAAAAAAGAAGGGATTACACCTGATGAAAAGAAGGAGTTTTGTTTACATATCGAATATAAAGCGGAATAATCTCTTGGTGGAGTTCATCACTCCATGTAATAGAATGCACCACACCCATGTTTTACAGACCATCAGCAATCTTGTTAGCTTCTCTATAGGTGTGCATTGCAATAAAGCTAGTAGAGGAGAGAGAATGTAGGCAGTCAATCCAGCGGGAAGTGAGTTTCCAAACTAGATGAATTGTACCCTTCCAAATGGCTTGAACTATGGTAGAGGAATCACTCTCAATCCAGATGTTGTTCTAGCTGTGGGCTTTAGCAAATGAGATAGCATGAATAACACTCCACATCTCAGCTTCTAAGGAGGAGTCAAATCCGCATGAGTCGTAGAAGCATCCAAGGATCTGATCCAAATTATTTTTGAAGATTCCACCACAACCAGCTGGGCCAAGATTGCCTTTGGATCCCCCATCCACATTTATTTTGATCCACCCCATAGGTGGGGGTTTCCAAAAAACTTCCATCGTAAATTTAGGGCGAGGAAATTTCCCATCAACTCCAATGCACCTCAAGATCCCAAGGTTTGTGACAGAGTTGGAGAAGTGTTCATTCTGAATCGATGCCGCCCCTCGAATAGCAATGAGAATTCTCATTTTTCCTGCATTGAGATTAAATGAGTTTTTACGAAAAATGAAGTCATTCCTACCATACCAGATCACATGTAGAATCTCTACAACAGCCACCGTAAATAGATTCTTGATTTTCTTAGAGTCCGAGATTTCCATGCATCTCTGAAGCTGCAATGTTAGGGAAGTTCCAAACAACCATCTTCATTCAAAGATGTCAAATACATGGTTCCAAAGAGCAGAAGCCGTATCACAAGACTGAAAGAGATTATTAATATCCTCCCTATGTTGATTACACATACAACATTTAGAGCAGAGGTTGACCCCGAAAGCCTGTAGAAATGAGTCATTGGGGATCTTACCATGAGCAATACGCCATACCAAAGTAAAGCGCGAGGGTTTTATCCAAGATTTGCTAAAGTTTTTGATCTATTTTAAAAAGTTGTTGTCATTATTTAAAAAGAAGTTATAGTTACTTTTAGAGTCCAGAATGTCGTTATGCACAGGCTCCCATATTATAAAATCATCATTCCGCGAGAAGGAATAGGAATCAACAATGCTCTTGATCACATCGGGAAGATAGTCATTTTTTGAGTGAAGTGTGTTCTTTATGGTGTCATTGATGTTCAAGGGGGAGTGATCAGGTGACAATAAAGAGATAAGGGGGGAGCCCGTCCAATTTTCCAGCCAAAATTTCAAATTAGAATATTTATTGACCATCCATCTATAATTTGTCATAATTACATTAAACATACGTTTGATGGAAGGACAAATAGAAGACGTGCAATGATTAAAATTTTTGTTCCTCAGTTTTTCAAGAAAGAGAGCTCTAAGAAAATAAGTGGCAGGTGATTTATTACAAATAAGGTTCCACGTCAGATTGGCCTGTAGGGCATCATTAAAGAAGGTAAGGTTTTTTATTCCAATTCCACCTTTATCAATAGGTTCACAACAGGTGGACCAGGGTATGGTAACCATTTTCCTTTAAAGAGTACTCCCTATCCAAACAATGTTTTTAATGGCAGTATTAATGAATTTTAGGAGACTATATGGCCATTTATAAATCATCATAGAGTATACTAGTTTTGATACAATTGTGCATTTAACCAAGAAAATCCTATCGACCATAGAAATATTTTTCCCTTTCCAAGAGGATAGGTTCCGAAGAGTATGGTCAATGATAAAAGAGAAATAGATAGCCTTAGGTCTGCTATAAAACATAGGGACTCCCAGATAAGTAAAGGGAAACGTGCCTTCCTTGATGCCAAGATCGTTTGTGATCCTTCTTTTCCTCCCGGAGGGGAACTCTTTTCCAAAGTAAATATAGGATTTTTTCCAATTGATATGTTGCCCAGATACTGAATCATAGTGTGAGAGAATGGATTTTAAATTGTTTAAATTTTTTTTACCCTTTCAAAAAGAGTATTATTTCATCCGCATACAAAAGATGAGAGGGAGCATTCAGGTTCCTGGAGGCAGATATCATATTTAAGTCACCTTTTTCAACTGTTTTTGAAATAAGTGTAACATCCCAGGTGAATAAAGAATAAATCATTTTAATTTTTATTAATATTTATGAATTAAATATTAATTTTACTTTAAAAGGGTTGTTATGTTCGATAGTGTACCCGATACACAACAAAGAGTTTCTTTGAAATCTTACGTTGCACACTAGTAATAAAATAATATTATTTTAAATGGTAGTTAACACGTAGCCGTTGTATTCGTGAGAATGAATATAAATAACTAAAATATGATTGTATATTTTTTTAAATGTTTTTACATTTATCCAATAAAGTATAAAGGATTAAAACACGAAAATAATTCAATTGTAGGCATAGATACTCTAATTTTCACTAAAGGTCCACTTATCGCCTTTTGATGGCGAACCGTCATTAAATATAGTTTTGGTCACTCTATACATTCTTTTGGACCAAATAAAATTCTTCTTTAGAATCGGGACATCAGAATTTACTTTGTGTAAATTTTTGGTATTTTTCCGATAAAGTTCAATTTTTTAATGAATAGTGAAAAATGTTGTATTTTAATTCAAAACCTCTTTTTAATATAATTTATTTATATTATTAGATTATATTTTGAATTGGTTTTAAAGTGCAATTAGAATATATTTTTACCATTTAATCCAATAGTGGTCATTGGAATTAATTTCACTTTGAAATTGGACTTAAACTAGTGTCAATCTTTTGATACTTATTGTTTCATAAAAACACGATATTTGCTCTGATAGCGGGAATTAATTATTAAATTAATTAATTTAACTTATATGTTTTGAATTTTTTAAAATAGACATCATTTTTGAATTCGGAATATCAAATATTGCTTAGGGTGAATTTTTTGTATTTTTCTAAAAAACTTCAATTTTTTATGAATAGTGAAACTACTAAGTGGCAGTTAAAAAAACTAATTTTTCGTTTAAATGAAATTTTTCCATCTCTTTGTTTTGAATTTCAAAAATCCGACATACATGGTTGTCATTAATAATTAAAATGTGGTTCATTGGGATTAGAATAATTTTTTGGTGAATAGTAACTTTTAAGTTTTTAATCGCGATTAGAGGTAATTAGTGTAGTTTAAGGTAAAAATAATGTTTTAATAATATGAAATGACCTAGAAACATGTCTTACCCTTATTTTATATGTCATGGCCGACCAATAAAATCCATGGGTCAACTTGGGGACCCCATGGAGCCACTTTGGTAGGAAAATGGCATTAATACCTTTTTATTTAAAGTTAAAATAAAAATGACACAAACATGAGTTGTTTTACGAAAACAAGTTTTACATGGGGTTATACAAGTCCAATTTTTTACTATAAATATTAATTGGAAATATAAAAAGATTTCATACATCATAGTATTTTTTTATAATTTTTAGACATTAAATAAAGTAAATTATTTATGACATCATGATGATGTAGGGATTACCTCATTATTTACCGATTTAAATAAAATGAAAATATAATGTAGAATCTAAAGCATACACTTGTCAAAAACCTATTGTATGGGTGGATTTATAACCCTTATCACTTTATCCTCCAAATACATCAATTTGGGACCTTTAAAATCCGAAACTCATTTGAAAATAAAGTAACCTATTATACCTTTCCAAGAGTGCCCCTCCTCTCCTCTTATAAAAGGCCCCCACCTCTACCACCTTAACCACACTTAAAAAGCCTTTGACTTGGCCATACCCTGCCCATTTTGTCTCTCCACATCCCTCTCTTACTATTTGAAGCCTCAATTTGGGCATAAGTCTTCCCAAGGAAGCCTTTGAGCTCAAATAAAAAAGAGTTACCCGATTTAAAGGTAGTGCCTTCTCTTGTGTTCTTATGTTTTATTTTGCTTCTCCAACCCCCTAATCTCTTTTCATTAATTTCTTTTGTAACAAAAATAGTATATTCCATATACTAGGATGTTTTTATAAGAAGTATTAGATCTAAACTTACACACACCTACATCTAATGGTTAAATAACATACTGTTTCTGTGGATGGCGAATTTCTGCCTCACGAAACGATGATTGTTCAATATTCTTTTGACACCATCAAAGGTGTCCATTAATATGTCACTATATTTATATATAATATATAATATGTTTATGTTTTCCTTAAGATTCTGTATTTTTCATTTATTTCATACCTTTATGGTTTCCATTATGGGTAAATGTGATATCTTCATTTTAGGAAGTGCGGACTACCGCCCCCTCAAAGTGATTTGATTCGTTAATACCATATGTGGTACGTATAAAATATATATTGAATGATATTATATATGATACAATACTGGAATTATAATACTATTATTTATCATTATGTTTTAATTCCGTTAAATATGAAATAGAAATGAAAGTAGCGTTCATGCGTACGTACGGCTTACCGTCTCCATGAACGGTGCATTTCATTTCTTACCTCTAAATGATTATATAATATTATAAATTCATGTATATACTGGATATATATGATATATATGATATCTAAATCATGAATATAATTCTTAATATAATAGATATTTTACCACATTAACAACTTGTAATTATAAAGAGTTTATTTTTGACTGAAGTACCAATGATCGACAAAACGACCATTATTAACTTAAATAATTAAATAGTGTTCATAACATGGTAATAAGTGATATAAATGGAATAATGAACTTGAAAAAGGTTCTTAAGAAAGTAGAAATTAACTCAAGTTTATTATTCAGGACGTTAAAGAACGATCAAGTCAAGTCGGACCCGAGGTATGGGACTTCGTCTCAATCTCCTTTCATTGAGGCATATTATGTTTTATACGCAACTTTATTTTATATGGTGTATAAACCCCTTTCACTTTTACGTTTATCCAAAAGGAATCTTTTTTATAGGAAGCGTTTTACTAAACTACAAAAGGGAATGTTTTTGTCGTACGTATGCGGCGACAACGACTTCTCCGCTGCCGTGACCATTATTTGAGTTTCAGCTTCCTCTACAAGCCATACCTTTTTTTTAAATGAAAAATAAATACCATGTTTTAATTTTCTTTTATTTTGGTATTGAAAATGGTTTTCATAATTTTTTTATATCAATGTGTTGTATTGATATCTTGTGATTGAAAATTGGAAATGTTATGTTTCCATTATGCATGTTTTATGTGATACGATTATGTTATGGTTCTTGGGAATTATTATGAAGACGGGTGGTTCCATGATAAAATAAGGGCGGGTGAGCCCGATATAGCTCTCCAATGCATTGGGTAACGCGAAGGGGTTAAACGTTGAGGTTTCTCCGAAGAGTTTTAGGGAATATACTGTGGTGGGTATTCCAAACGTAACCATGAGGGTTACTCCCTACGTAAGAATGTTATAAATGCCTCAAGTTACCTTTATGTCTTATGATTTCTATGGTTTATTCATGATTTGATGAGGTATGTTAATGTTCTTATGTTTTATGGGTAAAATATGATTTCAATCTTATGTATATATGTACTCATGTTTCCTTTCCATGTTTTTATATCCCTTACTAAGCTTTTTATGCTCATCCCATGTTTTTGAAATGTTTTTCATAGGTCAAGGGAAAGGTACATGATATGATTATAGTGTCAAGAAAGTGTCAAGATAGAATCCATGTTTTATTTTAAATATGTTTCCGTTGATGGGAAAAATGAATACTATCTTTTATGTAACCACTTTGTTTAAATGTGGAATGTAATGCATGTTTTATGATCTAATTCTCCTAAAACTCTAAACCTGAAAAGATCCTCAACGTGTATTCTTGAAGTAACTCAATATTAGGTAATGGTTAAGGCTGGGGCCTTATAGTTGGTATCAGAGGGAGGTTTAGATAACTTTAGGAGTTATAATTCTATTAAATTATTATCCAAAAATATTTTTTTTGGTCAAATTGAAATGATATAGCATTTTAAGATTACCATGTTGCTTCATCTAAGAAATGTTTGTTCAGAATGGTTTTTCACAGAGGAAACAGGGAAGCAGTGATAGGAAGGCATACAGAAGGAAATAACCTTTCGAATCAGTATTCTGAGATCATCGGAATTGGAACAAAACAGTTTGTTGCAGTAATGGCGTAGTTGACTCAAGCGATAAATGGTGGTGGTATCCTTGAACGAGATCAGCTATATCAATCGCAGAGGAACATGTCATTAGTGGAACATTTCATGAGGCAACATCCCCCATCATTCAGAGGATCATCTGACCTTGTGATAGCTAAAGGGTGGATTAAAGCACTGGAGAAGATTTTCGATGTCATGGGGTGTTTAGACAATCAAAAGGTTAGTCTTTCTATTTACCGTTTGGAGGGTGAGGCAGATAAGTGGTGGTCGATGGTTAAAAATATCAGGGATGGTGATGAGATTGATGCTCTCGACTGGGATAAATTCAAAGTTATGTTTCTTGAGAAGTATTTTCCTAAGGCTGTTCGACTTAGGATGGAAAAAAATTCTTGGAATTGAGGCAAGAGGAAGACTTAGTGGCTGCCTATGAAGAAAGGTTCACTCGATTGGCATGGTATGCTCCAAATTTTATCCGAGACTTTGATAGTAAAATCAATCATTTTTACTCAGGATTAAAGCCAAAATATCGAAGTGCATTAGCTTCTCGTGAGTTCAAAAGTTATGAAAATCTTGTTCGATGTGCTGAGGAGGTGGAAATGGAGTTTGTCGGTGATCAAGTGTTCTATAACAACCAGCAGAAGAAGAGACCGAGGTGGCAGGAGAAAGGGAAGAATTATTCAAAAAAGTCTGATGGTAAGAAAACTAAGTTTCCAATTTGTGATAAATGTGGTAAAAGGCATGCTGGGGAATGTCTTATGAATTCTGGAAAGTGCTACCGATGTGGTAAGATGGGACATAAGTCTCGTGATTGCACTAAAAAAGATCAAGGTGATGGTAAGACCAAATTTTTTTTACAGTTAGTGAAATGTTTTAAGTGCAATTAGATGGGTCACTATGCAAACGAGTGTCCGACAAAGAGTTTGAGTGATGGGAAGCAGTTAGACTACAAGAAAAAAGGGGTGGTGAAATCCTTTGCAACTACTTTAGCATATGTTGGGCCATCAAATGAAGTGGTATCAGGTACTTTATTTGTTTTTTCAGATTATGCCAGTGTTGTTTGATTCGGGGTCTACAAATTCTTTCATCTCTGAAAACTTTTCTAGTAAAATGGGAATACCATCTCAAGAAATGACTCCTGAACTTTTGGTAAAAACACCTGGGGGAAATGTTGAGGGAAAAAGAATTTATAAGAATCTTCTTATCCTTATCTGTGGAAAGAACCTACTTGTGAACCTTATTGTTTTACCTCTAGTAGAGTTTTATGTTATCCTGGGTATGGATTGGATCTCTATTTACCATGCTAAGATTGACTTTAGATCTAAAGAAGTTTCTTTTCAGAAAGACTTTCAGTTTGTGTACAAGAATGAACCCTTACTGTTGATAACATATCAAGAGGCTGAGAAACTTGTAAAATATGGAAATGAATGTTACCTTGCACATATCGTTGAAAATAAATGAAGCTGTTCAGATTAATGATGTGCCAGTGGAAAATGAGAATCCTGATGTTTTTCCTGATGAGTTTCCTAGAATAATACCAGATCGGGAAGTTGAATTTACTGTTGACTTAGTTCCTGATTCTAAGCCAATTTCAAAACCCCCTTATCAAATGGCTCAAATTGAACTTTTAGAGTTGAAGGAGCAATTTCAAGATTTATTAAAGAAAGGTTTCATTCGACCTAGCACATCACCATAGGGTGCTCTTGTTTTATTTATTGAAAATAAAGATGTTTCAATGAGACTTTGCATTGATTATAGATCCTTGAATAACATCACTGTTAAGAACAAATTTCATTTTCCTCATATCGATGATTTGTTTGATTAGCTCCAGGGAGCTCAGTATTTTTCAAAGATTGACCTGAGATCAGGGTACCATCAACTGAAGGTAAAGGAATCAGATGTTCTGAAGACTGCGTTTCATACAAGATATGGCCATTATGAATTTTTAGTAATGCCTTTTGGGCTAACCAATGCACCTGCTGTATTCATGGACTTAATGAATATAATTTTCCATGAGTTCTTGGATAAGTTTGTGGTGGTTTTCATTGATGATATTTTGGTGTTTTATAAAAGTAAATAGGAGCATGAAAGACATTTAAGGGTTATTTTTCAAACCTTAAAAGAAAAGAAATTGTATGGGAAATTCAGCAAGTGTGGTTTTTGGTTGCAAAAAATTTCTTTCCTTGGTCACATTGTTTCTAAAGATGGGATAACTGTTGATCCTGAAAAAACAAAGGTTGTTGAAAAATGTCCAAGACCCACAAATGTAACTGAGATTCATAGCTTACTTGGTTTGGCAGGCTATTACCGAAGGTTTGATAGAAATTTTTCATGGTTATCTAGTCCAATGACTAAGCTAACTCGGAAGGGTGTTAGGTTTATCTGGAAAAAATAATGTGATGATTGTTTTCAGGAACTGAAAAGAAGATTGGTGAATGCTTCAGTTTTGGCACTACCTTCCAGGAATGGGGAGTTTGTTATCTACAGTGATGCTTCATTAAAAGGACTTGGTTGCGTCCTAATGCAGAATGATCAGGTAATTGCTTATGCTTCACGTCAGTTGAAAACTCATGAGATAAATTACCATCCACAAGATTTGGAATTAGCTGTTGTTGTTTTCACTTTAAAATTTTGGAGGCATCATTTTTATGGAGTAAAGTGTGAAATATATACCGATCACAAAAGTTTAAAGTATATATTCACTCAGAAAGAATTGAACATGAGACAGAGGAGATGGCTAGAATTAATCAAGGATTATGATTTTACAATTCATTACCATCTGGGAAAAGAAAATAAAGTGGTTGATGCTTTGAGTCGAAAAAGTAATGCTTCATTAACAATGTTGCCTTTGGAACATGATACTTTGGTTAAGTATTTGATGAACTTTGGTATAGAAGTTGTTGGTGTAGGATGTCCTTCTATTTTTTTCAGGTATCAGTGAAATCTTCTCTATCAGACAGAATTAATCAAGCACAGAAGCAATACAGTGAGTTGCAGAAAAAGGTAGAGCTAGTTCAGAAAGGTAAGTTGCCTGAATTCAGCATTGATAATGATTGTGTTTTGAGATTTGGGAAGAGATTGTGTGTGCCTTGTGATTCACAGTTGAAGAGAGAGTTGTTATGTGAAGCTCATAGTTCTTCGTTTTCAGTTCATCCAAGCAGTACTAAGATGTATAGAGATATTCGGGAGTATTACTGGTGGGACAGAATGAAAAAAGATATTACTGATTTTACTGTGAAGTGTTTGAATTGTCAACAGATAAAAGCAGAGTGGAAGTTACCAAAAGGGATGCTTCAGCCTTTACCAGTACCAGAGTGGAAATAGGAAAATATATCCACATACTTCGTTTTGGGATTGCCGAAGACACCTCGAGGTAATAATGCAATATCAGTTATTGTTGATCGCTTGACTAAATCTTCTCATTTCCTTACTATACGAGATACTTTTTCCCTAGATCAACTTTCCCGTTTGTATCTTAAAGAGATAGTCAGGTTACATGGAGTTCCTATCTCCATTATATCTGACCGTGATCCCAGGTTCACTTCTAACTTTTGGAAAGGCCTTCAGAAGTCGTTGGGTACTGAATTAAATTTTAGTACAGTTTTTCATCCCCAATCCGATGGGCAGTCAGAACGAACAATTCAGACATTGGAAGATATGCTATGTGATTGTTCGATGGATTATCAGGGAAGTTGGGACCAACATATTTCTTTGGTTGATTTTTCTTATAATAACAGTTTTCATTCTAGTATACAGATGGCACCATTTGAGGCGTTATATGGGAAGCGGTGTCGAACTCCAGCTTTCTGGGATGAAGTGGGTGAAAGGAAGTTGATGAGACCGGAATTGGAAGAAGATTTGTCAGAAAAAGTTCAGCTGATACAGAAACACATGAGAACAGCTCAGAGCAGCCAGAAGAGTTATGCGGACAACAGGAGGAAGGATATCTCTTTTGAGGTAGGTGATCATGTTTTTCTCAAAGTCTCACCATGGAAAAGTGTGATGCGATTTGGTAAGAAAGGAAAGCTGAGTCCAAGGTTCATTGGACCATATGAAATTCTGGAGAGAGTTGGACCAGTTGCTTACCGAGTGGCTTTACCTCCTATTTTATCTCAGGTACACAATTTTTTTCATGTTTCGATGTTGAGGAAGTACATGCCAGATCCATCTCATGTTTTGAGTCCAGAGCTAGTTCAGCTAGAAGAGAACCTATCTTATGAGGAACAACCGGTCTAGATTCTTGACCACGGGGACCAAGTGTTACGGAATAAGGTGATTCATCAGGTAAAGGTTTTGTGGAAAAACCACATTATTGAAGAGGCAACATGGGAATCTGAAAATTCTATGAGGGATAAATACACCCACTTATTTTGATAAGTGAATAAAATTGCGAGGACGTAATTCCCAAAAGGGGGGAAGGATGTAACATCCCAGGTGAATAAAGAATAAATCATTTTCATTTTTATTAATATTTATGAATTAAATATTAATTTTACTTTAAAGGGGTTGTTATGTTCGATAGCGTACCCGATACGCAACAATGAGTTTCTTTGAAATCTGACGTTGCACACTAGTAATAAAATAAAATTATTTTAAATGGTAGTTAACACGTAGCCGTTGTATTGGCGGGAATGAATAGAAATAACTAAAATATGATTGTATATGTTTTTTAAATGTTTTTACATTTATCCAATAAAGGATAAAGGATTAAAATACGAAAAGAATTCAATTTTAGGCATAGATACTCTAATTTTCACTAAAGGTCCACTTATCACCTTTTGATGGAGAACCGTCATTAAAAATATTTTTGGTCACTCTATAAATTCTTTTGGACCAAATGAAATTCTTATTTATAATCAGGACATCAAAATTTACTTTGTGTAAATTTTTTGTATTTTTCCGATAAAGTTCATTTTTTTAATGAATAGTGAAAAATGTTGTATTTTAATTCAAACCCTCTTTTTAATCTAATTTATTTATATGATTAGATTATAATTTGAATTGTTTTTAAAGTGAAATTAGAATATATTTTTACCATTTAATCCAATAGTGGTCATTTTAATTAATTTAACTTTGAAATTGGACTTAACCCAGTGTCAATCTTTTGATACTTATTGTTTCATAAAAACACGCTATTTTCTCTGACAGCGGGAATTAATTATTAAATTAATTAATTTAACTTATTGTTTTGAATTTTTTAAAATAGACATCATTTTTGAATTCGGAATATCAAATATTTCTTAGGGTGAATTTTTGGTATTTTTCTGAAAAACTTCAATTTTTGATGAATAGTGAAACTACTAAGTGGCAGTTAAAAAAACTAATTTTTCGTTTAAATGAAATTTTTTCATCTCTGTTTTTTTGAATTTAAAAAATCCGACATACATGGTTGTCATTAAGAAGTAAAATTTGGTTCAATGGGATTAAAATATTTTTTTCGGTGAATAGTAACTTTTAAGTTTTTAATCGCGATTAGAGGTAATTAGTGTAGTTTAAGGTAAAAATAATGTTTTAATAATATGAAATGGCCTAGACACATGTCATACCCTTATTGAATGTGTCATGGCCGACCACGACAGTCCATGGGTCAACTTGGGGACCCCATGGAGCCACTTTGGTAGGAAAATGACATTAATACCTTTTTATTTAAAGTTAAAATAAAAATGACACAAACATGAGTTGTTTTACTAAAACAATTTTTACATGGGGTTATACAAGTACGATGTTTGACTATAAATAGTCATTATAAAGCTAAAATGATTTCCTATATCATAGTAGTTTTTTATAATTTTTATACATTAAATAAATTAAATTATTTATGACATCATGATGATGCAGCGATTACCTCATTATTTAACGATTTAAATAAAAGGAAAATATAATGTAAAATCTACGACCTAAACTTTTCAAAAACCTATTGGATGGGTGGATTTAGAACCCTCATCACCTTATAATTGAAATACATCAATTTTGGACATTTAAAATCCGAAACTCATTTGAAAATAAATTAACCTTTTTTACCTTTCCAAGAGTGCCCCTCCTCTCCTCTTATAAAAGGCCCCCACCTCTACCACCTTACCCACACTTCCAAAGCCTTTGGATCGGCCAAACCCTACCCATTTTGTCTCTAAGAATCCCTCTATTACTATTTTAAGCCTCACTTTGGGCATAAGTCTTCCCAAAGAAGCCTTTGAGCTCAAATCAAAAAGAGTTACCCGATTTAAAGGTAGTGTCTTATCTTGTGTTCTTATGTTTTTTTTGCTTCTCCAACCCCATAAACTCTTTTTATTCATTTCTTTTGTAACAACATAAGTATATTACATATAATAGGATGTTTTTATAATAATTATTCAAGCTACACATAGACACACCTACATCTAATGGTTAAAGAACATACGGTTTCCGTGGATGGCGAATTTATGCCTCACGAAACGATGATTGTTCAATATTCTTTTAACACCTTCAAAGGTGGCCATTAAGATGTCACTATATTTATATATGATATATAATATGTTTATGTTTTCCTTAAGCTTATGTATTTTTCATTTATGTCATACCTTTATGGTTTCCATTATGGGTAAACGTGATATCTTCATTTTAGGAAGTGCGGACTACCGCCCCCTCAAAGTGATTTGATTCGTTAATACCATATGTGGTACGTATAAAAGATAGATTGAATAAAATTATATATGATACAATACTCTAATTATAATAATATTATGTATCATTATGTTTTAATTCCATTAAATATGAAATAGAAGTGAAAGTAGCGTTCATGTGTACGTACGGCTTACCGTCTCCATGAATGGTGCATTTTATTTCTTACCTCTAAATGATTATGTAATATTATAAATTCATGTATATACTGGATATATATGCTATATATTATATCTACATCATGAATATAATTCTTGATATAATGGATATTTTACCACATGAACAACTTGTAATTATAAAGAGTTTATTTTTCACTCAAGTACCAATGATCGAAAAAATGACCATTATTAACTTAAATAATTACATAGTGTTCATAACATGGTAATAAGTGATATAAAAGAAATAATAAACTCGAAAAAGGTTCTTAAGAAAGTAGAAATTATCTCAAGTTTATTATTCAGGACTTTAAAGAACGATCGAGTCAAGTCGGACCCGAGGTATGGGACTTCGTCTCAATCTCCTTTCATTGAGGAATATTATGTTTTATACACAACTTTATTTTATACAGTGTATGAACCCCTTTGACTTTTACTTTTATCCAAAAGGAATATTTTTTATACGAAACGTTTTACTAAACGAAAAAAGGGAATGTTTTTGTCGTACATATGCGGAGACAACGACTTCTCTGTCGCCATGACCATTATTTGAGTTTCAGCTTCCTCTACAAGCCATACCTTTTTTTTAAATGAAAAATAAATACCATGTTTTACTTTTATTTTATTTTGGTATTGAAAATGGTTTTCATAATGTTTTTATGTCAATGTGTTTTATTGATATCTTGTGATTTAAAAGTGGAAATGTTATGTTTCCATTATGCATGTTTTATGTGGTATGATTATGTTATGGTTCTTGGGAATTATTATGAAGACGAGTGGTTCCGTGATAAAATAAGGGCGGGTGAGCCCGATATAGCTCTCCAATGAATTGGGTAACGTGAAGGGGATAAACTTTGAGGTTTCTCCGAAGAGATTTAGGGAATATAATGTGATGGGTATTCCAAACGTAACCAAGAGGGTTACTCCCTACGTAAGAATGTTATGAATGCCTCAAGTTACCTTTATGTCTTATGATTTCTATGGTTTATTCATGATTTGATGAGGTATGTTAAATTGATTATGTTTTATGGGTAAAGTATGATTTCAATCTTATGTATATATGTACTCATGTTTCCTTTCCATGTTTTTATATCCCTTACTGAGCATTTTATGCTCATCCCATATTTTTGAAATGTTTTTCATAGGTCAAGGGAAAGGTACATGATATGATGATATTGTAAAGAAAGTGTCAAGATAGAATCCATGTTTTATTTTAAATATGTTTCCGTTGATGGGAAAAATGAATACTATATTTTATGTAACCACTTTGTTTAAATGTGGAATGTAATGCATGTTTTATGATCGAATTCTCTAAAACTCTAAACCTGAAAAGATCCTCAACGTGTATTCTTGAAGTAACTCAAGATTAAGTAATGGTTAAGGCTGGGGACTTATAATAAGTCTACATAAATAGTCTTCGGCAATGGAGAAAAGAATGGATGAGAGAGGGTCACCCTGTCGGACCCCCTTAGAACATTTGAAGTACCCCTTTGGGGAGCCATTTAAGAGGATAGAAATATGGGCCGAATTGAACAAGGTTCTAATTCTGTTTAATAAAATATCATTGAATCCAAAATTGGCCAGAACTTTAAATATGAAATTCCAATCGATAGTGTCAAAGTCTTTGGCGATATCAAGTTTTATGGCAATATTCCCTCCTCTCGTTTTCCTGTTGAGAAGGTTAGTTGATTCAGAGGCAAGACAAATATAGTTTTGAATTGATCTGCCTGTAATGAAACCAAATTGATTCCAGGATACAATTCTATTACTAATAGGATCAATTATATTGGCAATGAGTTTGGTGAAAATTTTCATGAGGGAATTTATCAGTCAAATAGGTCGAAAGCTGTGGAGTTCATCATCATTTTCAGCTTTAGGAATATGAACCAGGAACTGAGAGTTAAGACCCTGAGGGAGAATTCCATGAGAGAAAAAGGCTTTAACCATGCAACATACATCTTCTTGTAAGACATCCTAGTGATTTTGATAAAAGTTGTTGTTAAAACCATCAGGTCCGGGGGCACCATCCGTATTAAGACTAAAAACAACGTCTTTGATCTCTTGATCCAAGGGGATGTTATTAATCATGACATTCTCTTCCTCAGTGACCAATTTAGGAATCACTTCAGTATAAAGATCAATATCAATAACTAGGCCATTGAGGAGATTATCAAAATATGAAACCACATGATTGGAGATGGTTTCTTCTGTGTCAAATATTTGGTTTCCTTCTCTAAGGAAGGAAAGGGGTCTGCAAGGTTTTTTAACCCTATTAAGGGCATTGTATAATTTGGTGTTTCTATCTCCATAATTTAGCGTTTTTTGAAAAAAAAAATTTGAGGTTCTCTTTGATGTTAAGAAGATTAATCAACTTGGTGGAGATGATTAGTTCTTATTAAGAGATGTCACTAATGTTGGAAGATGTGTTCTGATTTTGAAATTGATTTAGATACTTTTCTAGAAGAGCAATGGTATTATTTTTATATGAGATCCTTGATATGATACTTGGATATCTCATGGACCTTGGTACGAGATCAATTATAAGTTTTCTCTCAAATGCATGAATTTGTGAATATTTGAGTATCAAAATTTATTTAATATTTTGATAGCATTCAGAATATTAATGATTTATTAAATCTAATGTTTTCATATTTTGGTTTTCTATTAGTTCTTTATTTTTTTATTAAATAAGTTAGGATTAATGGTGTTAATGACTAGTAATTTTTTAAATAAATATAAAAAGAGAAAAACATTCTCCTTATCCTTCAAAAACTAAAACATGACATATTTTCATCAATCATATATAAATATTTTTATATTGATTTCATGACCTATCCATACTAATTCCCTTACTAGGATAGTTATGAATATGGGAGTTACCCTTGAAACTCACTAGTTTTGAGCCTGCTGGAAAGTCCTCATCATTATTTTTATCCCAAAGGAGTAGCATAGTGTCATTCCTAGTTTGTCTCTAGATTTGGTCACTCACTTAATCACTCATCATGGGATTAATCACTTTTTTGGGGATTTTTTTATAGTTTAATAAAAATGAAAACAATAATAGTGGAATTTCGTTTCGTGTGTTATAAATTGGATAAATTAAATTGAATAAGATAAAATAAAATAAAGAAAATAAAATAAATAAAAAAGAAAATAAGTGTTAAATGTATAAATTATCGATCCAAGGATGAGTTTAGTTTCATGGTTATTGTTAATTAAATTATATTTCATTCCACCTCAATGATCTGATTGTATACCATTCCTATAATCGTCTTCTTCTATTTGATGCAAAATTGGTTAGAACACTAAAGAGCCTGTAAAAGGGTGTTAACAAACTACTTTATCCTTGGAGATTGTGTATAGAATTCACCTCTCTCAAGTTAATAATCTAACCCAACTTTTTAATGCATCCCATATGCCATTCAAAACCTATGGATCTCAAATAATCCAAATACTGAGTGCAATGGAATAAGGGATGTTAAAATTGATTTAATAGTGGAAAAAATAAGGATTCATATAATTTGAAGAGAAGAGTGAAAACCACCACTCATATCCAAAATCACTCACTCCCTTACAAGAATTAGAAAAAAATAATGACCAAAATTAAATGAATAAAACTAGGGCTTCAAGTACCTCTAACTTGGATCAACCTCCCCTTTAGTTCTCTATAACCATGGAGTGTGAGAGGCAGATGAGGGAAGAATACACGGTCATTTTAGTAGAAGTGTAACATCTTGTTACTAGAATTTAGGTACTTCTAACCTTTTTTTAGTCATCCTCTTTTTTTGGGATTATCTTGCATTGTTTTTTGATGAATTTTGGATTTTTTAAAGGTTTATGGGCCTATTTAGGGTTAGAGAATGATTAGTGCAAATTGTGTGGGTCATCCGAGGAAACCATGCACCTTGTGTTTGAGTTCTGGAGGTGGGAACATGATTAAGAACATTGTTAGTGTAAACTTTGGGGCCTAACCCCCAAACCAAGTGGTTTTGGATAGTAAAGAATACATGATTGACACAAAATTTGGAAATCCCTATGGGAAAACCATGAAACGTTTTCCAGTGGCCTAGGAGGGTACACACAGTTGGTGAATGATTTTTCAAATCATGCATCTTTCTATAATAACCCAATAATAGGTGAAAAATTGGTCAAGATGTACAGGAAATACATGTGGCTAGAATAAAATTCTTAATTTTTTTTAATTAAAGTATGGAGACCCTCATTTTAAATTATAAACTCCTCATAATTGAACCTAACTCAACCCTATTGATTTCAAAGGCTCTCTAGATGTGATTTTAGCCCCTCCGAACGCTTCTCTTCTTAGATCAAAGTGCCAATGAATGTGTCAAAATCCTTATGGTAAGTGTAATCACTTTGGTTGTGAATTATAATTTATTCCCTCTCACTTTATTGGATAGTAGTGGATCCTCATGTCATTGATGGAACTAGATCTTTTTTTGTTGCTTTATGGGACTAAGATTCTCCCTTGATCATTATATCCTTTCACTCTCCTTTTGGATTTTATGTTGCGTGTTTAAAATCATGAATTGGTGTTGGTGGTTTTATAAAAAAATCTATATCAATTGAAACCCTTACAATTTTTCTCCTTGAATTATATATTCAATTGATTTCTCAATCTTGATTTATTTCTCTTGAAAAATGATTTCTAAATGGAATGGTGTGTGTGCTGAAATCCTTAGAAAATGGACTTTAGAAATAAGTTATTGATTTATAGAAGAAAATATTGAAATGAAATAATGGTTTGAGGTATGATTTTGATGAGATGAATTATTATGAAATAAATTATGATTTTAAGTTAAATGATTTGATTTGAAAGGAATATTATTTGATAAAACCATTTGATGTTTGTTCTGAAATGAAATGAAATGTTTTGAATATTGAACTTGGGGATTATTGAAATCTTGTTTTTAAAGGATTTGATAAATTTTGAAAAGTATGATAACCCATTATATTTTCATTTACATTGAATCACATGATTTCCTAGTTAGTTAATAGAAGTATATACACACTAGGTAAAACTAATTACCTAGGAATGATTTGATGATGAAAATAATACTGAAACTAAATAAGGTCAGGGAGTTCATTCATTGGTATGGATTCCTCTTCCCTCTAGGCTTAATCCGTAGGGATGTCTTCACACTAGAAGCTATATTTCATTAATATTTTGTAGAACCTCATGAATTAACATAACTAATCCCTAAGGCTTATAACCAAGGCTATTTTATTGAAAATGATTATTACATTCTAATTATTATGAAATAAGTTATTTATTCTTGTCTTAATAAAATAGCTATTTCATACCTTTTTTGATAAAGATGCTTATTTTTGCCTAATTTTAAGGAAATTCACTTTTATTCCAATTTTATACAATCCATTTTGAAGGTTTTGAAAAAAAAATTGATACAAAAAGATAAATGACTTCCATTACATTTTTTTACATTAAATTGATCATATTTGATGTATTGGTTGTATATGTCTTAGGAAATGATTGGTTAAATCCTATTAGTATTTTTTCTCATACCCTACCTTTTCCTTTGCATGTTTTTATATTTTTATGTCAGGTCAAAGAAAAGGGAAAACACCATTCTAAGGTAATGGATGTTCTTGATTAATGGACCATGAGAGTTGGAAGTGATTGGTGGAATGTGCGATCCAATTATTACATGGAGTTGATGGGTTGATGTTTTGATGGTCTCTTTTAATGACTTGGTATGGAATTCCTATTTTTGAGACTTGTATTTTTTAATTATTGTTTTATCCTTTGTAGATTGTTTGTCATACTGACTGATTGTCATTTCTATCCACTGCTTTTTGTTGATGTGTTTCAATTGTAGAAAAATCATTCCCATTATTTTGTATTAATTCCCCAGCTCTAGTCTCCAGTGCATGGGGATCGGGAATGCCCTTTGGGTTGAGTTAGGATTGATTCATATACCATTTTGGTGGGTTATCTAGGTCATTTCCGGACAAACTAGTATTAAAGGTAGTCATGCATCTTTTTTTCTGTTGGTATACAATTTGGGATGTCATGGTAGACATTATATAGAATTTTCGAGACTCAAGGGGTAGGTTACAAGTGAGTTATTGTCTATCTATCATTGTAATGAGTCTTGAGTTACCATGGGATATTGGGAGAAAGTGTATTTGAGGAGTTGTTTGATCCAATCTTCAAATCCCTCCAAATATTTTATTGAAGATTTTTTTTCCAATGGAATTATGATTCCTATGGTTGTTAATCTCGTGTATCTTGATTGATGTTTTCCTTATTATCCGTTGATGGTGTGTAATACCCTTCCCATAAGAAGATGTTTGAATAGAACCCAGGAGAGAGCCTCTGATAAACCATAGAAATAAAACCATCTAGTTAATCGAAACCTTATGGAAGTTATTGGGAATGCGCTCCATGCTCTGGGTTAGATGGTTTAAATTGTTCCCATTTAGTCGGTAGAGGTTGTTCCCTGAAGGGAAGATTGCAGAGATTATGGCTAGGACTTTATTCATATGAAGCCACTATCATTACTAGGTACCAATTATTCTCAGTAGTCATAGTATTGGTTGAGGAAATTTGATTTTACCTTTGAGTTATTGGAGACTCCTGAATTTTTTAAGGTGAAATGTGTTTCCTTCAAGATTGAAGGGACTATCAGAAGGTGGTGGGACTCGATAGTTCATACAGGGAAGAATATTGAATTGGAATGGAAATATTTCAAGGTATTTTTTTATGAAACAATTATATCCGGAATTATTGGTATTCTATATGTATATAGAGTTCCTTTAACTCCTTCAAGGTGATCTAACTATTACCTAGTATGCTATCCACTTCACTAAGCTTGTTCATTTATCAGCAAAGGTTGTATAAAATTAGTAATTGAAATCACAAAGGGTTGATATGGGTCTTCAACAATATATAAAATCTCAGGTTTTTCTTCTAAAACTCACCTCATATGTGGATTTCCTAGATAGATCATTGATGGTGTAACTTGACTTGGCTACTAAGTCGGGTTTGATGGGAGTTACTATAACTCCTAGTGAAAAATTGAGTAGTCCCTTTAAAGGTAACATGAATTGGGATGAATCTCAGGGTAGAAATCATAGTCTTGGTGAATCCCAATAGAATACTTTCTCTAAATATTCCATACTATATAGAAAATTCCCATTATGTTTTTTACAATTTGTAAAATATGGTAAATAAAAGTGTGTTTTCATGGAGGTGTTAATGATCTATAACTCTTGTGGATGGTTAGATTACATACATAAGTTTTTCCAAGTTTTTACTACTCTAGGTAGTGGCATGGGGTTAAAATCACTAAGAGGATCTATGGAATAGTCAGATACTTCCAAAATAATGGGGTTCAATCCATATTTAAAAATTAAGCTTCTTCATGTAGTGGATGATTCTATAATGGAAATCGATGTGAGTCCTACAATAATGAGAGGTACCATTACAATTGTTTCGACCTTAGTGTCTACTTTATTTGATTTTGGGGCATCTTATTCATTCATATATACCCATATTGGGGAATTGTAAAATCTTTCTATGATGTTAATGGCTTATGTTATCGATATTAATCAACCTCTTGGGACAGAAAGATAGAGAGAGTAGATTCTTTAATTACCATCTTGTAGTTTTTTTGAAATAGATCTTGATTGATACTTTTCAATTATGGATGTGAAACATATAGATATAATTCTCAAGATGGGTTAACTGATCACTCCTAAATCTCTTATCAGCTATTTTCTTTAACGAGTATTATTTACTACCCCTGATCGGCTGTGTCGTGTCTTTCATGGAGAAGGGGGCTCCAGATCCATTCTGGTTGAACATCCTCTTCTAGAGTTGGGTAGGATGATATCCATGTTTTCTTTTGAATCAAAGAAGGATTCTTTGGGTTGTGATCTTCCTCACATAACAGTTGAGATTCTTTATGTGTTTCCCTCTAACTTTTATGGGATTCCACTATTGATAGAGGAAGATATTTCTTTTATTTGGTACAAGGTACCCAACCTATTTTTGTTCCCTCTTACAGATTGGAACCATTTGAACTTGGGGAGTTAAAGACTTAACTTGATGATTTGATGTCAAAGGGATTAATTATCCCTAGTATTTAATGTCAGAAAACGGAAGTGATTTCTTCTAATAAGGTTGATAAAACACTTCTCCTTTGTGTTGATTATTGGAATATCAATCTAGTCATGGTTAAGAATAAATATTCTTATCCCTGAATCAATGATTTTTTATCACCAGATGAAATGGGAGAAGTGGTTATCAGAGATTGATCTTTAGTATTGTTATCACAATATTAGGATCAAAGAGTATGATATCCCTAATACAACCTTTAGGATCAAGTATATCCATTATGAGTACCTTTTTATACCATTTGTTTTCTACAATGATCTTGTGGTGTTTATGGTATTGATGAACAAGATATTCCACCAGTATATTGACTCTTTTTTTGTGATATTTGTAAAAATCATATTGGTTTATTCTAATACCTAGGAGGATCATGTGTGTCGCTTGAGATTAGTTCTAGACATCTTTAGAAGTTACTGACTTTATTCAATGCTTGAAAAATATTGTTTTTGGATTCGTGAGGTAACTTTATTGAGACACAAGGTTTTCGGACATGGTATTTTAGTTTTCCCTTAAAAGGTGAAATTTATTATGACATAGGAGGAACTAAAAGACTATATTTGAGATTCAGAACTTCTTGGGATAAGTTGGGTATTACATCTAGTTTATGAAGTATTTCTAAAGATGGCTTCTCCAATGAACACTCTTACTCTAAAGGTAGTGAAATTTACATGGGATTATAAATTTAAGGCTTTATTTGATGAGTTAAAGTGTCATTTGAATTTAACTCCTATGATAAATCTTCCATAAGATTATTAGGTCTATATGTTCATATGTGATGCATCAAGTTTATGATTGTACTGAGTCCTTATAGAGGGTGATCATGTTATGGCTTATAAAATTTGTCAACTTTGAATTAATTAGAAAAACTATCCCACATGTGATCTTGAACTTATAGCTATGTTACATGTTTTGAATATGGGTAGAAATAAACTTATAAGAAAATGTTTTATGTTATAATTTGATAATAAAATCTGGATTAATATATTCTTATAAAAATATTTGAATGTTTCGAAGAGACGATGGGTAGAGTACCTTGAATCTTTTGATTTTGAAATTTCCTATACTCCAAGTAAGGGTAATGTTGGTGATGATTATTTAATATGTAAACTTCCATCCCAAGCCATGAAATAATCTTCAAAGGAATGAAATATAATGTTTTTCTTTTCTCGTATACCCTTGGTAGTTTGTTAGGATGAGATTGAGGATGTTTTATCAGGTGTTCAATTGACTTCCTCACTTACCAAGATGGTTCTTTAGGAACAGTAGCTTGATGATGAGGTTTGAGGCATTATGGATTATTTATATGGTGGGAAGACCATTTTCAAATGGTCTCTATCTTTAGAGGCTATCCTATAGTTCCTCACTAGTCAAGATGGTTCTTATTTTTGGAGAGGCCTCCAAGAGTTTATGGGATCCCATGTAAAGTTGAGAATGGTGTACCATCCTCCTATAGAGAGTCAGATGGAATGGGCTATACAGATTCTTGAGCACATTTTATAAGCTTTTGTTCTTGAATTTTGAAGATATTGGGATTTCCACTTGGGATTCGTTGAATTTTCCAACAACAATAGTGACCATTCATCCATCAAGATGGAAACTTTTGAGGCCTTATATGGCCGAACTTGTAGATAAATACATGGTTGGTCAGTGATTAGTGAATCTTCTCTAGTTGGACCTAGTTTGGTCCAAGAGACGACATCAAAGACTTGGTTAATTCATCATTGAATGGTAACTAAATAGAGCCGATATAAATACTATATGGATCTTCAACATTTACCACTGGTGTTATTGGTAGGTGAAATAGTGTTTTTGATAGTTACACCTCAATCAGGACATTAATGGCTTGGAAAGTAGGGAATGTTAGAACTAAGATACGTGATACTGTTTGAGGTTGTTGATCAGATGAGAAAGGTGGCTTACAGGTTGGGTTTTCCACCTTAGATGATGTCAATCCTTAATTTGGGAATATGTAACAATTTGAGTATCATGATTCATTGAATGATTATTTTCAAAATTTTGGTTTCCATTAATTCGTTATTTTTTAGTTTTAAAAATCATGTTCTAAATTGTCTATATGAAGAATATTTTCTTAAATAAAAATAAAAAAGTTTATAGCATTCTCATTTTTCATCAAAAAATAAAATATCACTTATTTTTAAGAATAACATATAAATATTTTTAAATTTAGTAGTGTGTTTTTTTGTGTCTAGGTTCATATAATTTATTTGTGAATAAATTGAAACATAAATATTTCAAAAAATACAATTATATTTTTTTACATACTTATAAACATGTTTTTATGATAGTTTTCAACTATATAAAAAACTCAAATGAAATGTTATGAAGAAAATAAGCTTTAATAATAGTCTATGAGGTTATATTGTAATTAAATGGCCAAAGGCCATTAAAAAATAATGAATGTGTAATGATAGATCCTTTAAATGAGTCTAACACAATGAAATATATTATTTATCTTATATATAAATTAGAAAATTTATTTTTGGTCTAATTATCATGAAATATATTTGAATTCAAATAATGAGATAATAATTTCAATTATGGAAGTTCTGGACAACAATGTTAATACTTATATTATAAATCCATTCATTTCACATTCATATGTCCAAATTTTTTTGTCAAAACAATATAAAATATGTTTTAAAAGTTATCATTAGTGTGATTATAATTACAAATTTTTTATTTTAAGAGAACTGATATATTTATTCTTTTTTAATACTAAACTATAAAAGGTTATTGTCATTGTATCTTTTGAACATTAAAGATTAAAAAAACAATTATAAAATCTTCATGGGTTTGTTTTTTCTCTATTTTATGTGTAACATTTTTATTATTTTTAATTCATTTATGAATTATTGTCTTATTCAAAATCAGAAACATCTTAATTCCCATTCCAACCTAAACATGTTACTGTATTTTGGTTATCATGTTCATCCTTAGTTGTGATGTATAAATATTTTATCACACTCTAATACAATATTGCTTGAATACTTGTATTCAAAGATATCTGAATCTCATCGCCACACCCTTGTCATATATTGTAAATATCAGGATGTCCCTTTCAAGGGATTCTTAATGGTTCTCAACTCCTTTGGATCATGTATATCTTATAGGGCTCACTGCAACAACAAAAAATTCATCGTTTTAACATCTAAAATGTTTAGTGAGAAAAGTCATGCATTAAAGTATACCAACCTAAACTGATGTTGGTTGACTCATGGGTAAAGAATTTTTATTCTAATTTTTATATAATTATCTTTGTAATAATATATTTTATAATTATGTGAAAAATATATGTATAAATTAATATATATATAAAATTGAAATTATGTTTTTAATGTTTAATATTTGTTGAAAACATGTCTTTTTATTGTTTATTATTAAGAATAATTAAGTTTGGGTTATCTCTAAAGTCAAACTATTTATAATTTAAATGAAGAAAAACTCAATTTTATAAATCCACATTAAATATAGGCATAAATGAACCTAATTTATTTAGGATTGACCTAGTAAAATCAATTAATCATTTATACCCCTTGCATATTTCATCTATTGGTATCAATGATTTGGTTGATTTGATTGAAAAATCATCCTTTCATTTTATTAGTCCTTTATAATTTAACCATGTTTACATCTTGTATTTACATACCAATTCAATTTTTTTATTTCTTAAAATTCCTTTAGAATTTATTCTTGTTTTGAATTATTTAAAATATCTCATATAACCAATAATTCATAATTTACAATTTTATCAAGCATAAGTAATTCATTTCATCAAAGTGAAATAAGATGCATGGAAAATTTGAAGATAAAAACTCATAAGATACATGTTATTTACAAATATTATGTTTTACAATATTAATCATATTAAAGTTTTTGGTGATTGTAATCGAAAAGAAGAAAGACATTGGATATTATTCTAGTCACATTGTTTTTCACTCTTTGTTATTAGCACATCCAATTTTCTATTTATATTACCTCATTAACCCTTTTCATTTTCTTAATATCTATATTTCAATATTTAGATCTTTCCCCTAAAATATATTACTAACCTCACTATGAATTTTAGGCAACACACAATAATAATTAATTTATTTTTTCATTTATCTATTGTTTATACCCATGTGTTGGGTTTTATAAGCTTATCATATATCCCAAATGAAGTGAAATTAAATAATAAAATCCATCCATGATCATCCAAGATATGTTTTTTATATTTAAATGAAATAAAACTATAAAAATGATGTCTTGACCTCTCTTAGTCTCCATTAATATTATATTCACTTGTTCTTTTGATTGAGAACACATGTACCAAAAAATATATTTATGCCTTATCACAAGATTCCCTAACTATATGAATCATTGATCCAATTTGGTTTAATTCTCAATATATTTTCATTATGTTTAATTATTTATACGTTTTATATGATATTTTATAGTTAATTTCATTCATTAATTTCCATTTTCAACTGACCTTGAATGTATAATTTTTATATGAGATCCTTGATATGATACTTGGATCTCTCATGGAGTATATAATGGGATCTATGAGAAGTTATATCTCAAATGTAAGAAATTGTGACTATTTTTGTAATGCCCTGAACCTAGTTACCCAGAGTTTGTGCATTATTACGTAACATTGGCATGATCACAAAATATCAAGTCTCGAAAGATCGATTAGTTTAGTAGCCTTTGAAACACTAGATACATCCATAAAAGTTACATTACATCATAAAGTGAAAAACTACAATAACATGGTCTCCATATTCCACACTCATATCACCTTCTGACTATCCCTGCAGGTCATTCATAAAATACTTCTTTACATCCTGGAAAATATTAAAAAATTGAAAGGGGTGAGCTCAGATGCTCAGTAAGGATAACAATATTGCAGAAGCTTTCATAAATAAACATAAAAATTTAAGGAAATGTATAACTAAAACAAAATCCTTTTAAACTTGAACTTCAACGTAATATGGAAAAATTAAAATGAATTAATTTCATTTACTTATTCACATGGATATTATACTAGTCGAATAATCACATGCAATATCAATAACCACTTTCATAATGATGGAATGCATAATGCCAGACTATCATAACCATGTAGCCAAGGCCTCGTGCCAAGACTACAAATAAGATTTTGTCAAGGCCTCGTGCCAAGACACTAGTTTGTCTCATGAGACCACCCGATGCATCGAGGAGCTATATCGGGCTCCACCCGTCACTTATTAAGTCCAATGTATTCCTCATATGAAGAGATTTAAACATATCATAAACCATAACATAATCGTATCACATAAAACATGCATAAATGAAACATAACATTTCCATATATCAATCACAATATATCAATTCAACACATTTATATAATAAAAACACTGTCAAAACCATTTTCAATACCAAAATAAAATAAAATTAAAACTTGGTATTTTTTTCATTTAAAAAAATTGGCTTGTAGAAGAATCTGAAACACATATAATGGTCACGGCGGCAGAGAAGTAGTTGTCTCCACATACGTATGACAAAAAAACCATTCACTTTTTTCGTTTGTTAAAATGATTCGTATAAAAAAGTTTTCTTTTGAATAAACATAAAAGTCAAAGGGGTTTATACACCATATTAAAGAAAGTTGTGTATAAAACAAAATTTGCCTCAATCAAAGGAGATTGAGATGAAGTCCCTTAAAAATATCATTGTTTTAAATAAAATATATCTATTATTTGTATTCACTATAAGAACAAATAAAGAAAGTACAAATACAAGATAGGACATAATAATATCATGACATAATTTGAAAGTAGGAGATTAACCCAAAGAACGAAAATTGGGTTAAGAAGTTCCCGGACCTCATGTCCGACTTTACTCAACCGTTCTTTAATATCCTTAATAATAAACTAGAGTTAATATCTAATTTATTAATAACCTTTTTCAAGTTCATTATCCCTTTTATATCACTTATTAAAATGTTACAAAAATTATGTATTCATTTAAGTTAATAATGGTCGTTTTGTCGATCTTTGGTACTTGAGTCAAAAATAAACTTCTTATAATTACAAGTTGTTTATGTGGCATAATATACATTATCTCCAGAATTATATTCATGATTTAGATATCATATATATCATATATATCTAGTATATACATTCATTCATAATATTACGTAACATTTAGAGGTAAGAAATGAAATGCACCGTTCATGGAGACAGTAAATCGTACGTACGCATGAACGCTACTTTCATTTCTATTTCATATTTAATGGAATGAAATCATAATTATATAAATTTATATTATAATTCCAGTATAATATCATATATTATATCATTTACTCCATCCTTTATACATCCCAAATATGGCATTAAGGATTCAAATCACTTTGAGGGGGCGGTAGTCTGCACTTCCTAAAATGAAATTATCGCGCTTACCCATAATAGAAATCATAAAGGTATGCCATAAATGAGAAATACAGAAGCATAAGGAAACCATAAACATAATATATATCATATATAAATATATTTACATCTTAATGTCCACCATGAGAGGTGTTAAAAGAATATTGAACAATCATCGTTTCGTGAGGCAGAAATTCACCAACCACAGAAACAGTATGTTCTTTAACCATTAGACGAATGTGTGTGTAAGTGTAAATAAAATCCTTCACATAAAAACATCCTAGTATATTTAAGATACTTATTTTGTTACAAAATAAATGAATAAAAATAGATTAAGGGGTTGGAGAAGAAAAATAAAACAAAATAACATAAGAGAAGACATTACCTTAAAATCGGGTAACTCTTTTTGATTTGAGACAAAGGCATCCTTAGGAAGCATTATGCCCAATGTGAGGCTTCTAGGAGCAAGAGAGGGAAGTTTATAGAGTATTTGGGCAGAGTTTGGCCGATCTAAATGGATTTGAAGGTGTGAATAAGGTGGTAGAGGTGGGGGCCTTTTATAAGAGGAGAGGAGGGGCACTCTTGGAAAGTAATGAAATGTTACATTATTATGAAGTGCTTTTCGGATTTCAAAGGTCCCAAAATTATATATTTCAAGGATAAGGTGATAAGGGTTCTAACTATACCCATCCAATAGGTTTTAGACAAGTTTAAGTCTTAGATTTTACATAATATTTTCATTTTATTTAAATCGTTAATTAATGAGGTAATCGTTGCATCATCATGTTGTCATAACAAATTTAATTTATCTAATGTATAAAAATAATAAAAAAATTACCATGATGTAGGAAATATTTTTATCTTTCCAATTAATATTTATAGTCAAAAATTTAACTTATAAAACCCCATGTAATAATTGTTTTAGTAAAACAACACATGTTTGTGACAATTTTATTTTTACTTTAAATAAAAAGTTATTAATGTCATTTTCTAACCCAAGTGGCTCCATGGGGTCCCCAAGTTTACCCATGGATTGTCTTGGTCGGAAATGACTCATCTAATAAGGGTAGGACAAGTTTAAAGATATTTTCATATTTTTATAATATCATTTTTACCTTAAATTTCACTAATTACCTTTAATCGTGATTAATAAAACTTAAAAGTTACTATTCACCAAAAATTATTTTAATCCCATTGAACCACATTTTACATCCTAAGGACAAACATGTATGTCGGATTTTTTAAATTCAATTCATAGAAGCGGTAAATTTTCATTTAAACGAAAAATCAGTTTTTTAACTACCACTTAGTGGTTTCACTATTCATCAAAAATTGAAGTTTTTCAGAACAATGCCAAAAATTCACCCTAAGATATAATTGATATTCCAAAATCAAAAATGATATATATTTTACAAAATTCCAAATATATAAGTTGCATTATTTAATTTTATAATTAATTCTCGTTGTCATAATAAATAGCGTTTTTTAAGAATCAATATATATCAAAAGATTGACAATTGTTTATGTCCAATTTCAAATTGAAATTAATTCTAATGACCACCATTGGATAAAATGGTAAAAATATATTCTAATTATACTTTAAAACCACTCAATGGTATAATTTATCAATATAAATTATTTTGATTAAAAAATTTATTTTTAAGTATTTTTTTACTATTCATAGAAAATTGGAAGTTCTCAGAAAATTACAAAAATTCAACGAAGGATAATTTCGATATTCCGAATAAAAAAATGAAGTCCATTTTGAATTATAAAATTAATATAATTTCAAAAACTGGTTATTACTATTCATAATGGCTACTTTTATTGGTCGTGGTGTGTTAGAATCTCGAACTTGTGTACAACACACACTACTGTATTATTGAAAGAGAAGCATATCATGAAAGCTTGGGGTGTTACATTCTCCCCTCCTTCAATAAATTGTGTCCTCGCAATTTGAAATTGTTCTTTGAAAATAAAAGGATGAAAGTAGAAAATACCTTTGTGGAAAACCCACATGAGAAATAAGGTAAATAAAAATATAACTTTAAAAGAAAGAGAGATAAGTACAAAGGTCACCCGAGATAGTGCATAATAGGATTATATAAAAATATGGATATGGAGGAAAAAAAACCATCAAGGTATGATAAAGAGTTGTAGAAAACAAGATTAGGAGAAAGTTAACCACAATAAAATCACAAACTTTTGATTAGTTAAACGGTCATTGAATCCCTAGTTGGAAAAGTTAACCGACAACGTTTTTGTTTAAAGTTACCTTTCATAAAGTTGAGCAATTTATTTAAGAGACTTACTAATAACATAAGGAAATATACTTACTTGTCATGTAGACTTTCATTCTTTAATAAATTTTTACCACAAACCCATCTTTCACTCCAAATGGTAACAGAACTCAAAAATATTATATTTATTCTAATTTTATAAGGTTCCAAACATTACCACATACCATTTAGATTAGGAAAACTATTTTTTAATAACCAGGGACTTCCTATAGGCTAGTGGTAGGTAATAAAGGCCTGTCGCACTATGGTTGTGGGTTTGATTCCTGCAGCTTTGTCCGATGTGATGGGTTATCCCCTGACCTGTAGGTTGTCCTTTTCCTAAAACTATAGTATGATAATATTCCAAAAATAATCTTCATAAATGTTTTAACATTAAACAATACTATCCAAAGTTCAACTTAATCCATTCCAAACTTTATAGTTATCCAAAATACCTCTATCTAGACTTTCTCTAAAAGGTCTCTAAATTGCAAAATCAATTCACCAGATTCCCCAAACAAAGTAAAGTTTCTCTTATTGTCATATAATAAAAATATAATTACCTTCATCATATTAAAACCTTAATAAAAACAATAAGTACTGCAGTACAATCCTTATATATATATCATATTATTCTTATAACCATAATATAGTTCTTGAGTCCAAAATCACAAATACAATAATTATTCTACTTCAACTGTAGTAACAACATAAGATTGGCCTTGATCCCTTGGCCTTTTATGAGGTAAGTTTCCCTGACGCTTAGGAAATTCATTTTCATAATACCACATTTCCCTACAATTGTAGCATTCAACATTGATAGCCTCTTTATTTCCCTTGCAATCACGAGCTTGGTGACCTTGTTCTCCACATTTATAACAAACTCCCATTCCTTTTAGGCAAGTACCGAGGTGATTCTTCCCACAATTATCGCATAATGGAAAATCCTTCTTTCCCTTTTTCCCTTTATCTATCTCTTGTTCCACCGTTCTCTTATTCTCTTGCTTTACTTTATGGTCATAAGATTTAGAGAATTCCTTTTCTATCTTGATAGCACACGATACAATATCTTCCTATGACGAGAAGGTTTTTGAGACTAATGCTCGACGGAGAAATGGTTTTAACCCATCAAAGAAATGATCAATCTTACTTCTTGGGTTACGTATATAATCTAGGTCATGCCTTGCTAACCTTGTAATGTCAGCCTCATACTTTGTGACATTCTCATCATCCTTCTGCCTCAAACTCAGAAATTTCCTTTCCATATCTGCTCTATGGTCATGTGGAAAGTATTTTTCTGAGAAAATTTCCTTAAACTCCCTCCATTCCATACTTGATACTTCTTCATCTTCCTTTGTGTTTTGAATCAGCAACCACCATTGATCGGCATCTCCAGTGAGGCGGTAAACTGTCATGAAAACCTTCTCCTTTTCGCTACTCCCCAAGGCGTGGAATATATTCTCTAATGAGTTTGTCCATTGCTCAGATACTAATGGATTTGTACCCTCGTTAAATTTTGGTGGTTGTTTCCTCATGAAGTGGTCTAACATTGATCCTCCATGTTGCGGATCAGGGTGCTCCATACGAGTAAGGTTATTATTCATAACCTGAGTGAGTTGTCCCAGTATGGTGATAAGTTGATCAGCACCAGTTGTATCACCATCTCCATTATAATTATCTTGAGCAGGAGGGGAATCCCTACATGGAGTGTGTGCATTGATACAATTTACATTCCTTCCACTAGGCGCCATTTCTAAAAAATTTCATAAACCAGATTAGTTTATGAATCGAAATACATAATTCCATACTTGTAAAACACTTAACATAAATTGAACTATTTATGGATAAAATCCATAATCATAAAAAATAAATGTTTTCTTTGAGGAAGTATATACTCATAAACCCTTTATAATGTTCTGTAAAGAAAATGAGAATTATCCTAAGCATATCCCCTGGGAGTGTCGTAACTAAGAGTGTAGCAAGGCCTGTTGTCGTGCACCAGTTCCCGTTCGAGTCTAGCTCAAAGCGGTGTTTTTGGGTTTTACCGTTAGGTACATCTGTGCCAGATCCGCCTCTACCGGCTTGTATCCAGACAGGGATTTATTGCTCGGAAAACTCAAAAAATCTCTATAATACCAAAATTCTAGGAAGTTATTATATACTAATCCACAAAGTTTATCTTAGGTCTATGTTCTCTAATCAGAGTTTATCAAAATCTAGCTTCCAAGGTTAGTACTAAACTATCTCTGATACCAACTGTAACTCCTCGACCCCAGTTACCCAGAGTCGGTGTATTATTACGTAACATTGGCATGATCACAAAAGATCAAGTCTCTAACCACCGATTATTTTAGTAGCCTTGGAAACACTAGATACATTCATAAAAGTTACATTACATCATAAAGTGAAAAACTACAATAACATGGTCTCCATAGTCCACACTCATATCCTCTTCTGACTATCCCTGCAGGTCATTCATAAAATATTTCTTCACATCCTGGAAAATATTAAAACATTGAAAGGGGTGAGCTCAGATGCTCAGTAAAGATAACAATATTGCAGAAGCATTCATAAATTAACATAAACATTTAAGGCAATGTATAACTAAAACAAAAGCCTTTTAAACTTGAACTTCAGCGTAATATGGAAAAAGTAAAAAATAAATAATGTCATTTACTTATTCAAATGGATATTCTACTAGTCTAATAATCACATGCAATATCAATAACCACTTTCATAATTATGGAATGGATAATGCCAGACTATCATAACCACGTATCCAAGGCCTCGTGCCAAGAATACAAATAAGATTTTGTCAATGCCTTGTGCCAAGACACTAGTTTGTCTCATGAGACCTACCGATGCATCGAGGAGTTATAGCGGGCTCCACCCGTCACTTATTAAGTTCATTGCATTCCTCATATGAACAGGTTTAAACATATCATAAACCATAACATAATTGTATCACATAAAACATGCATAAAGGAAACATAAAATTTATACATTTCAATCACAATATATCAATTAAACACATTGATATAATAAAAACACCGTCAAAACCATTTTCAATACCAAAATAAAAGAAATTTAAAACTTGGTATTTATTTTTCATTTAAAAAAAATTAGGGCTTGTAGAGGAAGCTGAAACACATATAATGGTCACGGTGGCAGAGAAGTCATTGTCACCGCATACGTACTACAAAAAAACATTCCCTTTTGTCGTTTAGTAAAATTCTTCGTATAAAAAAGTTTCCTTTTGAATAAACGTAAAAGTCAAAGGGGTTTATACACCGTATAAAAGAAATTTGTGTATAAAACAAAATATGCCTTAATGAAAGAAGAATGAGACGAAGTCCCTTACAAATATCATTTTTTTAAATAAAATATATCTATTATGTGTATTCACTATAAGAACACGTAAATAAAGTACAAATACAAGATAGTACATAATAATATCATGACATAATTTGAAAGTAGAAGATTAACCCAAAGAACGGAAATTGGGTTAAGAAGTTCCCTTACCTCGTGTCCGACTTCACTCGACCGTTCTTTAATCTCCTGAATAATAAACTAGAGTTAATATATACTTTCTTAAGAACCTTTTTCAAGTTCATTATCCCTTTTATATCACTTATTACAATGTTACAAAAATTATGTAGTCATTTAAGTTAATAACGGTCGTTTTGTCGATCTTTGGTACTTGAGTCAACAATAAACTTCTTATAATTACAAGTTGTTTATGTGGCATAATATCCATTATATCCAGAATTATATTCATGATTTAGATATAATATATATCATATATATCTAGTATATACATTCATTCATAATATTACGTAACATTTAGAGGTAAGAAATGAAATGAACCATTCATGGAGACAGTAATCCATACGTACGCATGAACGCTACTTTCATTTCTATTTCATATTTAATGGAATGAAATCATAATGATATTAATGTATATTTTAATTATAGTATAATATCATATATAATATCATTTAATTCAGCCTTTATACATCCCACATATAGAATTAACGATTCAAATCACTTTGAGGGGGCGGTAGTCCGCACTTCCAAAAATGAAATTATCACCTTTACCCATAATGAAAATCATAAAGGTATTCCATAAATGAGAAATACAGAAGAATAATGAAAATATAAACATAATATATATCATATATAAATATAGTTACAACTTAATGGACACCATGAGAGGTTTTAAAAGAATATTGAACAATCATCGTTTCGTGAGGCAGAAATTCGCCAACCACAGAAACTGTATGTTCTTTAACCATTAGACGAAGGTGTGTGTAAGTGTAAATCAAATAATTCTCATAAAAACATCCTAGTATATTTAAGATAATGGTTTCTTTACAAAATAAAGGAATAAAAAGAGTTTAAGGGGTTGGAGAAGCAAAATAAAACCAAATAACATAAGAGAAGACATTACCTTAAAATCGGGTAACTCTTTTTGATTTGAGACAAAGGATTCCTTGGGAAGAATTATGCCCAAATTGAGGATTCTAGGAGAAATATAGGGAATTTGAGAGAGTATTTTGGCAGAGTTTGGCCGATCCAAATGGCTTTGAAGGTGTGAATAAGGTGGTGGAGGTGGGGGCCTTTTATAAGAGGAGAGGAGGGGCACTCTTGGAAAGTAATGAAATGTTACATTATTATAAAGTGCTTTTCAGATTTCAAAGGTCCCACAATTATATATTTCTAGGATAAGGTGATAAGGGTTAAAAATATACCCATACAATAGGTTTTAGACAAGTTTAAGTCTTATATTTTACATTATCTTGTCATTTTATTTAAATCATTAATTAATGAGGTAATCGCTGCATCATCATGGTGTCATAAAAAATTTAATTTATTTAATGTATAAAAATTATAAAAAAATTACCATGATGTAGGAAATATTTTTAGCTTTCCAATTAATATTTTTTGTTAAAAATTTAACTTATATAACCCCATTTAATAATTGTTTTAGTAAAACAACATATCTTTGTGACAATTTTATTTTTACTTTAAATAAAAAGTTATTATTGTCGTCTTCTTACCCAAGTGGCTCCATGGGGTCCCCAAGTTGACCCATGGATTTTCTTAGTCTTCCATGACTCATCCAATAAGGGTAGGACAAGTGTAAAGGTATTTTCATATTTTTATAATATCATTTTTACCTTAAATTTCACTAATTACCTTTAATCGCGATTAATAAAACTAAAAAGTTACTATTCACCAAAAATTATTTTAATCCCATTGAACCACATTTTACATCCTAATGAAAACCATGTATGTCGGATTTTTGAAATTCAATTCATAGAATTGGTAAAGTTTCATTTAAACGGAAAATCAGTTTTTTAACTACCACTTAGTGGTTTCACTATTCATCAAAACTGATGTTTTTCAGAACAATGCCAAAAATTTACCCTAAGATATAATTGATATTCTGAATTCAAAAATGATGTATATTTTACAAAATTACAAATATATAAGTTGCATTAGTTAATTTTATAATTAATTCTCATTGTTACAATAAATATCATTTTTTAAGAAACAATATATATCAAAATATTGACAATTGTTTATGTCCAATTTAAAACTGAAATTAATTCTAATGACCACCATTGGATAAAATGGTAAAAATATATTCTAATTATATGTTAAAACCACTCAATGGTATAATTTATCACTATAAATTATTTTGATTAAAAAGTTTTTTTTAAGAATTTTTTTACTATTCATAGAAAATTGGAAGTTCACAGAAAATTACAAAAATTCAACTTAGGATAATTTTGATATTCTGAATACAAAAATGAAGTCCATTTTGTATTATAAAATTAATATAATTTCAAAAGGTGGTTATTACTATCCATAATGGATACTTTGATTGGTCATGGTGTGTTAGAATCTCGAACTTGTGTACAACACACACTACTGTATTATTGAAAGAGAAGCGTATCGTGAAAGCTCGGGGTGTTACAATTATAATATAAAAATTAATTGAATAATTCGATAGGATTCAGAAACTCATTGATATAAAAAATATAATGTTTTGAAATATTAGTTTTCATTATTTAATTATTTTTTATATTTTAAATAATTTTTTCTAAATGGTGTGAACGAAGGGTATTTTTTAAATAAATATGAAAATATCTCTACATTATATATATCCTTCAAAAACTAAAACATGGAACATTTTTATTAATCATACATAAATTTTGTTATATTGATTTTTTTACCCATCCCCACTAATTCCCTTCTTTAGATGGTTATGAATACATTATTAAACCTCAATGCTTGTTGATGTTGGGCCTATTGTAAATTCCAAATCAAAATTTTTATCCCAAAGGATCATCGTAATGTTTAATCTATATTATATAGGGATGTGGTCACTGAATTTTTCATTCTTCATGGGAGTTTTCCCTTTTTTTGTGATTATTTTTCTTGTTTAATTAAAATGAAAAAAAAATATAAAGGAATATTGTTTAATGTGTTATGAATTAAATAAATTAAATAGAATAAGATAAAATAAAGTATTGTAAAGAAAACAAATAAAAAATAAAACATGTTCTAAAAGGATAAATGACCAATCGAAATGTTGAGTTTAGTTTTGTATTCATCCTTAATTAAATTATTTTTTCATTCCACTTATATTATTAGATTATGTACCATTATTCCAATCTTCTTTCACTATTTGATTTAGGAGTAGGGAGTCCACTCAAGATACTCTCAATTTGTGTAGAAAACCTACTTTATCCTTAGAGATTGAGCATAAAATACACCTATCCTAAGTGCACAATCTAACCAAACACCAGACCGCATCCCATGTGTAATTCTAAATTCATGGTTCTTGATTAATCCATATATTTAGTGAAATAGAAGAAGAGATGTTAAAATTTATTTAATAGTGGAATAAATAAGTATTTATGTAATGTAAAGGGAATAGTGGAAACCAAAACTCAACTCCCACATCTCTCGTTATCTTAATTGAATTAGGAAGACATAATGACCCAAATTAAATGAATGAAACTCAAGATGAAAGAAACTACCCCTTCGATCAACTCTATTTCAGTTGAAGAAAAGTAAAAAATAGAAGAAGGAATTAGAAGAAAAACACATGAATCCGAAAAGGGAGAGAGTAAAATAATAAACTTTTTCTACCCTTATGGTTTCTAGGTATAATCGTAATAGAAAAATACCCAAACCCCCTTTTACCTTTAAATATATGACCAATATCCTTGAAATCAGATGAAGAAAATGAATATTTTACCATGAATGTTCAGATCCACCTCCATCTTTCTCTATGTGGACAACCCACATCATCATCATCAAACAACCAAAATATAATCAGTTTTGAGAATTATCAGTGTCTCAAATTATCTATATCCAAGCATAGTGAAATTTTTCATGCTCGTAGGTCTTGATATATGTGTGTATTGGGTGGAGAGAAATACATTCAAGATCTATAAACAATTAAAATTTGGGATGAATTAACATGTTTTTTCATCATTGGGTCATGATTTGTTCAGTTGGTGGTTCAGGATATACTTGTAAGTGTGATTAAGTACTTCTAAAATTGGTTGGAATATGTGGATTTGGTGAAGAATAATATGTTTTTATATGTGGAAACAATTTTATAACTAAGTGTTTGTGATTCTAGATAGAGATATTTTGGTATCAGAGTTCAGAACCAGTGGATTTAGTGAAAGAAAAACAATGGGTGTAGAACCAAGCAACACCAATGGAACCATTATATATGGAAAAGTATTTAAGGTAAGGTATATGAGTTCCAAATGCTTCATTGTTCACTGAAATATGTTGATAGAGTATGTGTGTTAGTGGGTAGTAGGCTATTTCCTTAATCATGCATTGGATGACCACAAAGACCCGAAGGTAGAAAAACTCGATGAACTAGAAGGTCTATTATAGATCTCATTTATAAATATATGGACATGGTCCACTAGATAAATGTTTTATGGTTTTAATTATGTATTGGATTGACTATAATTTTTATTTTTCCATTTTCTCCTTGGTGATGTTCTAGATTTGACACTTCTAATTCAATGAGGTCTTTATATTATTCTTATCTTTTTTAAAAAATCACACTGTTTCCGTGGTGTATAACTTGTTTCAAACTATGAAAATTCATGGTGTTATTTTCAAGTTTTCTCTTTTGGTTTTTCCTTGTTCTACATCAGGAGTGAGATAAGGGTTTTGTTTAGCATTGACTTTTTGTGTAGTATGGGTGTGATGTTTATCGGTTTTGATACACTAAATCCATAACTTAGTTTTCAATTATTATTTGTTAGTTATGTATTATTGTACAGAATTTGGAGTCCAGGTGTCCAAATTAGTTTAATTTATATAGGTATTGAATGAGTGCGTCTAATCATTCTTTTGTTTCATATGATATGCGATTCATAATTTCTATATTTCATTTTCATGTTAAATTGTATATTGGAATCAATGTGAAGTTGTTTCCCTAAAATGACGGAATTTGGGACTATTTGTGTATCACAATTCATCAAATGATTGTTTTTGTCATTTTAGTTTCCATCAAATATCCCAAACCAAGAAAACAATCTAGAATTATTTTTAAACATTAGGAAACCTAATTGTTTTTTCACATGTAGGAATTAACCGTACATTAATCTAACACATGATGTTGTCGATATGACCCTAAGTGTGCGTTTTCAATACAAAAGTTTAATTTTAGATTAAAAAACACATCCAATATACATAACCAAGAAAATGAGAACAATTTTTTTTTTTAAACATTAGGACAATGATCAACAATCCATTTTTCACATGTAGGAATTGACCACACATCAATCAAACAGATGATGTGGTCGATATGACCTGATGTGTGTGTTTTCAATACAAAAGTTTCATTTTATTTTAAAACACACATCAAATAGAAAAAACCAAGAAAACAAGCACTGGTTATTTAAAATTTTAGGAAAATGACCCATAATATATTTTTGACATGTAGGAGTCGAATGTCTGTCAATCCAGCACATGATAAAGTCAATATGACTCGAAGTGAGTGTTTTCAATATAATAGTGCAATTTTAGTTTAAAGCACGTATCACATAACCAAAAATGATAAAAAAATATCATATTGTTTTCAAAATTTAAGAAAATTATCCATAATATATTTTTGATATGTAGGAATTAATCGTACATCAATCCAACTTACTATGTGGTATATATGATCTGAAGTGCATTTTTTAATAAAAAAGTGTCCTTTTAGTTTAAAACACATATCAGATATCCAAAACTACGAAAATGAGCTCATATTGTTTTCAAATTTTATGAAAAAAAAATCAATAATATATTTATAACATGTAAAAATTGACCGCATGTTAATCTGAAACATGATGTGGTCTGTATGACTTGAAGTGCAAGTTTTTAATATAGAAGTGTCATATTATTTTAAAACTCATATCACATAGAAAAAACTAACAAAACGTGATCATATTGTTTTCAAAATTCTGGAAAATTATCTATAATTTATTTCTGATGTGTATGAATCAACCACATGTCAATCCAACACACGATGTGGTTGGTATGACTTGATGTTCCTGTTTTCAATATTAAAGTGTCATTTTTTTAAAGAATGTATCACATATCCAAAACCAATAAAATTATATTGGATTGTTTCAAATTTTAATAAAATGATCCATAATATATTTCTAACATGTAGGAATTTCATGAATTTCAATCTAACACACGATATAGTTAGTATGACTCAAAGTATGTTTTTTCAATATAGAAGTGACATTTTAGTTTAAAAATTGTATCACATATCCAAACCTGAGAAAAAAAATCATATTATTTTAAAACATTATGAATTTTTTCCATAATATATTTCTGACATGTTAAAATTGACCACACGTCAATTTCATGCACGATGTGGTCAGTATGACTCAAAGTGTGTGTTTTCAAAATAATTTTCATTTTAGTTTAAAATTCACCTCAAATGATAAAAACCAAGAAACAAAGCATAGATTATTTTTAAAATTTTGTAGAACAATCCATAATTCATTTTCAACATGTTGGAATTGACCTCTAATCAATCTGGCAGGCGAAGTGCTCAGAATGACTTGAAGTGTGCATTTTCAATATAAAAGTGTCATTTTAGTTTAAAATGTGTATCAAATAGACAAACCCCAAAAAACGATCCTGAATTGTTTTAAAACATTAGGAAAATTATTCGCAATTCCTTTTTAATGTGTAAGAATCGATTTCACATCAATCTGACACACAGTGTGGTCAGTGTGGATTGAAGTGTCTGTTTTCAATATAAGTGTCATTTTAGTTTAAATTGTGTCTCACATAGTCAAAAATGATCAAATTATCTTGGATTATTTTCACACATTAGGGGATTGATCCATAGTATATTTATGATGTGTAGTAATCAACTGCATGTAAATCCAACACATGATTAACTGATAAATATCATTAATATATATAGTAGTTAATAATATAATTTATCAAATATGGATTATATAACAATAAAATTCAAATTTTTTTATTTCATTATTTAATGTAATTAATATAAACATTGGTTTTATTATATAAAAATATTTTTATATAGAGTTTGATCGTTGAAATGATTCTTCTAGTTTTGATTTTGTATATGGGTTGTAATTTTTTTGGGTTAATTGTAAATATAACATTATTATAAATATTTTGTATGTACATTTTTAATTGAAATGATAGTGTAATGTGTTATTTGTATTAAAATTTGATTTACTATATATTTCTATTCTTTTTTATGTATTTTAATTGGGTTTGATTTTATAGGTCTCTTGCATGGTTGTTGTAGGGTTGCAGTTGTGTAGTAGCTGAAATGGACTTTATCAATGCTAGATGGCATACTGATAAAGGTCCCCTTTATCATCACTTAATATAGACCTCCTAAAGGGTTCTTTATCAGTGCTTTATCTAGAACTAATAAAGGGCCTCATTATCTGCACTTCCTCTAGCACTGATAAAGGTGCCTCTTATCGGTGCTAGGAAAAGCGCTAATACATGGCACCTTTATCAGTGTTTTTCGTATCACTGGAAAATATTGTGGTATTTTAATATTTCTTATATTGTCAATGCTTTTATGTGTTGATAAAGATCATTATTAGTGTTGTTAAAAGCACATTTTATAGTGGTGTTTGATTTATCCATGTTTCTATAATATTCATACTAAAGGTATACATCGTCTCTATATGATATTTTCTTGTTTATTCATAAATTTTATTGGTAAATGGATAGATTTGACATCCAAATAAAGAGTAACATGGTCCCAACTGATCACATGACTAAGATCCATGTGATAGTTCTTCATTTGAGAGACGTGGAAGACATTATGGACAACACTGAATCTTAGTGGTAAGGTTAATCGATATGCAACCATACCATTCCGTTCCACAATCTCAAATAGTCCAACATACCATGGATCCAACTTCCCTTATTTTCTCAATCATCAAATAACATGTCTCTGTGACACTTTTAAGAAGACATGGTCCCTCATATTGAAATAAAAAGGGCAGAGATGGTGATATATATACAATTTCCAATGGCTTTGAGCTGTTTTGATTTTATTTTGGATCATTTGGATCTTCTCCATACTCTCATGGATTAAACTGGGTCCAATCAGTGAAGTCTGTCATATTTCTACTCAACATAGTGGTGAATGATATAGATTACAAATGGAAATGTCTTTTTTTGTAGGAATCATTCCCATGAACAACAGTGGTAATGTTGCTATCAAATTCTGGCCCTTCTCATCCTTCATGTTGTTTTGGTCTATTTTTATTGGTCTTACAAGGATATTTCATTCAAAAAATTAAAATTCTAGACTATAACTCCATATTTGGATCTCCTGAAATGTGGTTTCATTAAGTGTTGAAGATGGTTTCAACTGAGTATTTGTACCGTTAGAAGCCCTTGCTGCATTGGACATATTGTAATTCCATATTATAACCTGATGTGCATCAACCCAATGGACCTCTATAGGTTTGCTGATGAAATGAATCTTCTGGACTCAATAACTACTAAAAACTCCTTAAATCTCTAGTTTATCATAGCATTGAAAGTATATGTCAGTGTTTCTTCTATACAAAATTTATTCAACTGATCTTGAACGAATTATTATTATATGAGATCCATGATAAAAACTTTGTATTTTTTATGGAATTTATATTGGAATTAATATGAAGATGTGTCCCTCAAATGTGGGATTTTGTTACTATTTGAGTATCATGATTCATCAGATTATTGTTTTTCAAATTTTGGTTTCCATTAATTATGTGCTAAATTGGGTATATGAAGAATATTTTCTTAAATAAAAATAAATATTTTATAGCGTTCTCATTATTCATCATAAATTAAAAAATAGCATATTTTTAGGAATAATATGTAAATACTTTTATATTGAATAATGTGTGTGTTTTTTTGTGTTTAGATCCATCTAATTTATTTTTAAATAAATTGAAAAATAAATATTTAAGAGAAAAAGACAATTCTATATTTTAAAAAGTTTTTGTAAACAAGTTTTAATGTTGTTCTCAACTATGTGAAGACCTTGATTGAAATGTTACGATGCAGAAAAAAATTAATAATTGTCTGCGGGTGGATTGCTTGGAATGAAATGGTCGAAGGACATTAAAAAATAATTAAGGTATAAAGAGGGATCCTATAAATGAGTTTAACACCATGAAATTTATCATCTATCTTATTTATAAATGAGAAAATGGATTCAATGTCTAATTAACATGAGATAAATTGGATGTCAAATAATGAGACAATAAAGTCAATTATGGTATGTTAGGACGAACAATTTACAACTATATTCTAAATACATGCATTATACAATCATAAAGTCCAAATATTTTTTTCAAAATAATATAATATATGTATTTAAAGTTAAAATTAGTGTGATCATATATTTTTTTTGACTAATGAACTATTAATGGTTATTGACATTGTATCTTTTGGAACATTAAAGATTCAAAACTGAATTATAAAATCTTCATGAGTTTTTTTCTCTATCATGTGTGTGAATTTTTTATTATTTTTATTATATTTATTCATTATTCTTTTATTCAAAATCACGAACATTTAAATTCATATCCCAACCTAAATGTGTTAGTGTATATTGGTTATTGGGATCATCCTAAGGTGTGCTGCCTAAATATTTTATCACTATCTTATATGCTATTGCTGGACTATTTTTATTGACCAGTATTCAAACTTATCCCCACCCCTTTTTTATATGTTGTGAATATGGGGTTTCCCATACTAGGTATTCTTAATGGGGATTGACCCCTTTGGATCACGTATATCTTATAAATAAAGGTGAAATTACAACAAAATGTTTTAGTTATAATGTCTAAAATGATCGGTGAGAAAATACAAGTATTTAAGTAGAACGACCTAAATTGATGTTGGTTGACTCATGGGTAAATAAGTTTTCTTTTAATTTTTTATATAATTCTTTTTGTAGTAATATATTTTTTAATTATGTGAGAAATATATTTATAAATTGTTATCTATGAAATTAAAATTATGTGTTTAATGTATAATATTTTTTGAAAATACGACTTAATTTTTATTTTTAAGAATAACTAAGTCTTGGTCACCCCATAAGTTGAACTGCTTATACCAGAAAATATCATCCAGGGGATAAACCCATGACCGTTTATTAAAATTAAAGAAAAGGATAGTAGTCAAGCACCAAAATCCAAAAAAAGAAATCACATGTCATAAAAACCATACCCATCTCCACAACCCTGGTAGTAAGCTTCCTCCACAGTATCTGATTTCCATTCCGAGCTGTCATAATGCTTTAGAACCATAGCATATTTCCTTCGTAGATTCATCCATTCCAAGGATAAGAGCTCATTGTTTCCACCAGAAGACTTAGTGTCCAACAGCTTTGGCAGATAGGAGTAGTCTTTCCTTGACCTATGTCACAGTGGGGCAGTCAAGACTTCTTGAGACCCAGTCATCTTCGTCCTCCCACCCCTCCCACCTTGGACCACATCACTAAAAGAAGGCTTGATCATACCACCACAGTTATCTTTGTCACTCTCAGATCAATCCACCCATTTCCCATGGATGGTCACCACCTGAAAATTATCTTCCCCTCCACTAATCTTTTGGAATTTTCCATTGGTGTAAATCAAAAAAAGCCACCTTGGTTGTTCCATGGACTCATGAATAACCAAATCCCCCTGTTGCACAGCCTTTGATCCATTTCTACCCTCCAGTGAAGGAGACCCATGCTACAATTCAGTCAATGTGATGTACTCCTCCACATTCTTTTGCTCCAACTTCTGGAAATAATTTCTGGTAGCAACTATGAAGCCCGTACCCCCATCATTCACAACCCTTACTTGTGCCCCATTAGCAATATCCAAAACCTCTGAAGGACTACAATCACAGCCAACAACATCCGGCATTCATTCAACCACATTCACTTCTCCATTACACCAAGTCTCATCCTTTTCATTATATAATGTCACACACGCCTCATGCTATAAATCCTTCGCAACTACATTAACACCTACTGGACATCCCATTTTTCCTGAACCAAAAGCATCCTTTGCATTAGCTTGAATCACCCCATCACCCAACATCATATCATGGCAAAGCCTATTGAACACTACAGACACGTCTGGATTTGTGGGGGCCTCAACATAGATCCTCAATGGAATTTCAACCTAGTTCTCCACACCATTAGCAATTCTAGAAACCATACCTCCAACAGACATCAACCTCGGCCCGGGGGGCTCGCCTACCCTCTCCCTCGGGTTAGATTTTCTTCTGTTCATTACCTATATGTGAAACTTCGAAGCCATATACCCCAGATGGTAATAGGTATTGCAGTAGTCTACCCAAGATTCAAAGATCACGGGCTGCCTCCATATGAATTCTTCACCAACGGTAAGCCATACCCAATTGACTGAGGGCTTTACGACATCCACCTCCACACAGAGATGAGGATTTACCGGATGACTTAATGTGGATGTTCGAACATCAGAACAGAGATATCACCCCACCATATTACCAATAATGTGAATAATTGCACGATTTTGGAAAGGAAGAGGAAGCTGAGGAAGACTAACCCATGCCGTAATGGTTGATGGATCACGATTCATGCATAGATCAAATGACTAATGATGGAGTAAGAAACGACATCTGTTGCATCTACGTGGGGCACTAGACCAGGATCGGATCAAATCATATTCTGAGGAAAACCGAATCATGAATTGGCGTTTTTCGAGAATCCCAACAACTGCATGGTCCTATAAATACCACTTACCAAAGATGAAGCGGTCAAAATCATCAACCGGGGTCCTTTACTGATTGGAATGTTCCACCAGCGTTAGATCCAAGTGGCTCGATGCTTCAATAAACTCTGATGGAGAGATCGATAATTGAGGATCACCCTGATGAAGATCAGGAACTTTCAGGCATGAAGAAATCATCGAGAAATCTGGGAGAGATCTAGGGTTTGAGAAAGGAATGAAAGGTTTCCATGTGGTTGGCGGCTATGAGACCCGTTCCTTCGCCTCCCTCCCACCTCCTGGAAGGGGGGGGGAAGTCATCCCCGAGCATCATCTAGGGTTCCAGCGCTGCGATTCTCCATTGCCAACTCCGCAGGACTCTGCAAGTCTCTGTCGCCATCCTAATCCAACTCATGAGTCCAAATATATGTTCATCAAATGTGTTGTTGGGTAACGAGGTATTGGGTTGGACTACCCACTTGCGTGCCGCACGTCCCCAGCAAGGCCCAAGGCGTCCAACCCTTGGGCTTAGGCCAGATCCTAATGGGGTTGAGTGGCCCATGAGTGGTTCTCTAGCATATAGTGTGTGTTGCCTTGCGAAATCATAGATAATTAAATGATCAGATTATATACCATTAATCATCAATACCCCATGAATTAGTGTCAGAGTCATAGTTAATTAAATTATATTTCATTCCACTTAAATGATCAGATTATATACCATTCCTACAATCATATTCTACTATTTTATGTGGGAGTGGTGATTGTGATCAAGATCATGTCAAAGTGTGTTAATAACTAAATTTATCCATAGATATTGAGAAAAGAATACACTGCTTCCTTGTTTGTAATATGACCCTAATAATGACTACATGAACATTTCATTCAAAACATGTGGTGCTCAAATAGTCCATATACTGAGTGAAATAAAATAAGGAATGTTAAAATTGATTTAATAGTGGAAAAAATAAGGATTTATGTAACATAAATTGAAGAGATACAACCATCACTCAACTCCCACCAAAACTTCCTATATCACTTGAATTAGAAAAAAATAATGACCTAAATTATATGAATGAAACTCAGGCTATAAGAACCCCCCAGATTAACCCTATTTTATTTCTCCAAAACCATGGAGTGTTGTAGGTTGATGAGGGAAGAACATAAGGAGAATTTATTGGAATAAAAGTGAAAAAGTGAAAAAGTAAAAGAAAAACAATTGAATCTAGAAAAGGAGAGTAAAATAATAAAATTCAATAGCCAATATTGTGTTTAGGTAGACTCATAAAAGAAAATTCTCCACAACCCCCCATTTCCATTTAATTATATGACCAACATTCTTTTAATTAGAATAATAAAATGAATATTTTACCAATACGGTTTAACTCCCCCTCCATCATTCTCCATGTGGAAAACCCTCATAATCTTCATCAAAGAGTGATAACAGAATAATATTTGAGAATAACTAGTGTCTTGACTTATCTATATTCAATCATAGGGGAAATATGGAGTAACTAGTGGTCTTGATATTGGTGCATAGTGGGTGGAGAGAAATAAGTGCAATCTCTAGACTCAATCAGAATTTGGGTTTCACTAACATGGGTTTTCATCATGGGGTCAGGATTTGTTAAGTTTGTGGTTTAAGTAATACTTGTATGTAGGATTAAGTACTTTTTAAATTGGCTGGTAGATGTGTATTTGGTGAAGACTATTAGGTTTTTAAAGATCATTAAACAACAAAAAATAACAGAAGGTGACAGAACCTGGAGAACTGAAAATGGTTTGTTTCATTCCACTTTGGGAGTGATCTGAGGGTTTTATTAAGCATCGATTCAGTGTGTGGATTGAGTGTGAAGTTTATCAGTTCAGACACACTAAATCCATCACTTATATTTCAATTATTATTTATTGGTTATATATTGTTGGATATAATTTTGGAGTATTGGGATCCAACTTGGTTTAATTTATCCATGTATTGAAGGATTTTGTGAAATCATTCTTTGGTTTCATATGATATCAGATGTTTAATTTCTTCATTTATTTTTTATATTAAACTAAGTATTGGAATCAATGAGATGTTTTGTCCCTCAAATATGGGAATTTTTTACTATTTGAGAATCAAAATTCATCGAATGATTGTCTTCAACATCTTGGGTTCCCTTAATTTTTTTTATTTTTAAAATTATGTGGTAATTTTTGTATATGAAGAACATTTTCTTTAATAAAAAAAAATTTATATCATTCTCATTATTCATAAAAAATTAAAATATTTCATATATTTAAGAATAATATATAAATATTTTTAAATTGAATAGTTTGTTTTTTGGGTCTAGATCCATATAATATATATTTAAATAATTTGATACATAAATATTTTAAAAAATAGACAATGTTACTTTTTGAAGACTTATAAACATTTTTTTATGATTGTTTTCGATATTATGAAAAGCTCGAATCAAATGATATGAAGCAGAAAAGGTATTAATAATTTGATGTGAAACTAGTCTGAGTGGAGAACATAGAATTAATTAATCAAAGGAAATTATAAAGAATAATGTTGTAATGATATATTTAATAATTGATCTAAGAAAATTTTAAAATATAATTGTGTATATGAGATCCTTGATATAATGTTTGTTTTTTTTTCATCGATTTTATATTGGAATTAATGAGAATTTGTGTCCCTCAAATGTGGGAATTTGTGACTATCTGAGTGTCATGATTCATTAAATGATTGTTTTTGACATTTCAGATTCTATTAATTCATTATATTCTTGTTTTAAAAATGGTGTGCCAAATTGTGTATATGAAGAACATTTTCTTAAATAAAAATAAATCTTTATAGCATTCTCATTGTTCATAAAAAATTAAAATATCACATATTTTTAAGAATAATATGTAAATAATTTTAAATATAATAGTGTTTTTTTGGGTTTAGATCCATATGGTTTTTTTAACTAAATTAAAACATAAATAATCAAAATAAAAAGACAATTATATTTTTTTAAAGAATGAATAAACATGTTTTTCTATTATTTTCTACGTTGTGTAAACCTCGAATGAAATGTTATGATACATAAAATATTTAATAATAGTATGTGGGAAGATCGCTTTGAATTAAATGGTTAAAAGATATTAAATAATAATGAAGGTATAAAGAGGGATCCTATAAATGAGTTTAGCACCATGAAATGAATCATTTATATTAAAAATAAAAGATAAAATGGATTTGATGTCCAATTATCATGTGATATATTTGAAGTCAAATAATGAGACAATAAATTCAATTACGGTATGTCAAGAAAAAAATGCTACAACTATATTCTAAATACATGCATTACACATTCCTAAAGGCAAAATATTTTTGTCAAAAAATATAATATTTTTTTAATAGTTATCATTAGTGTGCTCAAAATATCTTTTTATGCCTTTTGACTACTGAAATGTAAATGGTAATTGTCATTGTATCTTTTAGAAAATTAAAGATATCAAAATCAATTATAAAATATTCATGAGTTTGTTTTTTCTATATTATGTGTTCAATAGTTTTATTATTTTTCATAAATTTAGGCATTCTTCTCTTCTTCAAAATCACAAACATTTCAATTCATATCCCAACCTATACATGTTAGTGTATATTGGTTGTCATGTTTGTCTTTAGGTGTGCTGTTTGAAAATTTTATCATGATCTTATATGATGTTTCTAGACTATTTGTATGCAAAAATATTTGAATTTTATCCACATACCTTTATCATATATTGTGAATATGAGGTTTTTCCTTAATAGGGATTCTTAAGGGGGCTTGACCCCTTTAATTATGGTATATCTTATAGGGAATGCTGAATTAAAAAAATATGTTCGTTCTAAAGTCTAAAATGATTTTTGAGAAAAGAAATGTATTTAAGTAGATTTAACTAAATTGATGTTGGTTGAATCATGGGTAAATAAGTTTATCTTAATTTTTTATAGAATTCATTTTTCAATATTTTTTTTAATTATGTGTGAAATATATGAATAAATTGGTATCTATGTAATCAAAATTATCTGTTTAATGTTTAATATTTGTTGAAAATATGATTAAGTTGAAATTATTATTATGTAAATTGGGAATAACTTAACTTCTAAATCCCAATTAAATATAGGTATAACTTAACCTAATGTGTTTAGGCCTGACCTAATAAAATCCATTAATCATCTACACCCCTTGCATTAGTGTCGGGGTCATCATTAATTAAAATATATTTCATTCCACTTCAATGATGAGATCATATACCATTCATACAATCATCTTCCACTATTTGATGTAGTAGTGGTGAGTGTGCTCAAGAACCTCTCAAATTTTGTTAATAACCAACTTTATCCTCAAATATTGATCATATAATACACCTCTTCTGAGTGTGTAATCTAACCCAAATCATGACTTCATCCCGCGTGTTATTCAAAACCTGAGGTGCTAAAATAATTCATATAACAAGTGAAATAGAATAAGAAATGATAAAATTGATTTAATAGTTTAAGAAAGAAGGATTTAAGTAACGTGAAGTGAAGAGAGACAACCATTACTAAACTCCCACAATTCCCTCTATCTCACTTGAATTACAACAAAATATTTACCTAAATTTAATGAATGAAACTAAACTGTAAGAACCCCCGGATAAATCCTCTTTTAGTTCTCCATAACCATAGAGTGTGGGAGGTTTATTAGGGAAGAAAACAAGGTGATTTCAATGAACTAAAAGTGAAAGAAGAATAATTAGAAGGAAAACACTTATATCTAGAAAAATAGAGAATAAAATAATAAAATCCAGTAGCTGACATTATGTTTAGGTAGAATTATAATAGAAAAATCCCCATAAAAACCCTTTAACATTTAATGTGACAACCTACATAATTAAAATAATAAGAATAAAATTAATATTATACCAAGAAGGTTCATCTCCCTGTATATCTTTCTCTACATGGAAAACCCTCATCATCTTTATCAAACAGTGAAAAAATAATCAGCTTTGAGAATAATCAGTGGCACAAATTCTCTACATTGAAGTATAATGGAAATCCAGTGTGCTTGGTGGTCCTTTTATTGGTGTGGATTGGGTAGATAGAAATATGTGAAATCTATATACTCAATCATAATTTGGGTTTCACTAACATGGGTTTTCATCATTGGGTCGATATTTTTTCAGTAGGTGGTTTGAGTCATACTTTTAAGTGGGATTAAGTACATCCTTGGCTGGTAGATGTAACACCCCAAGATTTCATGATATATATTATTTTTAATTTCTTTGATGTCTTCTATTATACACAACACCAATATTATCTTGTACTATACGCAACACTGTTTTAGCTTGCAGTATACGCAACACTATTCTTGGCTCATGTTACACACAATTTCAAGTTCGTTTTGTGGAAATTATTTTACGCAACATTAAGTATATATTTTTTTTAATGTATAAATGAAATATGTTTTGATTATGTTATACACAACACCAAATAGAGCTTTCACTACACGCAACCCTGAATTGGCTTACATTACACGCAATCAAGACCTTCCTCGATAGCGTGTGTAGTACGCAATACCGAGTTTCACTAAACGAGATATTATTATAATATTATTATGAACTAGCTGTTATGAATAGTAATACTCACTTTTTGAAATTTTATAAATTTTATCTTTTAAAATGGAATTCATTTTTGGATTTGGAAAATCGAAATTAGCCTAGGGTGAATTTTTGGTATTTTTCTGAAAACTTTCAATTTTTGATGAATAGTGAAAACACTGGGTTACTATTTAAAACCGGAATTTTTATTTAAATAATTATTTATTTTATTTAAATTTATTTTAGGTAAAAATTGATATATAATACCTATATAATTTCAATTTAATTCATTGGAGTCATTTTATAATAATTTTAGATATATAAAAATTTTATTGAACTTTTCACCGTCTTTTACCCACCTCTTAGGAGAATTTGAAAATTTACAAAAAACATAATTTTACCGCTTCTATGAGTAGAATTTCTAAAATCCGAGAAACACAGTTAATATCAAGGAGTAAAATGTGGTTCAATAAGATAAAAATAATATTTGGTGAATAGTATCTTTTTACTTTTATTTACCACGGTTAAAAGTAAATAGGGTACTTAAGTGTAAAAATGATATTATTATTACTCTAAAACATGTAATAATTCTATTGGATAAGTGTAATTAGACCAAATAAACCTTAGAAATAAAATAATACCCTTTAGGTCTACATGGATTAGATTAGAAGACTTATTATTATTTTATTTAAAGAAGAGTTAAAAGAGTTAAAATCAATGATTAATAACTAAAACTTTTTTAATATAGATTAATACATAAGCTAAATTCGACTATAAATATTCATTATAAATATAAAAATATTTCATACATAATGGTATTTTATTTATAATTTTTAGAAATTAAATAATTTAATTTATTTATGTCACAATGATGATGCAGTAATTACCTTATTAGTGAATTATTAACATAATTGATGTTATAAATACCAAAATAAATGTAATTTGAGACTTTTTATGAATTACACTTATTTTCATGGTTAATATGACATGTTAGTATTGATTAAATTAACTTTGTTATAACTAATCATGCTGTTATGATTTTCCCAAAAATCCATTACCAAATAGTGTCAAAATTGACATAAAATAGTTTTTAAAACAAATATTATATTATTAATTGTTATTTTATTCCTAAAAATTTAATGTTCAGCCAAATTACTTAGATAAGGTTATATATATTAATAATGAACCACTTGGGATTAGTTTTTCTTGTTATAGTAAGTTTATTAACCATATAGTGTAAGAACAAAAGAAGACACGGTAAAAGTTAAATTATTTAACTTAGAGTTTAATCTAAATGATAAGGTTAAAATAGTAAACTAAACTGGTCCAAAACCTATTGGTTGAGAGTATTTCGACCCATCCCCACTTTAGCTTCTAAATAAGTCACTTTGGAGCCATTATAAACTGAATATGACTTTATTATAAAATAATATTTTAAGTTTTTTCTAAAGTTCCCCTCTCCTCCCTTATAAAAGAACACCTCCTCCCTCTTCTCTTAAAACAATTTTGAGCCTTCAAGCTTGAGAAAACCCTAAAAATTTCCCTTCTCAACTTCCCTATAAACATTATAGAGTTTCTTGTTTCTTCAAAAAACCAACTCTAGTGCCTTAAGAGGAAGCTTAAAAGAGGTGCATCGAAGAAGAGGTAATCTCTTCTACCGATTCTTTCAAGTTTTCTTTCCTCTTCAACTTCTTCTTCTTTAGTTGTTTCTTTATAAATTAATAAAATCAGTATCAATAATATACTGATATGTTATTATAAATATGAAACAACCCAATTTCACCTTCTATCCATCCTACGTAAAACGAAATCACCACGCGGGCGTACGTACGGAATACTGTCTTCACGCCGTGGTGTAATCTGTTTTTCCACCACCACTTGGATTGGTATAATTGTGTAAGGAATTAAAATATATATTTATTATAAAATCATGCTTATTATGAGATATTATATCATCCACTCTAATTAAATTCAATAATTATAGGAACGATATCATTGTTCGTGCATACAAACGGATTACCGTCTCCACGACGGGATGAGATTCATTCTCCATGTTAACCATTCAAGAATGATTATAAAGTATATATAATGAATAATAATGAAATATATTACATAATTAAACTACTGGATTTATGTATATATATATATATATGTCATCTACTTACTTCCATTCAAGTTAACAAGGAAATGAAAATAGCGTTCATGCATACGTACGGCCTACTGTCTCCATGAACGGTGTATTTCATTTCATTCAACTATCTACTTTATATATATATATATAATGAATATATATGATATATAAATCATGATTTACATTCTATAAGTAAATAAATCATGATATAAGTAATAATAATATCAAGAAAAACAATTCCAAACATGTAGGATAAATAAAACGATTTTACCCAAAACACTGCTTTAACATGGAATTTACAAAAGAACGAGTAATATAAAGTTATAACTGAATAATATATTATATCATAACAATGAATATGATTCTATAATAAGTAAATTACATTATTTAAATCATTATACAGGAGTTTCAGATATGTACGAAGCATATCGAACCTAAGGTAAGGGATAACTTTTCCAATCTCGTTTTTATCCGAGATTGATTATTCGTAAGTATTTACTAGGGTTATATTTATCATCCATGTCCCTGTTTTATAAAAAAGGTTTCATGAATGTTTAAATTCCTTTTTACCAATTTTATACTTTTACCACATGTTATGGAAGGAATCTTTATTCTATTTCACATACGAGGAACTTTTTGACTTTTCCGACAAAAGTACGAGGAGAATGTTTTTTTAACATATACAGCATGAACAGATTTTTACGGTTTCATAATGCCTTTCATTAATGAATAATACTCTACAAGATTTCATGACTATTTTCAAAAAATTCCCTTTCTTTTAAAATTTCATGGCATTTTGTTAAAAGAAAATGATTTTGAAGAAGAAAGGATATTTTCCTCAAGAATTAATTTCAAGTGTTTTTTCAAAACCATTTTTCCATCTAAGATGACATTATTTCATATGTGTATGTTTCAAGTATAATGTATATATGATTTATATGGGTTCACTTTTCTTATCATGAAATTATATCCATTTTTTTTATATGGATTATTTTATGATGGGATGATGTTTATGAAACCCATTTTATTCTTTGGGTTATGATGAATGATTTATGTTTATGTTGTGGCACACGTAAGAATGATTTCATTATGAGATGGTTGGGACCTATATATCCATCAAATTCATTTGGTAAAGATTTATATCTCATGAGATAGATGTGGCTGGAATGGTAAGTTAATCCGGCTTAGTGATACAGGACTGGAATGAGGAGTGAACTAGATTCAGAAAGGGACTTTGTCCACTAAGATGGTCTTAACAACAATGCCTTGGCTACTATGGAAATCATAACATGTTCTTAATGGTTACCACAACTACATGTTTTAATCCCATGATATTTTATCATGATAAATGTTTCTTTATGATCTATGTCTTACGTACTTCCATGTTTTATTTCATTGCTCAATATTTTGATGTTTAAATATTATGTTCATGTTTTGAAGTTCAAATTTATATGGTTTGTTTTATTTTCTCCATGATTACCCTTACTGAGCATTTTATCTCACCCTTTATATGTTTTCTTTTCCACAGGATATAAAGAAAGGTTTTAGGTAAGAAAAAAAGGAAGATCTTTATGGCAGATGTTGAAGATCTTTCACCATGATTAGAAGATTATGTTTCAAGTTTCCAAAGACACTAAACTATTACGATCCATGAGTGTTGGTTTTTGTTATATTTTAAGTATTTCGCAAAAGTAATGTAATTTCCATGTACGTAAAGTGTGGGTATCTACAGAAGATGTGGCTTCAATGAAGAATTTTATTTGTGGGTTTGTGAAAACTATTATTCTAACTATGTTTTTGATATTCTAGAAGGAGATATTTCCTGATCAGATTTCAGAACCAGTGGAGGTAGTGACATAAGAACTAGGGTTTTATAACCAAGAAGCAACAATGGTTCCATTCAAAGTGGAAATTTTTGTAAGGGAAGGTGGATGAGTTCCAAACACTACATTGTTCACTGGAAGAAGTTGATAGAGTCAGGTTATCAGGGGGTAGTTGGATATTTCTTTGATTGAGCATTGGGCTACCATAACGATCAGAAGGTTGAAGAACCGGATGAACTGGAAAGGGTTTTTAATATCCATTTATAAATATATGGGTGTGAGACACTTTCTCAATGTTGGATGGTTATCATCATGCTTTCGATTGACTATAATGCATATTTTCCATTTTCTCCTAGGCAGTGTTCCAGATTGGGTACTTATAACTCAATTAGGAATTTCTCTTATTCTTATCTTCTTTTAAAGTTATAGTTTTGTTGTGGAGTTAGACTTGTTCCGATCTATGCAGATTTATGGTGTTCTATGTCGAGTGTTCTCTTTCTGTTTTTCTTCAATCCACTTCGGGAGGGAGTGGAGGGTTTTATTGATCATCTATTCTGTGTGTGGGTGGAGTGTGATGTTTCTTAGTTCAGATACACTAATACCATCACTTAATTTTCTATTCTTATCTATTGGTTATGTATTATTGGATAAAATTTTGGATTCAAGGGATCCAACTTGGTTTAATTTATCCAGGTATTGAAAGAGTGTGTCTAATCGTTCTTTGCTTTCATATGAATTCTGATGTTTAATTTCTTCATTTATTTTCCATGTTCAATTGAATATTGGAATCGATGAGTCGTTGTTTCCCCCAACTATGGGAATTTTGGACTATTTGAGTATGATGATTCCTCGAATGATTTTTTTGAACATATTAGTTTCAATTATTTTTTTATTTTTTTTGTTTTTAAAATCATGTGAAAAATTGTGTATATGAAGAAAATTTTCATAAATATAAATAAAAAAGTTTATACCATTTTCATTGTTATTGAAAAATTAAAATATGGCCTTTTAAGAATATTATATAATTTTTTTAATTGAATAGAAGTTTTTAGATCTAGAACAATATAATTTATTTTTAAATAATTTGAGGAAACAATATTTCAAAAAATATACAATGTTACCTTTTTAATGATTTATAAGCATGTTTTGATGATTTTTTTCAACTATATGAAAATTTTGAATGAAATGATTTGAAGAAGAAAAATCTTTAATAATTTTATATGAAACTAGTTTGAGTGGAGCACTTGTAATTAATTTATCAAAGGAAATTATAAAATATAATGGTGTAATGGGAGCTTTAATAATTGATCAAATAAAATTTTAAAAATAATTTCATATAAGATATCCATAATATAATGTTTGGATTTTTCATGAAATTAATATTGGAATTAATGATATTTTGTGACACTAAAATGTTGGAAATTGTGACTATCTGAGTATCATGATTACTCTAATTATTGTTTTGGACACTTTGTTTTCCATTAATTCATTGTCTTCTTATTTTAAAAATGATGTGCTAAATTGTGTATATGAAGAATATTTTATTAAATAAAAATAAATATTTTATAGCATTCTCTTTGTTCTTCAAAAAATAAAGTAACTCATATTAGAAGAATATATAAATATTTTTAAATTGAACACTGTTTTTTTGAGTCTAGGTACATATAATTTATTTTTAAATAAATTTAAACGTAAATATTTAAAAAAATATATTCTATACAAAAACACTATAAAAATGTTTCGATGATAGTTTTCAACTATATAAAAAACTCTAATGAAATGTTATGAAGTAGACAAAACTTTAATAATAGTTTGTGTGGATATCTTAGAATTAAATGGTCTAAAGACATTAAAAAATAATGAAGGTATAATTATTTCTCCTCTAAATGAGTTTAACATCATGAAATATAATATTTATCATATTTACAAATGAAAAATGGATTCGTTGTCCAATTATTATGAGATATATTTGAATCTAATGAATAATACAATAAATTCAATTATGGTAGGCTAGGATAGCAATGTTAAGACTTATATTATAAATCCATGTCTTTCACATTCATAAATTCAAAATATTTGTGTCGAAAAAAATATAGTATAAGTTTTAAATGTTAATATTAGTGGGATCGTAATTTTTTATTTTTTATTTTAATAGAATCAATATATTTATACTTTTTGACTCTTAAACTATAAATTGTTATCGTCATAGTATCTTATGGAACCTTAAAGATTCAGGAATAAATTATAAAATCATCATGAGTTTGTTTTTTCTTTATCACGTGAGTAAATGTCTTATTATTTTTATAACATATATGCATTCTTCTCTTATTCAAAATAAAAAATCTCTCAATTAATGTCCCAAACTAAATGTGTCGGTTTATATTGGTTATCGTGTTCACCCTTGGGGGTGTTTTCTAACTATTTTTTATTATATTTTATCATTTTTCTTACCAATTTTTGAAAATTAAACCCAACCCCTTATTATATGTTGGGAATATCAGTTTGTCCCTTTCTAGGGATGATTAATGTTATTAAACTCCATTGGATCAGTTATATCTTATAGGGTAAGATTAAACGACAAAAAATTTCCTCATTTTCAATTATGAAATGATTGGTGAGAAAAGACATGAATTTAAGTTGACTGTCCCAAATTGATGTTGGTTGACTCATGGGTATATAATTTTTATTTTAATTTTTTACAGTATTCTTTTTGTGATAATATATTTTTTAATTACGTGAGAAATAAATGTGTAAATTTATTTCTATGTAATTAAAATTATGTGTTTAGGGTTTAATATTTGTTGAAAATATGTCTTATTTTTTTACTTTTAAGAATAATGAAGTCCGGGTCACCACGCAAGTCAAACTACTTATAATGTAAATAGTACATAGATAATTTATTTTAAATCCACATTATATATGGGCATAAATGAAACAAATTTATTTAGGTCTAATCTAGAAAAATCCATAAATCATCTATACCCCTTGCATCTTGCATTAGTTGGTATCAAAGATTCAGTTGATGTGATAGATAAACCATCCTTTCATTTTATTATCCCTTTATACTTTAACCTTATTTATCTCTTATTTTAACTTACCAATTAAACAATGTATTTTATTTATTTGAAAAGACTTATAATTTATTGTTGTTATGAATTATTTTAAAAAAATACTATATAACTAATTATTTACACTTTAAAATTTTATTCAACACAAGTAATTCATTTCATCAAAATTAAATTAGATGAATGGAAAAAATTGAAGATGAAAACTCAGAAGATACTTTCTTTTCAACATATTTTGTTTTACAATGTTTAGAAAATTTAGTTTATCAGGGATTAAAAAATAAAATAAGAAAAACATTAGATATTATTCTACTCACATTGTTTTATCCTCTTCATTATTAGCACATTCAATTTTATATTTCTTTAAAATCATTCACCCTTTTCAATTTCTTAATATCTATGTTTCAATATTTAGATATTTTTTCATAAATCAATTTCTAACCAAACAATTGATTTTAGCCAACACACCATACTAAGTACTTTATTTTCATATTTCACCATTGTTGCCACCCAAGTGTTTGGTGATCAACCAAAAGATGATTTGTATACATTAAATTAAATAAAACTATAACAAATTATATATTATCCATTCTTAGCCTATTTTAATAATATATTGACATCTATGTTTAATTGGTACCACAAGTACCAATCAATATATTTATGACTTCTCATATGATGAACCAACTGTATGAATCTTAGATCCTACTTGGTTTAATTATCCGAGTATTGAAATTATGTGTAATTGTTTCTTGGTTTTATATGATTTTTGATGTATAATTTATTCCTTTCATTTTCATGTTCAATTAATCTTGAAAGAATTATTTCTATATTAGATCCCTGATATAATACTTGAATCTCTCATGGACCTTGGTATGAGATCAATTATAATTTTTCTATCAAATATAATAATTTTTTACTTTTTGAGTATCAGAATCCTTTCAATAATTTGATTGGATTAGGAAACATAAATATTTAACCAATCTAATGTTGTCATATTTTGGTTTCAATTAGTTCTTTATTTTTTATTTCGAATAATTTTAGCTAAATGGTGTGAATGAAGGGTATTTTTTAAAATAAATATAAAAATTTCATATGATTATCCTTATCCATTAAAAACTAAAACATGACATATTTTTAGGAATCATATATAAATATTATTATATTGATTTCGTTACCTTTCCTTGTTAATTCCCTTCTCAGGATGGTTATGAATATAAGAATTACCCTTAAAGCACAGTAGTGTTGAGAATGCTGAAAGTTACTCTCATTATTTTTATCCCAAAGGAATAACATAGTGGCTAACCTAGGTTTCTCTATAGGTGGTTACTCAATTAATCATTCATTATGGAATTCATCACTTTTTTGGGGATATTTTCTAGATTAATTAAGATGAAAAAAATAATGGAGGAATGAAGTTTTTTATATTATCAATTGGATAAAGTAAATTGAATAAGATAAAATAAAATATAGAAAATAAAATAAATAATAAATAAAATAAATTTTAGATGGATAAATGATCGATCCAATTGATGAGTTTAGAGTCATTATCATTGTAAATTAAATTATATTTAATTCCAATTAAATGATCTGATTATATATAGTTCCTCTAACTATATTCCTCTATTTGATGCATAATTAGTGAGCACACTCAAGATCCACTAAATGTGTGTTAACATACTACTTTATCCTTAGAGAGTGTGTGTAGAAATCACCTCTCTTAAGTTCATAATCAAACCCAACTCTAGAAAACACATTGTGTTCCATTCAAAACCTATGGTGATGAAATAATATATATAATGAGTACAATAGAAGAAGGGATGTTAAAATTGGTTTAATAGTGGAAAAATAAGGATTTATTTAATGTGAAGCGAAGAGTGACAAACATCACTCATCTCACTTATCACTCACTCCCTTACAATAATTATAAAAGAATAATGACAAAAATTAATTGAATAAAACTAGGGCTACTAGAACCTCCCCCTTGGATCAACCCCCTTTTAGTTCTCCATAACCATAGAGCATGAGAGGTTGATGAGGTAAGAATAGAAGGTCATTTTAGTGGAAGTGTAACATCCCATTACTAGAATTGAGGATCTTCTAACCATTTTTTAGTTATCTCTTGTTTTTTGGATTATCTTGGGTTGTTTTTTGGTGAATTTCGGAGTTTTTTAAAGGTTTATGGACCTATTCATGGCTGGAGCACGGTTAGTGAAAACCATGTGGGTCATCCTAGGAAACAGTGAACCTTGTGTTTGAGTTTTGAAGGTGGGAACATGATTAAGCACACGGTTAGTGTAAACTATGGGTCTTAACCCCCAAAACATGTGGTTTGGTATAGTATATATTGCATGTTTGGCACATAATTTGGAAAACCCTACGAACAAACCAAGAAACTATTTATGGTGGCCTGGGAGGGCATGCATGGTTGGTGCATGATTTTTCAAACCGTGTGGCCAAACCATGAATCTTACTCTAATATCCCAATAATAGGTGTATAGTTTTTCTAGTTTTATGGCCAAACCATGTGATGAGAATTATATTCCTTAGTTTTTTCAATTTAATTTGGATACCCTCATTTTATATTCTAAACTCATCATAATTTATTGTAACTCAACCCTCTTGATTTTGAAGGCTCTCTTAAGGTGACTTTATCTCATCATACCTCTTCTCTTATCATATCAATGTGCCAATGGATGTATTGAATTCTTTATGGTAAGTGTAATATCTTTGGTTGTGAATTATCCTTTCTTCCTCTGTCACTTTCTTTGAGAGTAGTGGAACCTCATGTCATTGATGGATCAAGATCTTTCTTTGTTGGGTTGTGGAACTGGAATTCTACCTTGATCATTTAATATTTTGACTCTTCTTTTGTATTTCATGTTGGTTGTTGAAAATAATGAATTGTGGTAGGTGGTTTCATATGAAAATCTCTATCAATTGAAAACCTTGAAATTTTTCTATTTGAATTAGATTTTCAATTTATTTCTACATCTTGATTTTATTCTCTTGATAAAAGATTTTGAAATGGCATGGAGTGTGTGATGAAATCCTTTAAAAATGGATTTTGAAATTAAATTATTTATTTCTAGAAAAATTTCTTTAAAATTAATGATGTTTTCAATCATGATTTTGATGAGATTAAATTGTATGAAATAAATTTTGATTTCCAATGAAATAATTTTATTTGAATGGAATAGTATTTGATAAAACCATTTTATGTTTGTTCTAAAATGAAATATAATATTATGAAAATTTAACTTAGGGATGATTTAAATGATTTTTTAAAAGGATTTGATATATTTTGAAATGAATAATTACCCCTTATAAGTTGATTTAGTTTTAATCACATGAGTGGATGGTTAGTTATGAGCAGGATATGCACACGAGGTAAAACTGATTACCTAAGAATGATTTGATATGGAAAATGATACTAAAACTACTTAAGGGTAGGGAGTTTGTTCTTTAGGATTGATTCCTATTCCCCATGAGAATAATACCTAGGGATGTGTTCACACTAGGAGCTATATTTCATTGATATTGTGTAGAACCTCATGACTCAAGATAACTAATCCTCAAGGCTTATAACCATGTTAATATGATTGAAAATAATGATTACATGTCAATGATTATGAAATGAGTTATTATGATTATCATAATAAAATAGTTCATTCATGACTGTTTCGATGAAGATGTTTATTTATGCCTAATTTTCAGAAAATTCACTTTTATACTAGTTTTATACATTCCCTTTAAAGGTTTTGAAAATCATGTTATGATTTCAAATGAGAAATGCTTTACATGCCATTTTTTACTTTAAATTTATCATATTTGGGTTATTGGTTATATATTTCTTATGAAATGATTGGTTTGATCCTACTGGGATTTACTGCTCATAACCTACCTTTTCCTTTATGTGTTTTAAGATTTTTTTTATGCCAGGTCCAAGAAAAGGGAAATCACCACTCTAAGGTGGTGGATGTTCTTGATCAGCAGACCATGAGAGTTGGATGTTAATGGTGTAACATGTGATCCACTTGTCACATAGAGAGGCTAGGACGATTTTTGGATGGTCTCTTCTGATGAATTGGTTTATAATTCCTATTTTTGAGACTTGTATTTGTTTGATTTTGGTTTTATCCCATGTGGATTGTCTATCATACTGAAAGATTATCTTTTTTATCTGCTACTTTGTCTTGACAGATTTCACTTCACTAGTGCCTGGGGATATGGAATGCCCATCAAGCTATGTTGGGATTGATTCAGAAACTGTTTTTGTGGGTTATATGGATCTTTTCATGAAAAAAGAGTATCAATGGTAGTAATGCCTCTTCGTTGATGTTGGCATACAATTTGATATATCTTGGTAGACATGAGACAAGATTTTTGGGATTTAAGGGTTAGGTTACAAGCAAGTTCTTGGATAGATATCATTGTAATGAGTCTTGAGTTACCATGGTATATTGGGAAAAACTATCTTTGAGGATTTGTTTGATATAATATTCGACTTTTTCTAAAGATCTGATTTGAGACTTTTGTTTTCTAGTTGAATTACGATTGATCGAGTTGATGATCTTGTGTATCTTGATTGATGTTTTACTTATTATTTGTTGATGATGTGTAATACCATGACCCCAAAAAGACGTTTGAACCAAACCTATGAAGAATATTCCAATAAAACATAAAAAGTGAACCCTCTAGTTAATTAAAACCTTGTGAAAGTTGTTGGGAATGCGGTCCAAGCTCTAAGGTAGATGGTTGCACCTATTCCCATTCTAGAAGTATAGGTTGGGCCGTGAAGGGAAAGTTTCATAGATCATTCTAGGATTTTATTCATTTTAATCCACTCTCTTTACTAGGTACCAATGATCCTTAAGAGGCATAGGATTGGTTGAAGAATTTCGATTAACTCTTTCAGTTCTTGGATACACCTGAATATGTTAAGGTTAAATTTTCTTCCTTCAAGATTGAAGGGCCAAGTAGAAGTTAGTGGGACTCGATAGTTCATATGGAGAAGAATGTGGGGTTAAATGGAAAGACATTAGGATACTTTTCATGAAATAGTTATATCCAGAATCATTCTTGTTTCATAAGTATACATATTTCCTTCAACTCGAGAAAGGTGATCGAACTATGACCTCGTATGCTAACAACTCCACTTATCTTGTTTATTTATCACTTGAGGTGGTATCAAATTATAAATTGAAATCCTGAAGGTTTGAGATGTGTCTTCAACAAGATATCCAATATTAGGTTTTCCTACCCAAACTCCCCTCATATGTGGATGTAATAGATAGAGATTTGATGGTGTTACTTGACTTGGATGGTAATTCAGGTTTAATGGAAGTTCCTCCTACTTCCAGTGGAAAACTAAGTGGTGCCTTTAAAGGGAAGAGGAATTGGGATAAATGTTATGGTAGAAACCAAAGTGGTGGATAATACTAATAACATAATTTCTCTATATGTTCTATAGTTTCTTGAAAGGGACCATTGACTTGTTTCCAATGTGGAAAAGTTGGTAAATCGAAGTGTGATTTCATGGAGGTGCTGAAGATCTAAAGCTCCTATTGATGGTTAGATCACTTATAGATTTTTTCCTTGTTTTTACTACTCATTGTAGTGGAATGAGATTAAAATCACAAAGAGGCTATGTGGAGTAGTCAAATGCTTCAAGAATAATGGGGTTTAAGCCATAGGAATTAGAAATAAAGCTTCTTCATGCAGTGGATGAGTCTATTTTAGAAATTGATGTGAGTCCTGCCAGAGTGAGAGGTACCATTATTATTTATTCAATGTCAGTGGCTTATTTTTTTGATATTGGTGGCTCTAATTCTTTTAAATCTACCCTAATTTTACAATTATAAAATTTTTCTACGGTTCTTTGAATAAATTACAAGAGGTGGAAGTATATATTAATAAATTAGTGTAATTTCTAATTAGAAATGATAAATCTAGGGTTTGAAGGTTGAAAATGTGTTTAAGAGTTGAAAAAAGTACCTTGTATATGATATATGAGATTGGTTAATTAATTAAAGAGGGATTATTTAAAAATAGGTGGTTACCATCATAGTCTTTATTTGAAATATACTAAGGAATAAAAATTCATGGAGTCTGTTTATATCAGCACTATCATATTTTGTTCTATAAATGAGAAATAGATGGAGAAATTTTCATTATTATCAAGATCAGTGTTCAAAATAAAAATGATTTGAGAGATATCATATTTCATTATGTTTCATATAAATCAGAACTAGGGATATATCATTGTCTCTAATGATAAATATATGGAGGAATTACTAATGAAATTTCAAATGAATGAATGAAATTATATTTATGAATCGATTGTAGTTTTAACCACGATTAGAAAGCATGAAGAAGGAAGAGTCATTGATACTATGCTCTGTCAGAAAATGATTAGATGTTTATCATAGCTAAAATTAATGAGTTTGGAAATAAATTTTGATACATTCTTGGTATATTTATTTCAGATTAGTCTAAAGGAAGAACACCTCATTGATGTGAAGTTAATTATGAGGTACATTCAAGCCACAATAGACTATGGATTGGGGTATTATATAGGGAATAATCATAGATTATATGTTTATTTTGATATAGATTGGGATATAAAACATTAGGATATAATTTCCCCAATTAAAGAAAATACATTAACTAGGAGAAAGGGCATTGGATTGATTAGTAAAAAGTAAGAGAGAACATATATTAGGATTATTTAATTAGAGAAAATTGAAGCTATAAAAGTATGTAGCAATCTATTGTGATTGAATATAAAACTAAAAAAACTTAGTTAAGATGTAAATATTTCAATGTAGACTCATTGTTACAATAAGTGCGAGATTAAAATAAAAAATAATCTGAACTAGTTTTTCTAAAAAAAGCACATTGATACTCGTTATTATTTTATTAAATGAAAAAGTGGTGAAAGGAGTGATACAGATATATTAGGTGAACATAAATCAATAATTGGGGAATATTTTCATAAAGCATATTCACCCTATAAAAATTGAGAAACATAGGATGAACCTCAATGTTGAACCACTTTCGTTGGCATGAGGAGGTTTAAGAAAACCCCTCTCTTAAAATATATTTAATTTTTCATATGGTTGTTCTTATTCAGATGGATGATACCCTTAACTTTTATTACCATTGAATGAGAATTAAAATATATGTGAAATTTAGGATCTCAAGGACTTCAGTGAGAGAAGGAATTCTCATATCAAGGGGGAATCTACCCTTGAATGGTAGCTTTCGAAATGAAATAAAGTAGTAGATATATAAAGATGATAAATTTAGTTGAAGATGGGATGATTAAAATAGATTACTTCGGGTTTATAGAAGATTTAATCATATTCCATAGAGAATTATTCTTATAGGAAATCCTGGAATTCTTCTTTGATATCTTCTTTTACACTAAACATTTCTCACATAGACTTAGAGTGAAGGAAGAGTTGTTTTTATACATGTGAGATATTATAAAATTGAGTTTCATTAATGAACCCTTAGATTTCAAATAATCTAAAATTCGGAGAATGATGGAACCAATGTTATCACTGGTTGATATTATTATATCAATGATAGAATTCTCAACACATGATGTTTGAATTGTTCTTATGGGATCACTGATGTAGATTGAATCTCGCAATTATAAAAGTTTTTTGTTTTTAAGAAATATATGTTTGGTAGTTTGAATGTGATTAATAAATCATCAGAGATTCTTATATGGGATTAGAGAAGATTTTAAGTATTCTCTAAAAAAGGGATACAATAAAGGTTCAATCACTATGGTTTTACCATTAAGTGGGATATATAGAAGTAATATTTTATAATTGATCATCAGTCAAGTTTTAATATGGATTATCATGTTGTAGAAAAGTTTTTTACATTATAGAGGCGAACCTATTAAATCTCGGTGATATAATGTCTAGGATAGTCAAAGTGAACTCACCACAAGTACTCCAGTTACACTAAAATGACATCACATATATGATTAAAGTGTTAGATTATAAGAAATTTCACTACACAATGTTTTTTCATTATAATTTTTTTTAGTTTTTGTTTTTATTGGATGATTGGATCACTTCATAAGTTATTTATCACAATATAATAACATGAGATCTAGGAAGGATAAAGTCATAGAATAGTTTTTTTATACTGTGAGGTGTTTGATTTTTCAAGATATGAATAAAATCATGGTTGGTTGAAGGTGAGATTATTTTATTAGGGTAGTGTTTCTCACACAATAAGGGATCCATGTTTTGATGAGAATCAATGATATCACACCATGATTCAATTAGTTTTTAAATGAGATTCTTTATTTATTTTGTATGTCTTAACATGACATGAATATTTTTCACACCCGTGGTGTCATTTTAGATAAATATTTAATTATATTATTATTTTTATTATTATATTTCATTTTTGGTACATTTATATTCAGAAAATTTTTAAAAAGGGGGGATGTTTCATATTGAACAGTTATTGAATAGTTATATCAAACCCTGTAAAAGATAGTAAAAACTAAAATTTATTATTAGAGGTGATTTTTATGGTTTGTAACTAGTATATATAACCATGCATCCAAACCGTGTGACTGCCTAGGTGTGTCCAGTAGTACTTGAATGACTTGTGTAAGGTTTAAAAAACCGTGTGTATAATCCCATATTCTAAAAAATTTGATTTCCCAAATACCCCCTGTATGTTTAGATACCCCTAACCCACCTTTTTCTATACATTTTAACTTCTCCATCCCTCCTCTTTCACAATTCCATCCCCCTATCTCACATGTATTGGATTTAGGTGGGATTTACCCAATATCATCAAGGTAACATCATGTAAGTGAATTTCCTCCCTTCATTTTGGTTATTTCTCCTATCCTCTTCAGTGTTACTCATCCCCTATGATCATTGGGCCAAGTATTTCTTTTTGAATTTTGATGGTGTGACTTATGATATATAGGATATTCCCTTAACTTATAGGGGTATTTACTATATCAAACTAATGTATTTGAGTTTGTTATTAACAGTTTCACTAGAATATAATAGGTTGTTTCATATGTTTCGTTATTTTTATCAACCTTCAGTGCCTACTTTTTCTAAAAAACTGTTATATTTATTTAAAATCATGTGATAAAAATTATAGAAGTTATTATATGTGGTATTATGGTTGGAAAATACATTCATAATCATCTAAAATAAAATTATTTTTTTAAATAATACTTTGTAAATGGAATGAATTATGGTTACAAATAATGTATTTTATAAAAGCCCCCTTATGATAGAAATTTTTTTGTTAATGGAATTTTAGAATCATAAAAAGGTGAAAAGTAAAAGGGAATAAGGGTATCTAGGTGGGAAGATTAGAATTAAAACCCACTTTAGGCTAAAACACACCAACTACAAATACAATATTTGGACAACGATCTCATGACATCGTTAGATGGACGTCGCCACCTCGCTAGGCGAAGACATGCACTCCTTGAAAGTTAGTTATATATTGTGATTTTATATAATGATCACCTTGATACTTGTAAAATGAAATGTTCACTTATAATCATACAGACATTACTTTTTTGGTTTTATGGGTCACAATATGGTATGGGTATTCTAGGGTTCTCTTGAACATAATTACCCTAGGGAACTCCCATGAAGCTTATTTATAACTTTGTTTCATGGAATTTACATTCTTTTCAAATTTTTGAAAGCAAGATTTTTGTTTTACCTAAATTTGATACTTTAAACAACTATGTTCATATAGTATATGTTCATACTAGAATTATTGTATTTATATAATAATGGTTTTTTATGAAACACTTTATGGGATGCTTCTGGGATAGTTGTTTTAATATCCTACACACACTAAATGGGTGTATATTAACTATATTTTGATAGATATGGGTGATTCTACATATAACAGGTGGATCAAAATGTAATTTTTTACAAGGTTTAATTTTATAGTAGTGGAAACCCTAGGTTGTCTCAAGAGAGGAGTGCTCAAAATTCCGTTGTCACAAAAATGGGTGTTTCTAAATTGTTTTATTTTAGATTTAAGAAAAATTAAGGATGGAAAGTATATTAAATTAATGATGATAAATAAAGTGATGGGTTTAGAATTTTACTTCTAGATATAATTCTATCATAGTATTTAAATAGTTTTACTTCTCTTTTATCAATTAAAGAATAAATATTCATTAAATTTTTTTCAATCACCTTTGGTTGAATGTTAATTTAGATAATTATCAAAAATTGACTATTTCGTGGTCACACACCCTTTTAGTGTGTGTGAAAGGTTAGTAAACCACATTAAAATACCATGATAGCTTAGAAATAAAGTTAATGTGTTCCTAGGAATTCAAAACGTAACTCAATGAAACCACACACATAACATAAATTTCTAGAAACTCACAAAATAACAATGATTATTTCCTTGATAAAATATATACTAGGTGGAGAGAAAATATAAATTACCAAACATAATAATAAATAAATAACATATACTAAACTATAAACATAATCATATGAAAAGTATGGAACAACCACTAGAAAATAAATTCAATCAAAAACAGAGAGTTTCATTCATTAATTGAAAGAATTAATCATTATAATAGATCTTATTACCTTACTCGATCACTCGAGTTTTACCCATCATTTAAAGTGGTAACAGAGATAAATGAGTAAATAGAATGCATTACATAACCTAATAACATAGGAAAAAAAATCAAAAAATAAAAAACTAGGGCAAACAACAATCAAACTCGATCCTCCCCTCCCCCATTATAGACCCTCATCTTACATATTATTTAGTAATGTTTAATCTTATGAGATTATTTCCCATTTTAATCTTGGACATCTTTTCCTTTTATTTAGGTCCTCAAATATGAAAAAAAATCCATTTGTTCAAGTTAGAGTATCTATATTTTAGTCAAAAATATAAATAATGGAATTTGATTGATTTTATTATATGTATTAGACCTAGAAGACAATGGTTGGATTTCATGGATTCAAATGTTGTATACTGGGGAGTTAGATTAGTGTAAGATATTTATTCAATGGTTCTACTAAAACCATCTATCTAGTGGTAGATTTTTCAATGAAACTAACATCTACGTTGATAATGAAGTCTACATGTCCTTTATAAAATTCTATATGGATAAATCTAGAGTTAATGGGTACTTTAAAAGTTAACTCTATGTCATTTTTAGTAACCCCATCAACTCTCCAAAAAAACTACATATTTGATTGTGGTTTATTCATGGAATGTTTTATAACCCCCCCCCCCCAATTACTTAAAATTGAATATATGTTGACTTATTAGTGTCAGTATATATAAATATATAGCTTATTAATTTTTTTGTTGGTTCCTTAATAAATAACTACCAAACCATTGTTTATTGGTGGTTTTTAATAACTACTTATAATAAATCTCTAATTTCACTTGTTGTCGCCCCATACTTTGTCCTCCCCTAAATCTCAACTTGATGATGCCCCACCCCTTGATCTCATAGCTTAATTCTATCCTCCCCTATATGGAGATCTATTATTCCCTTGATTCTAGCCATAACACCATCCTTACCCCCCTTGTTCCCAACTCCAACACATAATGATTCCCTCTGTTCCCCACACCATCAACCCTAGTATATATATTTCTTACTCATTTTCATAATTATTGTTTCCTATTATGTGTATAGGCTTGTGTTATTAGTTAATTGTTTCATAATATTTTATTTTAGTTCATGTTATGTAATACTAAATATAAAAATTATATTCTCATGATATTTAAGCTATTTATATGAATCATCATTTTCCATTTAATATTATTGTTTGATGAGAATGTCTTGCAAGATTGTGTTATTGTGTTATGCCACTATCAACTTCCCATATACATAGTTCACTTATTATGTATTCATTCATTAATTTTTTTAGTATAAAATTAGTTTTCATAATTATTAATTTCAGAAATAATAACCACATCAACTATATTCTATCATTTATTCATCGATTGGTATTGTTTTTTTGTAAGTACGAAAAATATTAAGTGTGTGGGTGTGATTGTGAAATGATTCAATCTACTTATTTATTCTCATATAATTTTTTTTATTTTAAAATATATCTTAAATATAAAATTTTATTATATATTACAATATATTTTGATTTTATATTTTTCCATTATTTTCCTAAGGGTGTTTTACTAATCATATATAATATTTTAAACATGTTTTCATTTCAAAAAAATGTTGTATATAATTTTTATAGTTATTTTTCAACCATATAAAAATGGATAAAATTTGAGTTACTTTATATTGAAATACACCTCAGTATCTTAAAGGTTAGGAGAAATTTATAAATTTTGAAATTAAATTAATCTATTGTTAAAATAATTGATTGTCCATGTCCTACTTGTAATTTTAGATAATGGTTGAAAAGAGATGATGTTTATGAAAATTTGATATTAAAATTATTTCATATTATATATGTACAATGGATTAGGCAAGGTTAATCAACTATTACATAATATTAGATCATTTTCCAAAATCATAATCATCAATCTACTTCTCCAGTAGTAGAGAATGAAATTTACAACTTAATTATTGATGATCTGGGCACATCAGTACAACAAGAGGAAGTTAATAACATGTTAGTAGATTATAATTTTAATTTTTTGGAAATTAATTTAGGGGAAAAATAATTGATAAATCAAATGAGTTTTATGAACTTTTATAATATGGAAATCCAATGTTTTATGTGGGATGAAAAAAATATTCAATGTTATTTTTTATACTGAAATTTTACCATATCAAGTGTTTTTGTAGAATAAGAAATAATGTAATGTTGATTATATTAGAGTTTTTGTATAATTATTTTTATAAATCTAAATCTCTTAAATAATTTTATATGATAAATATAGTTATTAAAAATTTTGTTCTAAAATATACTAAGATACATTCATATCCCAATGATTATAAGTTATATTGGAAAGAATATTGAGACAAAGAGGATTATAAAAGATTTCATTGTTGTATATGGAAATCAATGAATAATGATTCAAGGATGGATGAACATAATACTATAAATAAGAAGATAACTATAAATCATGTGATTGTTTTACATTAAATTCCTATAAAATTATGATTATATAAAATATTTATATCAATTAAAACCACTGAGAAAGTGATGTGGAATTCCATGAAAAACAACAATGATGCATTTATTCCTCATCCAAGAGGTTCACCAGGAAATATTTTGATTCATTATATCCAAATTTCTAAAACCCCCTTACAAATTTACATTTGGGATTGTATACAGATAGATTTAATCTATTCATGAGTTTAAATAATTGTTAAATAATTTGAGAAGTTTTTTCTATACCTTACAATATTCATTAATGTATGTTTATAAAATAGATTTTCTCTATAATTTTGATGATTATTCTAGGAAAAAATGCCTAAAAGTGATATCAATGTATAGATTCATCCAGTTATATGTGAATCAAAAACGTTATGGGACAATGGTATGGATGAATATGATGCATCAACTTATAATTTTTTTTAAATGTACGGTACTCTAGAATTTGTTTGGTTGGAATACTCACACTGGTCTAACATGTCAATATTTTAACATTGATTCCAACTCTAAAAGGATGATTTATAGTAGAAAATTCTGTTTTTTTTGTTATAATTAATTATTATATGAATCTCATAGATTTTTAAATAACAAGTCATGATTTTTTTTGACAAAGCAATTTGATCTGCAAAAAAAATTTAACTAGGTTAAATTTTTTGAAAAAATTATCAAGTAGAATTTATGAAATTATATTAGTTTAAAAATGGTGGGAAAATATATTTTACTATATCATATAGTATTTGAACATTACAATAAAATAAAATAAAACATTTTTAAAACTTTTTAATTGAAACGGTAGAAGATACAACATAATCGTGATGTTATGAACATTTAGAAAAATATGTGTATTAATGTGAATTTTAAAATTATTAATGAGGAGGAAAATTTAAAGGATTATCATAATTCATTTAAATACTTATAATAAATGAATATAAATAATTAACTATTGGAAAATTAGATAGGTATGTATCCTAAAACATATTTTGTATTTAAAAGAAATGAAAAAGATGAGTTCCGTGAAAGACATAAAAATGGTAAAGTATCTAATTGATATTATATTAACATTTTACCAAGATATGAATTAAAATATCATATGTTACATGAACAAAATCCATAACCCACATATTTTGATGGAGTAGATTCTACCATTGGAATTGTGTAACTTGTTTCCAAATAAAATAATAGAATTAATAATTGAGTTTTTTATGATCTTTATATAACTATTTGAGAACAAATTAACCCTGTAAGAGATTGAAAAATTACAGGATTGAATTTTGAGGACACTTTTTCACATAGATATTATATTTACCATATTATTTTCCCTAATTATACTTCATTTGATAGTTAATTTGGTTGAGGAAGATAAATTTAGAGGACTCTTACTCTCTTGATGGGTGTATCCCATAGATTGGAATTATATTTTCAATTTTCATCTATATTAAATTATGTTTTTAAAACTTATTAAATATATGTTTATTTTGGGTTGATTACTTGGGTTACTTTTTCCTTTGAAGTATTATGTGAAGATAAAATCTTAAACACATGGTTATATTGATAAAGGTTACTTGGATGAAAAATTTCTCATGTGATGTTTTAGTTATTTAGATGATTTTGAGAAAAGATTCAATTGAATTGGATATGATGATGATAACCCAAATAATATTCCGTCCTTATGTAAATGAAAATTATTTGTAACCATAGGTTATCTAGTTCCAAATAAATCATCATTTTCACAAAATCATATGGAGTTTATAAAAAATGTTTTTTATATTAAATAGTGATATCAAAGAATCTTTCATTAAAGAGATGAAAACACAAACAAAGATATAACTTTATAGTAAAAATCATAGTGAGAATAAAATCACAAAAGTTTTTAATAAAGATATTATTGAAATATTTTCATGTAGTGTAAGTTCATAATCAATTTTTTATTTAAAATATATCGACAAATATCATTTGTTAATACTATTTTTATCTATTTTTATCGATCATGGACATTGATAATTAATTTCAAATGTACAATGATTTGAAATATTCATCTCAGGGGTATTTGAAGTAGTCTAGTAGATTCAACGCAAATAAAATTAATGGTTTTTTTTTATCGAACATCTTACTATGAGGAATGTGTGAAAACACAAAACAATGGAATATTTACAAAATTCAAAGACTTGGCTTATTATGGACTATTTATCAACATTATCAAATTAAATTATATGGTACATTTATTTATTGAGTAATTCAAATTCAAGTGGTTCAATATTCATAGTGTTGGGGTGAAAAATTCATGGTAGTTTATATATGTACACATAAATTATTTTATTGATAAGAGTGAGCATAGGGATCATGATCCATAGATTTTTCCCTAACAAGATAAAATGATATATTTTGGTGATGATGGATTTGATTAAGGGTGGAACATTGTAGTCCATGTCAATTTGAGATACTTGTATGATATGGTAGATGATGTTAAAGAATTATTTACTTATTGTGAACCCAAAAATAGGAATTCCTTGATCTGTTTTTTCAAGATAACTTTGAAACTTTTAGTCTCACAAAAGAGGGTGAATATTTTGAAATCAAGTAAATGGTGGATAATAATAATCAATTAATAATAAAATCATTATATGTTCATTCCTCTTTTTACTTAGAAAATAATATTCTGTTTACTATTAAAAAATATTGATTCATTCTTTAATATATCTTAGATCATGAATAATGTTTTCACTTTTACTTCACAAATATTGATATTCAACATATTTCAAAATATTGATGATTAATAAATCAGAAATTCAACATTGTATTTTTATGGTATGGGGGTAAAGTAATTTTTATTATACCTTTAACAAGTATAAAATAATTCTATGAGTGTAAAATAAAAGGCCTATATTTATTATTATATATAATAATATATACATTTTGATAAAATAAATAAGTAGTTTTAAGCATCAAATATACTATTTAAATACCCACAAATGATTAAAAAAATTTATTTTGTTAATTATAAATACTATTATTTTCTTATAACATTTTCAGATGATGTAATTTATTATTCTATATTTAATATTTAATGAAAAATGAAAAGTGCTAAGTGTTGTAAAGATTATTGTCGGTATAAATATTACGACAACACTAAAACACAAGTGACGATCTAAAATCCATAAAGTACACTTCCCATTAATATATGGTCAGTGTATGTGAGTGTTGAGATATCAGTTTACTAGTAGACATACATGACTCAACTATACATATTTTGTCACCCATTCCATCATAAGGGCATTGGGGGTTGATTTTCACTGGTATGTATTAAATTTTGAACACATTTCTTATTTCATAGTTACATGAAATGTTGACTATTTTTATTGAATAGATATAAATAATCATAGAATGTAAATAATAATATAAATAAAATATGTTTGGAGACTAAATAATTTAAAGGTTATAGGGTTGTATGCCTATTTTGAGGTGAAGACAAGTGATGCAGGATGCATGTATAAGATAGTTCTAGGTCATCTGGAATCGGATCTAATGAGCCTTCCCATCACATATCATGATAATAATCATATTCCAATCAACAAAAAAATAATATTTTTGATAAAAAATAATGGTTAATGAAGATGAATTTTTTTTAATGTTTGTTTAATTTGATATTACTATAAAAATTATAGTTATAATTTTTTTTACATTTCTAATTTATTAGTGTTTTTTATTTTGAGTTAGATGACACCATAGTGTGTTAGTGAAATTTTCAAAGCATAGGAAAAAAAACAAATATTTCAAGTATATATTGTGGAGTGAGTTGAGTGAGAACTCATTAAGCATTTGATATATGTATGATAAGTTACCAAATGGGTTATCTAGAGAACAATGGAAATATTTTATTGATATAATTCGTTCTAATTCATACAAGGTATTTTATAATTTGTTAGTATATTTATATGAATTTTATAATAATATTACATTTCATAGTAATATATCTTCATTTTTGAATAAATTTATATGAAATACTTATTGAGAAGAGAGAACAAGATAACCCCACATATAATAGGGTCGAATATTCTCCCAAGGATAAGATCAGGCATAATAAAATTTTATTTATTATAACATATATATGTGTTCAATTTTAAGTTATAATGACTTTATAATTATGTATTTTCTACTTTAATGATATAATAATTAGAGGTTGGTAACTAGGTTGGGTAGAAAAAGATGTGGTTCCATTTGCATATAATGTCAAAAGGAAGTTATGTGAATGAACCTTCTAAGAGAATATGGGTGACATAATTTAATTATTTATTGATTTTATTGAATCACTTTATTATTTTATGTTATTAAATTTATATTAATAAATTAAGGATTCTTGTGATGAAGATACCGCATATTCATTCTTAATCTCCCCAAGTGATACTATTGCCCATATTCCAAGTAATTAGAATGTAGATAATGTATAGATAATTGGTCCTAGACTATACCCATCAAGTGTATTTGGGAGATACCTGAATTTATTTTATACAACACATTATCCTTCTCTATGTCTTGTAGTTTTCACGATCTAACATCATAGAAAGAACTACAATATTAGAGACCAAAATACTATAGCATGAGTCACATATGAGTTCCTGTGATGAGAATTTGTAGGTGTAGGTTTCAAATAGGAGAGCTCACAATGAGTAGTTTTTTATAGTGGGTGATGCATTGGGTACTTTATTTGGGGACATGATTGGGAGTATTATAAATTCAATTGCATCTATAATAATACTCTCTCAATAGGTAAATTTTTTTATTTTTTTTATTTTTTATATTATTTTGTAGTTTAATATAATTTAAGTTTTTAAATTCTGTATTTAAAGGCATCGGAAGTTGGATGTCATTAGGATGAGGAGAATCTATCATCACGAGGTGGCCATAGTGGCACAAATGAAATGACAGATGGTCTTTTATTTATTACTAGTTTTTATTCATATGCATCCCATAGTTATATAACATTTGAATATAATGATGTTTCACTTTTATGAATATATCAATGATGTAATATTATATTGTTTTATTAAATAAAGAAATACTATTTGAGTTATTTTCAATAATTTATTTATCTCTAATATAGTAGCTTGAATTTTAGGTTAACATCTTTTAATTTTGTTCCACATTAGTAGTGGTTTAAACCACCATTAATATTTTAAAAGAATATCCAATTAAGACAATGAGGTTTAAACCAATGATGGGTATTGAAAACCAACTATTAATTAATCTGGAATCTCTACAAAACCACTATAAAAACATTTAGCATTGGTTATAATGGATACTAAATAGGGAGAACTATTTAATATAATTTACATTTATTAGGGATAGTTTTAAATGATATAAAATATTTTTTTTATTTAGATTTGGTTAAAAAACATCATGAAATAATGGTTCTACAATGGTCATTATGAACCACCATAATTAAAACACTGACATCGTTAAATGTAGTGGTTTAAAAAACCACTTCATATAGGTTAACGATAATTTTTACCACCATGTAAACTAAACAAATCACAAATATATGAGATTTTTCATATAATATCTATATAATAACTCTACATTATCACACATCTATAGGAGATATACATCTGTAGTAAAAATTATATATAGGAAATATACATTGACCATATAGAGTTTATTCTATCTTACTCCCATTATAAAATTTCCAAACATCTCTAATGTTGTCAAAATCTTCACCCAACCTTCTAAATTATCCAAAATATCTAAACATAAGAAATAAAATTCTATCGATTTATTTTATTCCAAAAATATAATAGAATAATTAATTTAATAATTTTGACTAGTTAAACTAAAATTTCAAAACTTATTAAAATATAATTTTAATTCCAAATATTCGAAAAACATAATGAATGTCTATATATTAATGAATATAATGAAATGTGTATTAAAAATGGATTAATTTATTTACAATTTTAATTCACCCATACTTAATCCTTGGACTCCCATACAAGTTAAATTATTAAATATTGCCAAAGAAAAATTAAGACAATATCCAATATGAGTTCCCATTTCAACTCCATGGTCCTCATGTTATATTTCCACCGCGATGATCATTATTTAATTTTAATCATTATTTATATTCAATTAATTTCAACTTATTTTATACTATCATTCAAATTTATTACCATATTTCATATAAGATTTTACTTTTCACCTAGGAGTGAATTTAAATAATTTATTTTATCTTTAAATTATCTTGTGAAGTTCACCATAGTATTGATGAATTTATTAATCTCCATTTAGTGAGTCAACTATTCATGTATATCATAAGGGATTTTCATGGGTGTTATGTGGCTAAAGGTTAGTGATTTCTATTGAGAATCTTCTAAGGTTGGTTAGTAGTTATATATATATATATATATATATATATTGAATAATAGTGCCTGATATTCATTATCATTTAAGATAATATTCATCCATTTATTTCTCTTCCATTCATTCAACTATATTCCTTTTGAGATTTAGATAATATAGCTCACACCCATTGCATTCTATCCACCTTAAACATTCCCCTTCTTAGTTTCCATTGGTAGGTTTTCAATATATATTTTTTAATTTGGTTCTATAATTTTTATTAGAGAGGTAATTTTGATTTTAAATGGGTCTAAGATCTCCCTTTCCCCTAATTAGTAATTACCTTCATTTATTTATATTTTTTAGGACCTTTCTTAAAATATATCAATAGAATTCACTATTTATAAAAAAGATTACAGTTATCATTCAACTTAATCTATCCCTCAAACTCTTCATTGAATCCTTTGGCAGTTAAATAAAAAAATAAGAATAAATAATATATATCTTCCCTCTTTCCTTTTTTTGTTACTATTTTAGCTAGAATTTAGATATGATTCTAGTATTTTAGTTATGGAATTCTTGTGTAGATTTATGTTTTTAGTGGGAAATAGAGGTACTTTTTTACTTCAAATAAGGGTATAATTTTATACCCAGCCTTGTATGATAGGTATTACTTCTTTTTAATCTTCCCATATTAGTTTTTCTCACAAAAAAATAATAGATATGATGTATCAAAACTTTTATTAATCTCCATAATTTTTTTTAAAAAATATCTTCTAGTTCATGTTCTCCCTTCCCCCACACATAAATTTAAACTATGTCATAATTAAACTTCTAGATTACGGTAGATAGGGATTTTGGATTTTAATGAGGTTATATAAAAAGGTTTATTTAGATTTGATAAGGGATAAAGGGGTTTAATTTAAATGTCTGGTGGAAATTAAAGTTCATTGAAAAGGGGGATTTAAAATTAAATTAAAACATAAATCCTTTTTATCCCTATATCTTTAAAACTATGTTTTCTTACTTGATTACATCAAAAATATTTGATTTCATAAAAAAAAATTTCTCACAAGAAAATGGGGCCAGTAAATAATATGTAGATAATTAATTAAAAGCCTCTTAGGAATGTGATTAAAATTTTATTACCACTTTTTTTGGCATAAGATTCATAAATCTATAGACCCTGTATGAATTTCCCTCACATTGAATTTGAAAACATGATTATTTAAATATTAATCTATTGTGAGTAAATGGGTAAAATTAGCTCCACCTCCTTAGAATAGATTAAAAAATTGAAATGGAATTCATAATAAGATCACTAGGTTTAAAAATACAAGAAAAGTAAAAATGAAACACTTATAAGTTTGAAAAAGGAAAAAAATTGATTTTTTTTAAATACCGAACCAAAGAAAGGAAAATATTTCCTCCACAAACATAAATGACCCAATTTCATAAATTAATTATTATATATTAATTATGTGAAACAAATTATAAATATAATTACATCAATCAAAAAAGTGGTAATGAGGTGTAAATACTTATGGGTTATTATTAATAAATAGTTTAGAGGAGTGTGATATCTTTAACTATTTAATGAGGAATGTTTCAATTTAATTTCCTTAGCATGTCCCCATTAATAGTTAATGGGTTCTTGTTTCCTTATGTTTTGATCTACACATCACTAAAGTGGTCTGCATTAGTATCTATAAATAGACTATTCCATTTGGAATGAATTTTACCTAAAATCATATAGAGACTTGATTGATAAAATAGATCTTAGTCCCCTATATATAGGTATTTATATTGGATATTCTTTTTACGAGACACAATATTTCTTTCTTTGTAAATTATTGTGTTCTCATAAGTTTCTCTTCTTATTTCTTATAGTTCTTATAGTGAATGTATCTTTTATTTTTCATCATTATCTATGTCCTAACTTATCTCTCTCATAACCCAGTATGCTTTTTATTCATGATCCGTAGGTATATGATAGATCTTTCAATAAAATATTCGATATAAACTCATTCCAATGGGTGATTTTTTGATTTTCCTATAAATATACTGGTTTCATCCAACCTATATCTGTAGTCCTTCTGATTTAGATATATTTTTTTCTCAAAAATATTTTTGATCTCTCTATTTGAAACATCAATTTCCCCATTTTTATGTGGATATTATGGTGTAAATATCTTGAGATTCACTCCGTATTTCCTCAATAAATCCTCTTTGCCCCATTGAAAATGTGGGTCCCATTATTACTAATAAAGGATCTTGTAACTCTAAAAAATACTAATCTTGAACAAATCATAGACAACTATAACATTTTAAGAAACATGATCTTCTTTTTAGGTATGTTTTTCCTTTTTCTGGAGTTTTTGAGAAAAGAGGAGTTACTATAAATTTTGGAAGTACATGCCGTGTACTATATAAGTACATGTCGTGTACTTTGATGTCTCTCAAGGCCATATTCTGGCCATTTCATGACCACACACACGACCATGTAGGGGTGATATGGAGGTCGCTTAATGCGGAGTACGAAAAAGCCTAGTACATGATTTGTACTCCGAAAGTGCACGTTGTGTACTTTTTTTTCATTAAACGGACCGGGGTCATGTCTTAACCCCAAAAACATCTTTTTCTCCAGCTTCTTCTACCAAGAGTGTGGGTACGGCCGTAGATCTTCTCTGAGCCGCCGATCCATCACCTATTATCTGAATCTAACGTCGTCGGTTGCAATAGAATCGCAGTGGTGAGTTCTTGGTTCTTCTTTGGCCACATTTCCTGATTCTTTCTAATGTATGAGTTATCTAAGGTTGAAAGTTTTAGACGTTTTTGAATATCTACTACAATATAGGCCTATTCATGGGCTGAGGTTCAAGTATATCGATCTCCTAGGATTGAGGTAGGTGGTTTGTTGCCTTATGTTGAACGTCTTTGAGTTTTTGTGAAAAAGTGCTGGATACCCATGTATCGGGTATCTTAGGTTAGGGTTTTGATCCTGAATTATTTTCTGCCATAGATTTATTGTATTTTTGAGTCCATTGGATGAATAATGATTTCCTGTTAGTATGTTTTAGAATCACCCCATGGGTGTTTCCCTCGTTTAGGCTATTTATCACCGTTTGGCTTAGGTTGCCTGTGAGGTAGACCTTGTTGCATTGATTTCCTACCTTGATATAATTGATTGAATTTATTGCCTACTGTTTATATTCTTTTTATGAATTGTAGCTATTAGACAAGTAGTTTGTTGAACATACTTAGGGCTGTTGATAGTCGATTATGCACAAATGGACTGCTTAGGGCTGTGTGAAACTAGTGCAGTAGACTAAAGAGGGAATTAATGATTAAGGGCTTTCCTAGAGAGTCTGTTATAATTAGTATCATTCGCAGGACCTACATGTGATGCCCTAGGTTTTATGAACTTGTATGAGTGAGAAATGTGGTGTTTTATATTGATGTCTCTTGTTATACATGGAATGTTTGGTACTAATTAAGAATTTTAAACTAAATAGATGAAAAGCAGGGATAATAAGGTGAACTGGTATATATTAAAATGTTACATTGCAACAAAGACCCAAACTAATTGAAAATACCATGTACAAGACCTAACATAGCCACGACAAGGCTATTAAAAACCACAACTCTAGTAATTTGATAGTAAACATCTTCTGGGTCTGTCAGTGTAAAAAACATGATAACCAGAACCACCACACAGATACTCAGCACCAATGGAATGAGGAGAGCCATCCATCCTGATTCAAGTGTTTTGATTTTGTGAAATTCCCCCTGTTTTTATAATGGTCCTTTAAGGAAATTATAACTGTTATATTTTCGACCGTTGGGTTTAAATTTATAAAGTATAACCTTTTATAAAATTTTGGTCTTTATAATGCTCTTATAATCCTATGATATTTCAAATATCTTAATATGTTCCAAAATATTTGAATTATGTCTCTGAGTATCTTATTTTTTTAAAAGTAAAAGAATATTCTTATAAAAGATCCTATTTGATTTTATGAAATCCTAATGTTTACCTATATGGTTGGAAACTTAGTATTTTAAAATATTATGAAAGTTATGTTTAAAGGGAATCTGTAATAAATATATCTTATTGGATCTCTAAAATGATGTATTTGTGAATTGGGGAAAACTATTGTTCTTTTAAAAATAATTTTATGAAACAAATAGTGGTGTATTTTAAAGATCCTAATATTTATAAAGGTTTAGAAGGTATTTTATGAAAGGTATATCTTTTAAAAAGATATATATCAAGATGTAATGTATTTTACATAATCTGGAAAGGGATTTTAGATTTAAAAATTATAAGTAAAAAACTATTTATCTTTTTGGATAAAGAAACTCAATTTTTAAAAAAATTATATTACATACTACTTTGAGACTAAGTATACTTGTATTATTTCTTTTGTAAGTATAAATAAATTTTTAATAAAATATTGAGTGGGACCCGGCCAAGCCGAGGGCATCCCTTTGGGACAAGCCCTCAAGGCCAAGACCGAGCCCCTAGGGACCCGAGGTACTGACCATCAGGGTCCCAAGCGCATTTTGAGGGTGTCAACGGGCCCGAGCTGAGCATAGGTTCATACATTCGCATGTGGGACCGTGTGTAAGGCCCGCAGCGCGCATTGCGTACAGTTGGGCCAAAGCCCGCATGGGGCCCGTGTATAAGGTCCTGGTGTGTGTGTGTTTGTGTTATTGCACCGAAGGCGGCGCACTTTGTTTTATAAACCATGCCTCACCTTCGAATCTTTTTGATGTGGGACACATTATGCGCGATCATAACTGTCCGATCGAATCCTGCTTCGATCCCGTCCGTCCGACCCTTTTAGCCGCGCAGTCGCCCCCATCTACTCCTGTGACCGTCCGATATCTCACGAGATCAAATCCTAGCCACTGGTTTCTTTTAAACCGATCAAATCACCTCCCACGTCCCTCCCGTCGTCCGATCATGCATGGAACTAATTGAGGTCGTCTGTTCCTTTCCGCGTCGACCACTCCAACATCTTCTTCCTCACACCGGGGTCCCGCACCAGTAGGCTTGCACCCGAGGACACCTCGGCTTCTCCTTTTTCAATGCTTCTATTGACCCTCGCACACCCCCTCCTAAGGATCTATTCCCTCATCTTCCTCATGTCGGCCTACCCTTGGGTTGAGTCACCCAAGTGCACTGAATCCCTATTTAAACCCCTCCTGCCTCATGAAATCCCGACAGCTTCTTCTCCTCTTTCTTTTCCACGGACTCCCGTCAATCCAGCGAAGTACCTCTGGACTGATATTCCTCCTCAAATCAATGTAAGGGTTCTCATATGATTTCTTTCTTTTGTAGGGAACTTCATTTTATACTCCTGGTATATATACAGTTTATATTTGTACTTAATATAAACCCCTCAGTTTGTATTGACTTTAAGTAATTTTCCTTCGTGTTTTCCGTAGGGTGCATATGTAAGGGTGTTTTCATGTTTTGATTTCCATTGGAGAAACCCATGCCGTTATACACTCGGTATATACATTTTTTATATGCATATATGTAACACAAACCCTTCAGTTTGTAATACCATCAAAGGGTGTTTGCATTTGCGTTATCAGAAGGGTTATATATATGAATCCTTTTAATATTTTTAACGATTCAGTTTTACAAAAAAAACCCAAAACATATATTTATGTATATAGTGTATATACAGTTTTGTATATATATAAATATGTGAATACATAAAACCCAAACCCTTTCGGTTTAGGGTATCCAAGATCATTCGGTAGGTCATATTTGGTAATATATGTATATTGAGGTTTCATTTTAACCGACTCTTAACATATATTATTTATGTAAACCTTATATATATATAAATAAATATTTCTACATGTTTATGTATTTTTTTTTTCAAAATGAGACAGTTATGATTTTAGGGAATGAATGTCTATCCTTGGACGATATTTTGGATGCAATCTAGGCCATTGGCTTAGGTACAATTAAGTTATAGTTTAAAACCAAAGTTGTTACATGTTTATGTATTTATAGTTTCATGAACATTAAACCCTCTTAAAGTTTTTGGTTCTTAACTAAATAAAATTAAGAGTTTTTCAGAACTCAAGAAATTTTAACGGCCTTGTTTATTTAGTGTAAAAACCCTTATATACATTCTTGGTGAATATATGGTGATGTGTGTATATAATTTTAAGTATAAATTCCAAAACACTAATTATTAGTAATGATTACCAGGACTGACTTTATGTTTTGAAACATGTGTGATTTTAATAAATGATAATTTTGGTGTTTACTAAACCAACATGTATTTTGTATATATGTTCACACAAATGAGCATGTTTTATTAAAGGATTTTATTTGACATTTCCCGTGACATATTTTATGATAAAGTGTATATTTTGGATTGATTAATATGTATTAGAGGATTTAGAATTAATGGGATCATGTCGTCATGTTGTGTTCATTTATTGACATATTACACCATGATCCTACTTTGGTGAATGTTACTAATTAATAAAGTTATGGTTTAATTTATTTTTCAAGGGCCTGTTTATCACCATAACTAATGGTAAGTGTTTTCTTTAAGCATTCCACTTCCATGGAATAATAATTTTAAAGATTCATCATTTATTATATCATCATTTTATATGCTTTAGTAATTAGCTTATGTGAAAAGAATGTTTTACTAAACTATGTGTGCCTTTGATTAGTTATTGATATATTTTGCAATGTTAACTATCATATCATGTATTAAAAAAATGTTTGGTGGATCATTATTTATTTTAGTTATTATTGTACATAATTCATACTGATGACATATCACTAAATGAACTAAGAAATTAGATTACCCAAAGTGGTATGGGACACCTTGGGTAATATGAAAATGAATGAGTTATTCAAGGTGGTATGGTACATATTGAATATACAAACTGTTTAAGCAAAGTATGAATAATGTGGCTCACATGATAATAAATACAAATTTAAGGGTGTACCCTGATAGCACTTCCATGCATTGGGTAATGATGTAACCACTGGAGATTACAAAGTTAAGGGTGTGCCCTGATAGTGCTCCAATGAATTGGGTAATGATGTAACCACTAGAGTTACAATTTTAATGAAGCCTTGGTGATAGGCCTTGGTAATGCTTTTAAATGTCACCTTGGGGATGGACCTTGGTGATACAGAAATGATTGTATAAGTTAAATGTTGATGCCACATAATTCAAGTTATGTAACAAGTTCTTTTCAAGATAAAATTCCTATTCTTTCACGACCAATGCCTTTATGTTTTCATAAAGTTCTTATTTCACTAGTATAAGTTTGGAACATGATTAGTGTTTATCACTTAGTAAAATAGTAACCAGCATATGAAAATTTAAGTTGTTTCCTTTATGTGAAACTCTGATTATGTGTTACTCTTAACTGTTTAATTGTATTCTTAAGTAATCACATGTCATAATTGTTTATGATTACCATTATTACTCCTTTGAGAAATGACATAATTGTTTCATATTCTTCTTTAAAATCTTGTTTGAGCATTTTTGAAGTTATGTGTTACAGTTTTCCTTAAGACAGTGTTCTATGGACAATTTTAAAATGAATGTTTTTAAATGTTACACAGTTTTTTCTAATTTTAAAACCCTTTTACTGAGTATTTTAATTCTCACCCTGCGTTTTGATTTAAAATTTTCAGGTTTCATCTTTTAAAAGATGAATCATTTCTGAATTTGCTGGTTTCCCAAAACCCAAACCGCACACGATCCTCTGTATGGGACATGATATGTAGTTTATCAGTGCATGTTTTATTTTAAAACAACACATCATGTTCAGAAGGCACCAGCTCCAGGGTTTCTGGGGTCGGGGTCTCTACAGTTGGTATCAAAGGTTCGGTTTGGATAACTCTGGAAATCCAGAAACTGAAACAAAATACATATATATATATATATATATATATACTTCGTTTTTACTAAAAAATGGGTTTTCCTAAATTTCTGATGGAAAACGAAGGTACTAATATTTTGTCTCTCCCCACTGAGGCCCTAGATACCATTGTGTTTTTAGCTATCCGTGAGGAATTTCTAAACTATTCCCATATCTGCATGGCATGAAAACACCTTTACGATGTATCCAACTTACCACGGGTGCTTCAGTTACACCGGTGGTAGGAATGGATTAACTCATGATGATGACCCAGTTTCCCTCCTATGTACGTCGGGGATGTTACTATGAGGGACTTTTCTAAATTTTCATGGCGGGTGAGGGCTTTGGCACTATGATCCTCAACCCTTTTCAAGAATCTACTACTGCCGGTGACCCCCATGCAGCTTATCTATGGAAAGTTTTAAACTACGGATTCTGGGGTCAGTTTTTGGACTTTGGAATGTTAGAAGATGAGTCCACCCAACTGCCTTGCAGACAACAAGTGTATGTGGATGTCTCCCAACTTTATACCCCTCACTCTAAACTCATGAGACGTCATAGGTTCCCCCATGAGTTTAACCCTATTTTCTCATCCTGTGTTTGGTTTGAGGAGATAAAGAGTTTTGCTTCTCTTTGTGGAGTTCGTGTAGTAAGTCATTAGGGGAACTCAAGCACTAATGTTTAATAATAAACTTATGTTTATTGAAATGTTGCCTTTCCCCTTCCCTGTCTTCGCTTTGTATTTACCTTTGAATGGTTTTCAAGTGATTGAACTCCTGCCTTAAAAATTTCAGATGGAAGGACAAACCCACCTGTTATCCCTTACCACTGATATTCTGGAAATCATTGCAATTAAAACTTGTAAGGACGAGTATAACCCCTTCGCAAATTTGCGAAAAACGTGCAAGCAGTGGTTGGAGGTGACAAACAGTCTGGATATTCTCCGCACCTACCAGGGGAATGCCTCTATCTTCTACCACATAGGCTCAGGACAGCTGGTTGGGCATGAACGGTGAGGAAGTTACCATGAAGGGCTCTTCCTGTGTTTCACCCTTAGCCGGAACTACATGTCCAGAGTGAAATTTCAAGAGGCTGCGTTAGAGGGAAATCTTTTTGTGACTTATATGTTCCAACTCCCCAGCTTTAGCCTGTTTGACCACATCTATGACTTGAATATTCTCGACCGAGACAAAATTTGGAGAGTTCTTCATAAAATGGTCTACATGGACATTTCTAAACATTGTATTGTTCGAGCTTCCCTCTAGAAGCATGAAGGTCTATAACATGAGTTCAACCCCTCCTTCCCTAAGTGTATCTAGGTTAGGGAACCGGAAGAGTTGAGAATCGCTACAGGGATTCCGCTAAATGCACCTGTTGACCCTCTACATTGGTGGAGATGGTGAGAACGTCGTGGAACCTTTGTAGTTTTCATTTCGAGGACGCAATTCAATTAAGAGGGGGATAATTTGATTCCCCAGGTTTTATGAAGTTGTTTGAGTGAGCAATGTGGTGTTTATATTGATGTATTTTGTTATACATGGTGTGTTTTGGTACTAATAAAGAATTTGAAACTAAATAGATGAAAAACAGGGAGAATAAGGTGAACTGGTATATATTAAAATGTTACATTACAACAAAGACCCAAACTAAATGAAAATACCATATACAAGACCGAACATAGCCATGACAAGGCTACTAAAAACCACATCTCCATTAATTTGATAGTAAACATCTTCTGGGTCCGTCAGTGTACAAAACATGATAACTAGAACCACCGCACACATACTCAGCACCAATGTAATGAGGAGAGCCATCCTTCCTGATTCAAGTGTTTTTATTTTGTGAAACACCCTTGTTTTTATAATGGTACTTTAATGAAATTATAACCGTTATATTTTTTATCGTTGGGTTTAAATTGATAAAGTATCCTCTTTTATAAAATTTTGGTCTTTATAATGCTCTTATAACCCTATGATATTTCAAATATCTTAATATGTTCCAAAATATTTGAATTACGTCTTCGAGAATCTTATTTTTTTAAAATTAAAAGAATATTATTATAAAAGAGCCTATTTGATTTCATGAAATCATAATTTTCACCTACATGGCTGGAAACATAGTATTTTAAAATATTATGAAAGTTATGTTTAATGGGTATTTGTAATAAATATATCTTATTGGATCTCTAAAATTATGTATTTGTGAATTGGGGAAAACTATTAGTCTTTTAAATAGAATTTTATGAAACAAATAGTGGTGTATTTTAAAGATACTAATATTTATAAAGGTTTAGTAGGTAAATTATGAAAGGTATATCTTTTAAAAATATTTATATCAAGATGTAAAGTATTTTACAAAATATGGAAAGGGATTTTAGATTTAAAAATTATAAGTAAAGAACTATTTATTTTGTTGTATAAAGAAACTCAATTTTTACAAAAATTTATATTAAATACTAATTTGAGACTAAGAATACTTGTATTATTTATTTTGTAAGTCTAAATATATTTTTAATAAAATTTTGAGTGGGAACCGACCAAGCTAAGGGTATTCCTTAGGGACAAGCCCTCAAGGTCGAGACCAAGCCCTTAGGGACACGAGGTACTGACCATCAGGGTCCCAAGTGCATTTAGAGGGTGTCAACAGGCCCGAGTCGAGCATAGGTTCATCCAGTCGCACGTGGGTCTGTGTGTAAGGCATGCGGCGCGCGTTGCATAGGGTTGGGCCAAAGCCCACATGGGGCCCGTGTTTAAGGCCCCGGTGTGTGTGTGTTTGTGTTATTGCTCCGAAGGCGGCGCAATTTGTTTTATAAACCATGCATCACCTTCGAATCATTTCAATGCGGGACGTGTTCCGCGCGATCAGAACTGTCCGATCAAATCCTGCTATGATCTCATCCGTCTGACCCTTTTAGTCGCGCAATCACCCCCGCCTACTCCCGTGACTGTCTGATCTCTCGCGAGATCTAATCCCGACCATTGGTATATTTTAAACTGATCAACTCACCTCCAGTGTCCCTCCCTCCATCCGATCACGCATGGAACTAATCGAGGTCGTTCGTTCCTTTCCGCGTTGACCTCTCCAGCGTCTTCTTCCTCACGCCAGGGTCCCGCACCAGTAGGCATGCACCTGAGGAAGCCTCGTCTTCTCCTTTTTCACTACTTCACTTGACCCTCGCACACCCCCTCCTAGGGATCTGTTCCCTCATCTTCCCCATGCCATCCTACCCTTGGGTCGAGTCACCCAAGTGCACCGATGCCCTATTTAAACCCCTCCCACCTCATGAAATCCTGACGGCTTCTTCTCCTCTTTCTTTTTCGCGGACTCCCAACAATCCAACGAAGTACCTCTGGACTGAGCTTCCTCCTCAATGCAATTTAAGGGTTCTCACATGATTGATTTCTTTTGGGGGGACCTTGGTTTTATACTCCCGGCATATATACAGTTTATATTTGTACTTAATATAATCCCCTCGGTTTGTATTGCCTTCAAGGAATTTGCCTTCGTGTTTTTAGTAGGGTGCATATGTAAGGGTGTTTTCATTTTTTGATTTCCTTTGGAGAAACCCATACTATTATACACATGGCATATATAGTTTGTATATGCATATATGTAAGAAAAACCCTTCGGTTTGTAATACCATCAAAGGGTGTTTGCCGTTGCGTTATCAGAAGGGTTATATATATGAATCCTTTTTATATTTTTAACGAATCATTTTTAAAAAAAACCAAAACTTATATTTAATTATATAGTGTATATATAGTTTTTTATATATATAAATATGTCAATACATAGAACCCAAACTCTTTCGGTTTTGGGTATCCAAGATCATTCGGTAGGTCATACTTGGTAATATATGTATATTGAGGTTGCATTTTAACCGATGCTTAACATATATTATTTCTGTAAACCTTTTATATATATATAACTAAATATTTCTACATGTTTATGTATTTTTTTTTTCAAAATGATACAGTTTTGATTTTAGGGAATGAATTCCTATCCTTGAATGATATTTTGGATGCAATCTAGGCCATTGTCTTAGGTACAATTATGTTGTAGTTTAAAACCAAAGTTGTTACATTTTTATGTATTTATAGTTTCATGAACATTAAAACCTCTTAAAGTTTTTGGTTCTTAACTAAATAAAATTAAGAGTTTTTCAGAACTCAAGAAATTTTAATGGCCTTGTTTATTTAGTGTAAAAACCCTTATATACATTCTTAGTGAATATATGGTGATGTGTGTATATAATTATAGGTATAAAGTCCAAAACCCTAATTTTTAGTAATGATTACCAGGATTGACTTTATGTTTTTATACATGTTTGATTTTAATGAAGGATAATTTTGGTGTTTAATAAACCAACATGTATGTTATATATATGTACACACAAATGAGCATGTTTTATTAAAGGAGTTTATTTGACATTTCCCATGATGTATTTTATGATAAATTGTATATTTTGGCTTGATTAATATGTATTAGAGGATTTGGGATATATGGGATCATGTCATCATGTTGTGTTCATTTATTCACTTATTACACCATGATACTACTTTGGTGAATGTTACTAATTAATCAAGTTATGGTTTAATTTATTTTTCAAGGGCATTTTTATCACCATAACTGATGGAAAGTGTTTTCTTTAAGCATTCTACTTCCATGGAATAATAATTTTAAAGATTCATCATCTATTATATCATCATTTTATATGATTTAGTAATTATCTTAAGTGAAAAGAATGTTTTACTAAACTATGTGTGCTTTTGATTAGTTATTGACATATTTTTTTAAATGTTAACTGTCATATCATGTATTAGAAAAATGTTTGGTGGCTCATTACTTATTTTAGTTATTGTTGTATATAATTCATACTGATGGAATATCACAAAATGAACTCAGAAATTAGATTACCCAAAGTGGTATGGGACACCTTGGGTAATGTGAAAATGAATGAGTTATTCAAGGTGGTATGTGACATCATAAATATACAAACTGTTGAAGAATATGAACGATGTGGCTCACATGATAATAAAGAAAAATTTAATCTTTCTCCCTGATTACGCTTCAATGCATTGGGTAATGATGTAACCACTAGAGATTACAAATTTAAGGGTGCGCCCTGATAGCGCTCCAATGCATTGGGTAATGATGTAACCACTAGAGATTACAATCTTAATGATGCCTTGGGGATAGACCTTGGTAATGATTTTAAATGACACCTTGGGGATGGACCTTGGTGATAAGGAAATGATTGTCTAAGTTAAATGTTGATGCCACATAATTCAAGTTATGTAACAAGTTCTTTTCTAGATAAAATTCCTATTCTTTCATGACCAATGCCTTTATGTTTTTATAAAGTTCTTATTTCACTAGTATAATTTTGGATCATGATTAGTGTTTATCACTTACTAAAATATCAACCAGCATATGAAAATTTAAGTTTTTTCCTTTATGCGCAACTCTGATTATGCGTTACTCTTAACTATTTAATTGTATGCTTAAGTAATCACATGTCATACTTGTTTATGATGACCATTATTAATCTTTTGAGAAATGACATAATTGTTTCATATTCTTCTTAAAAATCTTGTTTGAGCATTTCTGAAGTTATGTGTTACAGTTTTTTTTAAGAGAATGTTCTACGGACAATTTTAAAACAAATTTTTTAAAAAGTTATCTGTTTTTTTTAATTTTAAAACCCCTTACTGAGTATTTTCATGCTCACCCTACATTTTGATTTAAAATTTTCAGGTATCATCTTTTAAAAGTTTAATCGTTTCAGAAGTTTCCGATTTCCCAGAACCCAAACCGCACATGATCCTCTGTATGGAACATGACGTGTAGTTTATCAGTGCATGTTTTATTTTAAAACAAAACATCATGTTCAGAAGGCATCGGCTCCTGGGTTTCTGGGGTCGGGGTCTCTACACTATGGGAATGGGAATTGGTGCTTCCTCAGAGTGTCCTTAGTTACGTATCGAGACTATAGGGGGAATTAGATGTAAGTGCTTCCTCAGAGAGTACATAGCTATCATTGCAATACCCCAGGGGAATTGATGGTGAGAGCTTCCTAGAGTGTCTGTTCTTTTGTATGATTACTTGACTAGAGGGGTCTACCAGTATGATCCACCCAGAGAGTCTATGTAAATATTGTTTGGTTGGTTGTGATGAGTCCACTAAGCCAAAGAACCAGGTTGGGTTTTGTACTGATTTTTGTTTATGTAGTCTGCTGAGATACCTGTTGTGTTACTTGCTATGCCTTGGGAATATAGAGTTGTTTTCTTAATTCCTTGGTTTATAATTAAATGATTGAATTAAATTAATAAATAAATTTTAATGGAGAGTTGTTGGATTTTTTACATTAGTGTACTCCTGTTTCTCTGTTGCATTTATTTCCATTACTTTTTCTATATTTCTCACTAATAGTAGGGAACAGATCTTGTGGTGGTTGCCTACTGGGATTAGTCTCACACCCTTTTTGGGTCCTTATTTTTGGCCTAAAAAAGTTATATGGTTGCAGGTGTGGATAGGTATTGTGGCCCTTCTACTTCAGGTACATGATTACTGGTTGGAGCTAGAGATCATAGGACCGAGATAAGGCTTGCGATGCTGCTGGAGTTGCTATTTACTTTTAGTACATTTTTATCAATTGTATTTCAGCACATTGTTGGGTTTTATGATTTCCTTAGATACTTGTACCTAATGCATCATTATCATTATTTCTATATATATTCATTACTTTCGCTGTTTAGTTTTAGTTATTGTATGTTGTTTACTGCTTCTGCTATTGACTGTTATTTCCTTTCCCTTGTATAACTTACCAAATAAGGGCATAGTTTCTACAAGGACCCACCAAGGCCCTTACTGCTAGTCGGAAGCCTCTAGAATTTGGGGAAATGATCTTGAGGTCATGTAGAGAACAATGTATGGGGCGCCAGTTGAGTGGCTCCGGATTCAGGTCGTTACAAAGTGGTATCAGTGGCAAGTTTCTTTTATTTTCCATTGAATTACTATTTAGCGACATTAGACAGGGATAAGACGGAATAGGTAAATGGTAAATAGATATTCCTAGGAGTTATAGAACCCATGTACCAGGAAAAAGCCAGGTTACCTCGAATATTGAAATTTTCCAGTTTTGAAAATGTTACAGTTTAATTGACTTCACCATTGGATGGTGCACTTGTTTTCTATTATTACAGTTTATATGATTGTGGTTATATTTTTTTGCTACCCGATGAGATGCGGGTATTCCATCTCATGCATCATATAGGCACTAGTTAGAAAATCACATGTCATGAATTTTTCCATGCCATCTAAATTGCATTAGAAATTGCATGCTGTTGTTATATAATTTTTGATAGACTATGCATGATATTGTGATAGCTGGTATGATAGAATACCTGCTATATTGATAGGGTATCATTTTTTTAGAGCTTCTTTATCATAGACTCCAAACCTTGGTCTTAGAGGTTTTATGGGCCCTCGGGGATAAGAATTTGGTGGATCGTGAGTTTGTTATACAGTTTAATTATTATACGCATTGTATAAGATGCCAAGCTTTGATTCGCGGGGAGTGTGGGCCCTCACGGATCAGAATTTGGCACCTTGACTCTTGTTTTTTGTGTTTTTTGGGCTTCAGAGCACTTTCGGAGCTACTGCCCATAAAAACACATAATACACGGCGTGTATTTTATTAATACACACCTTGTAGTTTTTAAACCGTGTCGCTGACTGTGTGAGCAGAAACACGGGGTTCTGAAAAATCTTATAGGAACACGTTGTGTACTAGTTTAGCACACCGTTTAGTAAGAAATGGGTACCCCAGCCATGTCATGAACAACACGGGTCTTGTTATCATTTCACATACACACTGTGTCTTAATCTTACATGTCATGTAGTTTGATCTAGGTACCCGGTCGTGTCGCAAACAACACGGGTCGGTGCTACCCATCCTCTTACACGCTGTGTCTGTCTGGAACACACTGTGTAGTTTCATCCATGTTTCAGGCCATGTTGCTAACAACATGGGCCAGGTAAGGCATGTCTAGTACACTCCATGTCTTCCTTGAACATGCCATGTAGTTTCGTCTTAGAGGAGCCGTGTGGCTTAACCGTGTAGAAGCACTCAGGCAGGGAAGAGGATTCAAGTACAATCCGTGTATTAGGACAACACATCGTGTATTTGGGGTGTTACACGACCAGTTTAGGAAGAATTACATGCCCATGTGAATGACCTAAGGGAATACACCATGTAGGGAAAGAACACACCGTGTAGTCATGTTTTTCATTACTTGAATGACTTCTTTTCCCTATTCCTTCTTGTGACTTTAGTTTTTATGTCTTTGTTAATCTTGAATCTGAGGCATGCCTTTGACCTTTTAGAGCTATGACACCGAGATAGCCTCCAGTTGACCATCAATTGAAAGTAAGTGACCATACGCCTGATACGGAAAATCAGGGACTACCAGTAGTTTTTCCTATCGTTCTGAATATAGAACCTGCAGTGATTCCATACACAGGTTCCAATACTCAGTTCTGAGAGGGTTTCATTAAATTCATGCAGACCATCTAGGGATCTCAGCATCTTGCCCCATCTATGGCAGAGCTGACACGGATTTTTTAGCAGCAGCATACTCCCACGTTCTCTGGGGATGGAGGACCACAGGCTGCGGAGTCATGGATAGAATCAATTCAATCCATCTTTGAGCACCTGGAGATTCCTCCAGAGAGGAGAGTGAAGCTCACGACTTATATGCAGCAAGATTCCACCAAGAGATGGTGGGATGTGGTTTTGCAGGCAGGGCACCAACAAGCTATGACTTGGTATGAGTTTCAGCGTAAGTTCTATGACTACTTCTACCCAGCAATGTTGAGGACTGATAGATCCAGAGAGTTCATGGACCTACAGCAGGTCACTCTCATAGTTATGGAGTATTCCTCTCGCTTCACATAGTTACGACATTTAACTCTGGTTCTGGGAAATGACGAGCTGTTTTTAGCGAGAAGTTTGAGGAAGGCCTCAGACCGGACATCAGATCACAGGTAAACGTCTTCTAGTTGACTTATATTACTATGACAGTAAACTAGGAGCTTATCACAAAGATAAATCTGAGGTATACTGGAGTTGGGGACCAGGGCGGTTCAGCATTAAGGCCTGATTCATTTCAGATAGACAGCAGTAAGTTCCACTGAGAGTCTACACGAGGTGACCCGAGGAAGCGAGGTTTTCCTTCTAGTATAAGAGATCTTCCTTATAGAAACCCAGTGGTGTTATATCAGTGTAAAAAAATGGTCATAAGAAGCCTTAGTTCCTAAGAGACCCAGAGGAGTTCTGATCTTGTGGCAAGATGGGTCATCTGCAGCGTTTCTGCAAAGTTTTCCTCCCAGCGGCTAGTGAAGGAGGATCAGTTTCGACTCCACGTACAGGAGAAGGATTAATAGTTTCATAGAATACTAGGGGATGGAGTTCTTCAGGTCATTCAGGCTAGGGTAGAGACCATGGACGCAGTGGTCAGGCACAGGGAGGGTTAGCTCAGGGATCTCAGGCTTCTACACAGGGCTGCGGTACAGGCCAGACTTTTAAGGTAGAGCAGATTCATCAGGAGCAGGATCCTAGACATTCTACAGTTCAAGGTAAGATTTTATTAGCATCAGTTTTATCCTCTTCACTTTTCGATACAGGAGCTTCTCATAGCTTTATTTTAGTGCATACTATGGAAGGACATAGAATTACTGTTTATACTTATGAGGATATGATGACGCTAGACACTCCCTTGGGAATTAGAACTATTAGCACACGTCAGTGCTTAGACATCCCCCTTGAGGTTGTTGGGTGTCATTTTTCATGGAGTCTCTATATTTTGGAGATGTTATTCTATGATGTCATTCTCGGGATGGACTGGTTAGTTCCCTTCCAGGCCTTTGTCGATTGCTATCACCTTAGGGTGAGTTTCGCGTCACTAGAGGGCAGATCTTTTCTTCCCAAGGGAAAATGGGATGTCTAGGCGAGTAGAGATGGACTAGAGCATCATGGGTTGTGAAGTGTTACGGTCCTGATTTCTAGATTATATCTAGATGACTAGGGGACTTCTCAGATAGATTTTCCTTCAGTGGTTAATCTATTTATATATGTCTTTCAAGAAGAATTTTTAGGTTTTCCTCTAGAGAATGAGGAAGACTTTTCTTTTGAGCTTGTTCCAGGAGTAGCACCAATGTCCATTATTACTTATAGAATGGATACACCAGAGTTACGGGATCTCAAGAAGTAGTTGGAGGAGTTATAGGCAAAGGGTTTTATCTGACCCAGTACTTCTCTTTGGGGTTCGATCGTTCTATTTGAAAAGAAGGCGGATGGTACCCTTAGGATTTGTGTGGATTACTGAAAGCTGAACTAGTTGACGATCAAGAACCGATATCCATTTCCATGGATAGACGATCTCTTTGATCAGCTTCGAGGAGACAGAGTTTTCTCGAATATCGACTTGAGATTTGGCTACCATCAGTTGCGTGTTAGACCGTCTCATATACCTCTTATAGCCTTCAGAAGCAGGTATGGTATGTATTAGTATTTGGTTATGCAATTCTGTCTCATGAACATGCCATTAGTTTTCAAGGCACTGATTAAAAAAGTTTTCCATCCTTACTTGGATTCTTTTTTGGTGGTTTTCATGGATGATATCTTGGTGTACTCTCACACTCGACATGACCATGCTATCCATCTTGAGATCATTTTGAGTACACTGAGGGAGCATCTGTTATATTCTAAGATCTCAAAGTGCCACTTTTTGATATATAAGATTCACTTTCTGGGTCATGTCATCTCAGAGATAGGAGTATCAATAGACCCAGAGAAGGTGAGAGCAGTAGTTACCTGGGAGCAGCCGAAGAATGTCTTCGAGGTACTAAGTTTCTTAGGGATATCTGGTTACTACATGTGGTTTATACATGACTTCTCATGCTTAGAAGTGCCGTTGATAGGCTTGAATAAGTAAGGGGTGAAGTATGTTTGGTCAGAAGCCTACAATTCAGCCTTTCAGGAGCTGAAGGGGAGATTGACATCGGCACTGATTGTAGTTTTTCCAGAGATGGGAAAGAGTTATATAGTTTTCTGTGATGCATCTGGCATTGGGCTTGGAGAAGTGATTATGTAGGAGTATCATGTTGTTGAATATGGATCTCTACAGTTGAGGCCACATGAGAGGAACTATCCTACGTAAGACCTGGAGTTGGCTACAGTTGTTCATGGTTTGCGTTGTTGGAGACATTACCTTCTTGGAGAGAATTTTGTGGTATATATTGACCATAAGAGCCTCAAGTATATCTTCACAAAGAGTGACATGAATCTTAGACAGTGGAGGTGGGTTGAGTACCTATAGTCTTTCGATTTCAATCTTTATTATTCTCCTAGGAAGGGCAATGTTGTAGCAGACGCACTGAGCAGGAGGACACAGATACAGGCAGTTCAGGAAACCAGCAGTGAGTGGAAGCTTATGGAGATGTTCTCTAAAATGGATTTGGAGGTGCACGACAGACAGGGACATACTTTTATTTCTTCTTTATTTGTTACATCAACCCTTCTTGACCAAGTTTGAATGAGGTAGCTATCAAATTTTGAAGGCCTAGTCCTACGGGAAAGCGTGTCAGGAGAGGACGCTCTTCCCGGATGGACCATAGGCGAGGGTGAGATCTTTTGTTTCTAGGGACATGTATGGGTTCCAGTAGATATACGCAAGGAGATGATACGAGACTTTCATTCCTCGGTTTGGGCAGTTTATCCTGGCGTCACCAAGATGTATCATGATTTACACCGCCAGTATTGGTGGCCAGGTATGAAGAGAGATGTTGCTGGTTTTTTCATGAGATGTTCCAACTATCAGCAAGTGAAGGCAGAGCACCAGAGACTAGCATGGATTTTATAGAAGCTACCCACTCCCAAGTGTAAGTGGAATGATTTCGCAATGGACTTCATGGCTTGGTTACCGAGATCGCCTCAAGGGAATGACATGGTATGGGTTGTCATTGACAGGCTCACGAAGGTTTATCAGTTCTTGCTGATTAAGGAGACCTTCAATGTTGATGAGCTTGGATGGTTGTACATCCGTGAGTTTGTACTCTTGCATGGGGTTCTGAGTAATATCATTTCAGATAGGGACACCAACTTCACATCACATTTCTGGGAAGGGCTACTGAGGAATTTGGGTACACAGGTACTTTTGAGTACAACTTACCATCCCCAAACACATGGCTAGTCAGAGCGCACGATTTAGGTGCTAGAGGACTTGCTATGATCATGCGTCCTTGATTTTAGTGGTTCTTGGGAGAGACATATACCTCTAGTGGAGTTTGCATACAATAATAGTTTTTAAGAAAATATTTAGATGGAACCTTACGAGGATTGGTACGGTAGGTCGTGCTGATAACCCTTGTGTTGGCTGGAGGAAGGAGAGGCAGCTATGTTGGGACCTCGCCTTGTTCAGGAGACCATAGAACATGTGGAGTTGATTCAGAAGAGGATGGCTACTACACAATCTCAGCAGGAATCTTATGCTGATCAGCGGAGACGACCTTTGGAGTTCAAGGTCGGAGATCAGGTTTTCCTACGTGTTACCCCGAGGTTGGAACACAAGAGGGTCAGGAGATAGGGTAAGCTTTCACTAAGATAAGTCAGGTCGTTTGAGGTTCTGGAGAGAGTCGAGCAGGTTTCTTATAGATTGCAGCTACCCCAGAGGTACCAGGATATCCATGACGTCTTCCATGTTTCTCAGCTTCGACACTATTTCTCAAACCCTTCTCATGTTTTTCAACCTGAGGAGGTTGTGCTGGACCAGGATGCATCATTTGAGGAGCATCCTATCAGGATTGTTGATCTTGGTGAAAAGGTACTCCATGGCTGGTCTGTTCCTCTGGTATGGGTGCTATAGCAGCACGACACTGTACAGGATGAGACTTGGGAGAGGGAGGCTGATAAGCGATCACAGTGGCCAGAGTTGTTCGAGGATTCTTCTTCATAACCTTGTTAGGGAAATTTGGGGACAAATTTCTTTAAGGGGGGAAGTTTGTAAGAAACCAGATCTTCTTTTCAAGTAAGATTTTCCTTTTTCTGGAGTTTTTGAGAAAAGAGGAGTTTCTATAAATTTTTTAAGTACATGTCGTGTACTTTATAAGTACACACTGTGTACATTGATATTGCTTGAGGCCATGAGCTGGCCGTGTCAGGGCCACACACACGGCCATGTAGGGGTGATGTGGATTCCACTTAATGTGGAGTACAGAAAAGCCTAGTAGACGTCGTGTACTACAAAAGTACACACCGTGTACTTTTTTTGTTTCATTAAATGGACCGGGGTCGTGTCTTAACTCTAAAAAAGTATTCTTTTCTAGCTTCTTCGACCGAGAGTGAGCGTATGGCCGCATATCTTCTCCAAGATGTTGATCCATCACCGGTTGTCCGAATCGAATACCGTTGGTTGAAATAGAATCGCAGCGGTGAGTTCTTGGTTCTTCTTCGGCCACATTTCCTGATTCTTTATCTCATATCAGTTATCTGAGGTTGAACATTTTAGACATTTTTGCATATCTACTCTGTTATAGGCCGATTCACGGGCCGAGGTTCAAGTATGTCAATCTCCTAGGATCGAGGTAGGTGGTATATTGCCTTACGTTGAACGTCTTTGAGTTTTTGTGCAAAAGTGTCAGATACCCATATATCGGGTATCTCGGGTTAGGGTTTTGATCTTGAATTATTTTATTCCTTAGATTGCTTGTATTCTTGAGGCCATTAGATGAATAATAATTTCTTTTTAGTATGTTTGAGAATCACCCCATGGGTGTTTCCCTTGTTTTGGTTGTTTATCGCAGTTTGGCTTAGGTTGCCTGTGAGGCGGACCTTGTGGCATTGATTGCCTTCCTTGATATAATTGATTGCATGTATTGCCTACTGTTTATATGCTTTTGATGCATTTTGGATATTATCCACGTAGTTTTTTGAACGTACTTAGGGCTGCTGACAGTCGATTACACACGACTGGACTGCTCTGGGTGGTGTGAACCTGGTGCGGTAGTCTAAAGAGGGAATTGACGATTAAGGGATTCCCTAGAGAGTCTGTTAAAAATTAGTATCGTTCGTAGAACCTACGGAAATGGTAATTTGTGCTTCCTCAGACTGTCCTTAGTTACGTATCAAGACTATAGGGGTAATTAGACGTAAGTGCTTCCTCAGAGAGTCCATATCTATCATTGCAAGACCGCAAGGGAATTGATGGTGAGAGCTTCCCAGAGTTTCTGTTCCTTTGTATGATTACTTTACTAGTGGGGGATGACGGTATGATCCACCCATAGAGTCAGTGTGAATATTTTTTGGTTGGTTGTGATGAGTCCACCAAGACAAAGAACAAGCTTAGGTTTTGTACTGCTTGTTGTGTAGGTAGTCTACTGAGATACCTGTTGTGTTACTTGCTATGCCTTGGGAATATAGAGTTGTTTTCTTGATTCCAAATTAGAAAATTAAATTATTGAATTAAATTAATAAATAAATTTGAATGGAGAGTTATAGGATTGTTTACTTTAGTGTACTCCTGTTTCTCTGCTGCATTTATTTCCATTACTTTTGATATAATGCTCACTCACAGTAGGGCACATATCTTGTGGTAGTTTCCTACTGGGATTAGTATCACACCCTGTTTGGGTCCTGATTTTCAGACCAAATAGGTTATATGGTTGCAGGTGTGGATAGGTATTTTGGACCTTATACTTCAGGTACATGATTGATGGTTTGAGCTGGAGAGAATAGGACCAAGCTTAGGCTTGCGATGCTGCTGGAGTTGTTGTTTACTTTTAGTACTTTGTTCTGAGTTTTATTTCAGTACGTTGTTGTGTTTTCTTCTTTCCTTAGATACTTGTACCTGCAACATCATTATCATCATTACTATATATATTCATTTCTTCTGCTATTTAGTTTTAGTTATTGTATGATGTTTACTGCTTCCACTACTGACTGTTATTTTCTTTCCCTTGTATACCTTACCAAATGAGGGCATAGTTTCCCCAATGAATCATCAAGGCCCTCGCTGCTAGTCGGTAGCCTCTAGTGTTTGGGGAAATGTGCTTGGGGTCATGTGGCAAACCGGGTACGGGGCACCAGTTGAGTGGCTATGGATTCAGGTCATTACAAAGTGGTATCAGAGGCAGGTTTCATTTCTATTATATTGACTTACTATTTAGAGACATTAGACAGGGATATGATGGAAAATGTAAATGGTAAATAGTTGTGCCTGGGAGTTCTAGAACCCGTGTACAGGGAAAAGGCCTGGTTACCTCGAATATTGAAATTTTCCAGTTTTTCAAATGTTACAGTTTAACCGACTTCACCGTTGGGTGGTGAACTTGTTTTGTGTTGTTACTGTTTATATAATTGTGGTTCTATTTTGTTGCAACCCGATGAGATGAGGGTATTCCATCTCATGCATCATATAGGCACTTGTTATGAAATCACATGTCATGAATTTTTTCACGCCATCTAAATTGAATTAGAAATTGCATGCTGTTGTGATAGAATTTGTGATAGACTATGCATGCTTTTGTGATAACTGCTATGATAGAATACCTTCTATGTTGATAGGGTATCATTTTTTCAGAGCTTCTTTATCATGGATGCCAAATCCTATTCTTATAGGTGTTATGGGCCCTCGAGGATCGGAATTTGGTGGATCGTGAGTTTTTTATAAAGTTTACTTGTTGTACGCATTGTATAAGACGACAAGATTTGATTCGCGGGGAGTATGGGCCCTCACGGATTGGAATTTGGAATCATAGCTCTTGTTTTCTGTGTTTTCTGGGATCCAGAGCTATTTCTGAGCTACTTCCTGGAAAATCCCAGAATACACGGTGTGTATTTTATTAATACATGTCGTGTATTTTTTAAACTATGTCATTGACTATGTGAGAAGAAACATGGGGTTCTAAAAAATCTTGTAGGAACATGCCGTGTAGTAGTTTAGCATGTCGTGCTGTATGAAATAGGTACCCCAGCTATGTCACGAACAACACGGGTCATGTTATATTTTCACATACACGCTGTGTCTTAATCTTACACACTGTGTAGTATGATCTAGGTAGCCCTCTGTGCCGCGAACAACACGGGTCGATGTTACGCTTCCTCGTACACACCGTGTCTGTCTGGAACACACCATGTAGTGTTGGCAGTGTGTCAGGCCGTGTCGCTAACAAAACGAGACAGGTAAGGCATGTCTAGTACACATCGTGTCTTCATTGAACATGTCGTTTGGCTTAACCATGTAGAAGGACTTGTGCAGGGAAGAGGATTCAAGTACACGTCGTGTGTTAGGAAAACATGTCGGGTCTTTGGGGTGTTACACAATCAGTTTAGGTAGAAGTACACACCCATGTGAATGACCTAAGGGAACACACTATGTAGGGAAAGAACACACCGTGTAGTCATCTTTTTCATAACTTGAATGCCTTCTTTTCCATGTTCCTTCCTGTGCCTTGATTTTTTCTGTCTTTGTTAATCCTGAATCTGAGGTGTGCTTTTGAACTTTTATAGCTATGGCTCCAAGACGTCCTCCGGTTGACCGTCAGTTAGAAGGCAGTGACCATACGCCTGATACGGTAGATCAGGGACTACCAGTAGTTCTTCCTATCATTCCAGATATGGCACCTATAGTGATCCCAAACACTGGTGTTGATGCCCAATTCAGAGAGGGTTTCATTATATTCATACAGACCTTCTAGGGATCTCAGCATCCTGCCCCGTCTATGGCAGAGCTGACATGGGGTTTTTCAGAGCAGCATCCTCCCACGTTCACAGGGGATAGAGGACCACAGGTAGTAGAGTCATGGATAGAATCCATGTTATCCATCTTCGAGCACCTAGATACTCCTCCGAAGAGGAGATTGAAGCTCGCAACTTATATGCTGCGAGATTCTGCCAAGAGATGGTGGGATGTGGTTTCTCAGGTAGGGAACCAACATGTTATGGCATGGGACGAGTTTCAGTGTACGTTCTACAACTACTTCTACCCGGCGACGCTGAGGGATTACAGATCCAAATAGTTCATGAACCTGTAGCAGTGTACTCTCACAATTATTTAGTATTCCACTTACTTCACAGAGTTTTGGCGTTTCACTCCCGTTCTGGTAAATTGTGAGACATTTTTAGCGAGGAAGTTTGAGGAAGGCCTTAGAACGGACATCAGATCATAGGTGAACATCTTCCAATTTACTTCTATTACTCTGATAGTCAACCGGGCGCTTATCACAGAGATAAATCTGAGGGAGAATAGAGTTTTGGACTAGGGTGGTTCAACATCCAGGGCTGATTCATTTCAGATAGACAGTAGGAAGCGCCACCAAGAGTCTACACGAGGTGACCTGAGGAAGTGAGGTATTCCTTATGGTAGACAAGATCTTCCTTATGGAAACCAAGTGGTGTGCTATCAGTGTGGAAAAAGCGGTCATAAGAAGCCTTAGTTCCCAAGAGACCTAGTGGAGTTCTGATCTTGCGGCAAGATGGGTCATCTGCAGCGTTTCTGCAAAATTTTCCTCCCAGCAGCTAGTGAAGGAGGATCAGTTTCGACTCCGCGTACAGGAGTAGGATTACCAGTTCCATAGTCGACTAGGGGATGGATTTCTTTAAGTCATTTAGGCTAGGGTAGAGGCCATGGACGTAGTGGTTAGGCTCAGGGAGAGTCAGCTCAGGGATCTCATGATGCTACACAGGGTTGCGGTACAGGCTAGACTTTTGCGGTAGAGCAGATTCATCAAGAGCAGGATCCTGGACTTTCTATAGTTCAAGGTACAATTTTTGTAGCATCAGTTTTATCCTTCGCACTTTTTGATTCAGGATATTCTCATAGCTTTATTTCTGTGCATACTGTGGAAGGAATTAGACTTTCTGTTTATACATCTGATGATATGATGATGCTAGACACTCCCTTGGGAAATAGAACTGCTAGCATGCTTTAGTTCTTAGACTTCCCCCTTGAGGTTGGTGTATGTCACTTTTCGTGGAGTCTCTATGTTTTGGAGATGATAGGCTATGATTTCATTCTTGGGATGGACTGGTTAGTTCCCTTCTAGGCCTTTGTCGATTGCTATCTCTGTAGGGTGAGTTTCACGTCACCATAGGGTGGATCTTTTCATCATGAGGGCGAATGGGATTTCCAGTCGAGCAGAGCTAGACCAGAGCATCATGGGTTGGGAGGTGTTATGACCCAAATTTCAAGCTTACATCTGGATGACCAGGGGACTTCTCAGATAGATTTTCCTCTAGTGGTTAATCTCATTCCATATGTCTTTCCATAAGACTTTTCAGTTTTTCCTCTAGAGCATGAGGCAGACCTTTTTTTGAGCATATTCCAGGAGAAGCACTAGTGTCCATTCCTCCTTATATGATGTATAAACATGAGTTAGAGGAGCTTAAGAAGTAGTTGGATGAGTTGCAGGAAAAGGTTTTTATAGGACCCAGTACTTCTCTTTGGGGTTCGCCCGTTCTGTTTGCAAAGAAGTCGGATAGTACCCTTAGGCTTTGTGTGGATTATCAGAATCTAAACCAGTTCACAGTCAAGAACCGATATCCATTGTCATGGATAGACGATATCTTGGATCAGCTTCGAGGAGGTAGAGTGTTCTCGACGACCGACTTGAGATCCAGCTACCATTATTTGCACGTCAGACCATCTGATATACCTCTTACAACCTTCCAGAGCAGGTATGATCTGTATGAGTATTTGGTTATGCCATTCGGTCTCATGAACGCACCAATAGTTTTCATTGTGCTGATGAACAGAGTTTTTCATCCTTACTTGGATTCTTTCGTGGTGGTTTTCTTGGAAGATATCTTGATGTACTATCACACTCGACACGACCATGCTATCCATCTTGAGATCATTTTGAGTAAACTGAGAAATCATTAGTTATATTCTAAGCTCTCAAAGTTCCAATTTTGGATGGATGAGATTCACTTCCTGGGTCATATCATCTCACAGATAGGACTATCAGTAGACCCAGAGAAGTTGAGAGCAGTAGTTACCTGGGAGAATCCGAAGAATGTCTTCGAGGTATGAAGTTTCTTAGGGCTGGCTGGTTACTACAGGTGGTTTATACAGGACTTCTCATGCTTATCATCACCATTGACAGGCTTGAATAAGAAGGGGGTGAAGTATGTTTGATCAGAAGCGTGCAATTCAGCCTTTCAGGAGATGAAGGGGAGATTGAATTCAGCACTGATTCTATTTTTTCTAGAGCCGGGAAAGAGTTATATAGTTTTCTATGATGCATCTGCCATCGGTATTGGAAAAATGCTTATGTAGGAGGATTGTGTTGTTGTATACGTATCTTGGTTATTGAGGCCACATGATAAGAACTATCCTACGCATGACCTGGAGTTGGCTGCAGTTGTTCATGCTTTGCGTTGTTGGAGAAATTACCTTCTGGGAGAGCATTTTGTTGTATATACTGACCATAAGAGCCTCAAGTATATCTTCACACAACGTGACATGAATATAAGATAGCAGAGGTGGGTTGAGTACCTATAGTATTTCGATTTCATGTTTTCTTATACGCATGGGAAAGGTAATGTTGTGGTAGATGCACTGAGTAGGAGGAAACACATACAGGCAGTTTAGGAGGCCCGCAGTAAGTGGAAGCTTATGACTATGTCCTCTGAAATGAATTTGGAGGTGCAAGAGAGACTGGGACAAATTTTTCTTTCTTTTGTAGCTGTTACCTCTACCCTTCTTGATTGAGTTTGAGTTAGGAAGCTATCAGATTTTGAAGGCCTAGTCCTACGGGAAAGCGTGTCAGGAGAGGACCCTCTTCCTGGATGGACCGTAGGTGAGGGTGAGATCTTGCGTTTCTAGGGACGCGTATGGGTGCCAGCAGATATATGCGAGGAGATGATGCAAGACTTTCATCCCTCAATTTGGGAAGTTTATCCTAGCATCACAAAGATGTATCGTGATTGACACCGCCAATATTGTTGGCCAGGTTTGAAGAGAGATGTTGCTGATTTTGTTATGAGATGTTCCACCTATCATCAGGTGAAGGCAGAGCACCAGCGACCAGCAAGGATTTTACAGTAGCTACCCACTCTCGAGTTTAAGTGGAATTATGACACGATGGACTTTGTGATAGGGTTGCCAAGATTTCCTTGAGGGAATTATGCTATATGGGTTTTCATTGACATGCTCACGAAGGTTGCTCACTTCTTGCCGATTAAGGAGACCTTCAGTTTTGATGAGTTTGTACAGTTGTACATCTGTGAGACTGTACGCTTGCATGGGGTTCTGATTACTATCATTTCAGATAGGGATGCCTTCTTTACGTCGTGTTTCTGGAATGTGATACAAAGGAATTTGGGTACACAGGTACTTCTGAGAACAACTTACCATCCCTAGACAGATGGCCAGTCAGAGCGCACGATTCAGGTGCTAGAGGACATGCTACGAGCATGTGTCATTGATTTTGGAGGTTCTTGGGAGATACATATTCCTCTAATGGATTTTTCCTACAATAATAGTTTTCAAGAAACAATTCAGATGGCACATTTTAAGTATTTGTTTGGTAGGCCATGTCGTTCACCCTTGTGTTAGCTGGATGCAGGAGAGGCAGCTATACTGGGACCTTGTCTTGTTCAGGAGACCACAAAACAGGTGGAGTTGATTTGGAAGAGGATGGATACTGCACAGTCTCGGCATAAATCTTATGCTGATCAGCGAAGATGGCCTTTGGAGTTCAAGGTCGGAGATCAGGTTTTCTTATGTGTTACCCCGAGGTTGGGATACAAGAGGATCAGGAGACAGGGTAAGCTTTCACCAAGATACGTCGGGTCGTTTGAGGTTCTGGAGAGTGTTGGTATGGTTTCTTATAGATTACAGCTACCTCAGAGGTACCAGGCTATACAAGAAGTCTTCCATGTTTCTCAGCTTCGATGCTATTTCTCAGACCTGTCTCATGTTTTTCAACTCGAGGTGGTTGAGCTGGAGCAGGATGCATCATTCGAGGAGCATCCTATCAGGATTGTTGATCGTAGTTCAAATTCACTCCATGGCTCGTCTGTTCCTATGGTATGGGTGCTATGGAAGCACAGCTGTGTATACGAAAAAACTTGGGAGAGGGAGGCTGAAATGTGATCACATTGGCCAGAGTTGTTCAAGGTTTCTTCTTCGCCACCTTGTTAGGGAAATTCAGGGACAAATTTCTTTAAGGGGGAAGTTTGTAAGAGACCAGATGTTCTTTTCAGGTATGTTTTTCCTTTTTCTGGAGTTTTTAGAAAAGAGGAGTTTTTAGAAATTTTTGAAGTACACGTCATGTGCTTTATAAGTACATGCCATGTACTTTGATGCCGCTCGAGGCCATGTGCTAGCCATGTCCTGGCCACACACATGGCCATGTAGGGGTGATGTGGAGGATGCTTAATGCGGGGTATGGAAAAGCATAGTACACACCGTGTACTCCAAAAATAGACACCGTGTACTTTTTTTCATTAAACGGACTAGGGTCAAGTCTTAACCCCCAAACAACTTCTTCTCTAGCTTCTTCTACTGAGAGCAAGTGTACAACCACAGATCTTCTCCGAGCCACCGATCTGTCACCAGTTATCCGAATCGAACACCATCGGTTGCAATAGAATCAAAACGGTGAGTTCTTGGTTCTTATTTGGCCACGTTTCTTGATTCATTCTCTCGTATTAGTTATTTGAGGTTGAAATTTTTAGATATTTTTGTAGATCTACTTCATTCTAGTCTGATTCACAGGTCGAGGTTCAAGTATATCGATCTCCTAGGATCGAGGTAGGTGGTTTGTTGCCTTATGTTGAATGTCTTTGAGTTTTTTTACAAAAGTACCGGATACCCATGTATCAGGTATCTCAGGTTAGGGTTTTGATCCCACATTATTGTCTGCTATAGATTTCTTGTATGCTTGAGGCCATTAGATGAATAATGATTGCTTGTTAGTATGTTTGAGAATCACCCCATGTGTGTTTCCATTGTTTTGGATGTTTATCACTATTTGTCTTTGGTTTCCTATGAGGCAGACCTTGTTGCATTGATTTCATACCTTCATATAATTTATTGCATGTATTTCCTACTTTTTATATGCTTTTGATGCATTTTACCTATTATCCAAGTACTTGGTTGAACTTACTTAGGGCTGCTAACAGTCGATTACGCATGACTAGATTGCTCAGGGCTGTGTGAACCTGGTGCGGTAGACTAAAGAGAGAATTGACGATTAATGGCTTCCCTAGAGAGTCTGTTATAAATTATTATCGTTCGTAGGACCTACGGGAATGGGAATTTGTGATTCCTCAGAGCGTCCTTAGTTACGTATCGAGACTACATGGGGAATTAGATGTAAGTGCTTCCTCAGAGAGTCCATAGCTATCATTGAAAGACCGTAGGGGAATTGACAGTGAGAGCTTCCCATACTGTATGTTCCTTTGTATGATTACTTGACTAGAGGGTTATGCCAGTATGATCCACCCAGAGATTCAATGTGAATATTGTTTAGTTGGTTGTAATGATTCCACCAAGACAAAGAACATGCTTGGGCCTTTTACTACTTGTTGTTTAGGTAGTCTACTGAGATACATGTTGTGTTACTTGTTATGCCTTGGGAATATAGAGTTGTTTGATTGATTCCTTAGTTTATAATTAAATGATTGAATTAAATTAATAAATAAATGTGAATGGAGAGTTATAGGATTGTTTACTTTAGTATACTCATGTTTCTCTGCTGCATTTATTTCCATTACTTTTCCTATTTTTATCACTGATAGTAGGGAACAGATCTTGTGGTGGTTGACTACTGGGATTAGTCTCACACCCTGTTTGGGTCCTGATTTCCGGTCCAAACAGGTTATATGGTTGCAGGTGTGGATAGGGATTGTGGCCCTTCTACTTTAGGTACATGATTGCTGGTTGGAGTTGGAGAGAATAGGACTGAGCTTAGGATTACGATGCTACTAGAGTTGCAGTTTACTTTTAGTACTTTGTTCTCAGTTGTATTTCAGCACGTTTTTTTGTTTTCTACTTTCCTTAGATACATGTACCTACTGCATCATTATCATCATTACTATATATATTCATTGCTGCTACTGTTTAGTTTCAGTTATTATATGTTGTTTACTGCTTCCACTATTGACTGTTATTTCTTTTTCATTGTATACCTTACCAAATGAGGGCATAGTTTCCCCAATGACTCACCAAGGCCCTTGCTGCTATTCGGCAGCCTCTTGTGTTTGGGGAAATGTGCTTGTGGTCATGTGTTGAACCGGGTACAGGGCACCAATTGAGTAGCTCCAGATTCAGGTTGTTACAAACATCGTTAATCTTGAGGGCCATATATTTCCTCCATTTTAAAAAATAATAATTTTTAAGAGTTATGTAAGAATTAAAAATTGACATGGAAAAGGGTCCTATGAAATTTATTCCCCATAATTCAATTTTTTTCAAAACATTATTAGGTTTGAGGGAATTTATTATATATTTGAAATGTTTCTATGGAGTTTAAAATTTTCACATTTCATAAAAAATTCATGGTCATCATTAAAAAAAGTGGTCCAGTAAATCCTTCACTCTAAAACATTCCTTTCTATTCTTAGAGGTTCAAAGTTTCATATACAAGATAGAGTGTTGAAAAAGTCAAAAAAAAAAATTACACTTAGGTAAAAATACTATTATCATATGATTATTAGAGAATTTTTGTAACATCCTGAGATTTTATGAGAATTTTTTTTTTATATCTTATGTTATACGCAACACCAAAGGAATCTTTCATATCACGCAATACGGACTTGGCTTGCATTACACACAATCGCGACCTTCCTCGATAGCGTGTGTAGTACGCAATACCGGGTTTCACTAAACAACGATATTTTATTATGAACTATCCGTTATGAATAGTATTAACTACATTTTGAATTTTATTATTCATCATACACATTTTCTAAAACATGGTAAGAGAACAAAATAAATTTTTCGGGTAAAATAAGTATTTTTAAAAAAAAATGCAGTTTTGCCACCTTTTGATGGGGCACCCACATTAAATCTAGTTTTTGACATGATTATAAGTTAAATTTGAAAAAATAAAATTCTTATTTTGAATCAGGGTATAAAAAATTACTTCGGATAAATTTTTGATATTTTTCTAATAACTTTCATATTTTGATGAATAGTTAAAATACGCTAATTTTTTAATTAAAAACAAATTTTTTCATTGAGATAATTTATGTGGTTAAATTTTAATATTTACTGGTTTTAAATTATAAATAGAATATATTTTTACCATTTAATATAATGTATGTCATTAGAATTAATTTCACATTGAATTCATAGGTAAAATCATTTCAATCTTTGGCAATGTTTTAACTTCTAAAACCCGTTTTCTTAACAATGAGATTTATTTTAAATTAATTAATGCAACTTATATGTTTTGAATTTTGAAAAATGGGTTCCATATTTGGAATCAGTGGGTCCAGATTATGTTAATAGGCTACTTTTTATTTTTGGGCATTATGAATAGTAACTACGGTAAATTTTATTTACCATAGTTAAAGGCAAATCGGGTAATTAAGGGTAAATATAAGATTATAAAATTACCCTAACACCTTCCAAAATCCTATTGGATGACTAAAAGTAGACCCCTATCACATAAGGGTCAGATTATATTCATTTAATGTACCTTGTTCCATGAAAATAATTTAATTATTATTAAAACCAAAGAATTTGACAACATGTCACTTTCTTAAATCTTATAAGTATAATAATTTTACTTTAGTGATAAACTTAATGAAACTTCGAACATGAATAGTATCCAACAAGCTAATACAATTATATACATCATAGGAATTTATTTAGAATTTTTAGGGATTAAATAATTATCATTAATTATGACACAATAGTGATGTTGAAATTATTTTATTAATTAAAATATCAAATAAATGGTTTTAAAAATATTAAAATAAATATTATATGAACTATTTAATGTGCCCCACTACTTTTCTAGATACATATGAAATTTCATTAATATATTAAATCTTTTAGTTAGAACATATCTTCTCTATATATTTTATTTAAATTCAAATAAATGAATAGTGTCAAAATTTACACCATTGTTATTTTATAAAAATAACATATTATAAAATTGTTTAAAAATCACAAAAATATTTAAAAATTATAAATTAAAATTTATATGGTCTAAAATGTCATAGAATGTCAAATTATGGAAAATTCACAACACATATGTAATTATTTATAATAATTTAAAATTTAGAATATTATTACCACAAATAAAATTAAATTGATAAATAAGGATAAATAAAGTTGATAATGTCTAAAATAAATTCCTAACATGTCTAAATTTTATTTTTTGATGAGATTACAACCCTATCTCATCTAATATTTGGATATGTGTCATTTTGGAAGTTTTTAAGTGGGGTTGGGATTTAATATAAACTAATATTTCTTATATTTCCAAAGGTTCCCCTCTCCTCCCTTATAAAAGAACACCTCCTCCCTCTCCTCCTCACGCCAATTTGAGCCTTCAAGCTCATCCAACCCCTACCCATTTCACTTCCCCACTTCCCTAAAAACATCCTAGAGGTCCTGTTCTTCTTCAAAGACCAATTTTAGTGCCCTAAAAGGAGGTCTCAAAGAGGCGCTTCAAAGAAGAGGTAATGTCCGTTACCGATTCTTTAAACTCTATTTCTTCTTCTACTTCTTCTTCTTTAGTTGTTTAATTATGAAGTAATAACATCAGTATCACTCATATACTGATATATTATTATAAGTATGAAACAACCCTATTTCACCATCTATCCATCCTACGGAAAACAAAATCACCACGCGTGCGTACGTACGGAATACCGTCTCCACGCCGTGGTGTAATCTATTTTCCATCACCACCTTACTTGGATGGGTATAATGGTGAAAATAAATAACTATATATGATTATTTTAAAGTGTTATTGATTCTGAAATAGTATACATACACTCCAATACAATTCCACGATCATGGGAATGATATCATCGCTCGTGCGTATGTACGGAATACCGTCTCCACAATGTGATGTGATTCGTTCTACAAGATCTTCATTGAATAATTATTATATAAATGAATTGAATGAATAAATATGATATATAGTACACTAATACCATTCTGGAAATGAGGTATCTATAACCTAAAGAGAATAATAAGGATTTATTCTACAAAACACGCATAAGAACAAAAAGTAATAAACACCTGAATAACAAGTATTAATGAAATATTACTAATAAGAAGCTAAGAATATGACAATATATGATATCATAAAAATAATTATTATTCTGGAATAAGTCAATAACATTATTTAAATCATTATACAAGAGGTTCGGACACTTACGAAGCAAATCGGACCTAAGGTAAGGGAAAATATCACAATCTCATTTTTATCCGAGATTGTTTATACTTTGGTATTTACTGGGGTGTATTTTATCATCCACATCCATGTTCCCTCAATATGTAATATTGTTTCCATCCACCTACAATTATTTAAATCCAATTTTACCCTTCGGTGAGTTTTTATTAAAGGATATGAAAGGAATATTTTGTCGTTTTTCGTACGAGGTACTTTTTGACTTTTCTGACAAAAGTACGAGAAGAATGTTTTTTAAGTTATACGGCATGAATATATTTTTAAAAAATTATTTCCAAGAAGATTCATTTACAAGTTTTCATGTTTATTTTTAATCAACTTCTTTCAGTTTAAAATTGTATGACATGTTAAGAAAGGAAAAATGTTCTTGAAGTATAAAGGATATTTTCCTCAAGAATGGAGTTCAAGTGTTTTATCAAAATTATTTTCCATCTAAGATAGTATAGGGTTCTATTTATATCCCTATTATTACATTGATTTGATTATGTTGTGGTGGAATTATTTTTATGAATTCATTTATCTTATATGAATTGTTTTATGATGTCACGATGTTTAAGAATCCCATTTTTATTACATGGGTTATACAATGATGTGTGATTTATGATTTTGTGGCACACATAAGAATGGTATCATTATGTGATGGGTGGGACCTATATATCCCTCCAATTCATTGGGTAAAGATTTTATATCTCATGATATAGACATGGCTGGAACGGCAGGTTAAATCCGTTCAGTGAAACAGGACTGAAATGAGGAGTGAACTCGGTTCAGAAATGGACTTTGTCTACTAAGATAGTCTTGGCAATGAGTCTTGACTACTTAGAAATGATTCTATATGATTATGTCTGTATGCCAAAAAGTTCCATGTTTTAAGTTATGATTATTGTGATTACATTTCACTACCATGATTTATCCCATGTTATGAAATTATGATCTCTTTTGCAGGGTAAGATTTCCAAAATGTTATGTTCTTATGAATTTGATGTGATTGATATTTCTTTTGTTTACCCTTACTAAGCATTTGAGATCACCCTTTTGTATGTTTTCTTTCCCCAGGTCAGGAAGAAGGGTATTAAGTAAGATATGCCAAAATGGACTATAGATATGATGAAATAAATGGGAGACAGTGTAGATGCTTTATGAACCAGTTGTTTATGTTTCCCAGTTTCTAAAGACACTATACCTATACGGTCCTTTCATGGTTTTTTTATATGTTGTAATAAGTGTACTTCAATTTTTAAGTACTAAAAATATATGTAAAGTATGGGTCGTTATAGTTGGTATCAGAGGGAGGTTATAATCAACCTTTGGAAACTAGGATGTGAAAGCCTTAGTAAGAATCCTAAGGATAAGTCTAAGTATAGAACACAATCTTAGTGTTTTAGAAATGACCATGAATAACCTAAGATAAGACCTTAAGTGTGAAATTTTATTCTTGATTATGTGGTTTTCCTATTATAATTAGTGTTTCTCACATTATTCTTCTTGGTTTTAGTCAATGGATGGAACCTGAAGGAACCGTGTTAATGCAGAATGCGACGGGAAATGCAATGATTGTCCCCCTGAGCAACCAAACGTTATGGGAGATGGAATGAAAAATCTTGTAGACATTCTCACACAACTTTCTCAAGCTATGAATCATTCAGGACTTCCAAACGAGCAAAGGAAGCAGCAACATTCTGTTGAATCCTTCATGAGGCAGCGTTCGCCTTCATTCAGTGGGTCTAATGATCCATTACTTGCTGAAAAATGGATCAGTACTACTGAAAAGATATTTTCAGTTCTTCAATGTTCTGAACATGATAAATTCATCTTGGCAGTGTATCATTTAGAAGGTGATGCTGATCAATGGTGGAATCTTATCAAGAATACGAGGCCAAGAGATGAAATTGAGTCCATGGAATGGGACGAGTTCAAGAACTTATTTTTCAATAAGTACTTCCCTCGTATTCTCTGAACAAAGATGGAGAAAGAGTTTCTTGAACTGAAGAAAAAGGATGATGAATCTGTTGGTACCTATGAATAAAATTTTATAAGACTTTCAAGGTACACTTCCGGAATTATTATCCAACCTAAGAGTAAGATCGATCGATTCTTTAGTGTCTTAAAACCAAGTCTTCGAAGGGCGTTAGCCATAAGGGACTTCAATAGCTTTGAGGAAATTGTTCGATGTGCTCTCAAGTTTGAGATGGAGATTGGTGTAACCCATCAGTCACATGGGTTTGATAAGAAGAGGAAAATGGAATTCAATGGAAAATATAAAGACAACATTGAAAAGAAGATGAGTTTTCCCTTATGCTCAAAGTGTGGAAAGAAACATGGAGGAAATTTTCTTAAGGGGACAAGAAAATGTTATAAGTGTGGAAAAGAAGGTCATCGGGAAATTGAATATCGAAATAATGGGAAGAAGATGTCTAATGATGCAAACAAAGGAAGGGATACACAGAATGAACCTACTACACTTCAATGTTTCATGTGCAAGGAAATGGGGCATTATGCCAATCAATGCCCAAATCCAAGGGTTGATGATGATGATCGACATCAACAAACTCTTAAGTCCAAAGACAAAGGAAAGTCACATTCAATTCCTATCGGCGATGTGGAGTACGACAACGAAGTGGTGAGAGGTACACTTACCATCCACTCTAAAGTAGAAAATGTTTTATTTGATTCGGGATCAACCCACTCTTTTATTTCTGAAGAAATTTTCTAAGGTTATCGTCGTATTACCTCAACAATTAGATGTTGAGTTAGCTGTGACAACCCCTAATGTCACAACAGTCGCATCAAAAGTTTACAATTCTTCTCCGATTGAAGTTTGTGGGAAAGTGTATCCTGCAAATCTTATGATCCTTCCTATAGTGGAATTTGATGTGATTCTTGGCATGGATTTCCTTTATTTATATGGAGATCATATCAATTTCCAAATAAGGGAAGTCACATTTCATATTCCAGATCAATCTATGATCGTCTATCGATCCAAGGATGAACATAACCTTCTAGTGGAAATTTCTTCCATCTTATGGGTCTTGATTCCACTAAATGAAGGTTATTTATCTCAAATGGTTGGTGAGAAACTCACGATTAAGAATACTCCCATTGTACGTGAGTTTGATGATGTCTTTCCGGAGGAATTTTCGGGTCTTCCACCAAATCATGAAGTTGAGTTTTCAATAGAAATCGTACCATGTGCTTTACCTATTTCAAAGACACCTTATAAAATGGCCCCAATTGAGTTCCAGGAATTGAAGAAGCAACTCCAAGAGAATCTTCATAAAGGATTTGTATGCCCTAGTGTGTCACCTAGGGGAGCACCTGTTCTGTTTGTTAAGAAGAAAGATGGATTAGTGAGACACTGCATTGATTATCGAGAACTTAACAAGATCACTATCAAGAACAAATATCCTCTCCCATGCATTGATGACTTATTTGACCAACTACGCGGAGCTCAATAATTTTCCAAGATTGATCTTCATTCAGGGTATCATCAATTAAGGGTCAAAAGGGAGGATATACCAAATACGGCTTTCCTTACAAGGTGTGGACACTATGAATTTATAGTGATGCCATTTGGTCTTACTAATGCCCCTGCTATCTTCATGGATCTGATAAATAGATACTTTAGAGACTATCTTGATCAGTTTGTGGTAGTCTTTATAGACGATATTCTTGTCTATTCAAAGAGCAAGGAAGAACATGAAGATCACTTGAGAATTGTATTGAAGACCCTGAGAAAGGATAAGCTTTATGCTAAATTTACCAAGTGTGAATTTTGGTTTCAAAAAGTTGCATTTTTGGGTCATATAATCTCAAAAGAGGGGATATCTGTGGATCCAGCAAAAACAGAGGTTATCGAAAGATGGTCGAGACCAACAAAAGTAACTGAGATCCGAAGTTTTCTTGGTTTGGCTGGATATTATCAATGTCTTGTGAAATATTTTTCATGATTATCTAATCCACTCACCAAGTTGACTCGGAAAGGAGTTAAGTTTTTTTGGATGGAGGAATGTGAAGAGAATTTCAAGGAGTTGAAAAGAAGGTTATCCAGTGCACCTGTACTCACACTTCCTTGTAGTGGAGAAAGGTTTGTGATCTACAGTGATGCATCCAAGAAGGTATTGGGGTGTGTTCTTATTGAAAATGATATGGTGATAGCATATGCCTCACGACAGTTGAAAATCCATGAGCAAAATTACCCAACTCATGATTTGGAGTTAGCTACGGTAATCTTTGCATTAATGAATTGGAGGCATTATCTTTATGGAGAAAGGTGTGACATTTATACTGATCATAAAATTTTAAAGTATATTTTCACACAAAAGGAGCTGAATATGTGCCAAATAAGATGGTTAGAGCTGATTAAGGATTATGACTGCTCAATTCATTACCACCCTGGGAAAGCAAACAAGATGGCAGATGCATTAAGTCGACAAGACCATGCCAGTTTATCCATTATGAGGATCACAAAAGATCCAATATTTATGGATTTACAATGGATGGATCTTGGAATTATAATGGAAGGGGTAAAATCGTATCTTTATCAAATGAATGTTCAACCATCTATACATGTGAAGATTTAAGAGGCACAGAAAGAAGATGTAGAGTTAAAAAAGAAGGTGAGAAATGTTCCTGAATTCAACCTTGATTGTGATGGGATAATAAATTTCAAGAATTGGGTTTGTGTTCCTCCCATCCCCGAATTAAAGAAGGAGATGCTAGATGATGCTCATAGTTCTTCATTCTCTATTCATCCTGGAAGCATGAAGATGTATAGGGACCTGAAAGAGTACTTCTGGTGGGATGGCATGAAAAGAGATGTTGTTGAATATGACTCTCGATTCTTGGTTTGTCAACAAGTTAAATCTGAGAGAAAGAAGTCTAAGGGGATGTTACAACCATTACCCATACCCGAATGGAAATGGGAAAACATCACTATGGACTTTTTCACAGGACTTCCTAAAACATCCAAAGGCAATAATGCTATCTGGGTCATAGTTGATCGTCTTACAAAGTCTGCACACTTCATTGCTATTAGAGAGGATTTCTATCTAGATCATCTTTCCAGGATATATGTAAAGGAAGTGGTAAGGTTTCATGTAGTACCACTTTCTATTATATCTGATCGGGATCCGAGGTTTACCTCAAAGTTTTGTCGAAGTCTTCAGTATACTCTGGATACAGAGTTGAGTTTCAGCACTACTTATCATCCTCAGACAGACGGTCAGTCTGAGAGGAAAATTCAAACACTAGAAGATATGTTGAGATCTTTCTCTATAGATTTCAAAGGTGGTTGGGATCAACACCTACCTTTGGTGGAATTTTCTTATAATAATAGCTTTCACTCCAGTATTCAGATGGATCCTTATGAATCTCTCTATGGAAAGAAATGCAGGACTCCAACATGCTGGGATGAAGTTGGGGAAAGAAAGCTATTAGGACCTGATCTTGTTGATGAAATGGAAGAAAAGGTCAGATCTATTCAACAACGCATAAGAGAAGCTCAGAGTCAACAAAAAAGTTATGCCGACAACCGAAGAAAAGACCTAGAGTATGAAGTGGGTGATAAAGTGTTCTTACGAATATCTCCCTGGAAGAGAGTCATGAGATTTATAAAGAAGGGAACATTGAGCCCTAGATATATCGGTCCTTCTGAAATTTTGGATCGTGTTGGAAAGGTATATTACCGATTGGCGCTTCCACCGGATCTCTCTCAAGTTCACGATGTGTTCCATGTATCTCTCCTAAGAAAGTACATACCTGACCCTTCACATGTACTCATCTCAGAAGTTGTACCGCTGGAACAAGATCTTTCTTACGAAGAACAACCAATAGAGATTCTGGATCATAGTGAAAAATTCCTATGGAAAAAGACCACTCGCTTGGTGAAAGTTTTATGGAGGAACCACCAATTATAAGAAGCTACATGGGAGCTTGAGGATATGATAAGGGAGAGGTATCCTCATCTGTTTGTTACAAGTGATGAATTTCGAGGGCGAAATTAATTTTAAGGGGGGTAGAATGTAACATCCTGAGATTTTATGAGAAATTTTTTTTATGTCTTATGTTATACGCAACACCAAAGGAATCTTTCACAGCACGCAATATGGACTTGGCTTGCATTACACGTAATCGCAACCTTCCTCGATAGCGTGTGTAGTACGCAATACTGGGTTTCACTAAACAACGATATATTATTATGAACTAGCCGTTATGAATAGTATTAACTACATTTTGAATTTTATTATTCATCATACACATTTTCTATAACATGGTAAGAGAACAAAATAAACTTTTCGGGTAAAATAAGTATTTTTCAAAAAATGCAGTTTTGCCGCCTTTTGATGGCACACCCACATTAAATCTAGTTTTTGACATGATTATAAGTTCAATTTGAAAAAATAAAATTCTTCTTTTGAATTAGGGTATAAAAATTTACTTTGGATAAATTTTTGATATTTTTCTAATAACTTTCATATTTTGATGAATAGTAAAAATACGCTAATTTTTTAATTAAAAACAACTTTTTTCATTGAGATAATTTATATGGTTAAATTATAATATTTAATGGTTTTAAAGTATAAATAGAATATATTTTTACCATTTAATATAATGTATGTTAATATCATTAATTTCACATTGAATTCATAGGTAAAATCATTTCAATCTTTGGCAATGTTTTAACTTCTAAAACCTGTTTTCTAAACAACGGGATTTATTTTAATCTAATTACTGAAACTTATATGTTTGGAATTTTGAAAAATGGATTCCATATTTGGAATCAGTGGCTCCAAATTATGTTAATAGGATACTTTTTATTTTTGGGCATTATGAATAGTAACTACGGTAAATTTTATTTACCATAGTTAAAGGTAAATCGGGTAATTAAGGGTACATATAAGATTATAAAATTACCCCAGCACCTGCCAAAATCCTATTGGATGACTAAAAGTCGACCCATATCACCTAAGGGTTGGATTAGATTCATTTAATGGACTTTTTTCCATGAAAATAATTTAATTATTATTAAAACCAAAGAATGTGACAACATGTCACTTTCTTAAATCCTATAAGTATAATAATTTTAATTTAGTGATAAACTTAATGAAACTTCGAACATGAATAGTATACATAAATCTATTACAATTATCTACATCATAGGAATTTATTTAGAATTTTTAGAGATTAAATAATTATCATTAATTATGACACAATAGTGATGTTGAAATTATTTTATTAATTAAAATATCAAATAAATGGTTTTAAAAATATTAAAATAAATATTATATGAACTATTTAATGTGATCCACTAATTTTATAGATACATATGACATTTTATGAATATATTAAAGATTTTATTTCAAACATATCGTTTGTATATATTTTACTTAAATTCAAATAAATTAATAGTGTCAAAATTGACACTATTGTTATTTTATAAACATAACATATTATAAAATTGTTTAAAAATCACAAAAATATTTAAAAATTATAAATTAAAAGTTATATGGTCGACAATTTCATAAAGTGTCAAATTATGGAAAATTAACAACACATATTTAATTATTTATAATAATTTAAAATTTAGAACATTATTACCACAAATAAAATTAAATTGATAAATAAGGATAAATCAAGTTGATAATGTTTAAAATAAATTCCTAACATGTCTAAATTTTCTTGGTTGATTTTATTACAACCCTATATCATCTAATCGTTGTATATGAGTCATTTTGGAAGTTTTTATGTGGGGTTGGGGTTTAATATAAACTAATATTTCTTATATTTCCAAAGGTGACCCTCTCCTCCCTTATAAAAGGGAACCTCCTCCCTCTCCTCCTCACACCAATTTTAGCCTTCAAGATCTTCCAACCCCTGCCCATTTAACTTACCCACTTACCTAGAAACATCTTAGAGGTCCTGGTCTTCTTCAAAGACCAATTTTAGTGCCCTAAAAGGAGGTCTCAAAGAGGCACTTCAAAGAAGAGGTAATGTCCGTTACCGATTCTTTCAACCCTATTTCTTCTTCTACTTCTTCTTATTTTGTTGTTTCATTATGAAGTAATAACATCAGTATCACTCATATACTTATATGTTATTATAAGTATGAAAAAACCCTATTTCACCATCTATCCATCTTACGGAAAACAAAATCACCGCGCGTGCGTACGTACGGAATACCATCTCCACGCCGTGGTGTAATCTATTTTCCATCACCACTCTACTTGGATGGGTATAATGGTGAAAATAAATAACTATATATGATTATTTTAAAGTTTTATTGATTCTGAAATATTATACATACACTCCAATACAATTCCACGATCATGGGAATGATATCATCGCTTGTGCGTACGTACGGAATACCGTCTCCACGATGTGATGCGATTCGTTCTACATGATCTTCATTGCATAATGATTATATAAAAGAATTGAATGAATAAATATGATATATAGTACACTAATACCATTCTGTAAATGAGGTATCTATAACCTAAAGAGAACAATAAGAATGTATTTGACAAAACACGCATAAGAACAAAAAGTAATAAACACCCGAATAACAAGTAGTAATGAAATATTACTAATAAGAAGCTAAGAATATGACCATATATGATATTATAAAAATAATTAAGATTCTGGAATAAGTCAATAACATTATTTAAATCATTATACAGGAGGTTCGGACACTTACGAAGCAAATCGGACCTAAGGTAAGGGAAAATATCACAATCTCATTTTTATCTGAGATTGTTTATACTTTGGTATTTACTGGGGTGTATTTTATCATCCACATCCATGTTCCATCAATATGTAATATTGTTTCCATCCACCTACAATTTTTGAAATCCAATTTTACCCTTGGGTGAGTTTTTAGTAAAGGATATGAAAGGAATCTTTTGTCGTTTTTCGTACAAGGTACTTTTTGACTTTTCCGACAAAAGTACGAGAATAATGTTTTTTTAACTTATAAGGCATGAATGGATTTTTAAAACATTATTTCCAAGAAGATTCATTTAAAAGTTTTCATGTTTATTTTTAATCAACTACTTTTTGTTTAAAATTGTATGACATGTTGAGAAACGAAAAATGTTTTTGAAGTAGAAAGGATATTTTCCTCAAGAATGAAGTTCAAGTGTTTTATCAAAATTATTTTCCATCTAAGATAATATAGGGTTATGTTTCTATCCCTATTATTACATTTATTTGATTATGTTGTGATGGAATTATTTTTATGAATTCATTTATCTTATATGAATTGTTTTATGATGTCACGATGTTTAAGAATCCCATTTTTATTACATGGGTTATGCAATGATGTATGATTTATGATTTTGTGGCACACATAAGAATGGTATAATTATGAGATGGGTGGGACCTATATCTCCCTCCAATGAATTGGGTAAAGATTTTATATCTCATGAGATAGACATGGCTGGAATGGCAGGTTAAACTAGTTCAGTGAAACAGGACTGAAACGAGGAGTGAACTCAGTTCAAAAATGGACTTTGTCCACTAAGATAGTCTTGGTAATGAGTCTTTACTACTAAGAAATGATTCTATATGATTAAGTGTGTATTCCAAAAAGTTCCATGTTTTAAGTTATGATTATTGTGATTAAATTTCACTACCATGATTTATCACATGTTATGAAATTATGATCTCTTTTGCAAGGTAAGATTTCCAAAATGTTATGTTCTTAGGAATTTGATGTGATTGATATTTCTTTTGTTTACCCTTACTGAGAATTTGAGCACACCATTTTGTATTTTTTCTTTCCCCAGGTCAGGAAGAATGGTATTAAGTAAGATATTCCAAAACGGACTATAGATATGATGAAATAAATGGGAGACAGTGTAGAAGCTTTATGAACCAGTTTTTTATGTTTCCCAGTTTCTAAAGACACTATACCTATATGGTCCTTTCATGGTTTTGTTATATGTTGTAATAATTGTACTTCAATTTTTAAGTACTAAAAATGTATGTAAAGTATGGGTCTTTATAGTTTTCATAAGTAGGCATCTTCCCAAATGTACAATTTTGATTCATATTTTAGTTTTTAAATTTCCTGGGGGCTCATGTGGGATGTGAATTGAGATTTTAGTAAATAATTTAACATGAAAAAATACCATGGTACACCATCAATTAAATATAACTTCTATCCTATAATTACATCATTAAATGTGTATTTGGATAGAATTTTCACCTCTGCTATGTTGTGTATCATTCTCAGGGGATCAATCACTTATTTGTGAATTATATTATTTTATATGATCTTTAAAATGAACTCTTTATGTATAAAACACATCTTACTCGCCTTGGTTTTATTTTTTCTTTCTTTATCATGTATTTAGGGGTTATATGATCAGAACATATTGTAAATTCAGTTCCAAGAATTTATGATATGATTATTTCTAAATAAAATAGAAATGAAAGAAATTAATTTTATATGGTAGTGTACATGAATTGAGAAACATCCTAGATTCTGTAAGTGTATATCATTTCCTATGATTTCAATTTCATCTATTAGGAAAACACTTCTCCCACATATTGTTTGGAAGTCTCAAAAAGTACCTCAAAATATTCTCATAGTTTTGTAGATGTACCACTAGTAGTGTGGTCAATATTCTCTTAAAATTATCAAATGATTCAGTAAAATCAACATTAAAATAAAAATAATATTCTTCAAAAATTTAATCTATAAAGGGGGAGATTAATATTATTGAAATCCTTTGATAAAATTCATTTATAAAACTACATTTCCTATGAAATATATAACTTGTTTTAGAAACGATGAGTATAGAAAATAATTTATTAGTTTGATTTTTTATTTACCAACCTCAATGCCTTTTTGTGAAATGAAATTCCCATTTACTATTCCTATTTCTACTACAAAATGAAAATTTTAAAAAATTAAAACAATATGTTTTTCAATAAATGTTTTCAAAACATTATCCATATTTTGTGATGAGTGATCAAATTAATATCAAAAAATTATAAATTCATCAAAAAATAACTCTATGTAGTGTTCAATATGATAAAAAAAATATGTAACATAAACATATGAAATGTACCTGGGGAATTACATAATCCAAATTCTATCTTTTCACATGTAATGATTCGAAAGGTTCAAGTAAAGGTAGTCTTATCCAAATCCTATAGTGAAATGGGATGTAAATCCATTAAGAAAATAATATTAATTTTTACCTAATAATATTTATAACATATGATCAATAAAAGGAAATGGGGAAGTGATATTTATTAGATATATAATTAAATATGATATATCATATTAAAACACACAAAATATTCAAAATTATCATTAGAATTCGCTCATTTTGTTCACTCCTCTCAATGGTCAGTCATATTTTCTTGGGAACTATGTGAACAAGGATGCCCCATTATGATTTTTACATGTAATAGATTATGTCTTATTAAATTAACATCAATATTTAATATTCCCTACCACCATTATGGTCTGATTCAATCTTCTATGGGGCTACCTAATATGTGTGTAATTCTCATCCATTAAAATTATGTACATGCATATTTTGGATTTTATGCCTTGGATATATCCTAAAATTCATTCTATTTTATGGAAATTTTGTTTAAAAGTTAAATAAATTAATGTTCATGGGTTTTGGATAGGTTATTATCAATTATAACTTTTAATTTTTATCCTTTCATCGACTATACTTACACTAAATTAGTGAGAAGGTATTTTAATTCATGATTTTTGGATGATCTGAAGATGAAATCAAATTGGGGTTCTTCACTTCCATAGCTAAGATTTTGTATACATAATATGACATATAATCAAACTTAGTTAAAAAAATGAAAAAAAATTCAGGGGTTACCACTTCATACAAATTATAAATAAATCTAAATTCTTTAATGTAATAACTAAGACACTACTATAACAGGTGAAGACTAAACACAAATTGTTTTACTTAATTTGAACTCTAAAAAGAAATTATTTTTGACCTTATTTAAAATTTAAATTTCAGTTTAAATTTTAAGAAATTGAATTCATTTTTCTATATATAATGACTATATTGTCTAAAGGTAATTTTTTGGGATTTTTCTGAAATTGTTGATTTTTAGGAGAATAGTGAAAAATATAATTTTTAATCAAAAATATAAATTTTATGACCTTATCATATTATGAGTAATAACTAGAAATTTATGGAAAATTTAAATTGTTAAAATATTTGTTTATAGAGTAAAAATATACATTTTGAAATATTATTAAGAATTTATAAAATCTAATAAAATTAGTAATATTTTTCAATAAAAGAAACTATTTTTGGTTTTATCTTTTAACTAAATATTATTTTGGTAAAATTATATTTTTGATTGATTTTGAAGCCACATAATTTTTTCTATGATAATACAATTTTTCCATAAAAACCAAATGCATTAAAACATTTATCCACAAAACAAATTTTAATCTTAAATATACACTTTTTCTAAAAATTGTTATTGACAAAATACAAGCACTAATATTAAAATTATTTTTAGAAAATTAATTAAAAATTATTATTATTATTTTAATCAAAAATATAAAATTTGTTAAAAATTTAAATTTAAATTGATAACTTTAAATTATGTTACCAATGTAAATATTAATTACCATTATAAAAGAGTAAATTTTTAAAGAACAATAATTTTTTATATATCGAATTTTTTTAAATAGATATATTTTAAAATTAATAATCTTATATAATTTTTATATAAATATAGAAAAATATTAACAATTTTTTATTTTATATGTAATGTTTAAATATTTTAATAATCCCGAACAATTTAAATAGTATCTATCTATAAAAACTTTTTTTATATATATTATATTTTCTATTTTAAAGAAAATTATTTTCATATTGAAAAATAAAATTAGGTTAAATGGAGCCCAAATTTAGATTCATCATGTCAAAAAAAATTTATGAAGGTCCATCTTATGTTTTTAGTGCCAACTATTAAACAAGATTAATATTTAATAAAAATTATTGTGTTAAAATGGGTAATGTAGTGTGGCTAAAATTTTACTAAATCAATTACTTCTAGAATAAATTTGATAGGATGAAAGGTCATACCTACATTTACCTCTAGTTTTTATCCATTCATCTCACCCAACTCACTAAACCCACATAACCCCAAAGTGATACCATCGTTACCCCTTACCTAACATTATCTTCAATGTAAAATCCCATTTTTAACACATAAAATGAGCTTACACCCACCCAATATATCATCCCTCTCTACCACAAAGGAATTAATCAAGAATTTAACTTACCTGTACCTAAAAAAATACATACTATGGATTTTCTAATGTCTTTATGATCCCCCATAAGCTTTAAGAAAATACTTAGTAGAGTAAGGGTTTCAAAATCTTCTCCTTCCTTTTTCATTGAAATTATTTTATTTTAATATCATTTCTATATTTTTCCTTTATTTTCACTTCATATTTTTATATCACATTAGATATGTAGTTAATTTGAAACAATTATCCACTCTCATTAATTTATTTTTTATAATGTTTTTATTACATCAAAATAAGGTTTCTTATTCCACCCATTCCATTTTTAATTTCAAAAAATTATTATAATTTCATTACGATTGTAATTTTATGGAATTATCACCCATTTGATATATTTAAAATTAGTTTGATTCTCAATAAATTTTTTTTCTAAGCTATCTTAAATCCAATAAATCCTAAATTCCTGAAAATAAAGATTTTGTGGTTTTTCAAGCAATGAAATCATTGTCTTTAAACTTGTATCAATGTAGTAGTGGCACTAATGAACCTTTGTTTAGTAACCCTAAAGATTTATTTCTATGTTTTAACTCAATATTCAATATTGTTAATGATTTTTGGGCCTAATACTACATGACATTATTGGAACTCATAGGGGATATGGGATGTATTATTCACAAGCTCTTTATAAACCACTATCAAGGATTATCCCACTATTTGTATGGTATCCTACTAGTGATAATAGTTAAACTCAGTTACTATCTTTTATTAAAAACCCTATAATATGGATGCAACATTTTCCACTACATTATTATTAATTATTTGATAAGGGTACCTCATTTTACGTTGAGAATACCCCATAGATTCTAAGATGCTTTCATGATATTCTTCTTAATAGACACATTATTCCATTGAATGGGGGAATATTTTTTTTATTTCTGTCTTGTAGATATACATTAATAAATTTTTTCATTATTAAGTAATATATACCTTATGGAATACTATGAATTTTATTTTTATCTCATATGGAGATTGTATTAGACTTAAACATATATGGTTGGGTCCTTTTACATATTTCCTCATGATGAATTGGTAGGTATCATGAAAAAAACTAGATAGGTTTTTGGTATATGCCATACCTGTTTATGTGTGATGTCATGGAGTACGACCTTGATGATATGTTTGTGACGTCTAAAATAATTATTTCTATCATTGTGAGATCAATAATTATTATGAAATCTCTATTTATTATCATGTACGTAGTATAAAATCAGTTTCATTTCATTAGGGAATTATTTTACTATATATTCAATGATAATTTCCGCTCAAAACTTCTCATTACTAATCATCTAATCTCAAAATTATTTTCTACTTACCCAAGAAACCTAGAAGATAACTATGTGCAATTTTCAAGGATATTTTAGATGGGATAATAATATTTTCTTGAAGTTTCTTTGTTGACTTTTTTGTTCTCAAGTTTATTTTGAAAAATATGATTGTATCTAGTCTTCCAAGACTAATAAGATGTTGGATCCTATAAAAACTTCTGTATTATGTATCAATAATTTAATATTACTACCATATATATGTTTATAGAGTCTGTGTTATTACATTTGGAATCGTAGAAAATTTGGTAAAATTTTTGGGGACTAGATTTATAGAAATCATGTAAGTTATCACAAATATTATGAAAAAATATTCTTAATTTAATGAATTTTTCCTATAAAAATCAATTTTATTTTTATTTTACAATTAAATATGATGTGTGAATTACATGAATTCCATTTTTTAGAGATGGAAACTAATTTAAGGAATGTGAACTACATCAACACCCAAAGTCAATGCGTGGATGTTCATCCTGGGAATGTCAATGAGGATGGAGTTGGAATTGATCACATCAAAGATATATTAGGGAATTTAACCTAGGTTATGAAAAATTAACCCACCTTCATTGAGAAAACTATTAATTCATAATATGGTCAAACTATGTTGGACCACTCCATGGGACAACAACCTCCAGCATTCAATGTAATTGTAAAGTTTTTGGTAGCTAATAAATGGATCCAGTCCCTAGAAAATATATTTCACACTTTGGGAAGTAATGAAAGGGAAAAATTCATTATGTTGGTATATAGACTATAGGGAGATGTGGAAAAATGGTGGTCGTTAATTCATAACCCTAAAGAGGATGTGAAGATAGAGAGAATCATATGAATAAATTTTGAGGAGATATTCGTGGAAAGAGACTTTGTTATGGAGAAAAGGCCTGAAATGGAAAGGAATTTACTCAATCTAAGATAGATGCAAGAGTAATGTTTTTTGATTATGAGGCCAAATTTATGAGGTTAGCTAGATTTATGGCGTACAATGTACATATACTGAAATGAATGATTATCCATTTTGTTTATTACCTAAATTCAATCCTTTGATGGGAATTAGTATCTCAGAAATTTTTATCATATGAGGATATTGTCTTGAGTGCCACTAATACAGAAAAAGAGTTCTCAGCGAATTATGTCTTTAAATGAAATCTAGAGTTAAAGTGAAATTTTCAGAACTATTTAAAGACAGGTATTCCAATGGGGAATAAATAATGGGTGACATTTTCCTATGTAATAACAATGGATATAAATACTTAGGTACTTGCATGAAGGGAATGCATGCTTGTTTCATGTGAATAGAATATATCCATGGAGATTTTTGAATGTAAAGGAAAAAATATAGTTAAGGACGATCAATGATTTAATTGTAAGGGTATGGGGTAGTACGTGAACCAGTTCCCTAAACATAAATGTAATTTACCTTAGAAGAAGGCTTCTAGAGAAATTTCAAGCTTATGAAATCATTATAGTTGTGGTTGATGTCCAAAATGATATGAAAGTAGGTACATTGAACCTAAAGTCAATGTTAGAGAATGGTTTATTTGATTTTTGATCTACATACTCTTTTATATCATGTATGTTTTTTTAGAACATTGAATCATCTCCAATGTACTCTAATAAAAGAGTTACCAATTAAGACACCCAATGCGTTTTTTATTGTAATAATGATTTAATCATCAGTATCTATTAAGATACATAGATATTCCCTAGTGGAAGACATTATTTTTATGAAAATAGTTGATTTTAAAAAAATCCTTTCTCTAGATTGAATCTAAATGTATAATGTAAGGATTAATTTCAAATAGAATTAGATTACAATTTGTGAAGGGGTCAAAGGATCCCTTTTCTTAAAGGGAGACACTTCACCTCCCTTTTCTAGACCCACCTCATGTAGCACACCTTAATGAAATTATGGGAGAATAAGAATTATAAAAAATTATATATGGATGAAAAGTACATACAAAGGATAGTATATGTATATATTATACAAAATAAATATATCTATTCCCCAAGGAATTATATGGTAATGTACCTAAATATGATGATGAGTTTTCTATTAAACTCATTCCTGATGAAAGTATCATATCAAAAACATCCTATAGAATGGAACTTGTGGAGTTTGTTGAGTTTAATAAACAACAAAACAGGCTATTTGATAAGGAATTTATTTTACCTGGTGTTTCATCATGGAAATCCCCTATTTTATTGGTGAATATAAGGATGGGTCTATGATATTGGGCATCGATTACAGGGAGATCAATGTCATTACTATATAGAATAACCATCCTTCACCATACATTTACGACTTACATGATTAATATCAAGGATAAAAATATTTTTTAATGATCAATGTTTGGTTTGGTTATAATCCCTTATGACTGGAGAAGGAGGATATAACTAAGATGAAATTTCATACAAGATATTATCATTATTATATTAAGGTAATTCCCATATTACCTTCTATTTTTATGAAAATTTTGAATAGAGTATTCAATAATTATCATGATCAATTCATGGTGGTATTAATTCATGATATCCTAATAGACTCTAATTTCTATGAGGAGCATGAGTACCATATGCGAATAATTCTTGAGACCCTCAGAGAAAAGGAATTATATGGGTAATTCATTAAGTGTGAATTTATCCTCTAATAAGTTTCCTTAGCCATATTGTCTCCAAGGATGGAATATGTATTGATCTTTTATAGAAAAATCTACTCGAATAATAGAGTATAATGAAAAATATAAATGAGATACATAATCTCCTTTTTAATAGGTTTATAATATATGGGTTGTTCAAAACAATTCCAGATTGGCTAACTCATTACCCAAGATCAATTGTAGAGGGGTTAAATTCACATGGTCTGTGGAATGTAAACAATATTTTAAAAAGTTAAATAGGATATTTATTAATGAATTAGTATTGAATTTAATATTATGAAGGTAATAATTTTTAGTACATGGTGATGCATTAAAGAAAGTATCGGGTCATCTCCTTATACAGAAGGATGGAGTGGGCGATTATGAATTAATTAAATTAAATAATAATGAAAATCATTTCCCAAATCATGAACTTGAGTTGATTTATATAATATTTTCCATGAATATTTGGAGGCACTATCTCTATATAGTAATTTGTTTCATATATAAAAAACATAAATGTTTTAAGTAAATTTTATTCTTAGAAATAGCTTAACATGAGGCAAAAAGATAGTTAGAACTACTCAATGACTATAATTTCTCGATAAATTATCATTTTGGTAAGTAAAAAAAGGTAGTTAATGAATTATTAGGAGAGAACATGGAGTTATTATCCTAGTGAGGATTAGTAAGGATCTTATATTATGGGATCTAGTAAATATAGATAAAAAAATTTAAGTAAGGGGGTCTATAATTCGTTTTCTATGAAATTTCTAAAACATATTTATTATAAATGATAAAAAATTGATGGTAGGAATATAATGATTTAAAATGGTGGAATAAAGTAGTGATTTCGGATAAATTGACACAATTTTTCTATAAATATAACATACTAACTTTTATAATGACAAAATTTGTTACATCCATACCTAAACTAAAGATAGAGCTACTAGATGAAGCACATAGCTCAAATTTCTATATACAATCTATTAGACAAATATATATAGGGAGTTAAGAGAAAATGTCTATTGGGATGTTATAAATAATGAAATTGATCACTATATGTCTAGATTATTAGTGTTCCATTAGGTAATTTCTAAAAGAAAACATTCTAAGAGAATCATAAAACCTTTTCCTATAACTATATAGAAGGGGGAAAATATTACAGTAAACTTTATCACTTTGAATCCAAATACTCCAAAGAAGAATGAAACTATATGGGTCATCATTTACTCCCTAACCATGTCCAAAAATTTATTATTAGTGAGGGAAGATATACTGCTTTAGAGACTTAATAAAAAATATATGAATATAATCACGAAAATTCATGTGGAACCTCTATCAATTATATCAGATCATGACCCTCAATTTATATATATATTATAGAGGAGACTTAAAATTTCTAATTATGTTGAGGTATATTTAATAACTTCCTATCATCCTTAAATTTATTGGATTTTTGAAAGAATTGTTTCAACATTAAAATACATGTTGACATCATGTTCTCTTAAATTCCAAGGTGCATGGGATTAGGATCTACCTCTGGTATAATTTTGTTTAAAAAAACGGTTCCCATTAAAGAATCTATTTAGAACCATATAATTCATTTTATGGGAAGATATGTTTTACTCCAACTTCTTAGGAATAAGTTATAGAAATAAAAATAGTATTACTTTAACTTGTGGGATAAAAAAATGAGGAAGTACAGACTATTTAGAATCATATCGAATATTCTTGAAGTAGGAAAAATATTTATGATGATAATCAAAGGAAAGATGTAGAATTTCAAGTGAGTGATCATTTATCCCTAAATGTGTCCCCCTGTAAGGTATTTGTAAACTTTGGTAAAAGGTAAAAGTTAAGCCCTATATACATTGTGCCATTTGAAATTCTATAGGGAATTAGGGATGCACCGTACTGATTAGATATGCCACCCAACATTTCTAAACTACATGAAATCTTCCATGTTTCATTATTAAGTAAATACATGCCATATAAAACACATATACTTATATATATGGGAATAGATATGTAACCATACTTTCCTTACAATGAGGATACAATATGAATTCTATACATCATAGAGCATATTTTATAGAATTGGATAACTCATTTGATGAAAGGATTTTGGGGAAATAAAAAACTATGGGAGGAAACATGGGATCCTAAAGAATACATGAATAAGGAATACCCACAATTTTTTAGTATAATAAATGTATACAACTTCTAGGACAAGAAGGGGTATGTATTACTTGAATCCCAACTATAACAGATAAACATTGTATCGCAAAACTATTACATAATGAAATCTCTAAAGAGACTTTAATCCTATAATTAATTAAAAATTTAATTTTAATTTCAATTTGATCAAATTAACCACATTTTATGTATTATAATTTCAATATTAGTTTAAGATAATATTTTGTTTTTTTTCTATTTTTTTTTATTTTTAGGGTAATAGTGAAAAATATAGATTTTATCAAAATTGTATATTTTATGATCATGTCATTTTTCAGAAAGAACTATAAATTTATAAAACCTTTTAATTAATTAAAAATGTGTTTAAGGATTAAATCTAAATTATTTGAAATATTATTATAAATTGATAATACATATGAACTTATGTAATATTTTCCAATAAAACAAATTACTTTTGTTGTTTTCTTTTAATTAAATATTTTTTTGATAAAACATGGTTTTGGATTACATTATAAGGCACATAAATTTTAGTTTTTTATAATAAAATAATTTGACTCGTGAAATCTAAAATTGTTGATAACTTTTTCCTACACAAAAAATTTATGCTTAAAAATAAAATTTTTCTAAAAAATGATTTTTATGCATTATATGAACTAATGTTAAATTCAGTTTGATAAATTATTTCAAATAACATGATTTTCATATTCTTAATCAAAATTTTCAAATTATGTAACAAAGTAAATTTTATTTTTGGCATAACATTGATCTAATAAAGTAAATGTTAGTCACCACAGTAAAACTTTTATTTTTCAAAAAATAATAATTTTTTAAATATTTCATATTTTTAAATGAGTCTATTTTAAAATTAATACTTCAATATTAAGTTTATAATTTCATAAAAATAAATTGAAACTATTTTAATTGATAATCAATGTTAAAAAATATAAATAACACCAAACTTTTATAACATAATCTTTCTACAAAACATGTTTTTATAAAATTATATGTTTTAATTTAAAATTTAATTTTACACTAATAAAAAGAATTAGGTTAAATGCAGCCCAAATTCAGATTTATCTCATTGAGATTTTTAAATAAGGTTCATATTATGTTTTTAGTGATAAAATAACAACCATGATTAATATTTAATTATGATTATGTTTTAAAAGGAGTAATCTAGTGTGGCTTGAAATCTAAAAACTCAATTTGACATTTTGACCCTATAGAATACCTTTTTACGTTATAAATTCCTACATAAATGTCTCACAAAAATTTCCCTGCCTTACTCACTATACTCACAAAAACCACTTAACCCCCACAAGATGCCATTCTTACCCCTAACCTAATTTTTTTAATGGGAAATACCATATTTTCATATATAAAATTAGCTCACACCCACCCATTATCTCATCCCCATTCATTCAAAAACCATTTATCATGAATTTATCTTCCCTAATCCTCACTAAAGACATCTTAAAGTGTTCATATGGTTCTAAGGAGTCTTCCTAATAATGAAGAAGATACCTAAGAAAGTTAGGGGTTTTAATCCTCCTCTTTACTGATAAATTTAAATTAATTTGTCATAATACCATTTACACATATTTAATTGATTGTATTTTTTTTGTTATTATCTCTAATTTCATATTTTATTAATTATAAACTATTGGTCCCTATCATTATAGCCTTTTTATTATGATGTTATTATGAAAAAATTAGGGTTCTCATTCCACCCCTCCCAATTTCAATATCAAATATTTACTATAATTTTATTTTATTTTAACTATATTTCACTGTCATCAGTTTAATATACTAAAAAACATTCAATATCATTAAATACTTTTCTTATTCATTCATAATTCCAAAAAACCTAAATTTGGGAAAGTAAAGAGAGTGTGTTTTTTTAGTTTTAATGTACCTCTCTCGATACAAGCATGTATATGTGGTTGTGGAATAGATTCACTTAAGGGTAATCACTATGTCATCCCGCATTTTTAACACACAAATTTACATTACATTATACAAAACTGAGGATCTTTAAGGTTTAGTGTCTTAGAAAATAGGAACTTAATACATGACAACGTATAAGAAAATTTTTCTTAAACACTTGAAATAATTCTTCATTTGTTCATCCTAAGTTCATTACTGCATCTGATAACCTGGGAACATACATCAAAGGAAAGGTTGAGCATAAGGCCCAGTAAGGGAAACAAGGGAAACATTTTACATGTGAACTTTAGATACATCAATAAAGTCATGATAAATAACTTTAAGGCTTGAGAAAGAGATCATGAGGCATATCATTACGAAAAGAACATGATTCATAACTTGACGATGTGGATACAAAATTTAACTTACACAATCATGAACATATCACCAAGGTCCATCCCCAAGGTGTCATTTAAAAAAAATTACCAAGGTTATTCACCAAGGTCTCGTAAAAATTGTAATCCCTAGAGTTTACATCATTACCCAATGAATTGAAGCGCTATTAGGGCACACCATTAATTTGTATTTATTATCATGTGATCCACATATATCATCATCAATAATTTCATAAATAACTCATATAGAATAAAAGAAATCAGTTTCATTTCTTAGTCATAACATTTTAAAAACTATTTTAAAGACATGATCTTTATGTCACTTTAAAACCACGGAAAAAGGAAAGCGGGTCTCATGTATGTAAATCCAAGAATTTAAAATAGAAAATTTTGATATATATGTGAGTAACCCTGTATAATAAATATTTTTGAGTATTCACTTAATAAAATAAAAGAATTTGAGAAAAAGAGAGAGACATTTCGAGACGAAAATTCGGCAACATAACGGCTATGTTGCAGGGTTTTAAAAAACATTGAAAAGAGAGGGGACATGGGTCACCCACTCAAAAATGATCCATAAAATAGTATAAGGACAGAATATAATGGATATAAGAACATGGTAATGAAATTTGAAGTACATACGACATGAAATGAAAAACATGAAAGGAAGACAAAAATAAGATTTCTCTTATGAAAAACTCGGCAGCCTAATGGCGTCACTTAAAACTTCAAAAAATGAATTGATGAGATTAAATAGGGTCTCTCATAATGTGAAAATAAAAGGAAAGTATGATGAATATAGATTTCATACCCCAACATGTAAAAAAAGATCTTGAAAGACTTGACATGAAAGGTGAACTTTGAAAATGGGAAGGGTCGAAGAATCCCTTACAAAAATTCAGCATCCTAACAGCGCCACATAAACAGTCATAAAACAAATGATGAGAGTAAGAGGGGATATCCCATAATATGATAATGAAAAGGGAATTAATAGTAATATAAAATAACATCCTCCAATATAAGAACATGGAGCATAAAAGAAATGACATAAAAGAGAATACTTGAAAAGAAAGAGAGAGGTAGGATCCCTTACCTTGAAGAGTAACATCGAAATCTTGAAGCTTGGGACCTTGGGAGGCTTGAGGGAACCTTGGGAGGACTCCTTGGGAGGTAAGGAGACCTGAACTTCGTTGAGGAGGATTTTGGAATGGAAAGGATGAGATAATGTCTTGGTATTTATAGGGGAAGTGAGGGGACAAGGCATTAATGGCCAAGAGACACCTCATTGGTGGTATTGGAAAAACCATGGGCTTGCCCATGGTATTTTCCCATTGTATTGGCCACTTGGGACATCTCATACCTTATCTTACTATTCATAAGTCGACCAGAATTATTACATAATTATTACATCCTTAAAGATGTCATTAAACACCCAAAACTCTAAACTAAAAATTCACTATTCACCGAAAATTCTACTTTTTCAAAAAAATCCCAAAATTTCACCTTAACCAAATATCGATGATTTGATTTCAAAAATGAACTCCATTTTATGAAAATAATTTTCTAAATTTTTTTAAATTAATTTTTATATGTAAAAACTATTCACTGAAAATTCATTTTTTCAGAAAAAATCCCCAAAAATCACCATAACCTAATATTGATGCTCTGAATTCAAAAATGAACTCCATTTTATAAAAATAATTTTCTAAATATTTTTAATTTAATTTTATTTAAAAACACTATTCATCCGAAAAAACTAATACTTGAATAATAATTTCTGAAACAGTTATTTACCTATTTTATTGAATCACATTACTTAATCAAGGTGCCTAAATTATATTAATACTTTCTATAAGTGAGATTACTAATCCATTTGGTCACATTACTAATCCTAAGCGTAAAATCATTATTCAGAAATTACTATTGATAAAAAATTAAGTTGATCTTATTAGACTCTAAATTTATTACTGAACATAACTGTAGAAGACCAGTTTTTGAAAATCATTACACATTACTAATTATTCAAGGTTTACATAAATATTTTTTAAAAATATCCTTCTAAAATTCATAAATAATATGCATACTATATTTATCTGGACATTTGGAAATTCACAAACTTCACCATAAGAATAAATCATAATTTTTATTTAAATGAAAGGATTACACAAGGCTATTATGGTCTCGTTACATAACCCCTTATAACACCAACATGGGACCTAAGAGTAAGGTTTGCTTGGGTGATAGAATATTGGGGAGGCTCGGCCAACATTGCCTGAGTAGTGATTTCTATCAGCGTGAACTTATCATGAAGGTGATTCCATTCCAACTTCACATGATGAAGTTCGGCTTGGGTTTAGTCCAGAGCAAAGCCCAAAGGTGCTACCTCTTTCCCGAGTTCCATCATATGGGATTCGATCGGCGCGAGACTACTGGATGGGGCCATCGAATCTTCTTTCTATATTAATTAATCAGGATCACTTGTATTTATAGACAATAATTGTAATGTTTAGTTTTTAATGGTCTTATTGACCAATGGTTATATAAAAGTCTAAACTCAATGGTATCATTTTAACTATACACATTTTATTAAATGAAATAGTTTTGTTGAGTATATTATAAAATAACAGAAAAATTTTGGAAACAAAATTTATTCAAAATCTCGGGTCGTTACGTTCTTCCCCCCTTAATAAATTGCGTCCTCGCAATTTAAAAAAATCGGGCTTGGAAATTTCTTTGAAAGTCCCACATCGGAAAAAGAGTTTGTAAAACTATTACTTCAAAAGAATGAAAGGGAAGTACAAAGGTCACCCGAGTTAACCCATACTAGGATTCCATGTAGGGAAACATGGATATAGAAGAGAAAACAAAGGTTCATGTTCTGATAGAGAGTGATAGAAAACATGATTAGGAGAAAGTTAACCATAAGAAAATAACAAACTTATGATGTGTGTAAATGGTATTTGATTACGCAGTATGAAACGTAAACCAATAATGTTTTTTTTACGTTACTTTTCATAATTTTGAGGAATTAATTTACTACATAGAATAAAAACATAAGGAAATATACTTACCTTCAAGTAGAGTTTCATCCTTTAATAAGTTTCTACCAAAACTAATATTTTCTTCAAATGATGAGCATTCAAAAATACTTGATCACATCAAAAGAACAAGAATCATCTTCTAGAGAATAACATAATACACAAAATGAGAACTATATATTTCCCTGGTATTTAGACATCAACTAAAACCAAAATGGTTAGTACGAGATCATATAATCCCCAAAAAGGATAATCCTTTATAAAAAAAATACTATTAGTCTCCAAAATTCAACAAATAGTACCCAAAGTTCAAGAAATACCATTCAATACACAATCGTCCTTAAAATTCATCAAAATAATCCAAAATATGATTGAAACCCAAAACATAGAAGGATTTAATCACATAGTCTTCTACAATAAATCTTAACATTTATCTCCAAATAACATCGACTACTCTTAAAGTCTCATACTAAAGTGTAATTAACCTAATCAAATATTCTCTATGCTAGGTTAATCATTTTATATAAATAACCCAAATCACCATATGTACACAATAAATACATGGATTCTTACAAAATAATAATTTCAACCATTCCTCCACAAATAAAATCCTGCAGTATTTTTATTTTCCATAGGCTTATAGAACTCCAAAAGAGAAAACATCATCAAAAATAACCTTTATCATTTAATCACCAAATCATTTTCCTATACAAAATATATCAATTTGATAAAACACAAGTTTCCAAAATCAACTTATTCTTGATCCATAAAAATAGCAGGTGTATTAGTCAGTCCGAAGGGCATAACAACAAACTCATAATTCCCATATCTTGATTGGAAGGCAGTTTTTGGAATATCATCATTCTTCACCCTCAATTGATGATAACCATAACTAAGATCAATATTAGAGAAGAATTTAGTCCCATGAAGTTGGTCAAATAAGTCATAAATTCTTGGAAGAGAGTATTTGTTCTTCACTTTGATGCCATTCAGTTCTCTATAATCAATTCATAGCTGCATCGATCCATCCTTCTTCTTCACGAAGAGAACTGGTGCTCCCCAAGGAGACACACTTGGTTGGATAAACCCATTCTCCAAAAGATCTTGGAGTTGTTTCTTTAATTTCCATAGCTCAACATTTTCCATCCTATAGGGTTCTTTGACATCAGATGAGATCTAGGTATGAGTTCAACGGAGTACTCTACCTATCTTTCTGGGGGAGGTCTGGGTAACTCCTCAGGAAATACATCAATGTATTCCTAGACAATGGGGGTTTTTTCTAAAAGAATAAATCCTTCGTGAGAAACTTATTTAATTTACAAATATTTTAACTAAAAATATTTTATGTCTTACAACTTCATTCTTAGACAATTACATTTTTCTATAATTCCTTCATAATGATTCATAGAAAGCTTTCGATTAACCAAACATATCCCATGGGAGTGTCATAACCAAGAGTGTAGCAAGTCCCATTGTCGTGTACCAGTTCCCATTCGAGTCTAGCTCAAAGCGGTGTTTTCAGGTTTTACCCCTATGTACATCTGTGCCCGAGCCACCTCTACCTGCTCGTATCCAAACAAGGATGTATTTTCTTGATAATCCACTTACTCAATACTCAAAAAAATACTAGGAAGATTTACTATATTTAAATTTTTCTATAGGGTTCTTCCTAAAGTTTTTATATCCAAATTTCCATAAATAACTAAACCATAATTTGATACCAACTATAGAATCCCACCTTTTTAACATATAACTTTTCATTACATTATACAAAACCGAGGATCTTTAAGGTTTAGTGTCTTGGAAACCGGGATCTTAATACATGACAACATATAAAAAAATTCTTCTTAAACACTTGAAAGGCTTATTAATTTGTTCATCCTATGTTCATTACTGCATCTCGTAACTTGGGAACATACATCAAAGGAAAGGGTGAGCAGAAGGCCCTGTAAGGGAAACAAGGGAAACATTTTACATGTGAACTTGAGATATATCAATAAAGTCATGATAAATAACTTTAAGGCTTGAGAAAGAGATCATGAGACATATCATAATGAAAATAACATGATTCATAAGATGAAGATGTGGTTACAACATTTAACTTATACAATCATGAACATATCACCAAGGTCCATCCCCAATGTGTCATTTAAAAAATATTACCAAGGTTATTCACCAAGGAATTGTAAAAATTGTAATCCCTAGAGATTACATCATTACCCAATGCATTGGAGTGCTATCAGGGCGCACTATTAATTTGTATTTATTATCATGTGAGTCACATATATCATCATCAATAATTTCATAAATAACCCATATAGAATAAAAGAAATGGGTTTCATTTCATAGTCATAACATTTTAAAAACTTCTTTAAAGACATGATCTTTATGTCACATTAAACCCACAAAAAAAGGAAAGCATGTCTCATGTATGTAAATTCAATAATTTAAAATTGAAAATTTTGATATATATATGTGAATAAACATATATAATAAAGAGTTTTGAGTATTCACTTAACAAAATAAAATAATTTGAGAAAAAGAGAGAGACATTTCGAGACGAAAATTCGGCAACATAATGGCTATGTTGCAGTGTTTTAGAAAACATTGAAAAGAGAGGGGACATGGTTCACCCACCCAAAAATGATCCATAAAATAGTATAGGGACAAAATATAAAGGATATAAGAACATGTTAATGAAATTTTAAGGACATACCATATGAAATGAAAACTTGAAAGGAAGAAAAAAATAAGAGTTCTCTTATGAAAAACTCGGCAGCCTAACAGCGTCACTTAGAACATCAAAAAATGAATTGATGAGATTAAATAGGGTCTCTAATAATGTGAAAATAAAAGGAATTTATGATTAATATAGATATCATACCTTAACATGTAAAAAATTAAATTTAAATACTTGACATGAAAGTAGAACTTTGAAAATGGGAAGGGTGGAAGAATCCCTTAGAAAAATTTGGCAGCCTAACAGCGCCACATAAACATTCATAAAATGAAATGATGAGAGTAAGAGGGGATCTCTAATATAATGATCATGAAAAGGGAATTAATTGGAATATGAAATAACATCCTCTATTATAAGAACATGGAGCATAAAAGAAATGACATAAAAGAGAGTACTTGAAAAGAAAGAGAGAGGTAGGATCCCTTACCTTGAAGAGTAACTTCAAAATCTTAAAGTTTGCGACCTTGGGAGGCTTTAGGGCACCTTGGGAGGACTCCATGGGAGGTAAGGAGACTAGAAATTCGTTGAGGAGGATTTTGGAATGTAAAGGAGGGGAGAATGGCTTGGTATTTATAGGGGAAGTGAGGGGACAAGGCATTAATGGCCAAGGGACACGTCATTGGTGGTATTGGAAAAACCATGGGCTTGCCCATGGTATTTGCCCAAGGTATTGGAAACTTGGCACACATCATACCTTATCTGAATATTCATAAGTCGACCAGAATTATTACATAATTATTACATCCTTAATGATGTCATTAAACACTCAAAACTCTAAACTAAAAATTCACTATTCATAGAAAATTCATCTTTTTCAGAAAAATCTCAAAATTTCACCTTAACCAAATATCGATGCTCTGATTTCAAAAATGAACTCTATTTTATGAAAATAATTTTCTAAATATTTTTAATTTAATTTTTATATAAAAACACTATTTACTGAAAATTTATTTTTTTTCAGAAAAATCCCCAAAAATAACCATGACCTAATATCGATGCTCTAAATTCAAAACTGAACTCCATTTTATAAAAATAATTTTCTAAATAATTTTAATTTAATTTTTAATTAAAAAACACTATTCACCTAAAAAACTAATACTTGACTAATAATTTCTGAAACAGTTATTTACCTATTTTATTGAATCACATTAGTTAATCAAGGTGCCTAAATTATATTAATACTTTCTTTATGTAAGATTACTAATTGAGTTATTCACATTACTAATCCTAAGCATAAAATCACTATTCAGAAATTACTATTCATCAAAAATTAAGATGATCTTATTAGACTCTAAATTTCTTACTGAACATAACTGTAGAAGACCATTTTTTGAAAATAATTACACATTATTAATTATTCAAGGTTTACATAAATATTTTTAAAAACATCCTTCTAAAATTCATCAATAATTTGCATACTATATTTACCTGGACATTTGAAAATTCACAAACTTCACCATAAGAAGAAATAATAATTTTTATTTAAATGAAAGGATTACACAAGGCAGTTATGGTCTCGTTACATAACCCCTTATAACACCAGCATATGACCTAAGAGTAAGGTGTGCTAGGGTGATAGAATCTTGGGGCGGCTCGGCCAATATTTCCTGATTAGTGATTTCTATCAGCTTGAACTTCTCGCGAAGTTGATTTCATTCCAGCTTCACATGATGAAGTTCGTCTTGGGTTTGGTCCAGAGCAAAGCCCAATGGTTCTACCTCTTTCCTGAGTTCTGTTAGATGGGCTTTGGTTAGCCCGAGACTACTGGATGGGGTCATCGAATCTTCTTTCTATATTAATTAATCAAGATCACTTTTATTTATAGACAATAATTGTAACATTTAGTTTCCAACGGTCTTATTGATCAATGGTCATATAAAATTCAAAACCCAATAGTCTCATTTTAATTATACTCATTTTATTAAATGAAATAGTTTTGTTGAGTATAAAATAAAATAACACACAAAGTTTGGAAAAAAAATTATTCAAAATCTCGAGTCATTACAATCGCCCTAAAAAAGAGTGGTAGAGTTTTAATTCAATCTTCATTATAGTGCATGATGATTCGGCCTAAGATTGCGCGCCTGTATAGACACTCTTGGGGATATGATCTAGATAATTCACAGTCACTATATAAATAATAATGGAATATTTTCATACCATTTCTATATTCTCCTGCCTATAAAAACTGTTGAACTCAATTAATATCTTCTACTAAAAACCCTAATCATTTAATGTACCCTTCTCCAATACCATATAATGGTTTATTTGATAAGGGTACTTCCTTTTACATTGATAATTATCTATTGTTTATAATTTTATTTTGGGATATTATCCTACATAGACACTTTATTCTATTTAGTGTGGAAATAATTGTTTTTTGATTTTCTATTATATGAATACCCATTTTTCTATTTATCCAGTATTAAGTAATATATTCTATACCTAATGTCATGAAATATGTATTTAACTCATCTTATCAATTCATTGGACTAAATTAATGATGGGTGGGTCCCAAAATAGATATCCCCTAGATTCATCAGTATCTCTCATGAGACAAACTAGAAAATGAATTGATATACTCCATAACTATTTATGTGTGATGTCTTGGAAAAAGGAATTGATGGTATATTTATAATGTATTCCATTATGAATTCTTGAAGAATGAGATCAATAATTATTAGCCATGTTTTATTTATTCTCATAAATATATCATGATATAAGTTTCATTGGATTATTGAATTATTCTGATCATTTATTTTGACATACTATTTATTATATATTATATTCCACTGTATGTAACTACTAACTGAGCATCTAAGATCAATTGTATTTTTTTTCTTCCCTTGTAAACCTTAAACAGAAGTATGTGTAATTTTAAATTATTTTCTTGAAGGGATAATAATTTTATTTTGGTGTTTTATGTGATATTTTATGTTCTCAATTGTAATTTGAAAAATACATATGTATCTTGTATTATTAGACTACTAATATGTTGGATATTACATGAAATATTTTATTCTATATCAATAATGTAACATTACTATCCGCACTGGGTTTCTAAGGTCTGAGTTTTTACATTGAACATATTCCATCTCTATGGGGTTTTAAATATTTAAGTTATTTCTTATAGGTAAATATTATAAAAACATACCTCATAATTTAATAGGTTTATATTATTCAATACAGGAAACCATAAAATGGAATGATCTGCTGAAGGGCTTAGTCAGGGAGTCATTAATTTTGAAGTGGATGTTTCTATCCCCAAACTCCACAGTGAGTCTTACTTCATGTACATCAATGATTTTCTTGATTTTAATTAAAATTATCCTTTCCAAAATTATTTGATATAGGTATGGTGATTCATCTTCTTCCATCTTCTACTTATAAAAATCTTCTAGAAATATCAACTATTTAACTCCAAACAATACATCTTCAAAAACTCTAGCTGGAAAAGTAGTGGATCTATTTACAAGGTGTACCACCACTCTTGTGGGATTTTAATTTTCCATATATAGATAGATAAATAATAGTTCAGGTATAATATTTATAGAAGGACCTAAACTACATATAACCTAAAGAAAAATTATATAACCAACATTGAATGGGATAGAAAATTTCCCTAGATCTTGAAATTTTCTGGCCTGTTGTGGTCTGATTGAACTTCAGAAACCTCTTCCCATATTGAGTCTTTTATTCCCTTGAATCCTTCTATTTTTATTGAAAATATAATTGATAAAATTATCTTCATTAGTTATTTGTTTGAGTGCTTTAAGAAGGGGAATATTGATCTCCTTCTAAAAAGTTTCTAGAGTTTCTCTTCAAAATTCATCATATTAAATTATTTATTTAATTATTTTTTACTGAAAATGGAGTGGAAGATATTTCATTTTAATTTTATACCTCTATAGTGGTGTATCTGGTCTTTTATTATTCTGCTCAAGTTTCTCATATTTATCTTTATTATCTTCTTCTTTATTTTTTTCTTCTCAAAGTTAGATTTCTGGAATCTATCCAACGTCATTCTCATCATGTTCTGAATTTTATTTAAGTATATGTGTGGTTGGTGGTTGATGTTCATTTCTACTTATTTTATTCATTATAATTATATTTACCTATGTATTAGACTCTAATTGTGGAAATTGTTTCCTTGGGGTTTTAAAAATAATTTCCCCAAGTCTTTCTGTATTATTTGTTAATTGTTCCACACTATTTGTTGGGGCCTGAACCAGGATTCCTAGATATTTCTACAATAGGGTTTGGTTTCTAGTTTAGGGCCGATAAAAAAATTTATTTTATTTTAAAGGTTGTATAATTTGGGATGGTTTTTTATAATAGTTTATATCACATTGTTTAAATGGTCAGCCATGTTAATTGGATTTTTTTCTAGTAAGGTGGTTATTATTGAAACTAGTTTTGGTTTGTTGGTGTGGTATAGTTCTACTAATTTCTAAATTCATATTAAACTTGGGAGTTATGTATCCATCATTTAATTGTGATTTACTTTTCTAAAATACTATTTCCCATCTATCCCAACCCTGTACATTAGAACATTGCGTAGTAAAATTAACGGGTGATTAGTATAAACCACATGCCTTGGATGGTGCTTGTTCTTAACTTGTTTTCTTTTAATCCATTTTTCTAATAAGACTAGTTAGAACATAAATTTTAGATTCTAAGAAATGTTATGAATTAATATATCTTAGATCATTTATCCCTCTTGTTCTTGTACTTCTTGTTCCAAACTATCATGAGTTCTATGCAATAACTTAAATCAATCCCTTGGTTTCTGCTGGTGATTTTTCTGTCAAGGAACCTCCAGATGATAAATCCATTTTTGACATTTTCTTGTTGTCCATAATATAATAAAAGTATAAAGTGTTTCTCTTATGTATCATGATATGGGAAACCATCCCCTATCTTATCAAACAACACCCATTACACATAGAAAGTCTCTTTAAATTATTTTTTGATGTCATATAACTACTCCTTAATGAGTGTTCTTCCATTTGTAGGGAAGAATCTCTATAGAATAATCTTATATAGATCATCTTGATCATGTATCTCTTCTAGGTTTTCTTTACAATAATTATTTGGAATATGTTTTAAGTGAAAATGGAATTTACATCCACTTAATATACTATACTTCCACTCCTCTTAGATTTAAGGTATAACACACCAATGTGAATACTTTGATATGTTTATAAGGATATTCACCTACAAGACCATGGAAATTTTGTAGAAATTGTATTTGAAATTTTTTAGGTTCATAATTATTCTAAAAATTGGGAATTCCAATTTAATTATGGTGGTTAATGAATTTAGGGGATCATAGATCACTCAACAACTGGTAGGGATCTCTATCCAAGTTGGAAGGCTTAAGGTAGACACTGGATGTCGCACCTAAGGATTCAGGAGTAATATGTAAAAATTAATTATATATATTTATACCTCTCTAGTAAGTGAGTATTTTTTTTCTATTTATGGGTTGTAATAAAAAAGAAATTTATTAAAGGCTTTATCATTGAATTGTTAAAGTTATATTATTAGAACTACCTACAAATAAATAACTCTGTTTTTTTATTATACTTTTCATTGGTGTCTTAAGAATATATTAATTTCTGAACTAAAATGTAGTATTAGTGGTAACCACATTTTATCACTTGAGATGGATACTAAAAAATTATCTATCACTTAAGGAAAATAGGTGTTTCGAATTTTTTTGGGTTTTAGATAAAAAATAACGAGCTAATGATATCGAAATAAAAATAATAAATATGGTGTCTCTTTTTAGTATGTATTTCTAGTTGAAATGATATCAAAGTATTTAAAAAATTATACTCCTCTTCTTATCAATTAATCAATGAAAGATTCCTCAATTAATTCATCAATAAACCTTGGATAAATTTTTTTCTACAGTTTGATCTAATAGTGATAACTTCTTGGTCACCCCTTATCCCTATGTGTGTGAAATGTCAGTAAACCACCCCTAAACTAACAAGGAAAATCCTAATCAGGTTTTGTTATTCCTAGCCATCTCAAATGTAACTCATTGAATCCACAAACATGCCATGAATTTCTAGTCACTCAGCAACTATTATAGCTATTTCCATCATGAAATGATACACTATGTGGAGGGAGATTAGAAATTTTCAACCAATGAAGTAAAAAATGAGAAATTTTAAAACCTTTCACACAATATTATTAAAAGTACTAAACAACTACTAAAAACTAAAATAAATCAACAGAAGTGATTTTGATTCATTAATTGATAGACTCATAAATTAAAATGAATCTTCTTTCCTTCCTGAATCACTAAATTTTTACTAATCCATTTGATGAGTAACACAGTTGAGGGGGGAATGATTGGGGATAGTAGAAACTAATAGCACCAAATAGAAAATTTAGAAAAGTTATATAGAAAAATAGGGAAGAAAATGGTAATCTTGATCCTTTTTTTCCCCTTTATATACCCTCATCTTCCCTCTTCATTAGGTATGGTATAACTTCCATAGTTCTTTACTCAATATATATCGATAATCATCCCCATTCATCATGATCGTCAAATATCTAATAAATCTATAGCTTCTACTTTGAGTTTTAATATTTTATCCAAAAATATCAACTGTAGAATTTGATTGATTTTATTTAATATATTCCACATAAAATATTGTGGTTGTATTGGATATGTAAATGGGGTAGCTTAGAGATATATATTGGAGTGAGATTTTTTTTCACTAGTTTTACTAAATCTATCTCTAGAGTAGTAGATTTTTTAAAGGCATTGAACACTATTAGGTATGACCTCAATGTGGACATTAAACAACTCTAGATGGATAAATATAGAGTTAAAGGGAACTCAACATGTGAAATATATGTCAGATTGGTACTTCCATCATCTCTATGTGGGATATTTATTTCTACACCCAATATGTAGGAAGTCTACATCGATGGTAGACAACTCTATATGGGAACACTAATTTGAACATGTTTAGTTAATTCATTTTTCCATTTTTTTACCCCATATATAGAATTTTCAAACTCATCCAAGGTACCTAAAATCTTCTTTCAACCTTTGGAATTAACCTTCAGAATATTAAAACATAAGAAATCAATTTCAAGCCATTAATTTTATTATAATAATCTAATAGAATAAATAATTCTATAATATTGGATATTGAAAAAATATTTTCAAACATTTTTGGGGAGTAATTCTAATTACAAAACATGAAGAAAAAAAACTCAATGAATTGCCTAATATTAGGGAATAAAATGGAATGAATATTAACAAAGTTTGATAAATTTAATGCCTATATCAACAATTAAAGTCATGGTGTCGTATAGAGGTTACATGGATTATTTTTAGAAGATCTTGAGTTGGGCATGGTGACATGGTGGAGAGTTGATCCTCATGTATCATAGAGACTGGTGGGTATTTTTTTAATTGGTTTGGTTTGTTAGCATACATTATATCACCTAATTGGATTCCCATCCTATATGTTTTTTATAAGTATAAAGTAAAAATCATTTGGTTGGTGTTTCTATAGTTTTATATAGTTTCTATAGTTGTTTCTAAATTTAATTATATTATTACATCCTGATTTGTGATTTTTTAGTTCCTTTATATTTGGTTTCATGATTTTCCAAGTTATAAGGAGGTTATGTTGGGCCCTTAAATTGGAATTGATTGATGGATTCATTTGTAAAAACCATTCCCAGGGTATGTTTATTGATTCCCATGAACTAGTTGTCAGTGCAGGGAGATCAACAATACACTTCAAGTCTTTCTATGTACAAACATGGGTACGCAGGTCAGAGGTATCCCAGGTTGTTTTGTGAAAAAGTTATATCATGTCCTGGTTTTTTTATATTATTTGGAGAGTTAGATAGAGAGGTGATATGATCGTCAAGGTTCAACTGAATGGTATGAATAATTGTATGATGAACACTTTTAGTATCCAAACTTGAGTCACTAGGGGATGTTGAGAATGTGATTTTGATTTTAGAATAGATTAAACATTCCTTTTGGGTATGGTGGATGATCATCAAACACGAATAAGTGAAATTTTTAATGAAAGAGAGAGGTTTGATATGTTTCTTTGGTTAGAATATAATTTTTAATTTTTTGAGTATTTATGATTTATCTAGTAAATTAATGGAATATTATTGTTTTTATTTATGGTTGACTTTCTATTTTTATGGTTTCCAATTTTATTTGGTTTTATGTATTATTGTACCCCCATGAAGGATTCTTGAGAATATTTAAGAGGGATAAACATATAATCTTACATGACAAAAACCCCAAAAACCCAAAACATATTGAAATTTTGATTCAATCAGTTTAAAAAATGAACTAAGAATAAGAATCCTACCATTTCAAAGATAAAGAGGTGCGTTGGAGGTTAAATAAGGATCACACTCATGAATTACTCCAGTATAATATTTCACCATATCAAGGTATAAATGATTATTGACAAGATGAGGGTTGGATTGATAATATAGATAGGATCTTTGAGTTCCATGAGACACTTAATTCCATCAATTCATAGTGTTTTATCATTACTATTGAACGTTGTAGTTATAAGTGGTAGGTGTTATTCGCTGAAGATAAGTAGCATGAGAACCTAGTATGGATGTATTTCAAGGTGATTTTTACCAAGAAGTACTTCCCATACATGATGGAATTATTTAATTCCTGATAATTAATTTCCCTTATGTAAGGTTATTGGAAAAGCATGGATTATTCAAATAGTTTCACTAAACAAATTCATTTTTAGTTGTAGATGATATCTAGTGAAAATTTTATGTCTCAGGTATTTCAAGTGGATAATTATATTAACTTCCAATATTATGTATTTTTGTTGAAGATATAAAATTATACAGTGGTTGTCGATCAATAAATGATGTGAGAGATTAAATGATAATGGTTTCTAGGGATGACTAGTGTTCCACCTATGTTTGGTGGAAGTGGTAGGGTATTTTCTAATCTGAATAGTAAGAATGACGATCAAATATGGGAATGAAATCGTGCCTCAAGTAACCCAACTCATTTTTCAACATCAAAATCCTAGGGAACTGAATATATTTTCTTTAATTAGTTTAGTAGGTCCAAGAATGTGAGGCCTTCATTCCATGACACCCCAAATGATTTCTGTTCTTGTGGGTGTCAAGGTAATATACAGAGATTCCAAAAATCCAATCCCTCTCTACCAAGAAGGGTAGACTGTTTGACAACAAAGGAATTTATTACTCCACCAGATGCTTTAGAAGTAGTATTAACTTCATCATAGGGGAGTGGAGGTAGAGAAGATTGATTTTATGGGAATATTTAGCTAAGGGAAGAGAACCTGGATAGTGGAAGACCATAAACTCTATGTGAGGCCAGAAATCTTCTTATTGTAGAGCCATCACTAATAGATTGTGAGAGATATCTAATGATATAGAGAGATATAGAACTTATTATACTGTATTTAGTGTTTAGTTTCTTTTATAAAGGTTCCTATCACTTCATTATTTCAACTTATTTTGGGGAATTATTAAAAATTCCATGGGAGCATATGCCATATGTTATAGAGAAATCGAAACTACTTTGAAAAAGGAAGGATATGGGCTTCTAATTACATTTGTTTACTATCTCTATATTAATAGTGGAGATAGAATGGGACATTATAATCCTTTAACCACATATCTTTTATATCATTATTGGCATGTATAGGAGGGTTTTATTTTAGGATTATGTTGATTTCTATCGGTGGAAGGTTCCCATCACCAATCTTGATAGAAATTATATAATGACCCAGTGTTTCTTAGTAATATTTATTTCCTAAATAAATGTGTGTTTTATTATAATATATAATATTATACACATACAAATATTGAGAAAAAATTATTTAATTAACATATTATGTTATATTAATCAGTAATTTAACCAAATTAATATTCTAATCATTACAACTGGGTAAACAATATAAAATAGAAAATCTAAAATTGAAAAATATTGATCAACCCAATATACTAGAATAATTTCACCCACTTTGGAAAATATTAAAAAAAAATATTATTAATCCAAGAATAATTATATAAATTGTAAATATATAACCCTAATAGGAATTGAGTTGAATAATGAATGAAGGAATGTAGAGGTATTTGTAAGAGGTAGTGTGATCGTTGGAGTAGTAACCTAACCATTTGAATAGTAATTTTAACTCAAATTAATAAATTTTTATAAAAAAAATACTTATCATGATTAATTTAAGAAAATATAAATATTATAATTCAAAAAAATAAAATATCATCACTAAAAAACTCAAAGAAAATATAAGCATGTTTTTAATAAATCGTATTGAAAAGTAATACGTAAAAATCATAATTTTTATATTAAAAATTAGCATTACATATTTTAGAAATTTATTTTTAAAAAATGAACATATTTTTGGAGATAATAATTTTTAAATTATACAAGGGTTATTTTTTGGTGTTTTTTTTTGAAAACCTTCATTTTTCAGGTGAATAGAAAAAATACAGTTTTTTTCACATAACTAGTGTATCATAAATTACATCACTCATGATATAGTAATGATTTAATACTTTATATAACTTTATTTTATTCCATGATATATTTCATTTCCTAAACTATTCTTTAAAATAAAATAAAATAAATTTCAATCATAAAAATAACTTTCCAAAACCTAAAGTCCAAAATGATTTCTTAAAATAACAATTTTTCTTTCTTTCCATTTTTTAATAAACTAATGAATTAAAATTAAAAATTGGATTTAAATCCCTAAAACAATTATATTATAATTATATATAAATTTTATATTATCAAAAAATCACTATAACATGTTTTACCTTTGATATAATATTTTATTCAATATTTTATTCTAAAAATACCCCTCTCCTCTAGTATAAGAAACCCACCTCCCTCCCCCTAGAAACCCACTCATTTATCACTTTAAAAAGACTAATACTTTCCAACATACTCCCTATGAATACCATTATAATACATAAGGATTTTTTTAACTCCAAACTTCAATAGATTTGTAGTTGCGTATAAGAGAAGCTACATAGAGGATTAAATATGTTCTAATCAACTCTCTTTTTCCTATTTATTATTTTTACTCCTTTTTTTCACCATGAATTTCACAAAAAAAACTTAAAATAAATAATTATTTTATATGTTAACATTATATAAATTATTTTTTGCTTCTGTAATTATCATATTTACTATATATATATAAATGTGAAACTTCCCTTTCCCGCTCTCCGATTATATCCGGTTAAAGGACGATTAACCACATACCGGGAAATTTCCATGTCAACACATATAACCATAATCATTTATGAATATTATGAAATATATAAAACATAAAAACAGGTAATTATTTTTATTATAATCTTATTTAATTAATTATACTAATTTAAAAATTACATTGAACATAGTAACGAAATCGAGGAAAAATGGAGAATTTTTAAGTAAAACATGATATTAAAATGACTACCCTATAACCAAGGATATTAATAAATATAATAAAATTACTATAAATAAAAAATAGTGTTAAAAATTACAATAATTAACTTCTGGATCTATGTTTTAAGAAATGTTTTTTTGTTATTCAGGAGGTGAAAAAGTGACAAAATAAAGCGGGAATCAAGGTAAGGGGGTTCTCGAACACAACTCATTTTCTTTGGCTTATACCTATTTAATGACATATTTGGTATGAATACTCATATAATTTTTCATAAATATCATTACATTATTCTTACCTTTTATTTTTTATGGATATATAAGTTTCCTTCTTGATTTTTTGACAAATGGAAATATTTTACAACATAATTTTTCTTTCAAGAACACATATTTGAATCCTATTGAGTTGTTTCTTATTCACTCAAAAATGATTATTATTATAAAAAAATGTTTTTATCCGTTTCATTTGAAAATTCCAAGTTTATTCATGAAATCATGGTTGATGAAATCTTTATTAAACTCATTCATTTTCATGTGTTTTTTATGATAATGATTGTAATATGTTCTATGTGGAATGCATGATGTGTAAAAGTTATGATGTGAAGGGTGGGACCAGAATTTTATATCCCACCAATTCATTGGGAAATGTGATGTATCTCATGAGATGAACTTTATTATGTGTAAACATGATGAAAGATTTTTTTTGCAGTGACAATGTTATTATTATGTACATATTTTATGCATGAATGTAGTGTTATCTTTATTTGCAACTATATGTGGTATTTGACCACTAAGACAAGATGATTAATTTTTTTTCATTTCCACATTCGATGCCTTTATCAATATTTTTCTATCCTGATTATGATGATGATCCTATTCTTATGGTATGAATATGATGATTTTTTTACCCATGTTATAGTGATTCATGTCTCTTATTCATCCTATTTTTGGGATTTTAGCTCACCTATTTTTTTGATGTATGTCCTCAGGTGAATACATGTACTAAAGAGAATGTTCTATTTACAAGGATAAATAAGAATATATTAAAAAAAATTATTATGTTTTATTATGTTCATGTTTTGTATGAAACTAATTTTCACAAGATAATAAACCTTTTAACGATGGATTTTTATCTCCATTATATTATTTATTTTAAAAATGATGTAATAGTCATGTAAGAAAAATTAGAGTTTCCATAGTTCTTATCAAACCATGGTTTAGTTAATTTGGGATTTAGGATTAGAAAACATTAATGAAAACCCTTCGGATAAGACTAAGTACATGTAAAAAACATAGAAAATTTGTTATAGAAAAAGGAAAAAACATAGGGATCCCATAAGATATTCATTTAATTTTAATTTCAAAAAAGAATAAATTATTTATCAATGATTTGTTGAATTTTGATTTATTCAAACCTTTTCTATTTTAGATAACAGTTGGAAGCAAGAGAAACTATGAAAAAAAACATGTGTTAGGTATAATGAAACGATTACCTAAATGACTTCCCCAATTCCATGGTAGATGGAGTTCAAAACATCATGGAAATTCTTACCTTGTTGTCTCAAGATATAAATAATAACCAAAACCATGTGGAATGTACTCCTTCACCTAAGAAGGTTTAACTTTATATTAAGTATGTTGTGCGACAATGACCACCGATATTTAGGGTAATTTCTGATTTACTTGTCACAGAAAAATGGGTTAACTTTTTGGAGAAGAACTTTTCTTTGATCCGTTTCTCTAAGAAGTAGAACATTACTATGGACATCTATCATTTAGATGAAGATGATAGTGAATGGGGCGAATTTATTCAGAATAATAAGATGAAGGATGAAATTGAAGATATAGAGTGGGAAGACTGTAAGAAAATATTTCCTACCAAGTATTTCCAAAAAACTCTTCAACCAAATATGGAAATATAATTCATAGAGGTGAAGGAAAAGGAAGGTGAATCTATCACAGCATATGATGAAAACATGATGAGTCTTGAAATATGAACCTTGATTTTTTTATCAACAATGATAGAAAAATAGATATATTTTTAAGTATTATAAAACCAAACCATCAAATGTATATAGTTATTTGAGACTTTTTGAGTTATAAATAAGTGGTTTGATATGATATTAAAGTATAGATGGATTTTTAATAATGGTCCCATGGTTATGGAGATAAAAAGAGATGAACAGTTTCAAGATGGTGGGCCAAATTAAAAAGGATGAAATAGGATCCAACTAATCACATGTCAAAAATTTCAGAAGAAATATCTTGTGAATTATCTAAAATGCATGTGAAAATACTTTAAGTGTGGTAGAGAAGTCTAAAAAGCTCAAAAATTTTGAATAGTCATGACGAAGCTAGCCAACATAATGAGGAAATGAAGGCACCTCCAATTTCACAACCCAAGGTTCAATAATTCAACTATAGGGAGAAAGGGAACTATGTATGTCAGTTCACTAAACCATGGGTCCTTGAGGGTAATCAACATCCAAAACCACCAAATCCAAAGAGGTAAGGGAAATATTATATCATCACTACTGCTAAGGTGGAACATGAAAATGAATTTTTACAAGGTACACTTCCTATTCACTAAAGAATGGAAATTTTTTAATTTGATTCTAGTTTCACACATTCCATTATAACCTATATGTTTTCTATAACTATTTAACTGATTCCACAATACCTTGAAGTAGTGATATCTATAAAAATAACTAGTGGTGCAATCATTGAAACCCAAGTGTTGGAGTCTTCTCCTATAAGAATCTATGGGAAAATTATTCTAGTGAATCTCACAATACTTCCCTCTATTTATTTTAGTTTTATAGTGGACATGGATTATATCTCATTATATAAATCACAAATCAACTATCTAGAAAAGAATATATCCTTTAATATTCCAAACCATCCCATTATCCTCTAAAAATTCAAAGAAAAAACTTGAATCTTCATTGTAAAATCCATTAGTGGTGTGGGTGTTGATACCCTGTGAATAATCATACCATTACCAAATGGTTGAGTAAAAGGATGATATCATTTATGAGGGAATGACCATTTATAGGGAATACACTAATGTATATAATAAAGAGTTACCCAAACTTCCCCTAGATCATGAGGTGGAGTGGTCAATAGAACTTATACCTGGAGATACTCATATCTCAAAATTAACCTATAGGATATCCTCAATTGAACTATACGATTTAAAGAAGAAACTGCAAGAGAATTTTGATAAAGGGTTCATAAACACTATTATATCACCTTAGTGCGCACTAGTTATATTTATCAAGAAGAAGGATAGCTCAATGAAGTTGTGTATCAATTACCAGGATCTCATCAAGATCACTATAAAGTACAATTAACCTCTTCCAAGAATTAAGGACTTATTTTATTAACTATAAAAAGATTAGTGCTTCTAAAATATGGATCTTAATTCTTAATATCATCAACTGAAGGTGACAAAGGAAGAATTTTCATAAGTCTTATTTCTACAAAAGGTATGTTCACTAAAAGTTCATAGTTATTCCCTTAAAAATTATTAATTCCCACAAAATATTTATGTATTTGATTAATAAAGTCTTTAGAGACGACCTCAAAAACATTTGGTAGTAGTTATCAACAATATTCTTATTTTCTCCAAGTTCAAGGAGGAACATGTAGTAAATCTAAGGATAGTTTTGATGACATTAAGAAAGGAGTAAATGTATGTTATATCTAGAAAGTGTGTCTCTCAAAAGTATCAAGTCACATTCTAGGCGCTTTTGATCACACATGAGGGAATTTATGTAGACCCTTCAAAAAAAGAAATTAAGGAATTACCAATACCCACTAGTGTCACAGATATCTATAGATTTCTTAGATTAGATGGGTACTATATAAATTTTGTGAGGAATTTATCATGATTTTCTAGCCTGCTAACTAATTTAACATGGAAATGGGTAAAGTATGTCTAGATAGAAGAATGTGAGGATATCTTCAAGTGTCTTGAGAATAGGATAAAAAATAAACTTGTAATCACACAACTAACAAGTTGATAAGGTTTTGTGATATATATTGATGATTAGGAGTATGTCTTGGGATGTGTACTCATGCATAATGAAAAAGTGATAGCCTATGCCTCACAAAAATTGAATTTCCATAAATAGAACTACCGGAAGCATAATCTATAGTTAGGAGCTGTCATCTTTGTTCTAAATATTTGGAAACACTACATCTATGGTGAAACTTGTCATATATATACTATTCACAGGAGTCTAAAGTATATATTTACACCAAATGAGCTCAACATGCCTCAACAAAGATTGTTGGAGATGATAAAAGACTACAATTTCTCAATTCACTACCATCTGAGAAATAAGAAGAAGGTAGATTATGATCTTAGACGAAAAGAACCTACTAATCTATCCATGATATAGATTTAGAAAGAAACTATGTTTATGGATATAAAAGTTATGGATCTTGACATCATAATGGTAGTTAATACATCCTACCTTTCCCCAATTATTTTCAAATTATATATCCAAGAGAAGATTGAGGAGTCAAAAAGGGATGATCTAGAGCTACAAAATAAAGTGAAAACTGAAATGTAATGAAAGCTACATGAGTTCCATAATGATGATGATATTGTGATTTGGTTTGGAGTTACTCTTTATATACCTTCATCGCCAGAGATAAATAAGGATCTATTGGATAATGACAATAGATCATTTTTATCTATCTATTCCAGAAGTACCAAGATGTACTGTGGTCCTTGAGATCGCCTCTAGTGGGACAACATGAATAAGGACATTGTAGAGTATATCTCATGGTGTTTGGTATGTCATCAAGTTAAGGTAGAGTGATAAGAGTACAAATGGATAATGAAAACACTTTGTATACCGACATGAAGATGAGATAATGTCACCATGGATCTTATCACTGGTATCCCAAAGACACCCAAAGGAAATAATATGATATGGGTTGTGGTGGATCAACAAACAAACACTACCCACTTTATCACTATTCATTAAGATTTATCACTTTAAGAACTTGATAAGATATATGTAAAAGATGTGGTGAGGCAACATGGTGTTAAAAATTTTATCATCTCTGATCATGATACAAGGTTTCTATCTAAATTATAGAGAAGTATTTAACATTCTTTGAGTACAGAATTGAATTTCAACATGACCAATCACCCCCAAACTGATGGTAAATCTAAAAGGACCATTCAAATTCTTAATGACATGCTAAGAGCCTGCTCAATGGAATTTAAAAGAGGATTGGTTCAACATATCCATTTGGTTGAGTTCTTATATAACAACAAATTCCACTCAAGTATTCAAATTCATATATATGAATATCTATACGGGAAGTGATTTAGAAATCCAACTTGTTGGGATGATGTTAGAGAATGAAATCTATTTGGAATTGAACTTGTGAAAGAGATGATAAATAATGTTCAAGCCATCCAATAACATATAAAAGATGATCAGAGTAAAAAAAAGTGGTATTATGAAAATCGTTGGAGTGACTTGGAGTTCAATTTTTTTGAAAACAATTTCCTTTTAATTTTACCATGGAAGAGAGTCATATGATTTGGAAAGAAATGAAATTTTAGACGAAGGTAAACTACCCCATTTGAGATCCTTGATCGAATAGAAGAACCAGACTATCAGATTTTACTTCCACCAAGTATGACTCAAGTTCATGGCACATTCCATGTATCACTCTTAAGGATGTAAATACTGAATCCTCACATTTAATGAATCTAGAGGTGGTACAACTGGAGAATGACCTCTCATATAATGAGCAGCTGATGAAAATCTTAGACCACAGAGACAACGTTCTATAGAACAAGAAAAATCACCATGACAAAGTGTTATGGAGGATCCATAGGGATGAAGAGATGACTTGGGAACTAGAGTAAACAATGAAACAGAAGTAACTTCGTCTATTATCAACCAAGAATATGAGTTGAAATTTTGGGGACAAAATTTATAAAGGGGAAATTAATGTAGTGACCCATTATTTATTAGTAATATTTTTTTCCTAAATAAATGTGTGTTTTTTTATTTTATATAATATTATACACATAAAAAATATAGCAAAAATTATGTTTTTACTTCATTAATAAATACGATTACATTAATAAACATTGCAACTAGACAAAATAATATAAAATAGAAAAGTTTCAATGGGAAAATATAGATCACCCCAATTTACGAGAATCATTGCCCACACTACCAACACTATATAAAAGTAACCAAATATTATTAAACTAAGAAAAAATAAATAAAATGTAAATATATATCCTTGATATTAATTGAATTGACTAATGAATGAAGGAATGTAGAAGTATTTATAGGAGGTAATATGACCATTGGAATAGTACCATGACAATTGGATTAGTAATTTTAAATAAAAATAATAAAATTTGATATAAATAATATTTTTCATGATTAATTAAGTAAATATAAATATTTTAATACAAAAAATAAATAAATATATTGATTAAAAAAACAAATAAAATATAAACACATTTTTAATAAATTCTATTTTAAATTATTTTTTAAAAATCATATTTTTTATATTATAAATTAAAAATAATATTTTAGAAATTTATTTTGATAAATGAAATTATTTTTTTAAATCAACATATTTAATTTAACCAAGGGTTTTTTTTGTAATTTTATGAAATACTTCAATTTTTAGATGAATAGTAAACATATAGTTTTTCACTTAACCAATGTATCTTAAATTACATCATTCACGATATAATAATGACTTAATATTTTATAGAACTTTTGGCTCAACCATGATATATTTAACTCCATAAATGAGTCATTAAAATACAATAAAATTATTTTCCATACATAAAAGAACTTTCCAAAGCCTAAAGTCAAAAGTGATTCTCTAATATAATAGATTTTCTTTCCTTCCACTTACCGTTTAAAAAAACTAATGAATTTGAATAATAAATAGTATTTAAAGTATTAAACCAATTATATTTTATTTTTATATAATCTATAGTTTCAAAAATTCTCTACTACATGTTTTAACTTTGATATAATATTTTATTCAATATATTTATTCTAAAAATAACCCTCTCCTAATGTATAAATGACCCCTATCCCTACCCTTAGAAAACAACTCATTCCTATATTTATAAATCATAATCCCTACCCAAATCTCCCTACTCAAGACCCGTATTATACTTAGGTTTGTAATATAGTAATACAACTCCAAACATCAAGGGATTTATAGTGGAATAGAAGAGAACCCACACAGAGGATTAATTAAGTTCCGACCAACTCCTCTCACTTTTCTATTTATTATTCTTCTTCCTTTTTTTCACCACCCCTTTCACTTCCCAACCTTATATGAAATAACTATTCAGTAATTTAACATTATATTAATTATATTAACCAATTTTAATTAGCATATTTACTATATATATAAATTTCAAACTTATCTTTCCCGCTCTCCCGACAATGTCCCATTAAAGGCCAGTTAAGCACCTAGGGAGATATTTCCATGTCAAACCATATAACCATTATCATATATTGGTATAATAAACTATATATAATATATAAAATTGTAATTATATGTATTATAATATTATATAATTAGTTATACTATTGTATAAATTACATTGAACAAAGTAGAAAAATCAGGGCTAAACAGAAAATTATTAACTAAAAAATGATATCAAAATGACTACTCTATAACCAAAAAATATTAGGTAATATAATCAAATGATTGTAATTTATAAATAGTAATAAAAATTAAAATAATTAATTCATATATCAGTGTTTTAATAAATCTATTTTTTTTATTTAGGATGCATGAAAGTAACAAAATAATGAAGGAATAAAGGAAAGGGGGTGATCGAACCCAACTCCTTTTCTTTGGGTTATCCCTCTTTTATAACATTTTTTTTTTGAATAATCTTATAATGTTCCTTAAATATAATTTTATTATTCTTACATTTTCTCTTGGGGGATATAAATGTTTCCTAATTTATTTTGTGAAAAAACAAAATATTTTCCAAAATAACTTTTTTTTTCAAAACTCATATTTATCTCCTCCCAAGTTTCTTCTTCTACTCTAAAAATGAATATTCTTACACCAAATATGTTTTTGATTTTTCATTTTAGAACCCCTAGTTTATTAATGAAATCATTATTGATGAAATAATTATTAATCCCATTCCTTTCCATGGGATAATTCTTGTTTATGAATGTAATATGTTCTAAGTGGCATGCATGATTATGTAATGTTATGATGTGGTGGGTGCGCCTAGAATTATATATCCCACCAATTAATTGGGTAATGTGATGTATCTCACGAGATAATGTGTATTATGTGTGAAAATGATGCTATATTTGTTCCCAATTATTATTTTATGATTATTCACATATGTTATGTGTGAAGATGATGTTAGTTTTGTTCAAAACTATGTGTGGTATTGGACCACTAAGACAACATGTATCATTTTTAGGCATTTGCATATTACATGACTTTATAAAATGATTTAAATAATGATTATTATGATGATACTCTTCTTATGATATGATTATTATTATTAATATCAACCATTTTATATCAATTCATGTCTCTTATCCATCCTCTTACATGGATTTTATCTCACATATTTCTTTTATGTATATCCTCAGATGAAAACACAAACTAAGTAGAATGTGATATCTATAAAGATTAATAAGAATATTTTCTATAATTTTTTTCGGTTTTATTATGTTCATGTTATGCATGAAACTATTTTTCCCAAGACACTAAACCCTTTGATCCTGAATTTTTATCTTTATTATGTTGTTTATATTAAAAATGATGTTATAGTCATGTAAGAAAAAGTTCAGTTGGTATAAAATCTTATGTTTTTCAATTGGATTGGGACCTAATATCAAGTTGGGTAGGGGCACTCCAAACTAAATTTGGTAGTTTATAATGTCATATAGCACCACTCATGGTTGAGGCTAGTGAAAAAAGTTTTTGAATCGAGCTTCCTCTAGTTGTAAATGAGTCCCCTATGGTGTTTATGGATGATATCTCAGGTTAACCAATAATATGATATGATAATATTTCTATTAATTCAGTTATAAGAACTCAAATGATATCTTTATCCTATTATAGTTTGGAACACATATAATTGAGTGAATTAAATATTCATCTAAAGGATCTGGAATCTAAAGGATTCATCTACTCTAATGTATCTCCTTGGGACACTCTAGTTCTATTTTCTAAAAAATGGATGGGAATCCCCACTAGTTTATTGATTTTTTATTTTGAATTAGGAAACCATTATGAATAAATATTATTTCTTCATATTAAAGACCTCTTTGATCTGTTAAAATGGGTGAGGTCATTCTCAAAGGTTAACCTTTAATAATAACGTAATCATGTTAGTGTGATGGAGTATAATGTTCCCAAAACTACCTTTAAGAGTAGGTATAATAATTTCAATTACTATAAGATTTTATTGGGTTGACTAATTCTTATATGGTATTCATGGGACTGATAGATAAGATATTATACTAGTACCTAGATTTTTTTATTTTGTTATTTTTGGATGACATTATAGTTTATTGAATAATAAAGAGGACAACAAGCTTCATTTATGAATTATCCAGGGAAACTTCTATGGTCACCATCATTAAGATAAATTATCAATGTGAAACTTTTGGATAAAATGTGTTAGGTTATTAGGACATATGGTGTAAGAAAAATACATTTTAGTCGATCTTGGGAGGGTAAGTGCTTTTATGTCTTGGGAAATTCCAAGGGTTGCCAATAAGATTTGGCGATTATTGGGTATAGCAGGCTATTACGATCTATTTAAAAAAGATTTATCTAATTTGGAATCACCCATATATTATCTTACCTAAAATGGGTTATAATTTTTATAGACCTCTAAATTCAATGTTTCATTAGATGAGATGAAGTGGAGGTAGAACAGTGCTCCTATACTGATCTTACTAGTGGATGGTTAGGGTTATGTGGTTTATTTTAATGAAAAAGGTGTGGACGTGGGTTGCATAATGTGTTGGTTTATGGTGTTATACACTCTCAACCACATTAGAATAACAACCTAACACATGACCTTGAACACCCTACTATTATGTGATATCTGAATTATTTGAAACACTGCCAATTTTTGGATAAGTTCACAATATGTTATAATCTAAGAGTATAAGATATTACGTTTATAAAAAATATTTAAACTTCAAGAAGATATAATGTGTTGAATATCTTTAGACTACTAACTTTGATATTTCTTATTTTCTAGAGAAATGGAATGTGCTCATTGATTAATTTAGAATGAATTTTCCCTCTCAAGCATTGAAAGAGTCCGATGATGAATGAAATTAAATGGGTATTTTGGCCCAAATGAATTTAAAGACAAAAAGGAGAAAGAAGACATGTTTCTTTCTATATTTTATTTGAATCATTCTCTTATAATGATTATTCATGTGTATAAGTTAGGTGATGACGTATAACAATGGATTAAGAGAATAAAATATTTCAGGGAGACCATCGAAGAGTGGTCTCTATCTCTAGAGTGTATTTTCTACTTTTAGAATTAATATGTGGCCCTTTTCTCTATAAGGAAGGTTTCAACATAGTATATCCATCATTATAAGTGGATCAACAACACAAATCACACTAATGTTTATTATATAACACCATTATATTTTTGGTTATATACTTTCCTTCAAAACCAAATATTTTCAATAACAGACTTCACATGCATCTCTGAAATAAACCAAATAGTGAAAAATTATGTAACTATAAAAGTGTAGCAATTGAATGGGAAGGTAAATATAGAGGAACCCAAATTATAAAATAATTGTATAGATAAATAAAAATTTTATTTTATAAATGGATTGAAAAAATTCAATTAGTAGAGCTAAATAAAAAATAAAATCATTTTAGGCATAAAAATATATTTTCCTAAAAATTTCCTTTTCATAAACTATGATGTTTATTATATTATGGTTAAATAATGTTTAAAATTTAAATTATTAATAATATATAAAATAAAATAAGTTAACATCCATAAAATAGTTATCACTAGAAATGTAATAAATTTAATTTATTCTTATAATATGCATGATTCTTAAAATTATTATACGCACTTATATTAAAATTGATTTTTATTAATTTTAGAAATTATATAGTATAAAATGATTGGAATATTTTTAGTTTCTAGGATCAAATAAATTAATGGGGTCAACTAATTTTTTAGTCTGAAAATTAATTTACTAAGATTAATATTAGTTACAAAGATAAAATAGTTATTTTTCAAAGAATTATACTTTTCCAAATATTTCATATTTTTAAATTAACTGGATAAATATTAAAATAAATACTCCAATGTAATGTTCAAATATATATAAATATAAATTTACAATACTTTAATAGGTAATAAATTCTAAATTGTATTAATAAAATTTAATTCAAATAATTGTTTTACACAAATTGTTTTGCAACACATTTTATGTATTAAATTAAAAGTTAATTTATTAATATTTAGAAATTAAATTAGATTAAATATATTAAAAATTACGATTTAAATCATTGAATTTTTTTTATAAGGGAAAATATTATATTTTTAGTAATTAGATAATTACCATGTTAAAATTTTAATCAATATTAATTAATGTTATAATGGGTGATGTAATGTGGCTAAGATTTTACTAAATCGATTTGAAAATTACAACTTCTAGAATAAATTGTTTTTGGATGGGGATTCATACCCACATATATTACCAATATATCCCTACATATCTCACCAAACACAGGAAACCCTCCCAACTCCAATGTGATACCATTATTACCCCTTAAATAACATTAAGTTTCTTGAAAAATCTTCCCTTTTCACACATAAAAGGTTATCAGTCCCATCCATTCTCCCTTCCCTCGCCACCCAAAAGGAATTTATAAAGAACTTACCTTCCCTATTTCTTTCTAAATCTCTTAAAAGGAGTTCTTATGGTTCCAAGGAATCGTCCAATGCTTTTAGAATTTACTTAGGGAAGAAAGGGTTTCAAATCATTCTCTTCCCCTTTTAATGGAAATTATTTTGTTATTATACCATTTAAACATATTATATTGATTATATTTTCATGGTATTATCTCCCATAGGATATTTGTAATAATGAGAGACTACTTATCCCCTATCGTTATTTCATTTTTCCTATTTCGTTATTATGTATTATATGGGTTTTTATTCCACCCTTTCCATTTTCAATTTCAAGCCTTTTTTGTAATTTCATCATGATTTTAATTATATGGAATTATCACCCATTTGATATATATATATAATTATATTTAATTTCATTTAATAACTTTTCCTCGTTATTATAAAAACTAAGAATCCTAAATTTAGGAAAGTGAAGATTTTGTGTGGTTTCTGAGCAATGAAATAAATTTCTATATATTAGAAAGTAGATATTTTTTGTGACATAGATACTATAAGGGGTAATTACCCTGAAAGAGATTGTTTTAGTTTAAACTCAATATTCAATCAATTGTATGATGAGTGGGACTAAGACCATATATCTGGATCAATACTTATAGAGGATATACTTTGTATAATTCACATGCTCTTTACAAGTCATAATGAAGGATTTTCCTACCATTTCTATGACATCCTTCTAGTGAAAACTATTGAACTCAAATATTATCTTATATTGATAACCTAACACATGGAATATACCATATTACACATCCCTATTTTCTTTCATTGATAAGGATTATCCCTTTTACATTGAAAGCACCAAATTGTTTCAACATTGATTTATTGATATTCTCTTTGATATCCACAATATTTCATTGAATTTGGAAATATTTGTTCTTTATATTTCCATAATACACATATAAATGTAGTATTTATCCAATATTGGGAAATATATTCCTTTATTAATTATATTAAATTCCTTGTTAACTCATATGATGAATCTATTGGACTTAATTTATGATTAGTGGGGGATGGTATAGATAGAACCTCAATGCATTAGTAGGTAAAATAAATAAACTAGTTGGGGTATTGTAATTTTCCATACCTAATTGTGTATGTTATCTTATCATAATAACTTGATGGTATATTTATGATGACTGATATTATGCATTATATGTGCATGAGATCAGTAATCATTATCCTTGTTTTAATTTTTTTCATGGATATAGTTTTACCTTAGATTCATTTGATTATGGAATTATTTTGATTTTTAATTTTCCATAATATTAATTCAATGATAGATTTTGATCTACATAACTCCTTATCAAGAATCTAAGCTTGAACATATTTTTTCCCTTCCACAGGAAACCTAGAAGATAACTATGTGTAATTTCCATGGATCCTCTAGAAGGGATTATAATTTTCACATAGAGTTTCTATATTTTATTTAATGTTATGAAGTGTAATGTTAAACATATATATATATATCTAGTATTCCAATACCACAAAGTCATTGGATCCAATGGAAAATCATGTATTCATTACCAATAACGTAATATTACTACCCGACCTAGGTTTTTAGAGTCTGAGTTATTACTTTTGGTATGAGATAACGGATAAGATAACATTAGTGATTAATATATTATCATTTGGGGATATAAATGACATAATGGGGTGATAAGTAAAGGTTGATAATAATTTCCAAGTTATAGATTACCCTTTATGTTAGTTGAAGTAGCTTTTAATATTTTTTTGTTTTTTAGGGATTATGATAAGAGATCTTTAGTGAAAACCCTAGGGATATGTCTATGGGATAATTATAAGTATAAAATAACATCATGAAGTTTTTTTGGATTATATATTATGTGGTTTTATAAGAAAATATATCTATGTTTTTATACTATAAATTAGACGTGGTTATTGAATTTATTCACCTTTAGGTGATCACTGTGAAAAAATTTAGTTCAGTACTGACTCAATCTTAACTCTTGTACACGATGAGTGGGCCTAAGACTACACACCAGGAAAGAAACATCATATGGGTACCCTTTATTTAATCATATTCCCAATACTATACACTATAATGATTTATTTTATTAAGGAATTAGTTTATGGAATATGAGCTGACCCAATCTAAAGAAACCAAGATTGAAACAAATTTTTTTTGGATGAACTAACATGAAATTTAATAATTTCAAATAGTATGACTTTTTGGATTGTAACCAATACTTTAATACATATATATTAGATATTAAAAGATGAATATTCATTATATAAAATTTTCATCCACACAAGAATCATTTAGGTTTGGTATATTTGGAAACATGGAAACAAACCCAATTGGTTCATAAAATATCTACACAATCTCCAACTTATTTCTTTATTACTAGCACCCTTATTAGACATATAAAACACAATACATTTATTCATAACCTAGGGAAAGGAAATATAATAAAATGGTGACATAAAATGATATGTAACTATAAAAATGGTAGATATCAATGTATGATCATATGAATGCATAAGATAAGCATAATAGTATGAGATCATGAACCTAATGTAAAAATTTCATACCTAATCTTCCATATATCATAAACATGATTCTTGGAATAAAACTTTATCCTTTCAAAAGACAAGGATCATAAGAGTGAAAAATCATCATAAATAAATCATAATAGTAGGTCATAAAAGTGTGCTACCAACATATTTATAAAAAAAAATCATAATTTAAAGGTTAACTACCAAGACCATCAGGCCAAGAATATCAGGAATCACCACATTCATCTCATAGTAAATCAAGCTCATCGACTTTCATCACATAGTAGATCAAGTACATTAACTTGTATCCAACAGTTATCTCCCAAGATGTAAAACTTTAGCCAATTAATTGGAGGGATATATAGGTCCCACACACTACATAATGAAAATCATATATATGTGTGCCATAAGATCATAAACCATTCATCATATCAAAACCCATGAAAAGAAATGGGTTTCATAAACATATTATCATCATAAATATAAACCACACATAGAAATAATAAGGATAGTATCCTTGGATCAAAATACATTAAATATTAAATAACATTAAAGTATCTCATCTTAGATAGAAAATTATTTTAAAAGACCACTTTTAAAAATTCTTGAGGAAAAATAACCTTTATATTTTGAAATCATTTCTAAAAAATGCTCAATTATAATAGAATTGGTTTTCTTTGAAATGATCCTTATAAAATTTTAAATTTATATTCAAATAAAATAATATTCAATATAGAGTTTAAATCCATTCATTTTTTATATGTTAAAATTATACCTTCCATTTACACTTTTGTAAAAAAAATAAGAATGTACTTTGTTTGGAAAATGACTAGAAGAATCATTTAGGATTATATTAAAAAAAGTAAAACAAAGGTAGAAATTATCTTAAAAATTATAGAATAATAGTAAAAATATTTTTTTAAATAATTTTTTTTTCAAATTATGGATATAGAAGAAAAATATTCCCCAGTGGAGACTTAAACATAAACAATCTTGAATACTGATAAGATTGTAAAATAAACCCTTTCCATGAGTTTTCCTTCCTCTAAAATAACTTTATCCTCCTTTGTTATAAATTTAAATTTATTATAATTATATACCAGAGTCATATTCATACTTATAATATTATATGATTTCCCTTTATAACATTTCAACACACCCTTTTATCAATAATTCTATATTAAAATTGTTATTTTTGGGCGTTAACTATTTCATTTATCATGAATATTTTAGTTCAGTAGTTATGATCCTTTTAAATTTATCTTGGTTCCATCACAACCAAAATTTATATAATGATATAAATATAATATATATTTATTATCTATGCATAAAATTTTTATATAAAAAAATTAATAACACTATTTCTGGAGATGGTAGGCCTTACATATGCATGAATGTTGTTTTCATTTTTTGAAAGATGGAATGAATGAAAGGAAAATAATAATTAACATGTATATAACAATTATATTCTTATATATTTCATATATATTCATTAAATCTATCTTTATTAACATCCAAATAAAATGGAAATGAAAATCGAATCACATCGCTTCTTGGAGGTGGTAGTCCACACATACTTAAGAACGATATTATTATCTTCCAATAGTTTGGCAGGTAAGAAGGTAGATATTATATTAAATTAAATAAGTTTAATAATTTCATAAGTTATATATATAAACATTAAATACAAAATAATTCCAATATAAAAAATATAGCGATGAGAAATGAATTGCATCGCTATGTGGAGATGGGAAGTTGTATGTGCGGATGACTGATACTTTCACTAATCCTTTGATGGGAAAGATGATGTATAATATTGTTCTAAAAATAAATAAAACATTTTAGTATATTTAGGATTATTGAGTTATTTTTTTATGATAAATATAATATATTTAATTGGTGAAAAATATTATAAAATAAAGGTATCAGTCAAGGAGATTACATATTATTTGAAACAATTCATTTAGATATCATTTAAAGGGCTCTATGGTATGTATTTTTTGGATGAAAAAACATCTATAATGTATTTAAGTAAGTTTATAAGATAAATATGTATTGTTTTGTTGATATATAAGGCTCATAGTGTTGTAAATAAGTGATTGAGGAGTTGAACTTTTTTTATTGAGGTGAGAGGAACTTTTGGGATTTATGAAAACATTAATTTATAATAAAGTCATTCTAGAAAATGCCACCAAATGGAAAATTATTAAAAGATATGTTTGGAAATGATTTAATATAATCATAAAATAGAATTTAGGAAATTTTTAGTGTCATTTTAAATCTTATCATATTTCATTAATCCTTAGTGAACTAATTTTAATTTTAATTATGGTTACACGTTTTTCAATAATAATGGGTTGTACATTTTACTTATAAGGTAAAAAATTCTCCAAAAATGGCCCATTTATTACATAGTAAACCATTTAATATCAAAAAAATTTTATTTAAATCTTCTTATTATTTTTAAATAATTTAACAATATATAATTTTGATAAAATATCATTATTATCAGTTTTGACACTATTCATTTAATTTAACATTAAATTTATCAAGACAAAGGTGGAATTAGAATTTAATTATTTCAAAAATACCAAATATATCCTATAGATATATTAAATTTATTATTTACATTAAATTATTAAATTTATATCAACTTATATATTTTTAAAATCAATTGTTATACTTTATTATTAAATGGAGAAATACCACATTAGTGTTTCATAAGTAGTTAAGGTCATTATATAATTAATAATTTTTTAAAAAAAATATCATGAAATGTATTTTATTAATTTCAAAATAGACACTTATATTCATTTATAACAAATTTGTTTGCCGATGTGGACACATAAGAGATATTAAAAACAAAGAGAGTGGTATTTTGTAACGTTCTTTGATTTAAATAATATATATGTCATTTTAGTAGAAAATTTTCCATAGAACAACTCAATTAAAAAACTAAGGTGGTAAGGGTAAAATTAAATTCATCCAATAATTATTATTATTAAAACTCATTACCATATCACTTATTTTTCATCCATATTTACCTAATTTACCCTTTACCGAGGTGATAGATTTCTCCATGGTTACTACTTGTGTTGAACAAAAATAAAATGGGAATAATTACCAAATTATAAAATCCTAATTATGAATATTTAATTATTTTTATAAAATTAAATACCTATAAATGGATAAAATCAATTTTAATATCATTTTTGAAAAATGTGAAAAAACTAATTTTCCGAAAAATATACATTTTAGGTATAAAACTAGATGTATTCTTATTATACTCATAGAAAAATCATTGATGATTGTATGAAACATTTGATAAAGTAAATAAAATATATATTTTACTAAAATAATTCACCAATAGTGATTAATTTAAGTTATTAATAAAATAAATAATACGTATAAAAAATTCAAATAAACATCACTTTTATTTTCAATTATTTTTGTTTTTAATTCTAATAATTTTAAAACTAGTGAATTAATTTTATAAATGTGAAGAAAATATATTTTTCATAATTTTGTTATTACTATTAATACCTACAAATCCAATAACTGGGTGATAATAGACACATAATAGTTTAATAATTTTAAATGGATCATCTAAACTCATTATTGTGTGTAATAATAGATATTGAAGAAATCAAATTATTTTAAAAGAAATATTTCATAAAAATATTAGGGTGTTATATTCTACCCCATTAAAATGAATTTGTCTCTCAATTGTTTTTTCTGATACAAACAAGTGAGGATACGTCTTCCTCATTACATCATAAGGTTCCCACATAGCTTCCTCAAATTGGTGGTTTAACCATAATAAATTGAGCATGTGAGTGGTCCAAATTTTTAAGAACTTTATATCTATGATATGGAATATCTACCTATTGTTCATTATAAAAAAATATCTTTCTATAGTGTAATGACCTACAATTTTAGTACATATGAAGGACAAAGTATGTACTTATTTTGGAGGGATACATGTAATAAATCATGAATTTGATAGAGATCCGGTAGAAGCGCCGATCGATAGGCTACCATATCGATATAATCAAGAATTTAAATAGGACCAATATACATAGGGATTTACTTTCCCTTATTTCCAAATCTCATCACCCTATTCCTGGGATATAAATGTAGGAATACCTTGTCACCAACTATAAACTCTAGATATTTCTGATAATTATCAGAATATTTTTTTCAACCCTAGGTTTCTGTTCTATGTAGTTCAATTACTTTATCCTTGTCTAACAGTTCCTCAGACAAATTAGGTCCCAATGGATTTCCTTCTATAAATTTGTTCTAGTAGGTTTTTGTTCTCTACATCCTATAATATAGGTCTTCATAAGAAACCATCTTAATACTGGAGTGAAATATATTGTTGTAATAAAATTAAACTAAAGGAAGGGGTTGATCCCAAACACATTTTAAATCGATAGATAAATCTCTCAAAATGTCTTATAGAGTTTGAATGGTCCTATAAAACTGAAAATCTATATGAGGATGTTAAGTATTTTAGATACTTAACTATGTATCTAGGTCCTACTGAAGACTTCTCTAAAACATCGAGGTAAACCACAGATCTTGATAAGATATAATTGGTAGTGGTACACCATGAATTAATACCACTTCTTTAATGTATAACCAAGTATGATGATCAAGGTATAATCCTTCTATAATGAAAATGAAGTGTTTTGACATTATAAAATGATCGAATACAACCCAAATAGCGTTATACCCTTTAGATGTTTTTTAAAATTTGATGAAAAATCCATAGTGATATTTTCTCATTTCCAGTATGGTATGTGTAATGGTTGTAACATCCCCTTATCATTTTGTCTCTCAACCCTAAATTGTGGACATAAAAATCACTAAGAAAAATAATATTTAATATCAGTATTCATTCCATCCAATTATAAATACTCTTTCGAATATTTATATATCATTGTTCTTCCATGATAAATAGATAATCAATAACTATGAGTTTCATCCATAATCTATTTCTTAGTATCTAGTAACAAATTGACTCATACATGGTTCATGAATATTATTTTTCCATTACAGTCAATGTTGAACTCAATAAAATTTCTCATTTTATTTTATAGCTCTACATCTACTTTCCAGGACTCTTTAATCTCCACTCTAATAGATGGATTAACACTCCATTGATAAAGATAATATTCTCCCCTTACTTCGATATTTTAATATCCATACTTTTAAAGTATAGAAATAATCAATATTTTGTGATAATAATCATAGATAATTTCACATGATCATTTTGACTAAGAGAATCTACCACCTTGGTTTCTTTCCAACGGTGGTAACACAATTAGTAGTAAAATTATTTTATAAATTAAAACCATATTCTCTAGCATATATTTATTTCTTTCTATGTATAGATATACTTCAAAATGTTATGATCTATATCATCACATTTTTTTCCATAAAGATAATGCCTCCATATATGAATTGAAGAAAATTTCCATGGCTAATTCCAAATCATAATTTGGGAAATGTTTCATATGGACAATCAGTTATCATGAGGCATAAGTTATAACGAAATCATTCTTCCTGAGGACACATCCTAGTCCCTTCTTTGATTCATCGCTATATATCACAATCCCTTATCCACTATAGGGTAGTTTCTGCAGAGGTGTGTTGACCATCCTTCTCTTGAGTTCCTTAAAACATTCCTCGCATTCATCAGTCCAAAAAAACTTGTCTCCCTTCATATTTAACTTGGAGAGTGGATTCAAAAACCATGAAAAATACTCCAAAAAGAACCAATAATATCTAACCAAAACAAGAAAACTATGAATCTCAGTCACAGTGGTAGGAATGGTCTAATGTTTAATAACTTCTATCTTTGAAGGGTGTACTGATATGCTATCACTTGAGATTATATAACCCAATAATAAAACATTACTACACAAAAAATCACACTTGGTTTTTTTTCATAATTCTTCCCCTTCCTCACATTCATAAGAACAATCCTCTAATAATCGGTTTTTTATTCCATTATCCTTAATTATAAATTAATATTATCTATAAAGACTAAAAAAAACTGATTAAGATAATTTTTAAAGACACTATTCATTAAATCAATAGAGATAGAGGTGGAATTCATAATACCAAATGGAATCACTATAAACTAATAGTGTTCATACCTTTAATATAATGTTTTCTTGGGTATATACCCCTTATTAACTCTTAATTGATTATATCTAGAACTAATATCAATCATAGAAAAGTATTGGACTCCACGCAGTTGATCAAAAAAGTCATCAATATAGGTTAGATGATACTTGTTCTTGATTGTGATCTTCTTCGGTTCTTGATAATCTCTATAGATTCACGTTATCCTTATTTATTATTAAAAAAAATAGATACTCCCAAAGGTAATGAAAAAATATGTATAAATCCCTTATCAATATTATTTGTAATTTCTTCATCAATTCTTATAACTAAATTGGGTTAATTCTATACATAGTCTTTGAAATAGGTGCAACACCGGGTGTGAGTTCTATTGAAAAATAGACTTCACGATTCAGTTGAAGAACAAGAAAATCTTCTAAAAATCATCATTAAATTTCAAAAGAAAAGGATTATCCTCAATTTTTATTTTATCCCCAACCATATAATATGGATAACCTTATTGAATAGAAATCAATACCCAATAGATATAAGTATTTCCCATTATAAATTCATATACATCCTCACATTGATAAAAGATCACAGGTTCATTCAAAAGATGTAATGTGACTTCCCTCCCTTGAAAATTAATATGAGATCAATATAAATAAATACAATCCATGACTGTAATCAAATAAAATTAAACTAAAGGTAGAATCATAATATTTTCAAGAATCACTTTCCCAAAAACATCAATCAGAGAGGAACTATAAACTTGAGATACGACTATCATACCATTAAAAGTTTTCATCGCTAAATAAATATCTAATAATTGATCCAGTAATTCAATAACCATTGAAAAATAGTTAGATATAAAAGGATGGGTCTATATAGAATCAAATAATACATTATCTATTCTATAATGGGTGATAATTGTACCTTTCACCATGTCATTCTTGTAAACCGCTTCGGTAGTCGTGATTGTATGAGTTTTCCCAATATCTTGGGGATTAGAAGGTTATTGAAGCCGATCATTAAAGAGATTCATATTCATAAAATTATTGGAATAATTCCCATTCTCCATGAATTTGAATCATTGGAGCATAGTTGGTGAATTATTTGGTTCCATATTTTCCTCAATTACATTTAACATCCTATTCTTCACCTTTAGAAAATCATAAGCATTATAACCACACTTTACACATATAAATAACCTCTTAGTCACATTCTATAACTTACCTAAACGTTTCTTCCCACATTTTCACCATATATATGGATTTAATTTATTTCCACCATGTTATTTATTTGTGATTTCATGAGACTCTATCTTCTTTTCAGGTCAAAATTATTAGAATTGTGTGAATCTTCAAATTACATTTCTACCTTAAGTTCACATAAAATGATTTCTTCATAGTTACTCAATTATCTTATATCTAATTCCTTTTGGAGACTTGGTTTTAAGCCACCAAATAATATATCAATTTTTTTCTAGGATAATGATTAATTTATAAGTATACCATACAAGTATTTTAAAATTTTCATTATAAATTCCAATGGATTCATATTCATTTTTCTTAAGCTGAAGGAATTCATTCTCCATATTTTTATTTGAAATATGATGAAACTATTTTCTGAGAAATATCCTCTTAAACTCATCCCATTCCATGGATTCAATTTCTTACACTTGTCTCATATTCTTAATAACATCCCACCATCAATCTATTTCACTTTCCAAATGATGAACAAATAAGTTAACCTTTTCATGTTATGATAACTGTAGAATAATTTTTTTCTTCAATGGTTTTGATCCATTACTTATAAACTAGTTGATTAATATATCCATAAAATGAATATAGATTCTTCCTCATGAAGGGTTGAACAAAACATTGATCTATCTTTTTTTCATTTGGAAACTCAATGTGAATAATATCATGAGAAATTTGTTTGAGAATAACAATAATAATTTTCATTTAAGATCCCAAAATATTTTTTTTTCTTAGAAGGAAAATCATTTCATAGTCCATCACATCCAACATTAGTATGATTCTGTCAGCTTTCATCCATTGAATAAAACCAAAAATCATTGTGTGAACAATAATAATTATAATGGAAAACCATATAATATTGAAAAAAATCATTTATTGGATGTCTAAATCAATACAAATTCTTCTAGATATCTAAAACCTTATGTTTAACCTAGTTCATTCGTGAACTTGGGGTTCTTACTAATGTTTTATCATCCTAGTTTCCAAAGTTTAACTAAAATTTTCTCTTATACAAACTATATCAACCCATACTTTTCAAATATATATATATATATTTGTTGGGAAAAAATCCCTCAAGGTATCATTGAATCATTTTTGAGGTGATTGTGTTTGTTTACAAAGTGGACATCTGTGTTGTGATTGTTGACAAAGCAAACCATGACATAAAAATTTGTTGAAAAGGGGGATTTCATGGTGGAATGTCGAGTTCAAGGGATGTGGTTAATGATATATGTTTTATTCAGGAACGTCGACAATGGAATGGTCGATCTGGAGGTGTTTGAAAAAGAGCAGATACAAGGTGACGCCGTTTTCCAGTGTTTGCCAAATTTTTGGGCCTAAAAATTGACAAATGGAGAAAAGTGTTTTTGGCAAAGGGAATTGCACTTCAAGGACGTGGAGGCTTGGAAACATGTGTGCCATGTGTTTTCCCAAATCATAACATCAAAATATGGAAAATGAAAAAAGGGGCACCCAAGTTTTGGGTTTGGTCACGAAAGTGACTAGCGCGGCAGAGTCTAGGGCGGCTGGACTAGGGCGGCGAGACTTGCACGCTGAGGGGAGACTTGCGCGCCATCATGTAGGGTTTCCAAATTCCTATAAATAGAGGTCAACCCCTCTTCATTCTGTACGAGTTCAACACTAGGAAAAAATCAGTGCTCCCGTCGCACAGGTGTGGTGGCCGTACAAGTTGTGGTGTGGTCGCACAAGTAGAAGTTGCGCGCTAGTTGTTTGTTGCACGCCCAAGGAGGTTTGGTTGAGAAGGGAACGAAGTCACCCAAGTTTTGAGTTGAAGAAGGAGGTGTTGCGCAAGTGTTTTGGTGACACTTGTGCGCCATGTTTTGAAGAAGCGTGACAGTTGGTGGTTGCACGCCAATATTGTTTTGGGCATAAAAGGGTGTGTGTCACGCAAGTTTGGAGTTGAAGAAGCTTGTGTCGCGCAAGTGGTTGAGGTGGACTTGCGTTCCAGTTTTAACTTGCATTCCAAGACTTGTGTGATAGCTTAGAGAAGGGCGCCAGGTATGGTTGAAGCATGACAGTGATTTAGGGCTGCGTGGAAGCTGGAATATTTCTCGATACCTTTGGTGCAAAGTGAGATTCATATACAGGTGAAATTTGGACTACAAAAGCGCATCTACATACAATAGAGGATTTATTCATTAGTGATAATGAAGATAACTACAAGTCTTTAAACTGTGAGTGGATCCTTTCTAGAGCAGTGAGCAAAGGAAGAGGAAGAAGGTGATCCTCTCCACCGGCAGTGAGCCAGAGAGAGAGAAACTTGGAGTGACCCTTGGGAAAGCAGTGAGATAACCCTAAACTTTGTAAAGGCAGTGATCCTGGGAATAGAAGTGATCTATCCATAACCTTGTAAACAGAAGTGTTCTTTAGTGGATTTGGTACAGCAGAACATTGTCGTTGTATGCTCCTTAGATGTAGCCCAGTGAGGGTGAACCAAGTAAAAATCTATGTGTCTGCCTTCTTACTTCCCTACATTACATTTAAAGCATCATCGTCAGATAAAGAAAAAAGAAGGGGTCATAATAAAAACACAATTGAAAACAAATTTACCCATGTAATAAAGAGGTCAAGATCCACGGGGTAGGAATAATTTTGAAAAAGAATATCCATACCCTTATTCACCCCCTCTCAGGGTATATAGGCCCCTATTGGTCCAAACAATATTATATCCTAATATATGAATATTCATTATATAAAATTTTTCTACAGAAAATAATTGTTTAGTTTTAGTATCTTTAGAAACATGGAAATTTAAACAATTAATTCATAAAATATCTATATCTCCTCCCACTTATTTTTCATAACTAGAACCCTTCTTAGACATATCACACATAATACCTTTCTTAATATCCTAGGGAAGGAAATATAAGAAAAGGGTGATCTAAGATACTTAGCAAGGGTAATCATAAGATATATCAATCTATGATCATATGAATGTGTAAGATAATCATAAGAGTATCGTATCATGATAATAACTTACAAATATCATATCCAATCTGTCATAGATTATAAACATGATTCATGCCTTAAACCATTATCATTTAACAATACATGGATCATAACAGTGAAAATTCTATACAAATAAATCATGAATCATAATACCAGGTTATAAAAGTGTGGAACCAACATATGTACAAAAACCATATAATAATTTTAAGGTTAACAACCAATACCATCAAACCATAGTAGATCAAATACACCACCTATATCTCACAAAAAGTCAAGATTATTGACTTTTATCCAAATATAGATCAGGAATATTAATATACATTCAATATTTCTCAAATGAGATATAAAATTTTACCTAATAAATTATAGGAACACATATCTCCCACCAATAACATAATGAAAATCATACATATGTGTTCCACATGATTATAAACCATTCATCATATCAGATCCCGTGAAATGAAATGGGTTTCATAAACATCTTTTCATCATAAATATTAACCATCCATAAAAATATTAAGTATGGTGTCATTTTATAATATTCCTAATAAATATTAAATAACATTAAAGGTTATCATTATATATTGAATTTTGTTTTGAAAGATCACAATGGATAATTCTTGAGGAAAACAACCTTTCCAGTTTAAAATCACATGTAAAAAAAACTGTGTAATTATAAAGGAAAGTATTTTCTATTAAAAGATTATTATAAAATTATAAATGAAGCTTAAATGAAAATATTATTCATTATATAGGTAAAATCTATTAATTATTTATAATTTAAAGGAAAAAATTCATATTACACTTTTGTAAAAAAAAGGTACCTCATTTTGAAAACAACAAGAATATTTCTATTGAAGAATTTAGTAAAATTACAAACATAAGTAAAAAATAATTTAAAAAATAATAGAATAATAGAAAAAACTATTTTAATTTTTTTTATAAATTATGAATATGGTATAAAAATATTCCCCAAAGGTGACTTAAATATAAATAATCATAAATATTGATGATATTTTTAAATAAAACCCTTACCTCGAGTTTTCATTTTTTTTAAATCATTGTAACCTCCTACATAATAAATTTAGATTTATTATAATTATATACCATAGTCATGTACATAATTATAATATAACATGTGACCTCTTTATAAAATTGTAACACCCCTTTTATCAACAATTCATTTTTAAAATTGTTATTTCATAGTGTTAACTGTTTTGTTTAACTTGAATATTTTAGTTCATTAATTTTGATCCTTGTATATTTATCTTTGTTAAGTCACCTCGAGAATTTAAATAATTATATAAATATAAAATATAGTAATTATTTTCGTATTTGGATTCATATAAAAATATCTATTTTTAAAAATTAATCACACCATTCATAGAGACGGTGGGCTATACTTACGTATGAAAGCTATTTTATATTTTTAACAGATGGAATGAAGGAATGGTAAAAAAATACTTAGAAGGGGTATATTTACCAAATTTGAACCTATAGATTATAAATATTTATTTCATTTTTTATAATTCAATACCTATAAATGGAATAAATATATTCATAATTACATGATCAAAATGATAGAAATACTATTTTTTAGAAAAAAATACATTTTAATAATAAAAATGGATTTAATATTATCATATTCCTAGAAAATATTTATTTATTTTTCTAAAAATATTGATCAAGTGAATAATATATATACATATTTCATTAAAATAATTCATAAATAGTGATTAATTTAATTTATCAATAAAAATACATTCCATGCGTAAATGTTTTTTCCAGAAAAAGATCACTTTTATTTACAAATATAGTTTTATTATAATCATTTGATAACTAATGAATTAATTTTATAAATAGATATAACTTATATTTTTTCTAATTTATTTAACTTTATTCATACCCACTAATCCAATGGTTGGGTGATAATGAACACATAATATTTTAATAATGTTATGTGGTTCTTCTAAACTCGGTGTTGTGTGTAATGCAAGTTATCTAAGAAATATAATTATTTAGTGATAAATAATTCATAAAAATATTGTGGTGAAAAAAAATTATGTTGAATTTTCAATCTTGTAATAATTAAATTATGGTGTTAATTGGTCATCACCCATGTTAACTCCTTTTAGTTTCTATAGTTACTGAAGCCTGCAAAAATCACATTAATGATGGGTACCATGTACAATGTGGAGATTGTACCAACAAAAAAACTAAAAAGATAATAACTAAAGTGATAAATCATGTTATTATTACAAATCATTTGTCAAGAATTTTTGTTAAAAATATTTACATAGGTTAATTACAAAACAAACCAAAGAAGATATGGGTAGAGTCTCATAGAGGTTCAGGTGATGAAGATGATGAAGGAATGAATGTTAAATTTTCTATGTGTCAGAAAATATAGTAATAAGAACCAAAAAAAATTAATCAAAGGAATTTTAAAATACTTCTTAAATGGAAAATGAAGTAATAAAGAAATATGTTTCAGAGCAAAAATAAAGGAATAAATTAACATGATGATGGAAAAAGATTTTTCTCCAAGTAGTATAGAAGATATTAAGGTAGAAACCTCCATGGAAAATACATACAAAGTTATTGTTATCTTTTAGGTATACATATGTAATTTTTATTAGTGATTTATTACTAAAACGATGATAATATAATTTATTTAATGGGGTGATAATGTAATACACAGTGATTTTAAATTATATCTTTTCTATTAAAAACAAGTGTGTTCAATAAATTTATTTACCAGAAAAAAAAAATCAATAAAAATACATTATGAAACCATTAAAAGGTAGTTATATTTATTTATATTACTAAATAAAATATAAATATTTATAACTAATGAGTTGATAAAATTATATTAGTATATCTAAATAACAAATAAAATAATTTTATGTGAGAATATATTTTCATTAAAATTATCTTTTAATATGGTATGAAATTATTATATTATGGTTACATAATGGTTCAAATAGATAATATTTATAATATTTATAATAAATTCAGTAAAAATCCATCAAATAGTTACTTATTAGAAAGTAATAAATTTATTTTATGCTTAGAATATATTTGTTTCTTAAAATTATTACGTGTTTTTATATTAAAATTGATTTATATAAATTTTATATATTTAATTATTTAAAATGAATAATTTTTTTAAATAGAATGTTCAAGTTATGTAATGGGTTCAATTTCATTTTTATTCATAAAATAAAACATAAAAGATGAATATTTCTTTTAACAGTAAAATATATATTTTTAAAAGAATGCTACTTTTCAAAATATTATATATTTTTAAATTAAATGGATCTATTATAGAATAAATACTCCAATGTGACATTTAAGCATATATAAAGATAAATTAATACTCATTTAATTGGTAGTCATTGTTAAATAACATCAAGAATAGTTATGGAAATTCAATGACATTTTTCTACAAAAAACAGTTTTTCAATACATTATATGTTTTAGTTTCAATGTTAATATATAATATAAGAAATGTAATTATATTAAATATAGTGAAATATAGGAATCAACATATAAAAATTTGGTTAAAAATGACCTCTTAAATTTTTAGAAATAAAATAATTATCAAGGATAAATTTAAATCATGATTAATAACTGTCAAAATGGGTGATCTAATGTGGATTTAATTTTAGTAAACTAACCTAACACTTAGACCATATAGAATACATTTTTTAGGTTGTAGTATTATTCATAAATTTTTTTAAAAATATTATCCAACCTAACTCACCAAACTCCCCTATTCCCCATGTGATACTATTCTGACCACTTACATAACTTTAGTTTCCATGAAAAAAGTCGACTTTTCACCTATACAAGGAATTCACTCCCACCCACATTTTCATCCTTCTCCACCCCAAAGGTAGTGATCATGATTTTAACATCAAATTACCTATCTGTTTAAATCATAAGGATATTTTAAGGTTCTAAGGATTCCTCTCAAGCTTTAAGAAGCTACATAGGAGAGTAAGGGTTTCCAATATTTCTCTTTACTTTTTAAATGATATTAATTTATTATAATACCATTTCCACACATCTCTTTTATTATAATTTTATGGTATTTTATACCAATTTATATGTTTTTAATTTGTGACTAGTTATCCTCTCTCATTATTTCCTTTTTCTTATGTCGTTATTATACTAATATAAGGGTTTTTATTCTACCCCTTCCATTTTCAATTTCAAACCATTATTGTTATGTCATCATATATCTAAATTAATGGAGTTGTAAACAATTTAACATTTTAACAATGATATTTACCCTGATTTTATACATTTATTAAAAATTCATAATTTTAAAAAATATTATATTTTGGAAAGTAAAGAGTGTGTTGTTTTCCTAGAAATGGAATCTTTTTAGAGATACTATAATAGATGTGGTCATGGTACCAATTCCCCTAGGCATAGTCAACTTGAAAAGGGAGGGTTGGGTTTCAACTCATTATTCACTAAAGTACATGATTTTTATGCCTAATAGTGCACACTTTTATAGAAAATCCCATGGGATATTCTTTGGATAATTTACAAGCTCTTTAAAAACCATAATGGTTGATTTTCCTACCATTTATATGGTCTTCTACTAGGGAAAACTATTAAACTCAATTTATATCTGTTATTGACAACCCAACACATTGAACATACCATTTTCCCACTACCTTATCATTATTAATATGATATGGGTAAATCCTTTTACATTGATAATACCCCATTGATTAAAAGTTTATTTCGTGATATTCTCCTCGATATCCACATTTTTCTAATGAATAATGAAATATTAGTTTTCCATATTTATATCACACGTATAGTAATTATTCAATTTATACATAGATAATTAATATATAACATAAGTATTTATATGAAAAGTATTATTAACTAATATGATGAATGAATTGGAAATAACTAGTGATATATGGGGGTCAATATAGATAACCCCTAGATGCATCAATAAGTCCCATGGGAAAAACTAGATAGGGTATTATAATATGAATTACAAGTTTATTTAAGATGTCTTAGATTAAATACATGATGGTATATTGTTGGTTTCTAACATTATAGATTCCATCAGTATGAGATAAATAACTTTTATCCATGTTTTCTTTTTTATCATTGACATAATGTTACATTATTTTTTTTTATTATAGAATTATTTTAATATTTTATTCTTCCATACAGTGTATGCCAAGATAGATTCTGTTGTACACATCTCCTTACTGAGTATCTGATTTCAAACTAATTTTTTTCCTTACTTAGGAAACATATAAGATAAATTTGTGTAATTTTAAAATATTTCATTAAAGGGACAATAATGTTCTTGTTGTGTTTTTATGCTTTATTTTTTGTTCCCAAGTGTAATGTGAATTATATGTATGTATCTTATCTTCCAAGGTAGATAATATATTGGATCCTATGAGAACTATTGTATTCTATACCAATAATGAAATATTAATAAATGATTTGAGTTTCTAGTGTCCAAGTTGTTGCATATTGTGATATAAATCATTAATATTGGTGGATGAGTATGATACATGATGTAGAAGACTTCATTTAATGATGTTATACATGTTTGAAAATTAATGTTAAGAATCATAAGTTATATATTATTCTTCATCCTCTCCCTATACCCACATGGAAGTAGGATGAGTTCTCTATGGACATTAAATTAATATTTATTCATACCACTACCGGTAATAAGTCTATTTGGATCATGATTGAATAACTTGATAAATGATCCTATTTTATTTTAATTAAAAAGAAAACTAAGGTGGAAGAGGTTAAGAAATTATATGTGTAGGAGATTATGTGTTGTCATGGGTTTCATTTCTCTAGTTTCTCTTATAAATATATATAGCTAACCTCTCATTTCTATAAGGGTATCCAAGAATAGATGGGGACCTAGGTAATGTTTAGAATGACCTACCATCCAAAAATATATTAATAGACATAGTATTAGATCTTGATTTTGTTAGATATTCTGTGTTATTATGTCTTAAACTTTTTAGGTCCATGGGGTAACCATTTGGGAATCATTTTGTTCACCTAAAATAAAATGTACTATCTATTGTTTAAAATGTCTCATTTTTAGGATCTGTATAGTTATCCATTCTAGTTTATCCTCTACTGAACCAATGTGGATGATACTTCCTTACTAGGACATATTATTGGGCAAAAGATGATTTTGATTATTTAGAAAATTTAGAAATGGTTCATGATATCTTAGAGTATCTATAAGTCTTATACTAGTTATTGGCATCTCCCATTGGAGTTTTGTATGGATGACTGGGTGTTCTTAATGGTATCACCTCGATTGTGTCAGAATTGTCTTTGGAAGAAGTGGAAGATTTACAGGTGTGTTCAGTTCCACCCACATGTTTGAGGTTTGAAAATCTTTCTAACCAAACTGTGTGGCTAGCCAGATTTCTTAAAAATTTTAATTTCCAAAAAATTTCCCTATGCACTTTAATACCCCTAACACTAATATTTCTCCCCATTTAATCATATATATACCTTATATTTCATTCCTATCCTTACTCTTCCCACCTATCTAGTATTTAGGTGATATTTAACCCAATTTTCTCAAGGGGACTTCTTCTATGTTTCTCTCCTCCCTTTATCTTGTTTCTTCCTCAACTTCTATTGGATTTTCCTAATCCCATACATCCATAATGGACTAGGTTTTCTTTTACCAAATTTTTATGGGGTGAATTATGATATATAGTATCTTAAATTTATTTTTAGGTTTCTATACTCTTCATTTGAAGTGTATTCCACTTAGTTATTAATAGATACACAGAATTAATCTTGGTGATTTTAGAAGTTACCTTTTTTTAAAATCCATGAGTATTTTATTAATTTTTATGAAAAATTATATTTTTTCAATATTATGTGATACAATTTATAAACGATATTATATGTTCTATATTAGTCTGAATGTTCTTCCTTTAACTTTAGAAAAAAAAAATATTCTATAAATCATGTTATGGGAATAAAATGAATTATGGACACACATTATGTATTTAAATAAATGATCCTTTGAATGGAAATTGGTTTTATAATGGAATTTTGGAATCTTGTAAAGGGAAATAACATGTGGGACCCCAAGGATATAAGAGAGAAGAACATAACTAACTACCCATTTGGACTATGGTGCGCTAACTAATCATTCTATATTTGGATAATTTGTTCATTATGTTGTTTTTTAGAATAACCACACTACTAGGATAATACATTAATTACATAGTGATTTGTTGGATATGGTTCCATATAATGGGTTTAATCATTCATAAAATCCAAGGTGTGATCAATTTAGCTTCCCAACCATGTAATTGTTTTGGAATGATCATTTAAAAGAAAAAATAAGGATTCTAGGGAGCCCATAACATTAGTTACATTAGGTATCCCCCATAGTGATTGTTTCTAAATGTTTTTTTCATGGAATTTACATTTATTTTAATTTTTAAAAAGTGTTTTGTTTTTTACATTCCTTTGAAATGTTAAAATTACTTTGCTATATAATTTATATTAAAGAAAGTATGGTTATATTTATCTAATAATAGTTTCTTATGAAACACTTGTTGGGATCCTAATGAAATAGATGTTCTCACACCCTAAATACACCCAATGGTAATAGATAAACCTTGTTTTGACAAATATATAAAATGGAAAGGTTACAAATAGAGGTGGAAGGTATTATTATTAGTGGATATTGAGTGGGAGGTGTTGATATGGTTGATTGTTAACTCTTGTGTCACAAAATGATGGGTACCTATTTTTGTTTATTTTCAGTTTGGTTTGTTGCTTTATATTATATTTATCAATAAACACCCTATACCATCTCATTTTGTATATTCATTTTGTATTACCCATTTGGTTTATGTTCTCAATGTTTTATAAGGTTTCAATTGTTTTTTGATATTTAATTATGTTATTACATGTTGATTTCAGATTTTTCTTAATTTATTTTTCTATTTGGAAGCATTACTCACAAATTTATGGTGATTTTATGTCATGTTCATGGATGAGACCTGATTGATAGAATCAGTTGACAAACTATTCATAAGTTTTGTTTCTTGATGACTGGGAACAAGTTTCTAGATTGTGTGGATCAAGAATTTCTTTTAGGACCTTTCATAGACCTTATTTAGTGCCTAGGTTCGGGGTAGATCGGGTTAGTTTATTTCAATATAACTTTATAATAAAGTCACTCACACAATAATCTGCTAAATTTGAAGTAAAAAATGTCATAATTATTCTGGTCACACCATAATATTAATAATTATAAGTAGTTTGAATAATTTTAATTATTTTCACATTTTATTGGATTTTCTTTAACATTATCATTTTTAATTAAAGGTTTTTGGGAAGTTTTGAATCCAAATAAATAGATAACAATTTAAAAATTCAAGGGGTCAAATTTTGTAGATTAATGATAATGTCAAAGAAAATCCAATAAAATGTGATACTAAAATTGTGGGGTTATAGAATAAATTTGGGGTTATAGAATAAATTTAAGGTTATAGAATATGAAATTAAATTATAAATAGTATTATGATACTTGGAATTGGAGAGGTACTACTACTTTTAGGAAATTATATTGAAAATTTTGATTTTTATGGAGGAAATGGAAGCAAAATGACAATAGCCTCTTTAATTGGTGTTAATCTCATTATGATCACTTGTTCAATGGGAATATTGTTTCAATACCTAAAATTTTGTATCAAAAAATATTTCATGGAGATATATTTCGATGGAGTGACCCTTGGGTTCACAATACTCCTTTTCATAAAATTATAATTCACAAAAATTGAGTAATGAAATCCCCTGGTACATCAACACATCATCATTGTATTCACCTTGGAGCATTACGTAGTTGTGATCCTAGAAAAATTATGATATAACTATATTTCAGTTCAATTTTAGTATGCATCGGTTGTGTGAGTGATTGTGATAGATTCATATCATTATTTCCAAATCCATAAAAACATAAATATGATGTTTTAAGATGGGAAAAGTCACACCTTAATTGACACAACACCTTTTAGGGAGTTTTTTAGGGTGTTGTGGTTGTGATAGGTTAAAATCAGAGTATTCACCATATATATTATACTAGAATCCATTTTCTATAAATAATATTGATCTTTGTAATTTTACCTTAATAAATTTCTCTACTAAATGAATCATGATATTTTAAAAAAATTATCCATATGAAATTATTTCCACTAATTTTATCCAAAATATATTTTTAAACCCAAGTTTTATTTCTGTGACGGAACATCCCTAATTCTTTTGAAGAGAAATAATTCAATTTATTTCACTATATTTATTATTTTTTAGTTTCATTCATAAATAAGATTATTTAACTGATGTTAATAATTTAAAATTTTATTTTGGAAAGTTTCTATTATAAATTTTGTTTCTGTTTTTTTAAACAGATTGATTAGTGTAACATTGAAATTTTTTCTTTCCATGTAATTGAGAACCTACACTTTTATCAATACATTATTCACCTTGGGTGAATTTTGAGATAGTGTCTCTATGTTTTTTCTTGTAAAATTTTATTAATCCTCACAAGACTGATCCTTTAATTTCCTCCTCAATTTCCCCTTTTGTTTTTAGATTTGATCCATCCATAATAGAATCATCTCTTATTTAGTGTATCATCATTACCATTATTCTTCTTGTGTGTGTTTTGTTTAAACTTATAATTTTTTTAAACCCCAATGTTAACTAACCATGTATATTAATTTGATTAGTATTTGTTTTTAATTGAAATTTTATTCAATAGTAAAAGAAACATTAATATTATTTTGAACCAACATTTATCATCATTATGAAAACTTTTTTTTGAATTTTCATATAAATTATCTTGATAAAAAACCTATTATTATTTTGAAATTTTATTCACATATTCTGTGTACTTTTTTTAATTTTGATAGAACTATTTTTTCACATAATATATACTCCGCCATGATATAAATCTTATTTTTATTTCAATTACAGATATATTTTTTAGTTTTGAATTTCCATTAGTATAAACGTTACAAAACATCATCTATATCCAATAAAACATTATTTCTTCCTTTATGAACCATTCTTTATAGTAATAATACATTTATGTTTTTGTATAAATACTCTTTAATCTTATTTCAATCATCATGAACCAATAATTTTAATCATTCTATTGTTCATCTTTGAAAATGTGGTGGGTTTCTCATAATTTTTCTCCCCAAAAAATTTCCCCATCTTTCATTGTAACATGAAATCTCCAGTGAAACCACTATAATAAAAATAATATTTTTTATAAAAAGGGATACCCTTTTCTTAGATGTTATATTATATATATCCTTAAATATTTTCAATATCTTATTTCCACTATAATTGGTCCTTTTTTATTTATTAATCTTATTATAAAATTCTATGGATGTATCTATACTTTCATCGTCCTGGGAAGAAAATTTTTGTATCACTTGTATATTTACATTGTTTTCCCTTGAGCTTAAGAAAAAATTTGTTGAGTTTGTTTTTATCACAGTCAACTGATCTAAATAATTATAACCATTGTCTATTCATCTCCTCAATTTTATCTTCATTAATCTTACATTTTTTTTTGATAACTTTTGATATCCTTTACTCATTTAGTCTTAATCTCTAACTAAGAGTTCATAACATCAAAAATATATTTATAAGTCTATTATAGTGAATTAAGTTTCTCATCATTGATTTTTCATGTATTTTATTTCTCACCACTTTCATTTATTCTTTCGACAGTGAGAATCATTCTTTGTATATTAATTAACTCTTTATTTATCTTTTATATATTTTTTGAGAGTGTTTCTTTTCCACATACTTTATACCAATTCTTTTCCCATAGTATCAATATGGGTCTATATTTGTGGTTACTCATGATTTATTCCATTTATAAACTCAAATATGAATGTGAGAACTTTAATAGGGATATTCTTCACATGATCAATAATATTAGAGTAAAAAGGATAAATTTAATTAATTGGAACATATTCTTCTAATCGTGAACATTATTTTTGAAGAGCATAGTTATCAACTAATATAAAAGTAACATTAAAACTTTTAAAACCCTAAAATGTCGGAATATACTCTTTATCTTTTATCATAGATGAGATTTTTACCATCTTGTTAGTATCTACTTTCTTAATAATCATTAATTTCATGGAAGATAGAACTTACATGTTTTATCTAAAAGGTAACTCACAAACATCACCAAATCAGAAATTCATATATAGTAGATAAATAATATTGGGATAAAAATTGATCCAATCATATATATAAACTTGTTCTATTGGTCAACTTTATGGGACCAATAGTATGACATAGTTATTGTGAGAGGTAGATGGATTAATTTGATCTGTGTTTTAAAAAATTATTTTACTTTTATTTTCTTGAAAAATTGTAAAAATTTGGAAGAATGGATCTTGTACAAATAATCAAACATAATTAAATCGTATAAAAAGAGGAAATGTAAATAAATAATACAATAATATATTTTTACAAGGTTACCCCTGATATGGTTTAACGTATCCTTACAATGTATGGTTCATGTCTCAAACATATGTTCTTCACAAATATTATAAAGTGAATACTGATGGGGAATATATTGTATATAACCCCTAAGTAATACATGTAAATAAGGTATCATTCTTAACAATGAAAAATGTTCCCCAAAAGTAGTCTATTGACTATGATTATACTATACACCTATTGTTTAAAATTATTTTCCTCATTTAATATTCTTGAACAAGATCTTCAAGAATATTTAGGATGTTACAAAATCAAAATATTACCCATTCTTCCTTAATAGTAGGAATTTTAGTATAGATGAATATAAAACAATTGTAGCATGAACATTGTCCTTCTTATATTCAACATATAAATGATTAATAAGTTAAAAAAATAAGTTCCTCTATGTTTTATTCTACCAAAAAACTATAAATATATATAAGGTGTGGGTAAGGTCTACTCTATTCAATTCTCCTAGATCTTCAAAATCAACATTTCATTTGATACACTTCTCATCTTTTAACTCAACTCCCCTCTCATACCACTCTCCTTCTAAATTGGATATTATTTTGAATATTTTGATAGAAAAAACTTTAAACTTGATTTATCACATCCTTCCATGACTCAAATGATCATCTAGAAAATGCAGTTATATATCTCACTTCTACCATAACTCAGATGATCATTTGGAATATAAATATTAGACTCTCCTTACATTCTTGACTCAAATGTTTTTCTAAAATATATAGTTATACCTCTACTTTTATAATAAAAAAGTCACATCAATATCTTCTTTGAATCATATATCACCCTTTAATTCCAAACACTGGGTGTTTGATCCTATGTGAGAATAGGTGGCACTGAATCATGGAATTTATCAATTCCATTTTCCCACTTTCTCAATACTCGATATTCCTTATTTATTACTTTTATAAAATTAAACATTACCTAATAATTTCATCATTCAACTCTAGGTCATTTTTATTCACTACATCCTAATATTTTGGATTCAATAATTTATTAAGAATCATGATATTGATTTTATGGATAATATCTTACCATCATCACAATTACATTTTCAACTCCACTAATTATTAGTCCATATCTTCAGGTTAACCATCCAAAAATATTGGGTTATTCTTATATATCCTTTCTTATCATTGAACTTAATTGTACAAAACTTATGATAATCTATAGTTATTCTTCTTTAGTGTTAAAACATCTTCAAAACTATAGCTAATGTAATCTCATGATGTAATATATAATTTTAGATTTTCATAACGTATCCTCATGGTAAAATACAACTTCTAATCTCTATATAACAAATTTTGTGGTCCAAACACATGATATACTTGTACTCTAATACAAAAACATGTCTAGAAATTATTCAATACTTCCTCGTTTTCAACTTATGATTATATACTTCATCTTTATCAAGATCAGGATGCTTCCCCAGATACTCCCACATACAAACATTATCATAATCCAAAACATAATTCTTATTATTTTATTTTCTCATCTGTACTTTAACATTTTCCTTATGTATACTTATTTTGAATCAACTTAAATAATTTTACATGATCTGAAACATTCATTCCAAATTTAAATATTTTTATATTTTTGGACTTCAACATCAACTAGATTTATCACCATTACTGACAAATTCCACATAATTTTTCTTTTTTATTATTCTTTTCAAGAACAACTTTCGATCGAACTCGTGATCAATATTATTTAAATCTAAATCATCCAGTGTTATTAATTCACATTAGTGAATCTTCTAAACTTATCAAATAAACATATTCTATAATTTACTACAATATTTACATCCATAATTACCTTCATGACTTTCAACACATCCATATCTCAATACTTCCAATGTCTTTATCCAAATCATGATGTCTTATTTTTCTTTTTCTTTTTATTTCCAATTTTGTTAAGGTTTTTAAATTTTAATACTTTTTTAATTTATTCATATATATAACATATTTATTATTACATAACAAATAGAATCAAAGGATATTCCTACTCAATCCATTTCCATTTCTCATACTTCTTTAAAAATGACTTTTATATTATCATCAACTGGTTAAACATGTCAACTTCAATAACAATATTTTTCAAAAATATCTCATAGACTATTCAATTACATTACTAATTAACTCAAAAAAATATTATTAAAAAACTTTCTTCACAATATCTCATTTCCCAATAAATTCCTTATAGAATATCCATGTTATTCTCCATCTCCACATTATCTTATTTTCTTCCATAAAATATTACTTTCAATTCCAAACACACAATTGATACTAATTAGACTATCTATTTTTTTCTATACAACTTCTTCAAAAACATTAACATTAAGACCATCATCATAATATCAAAGATCCCACTTTCATAATATTTTTTCCCAATACAGATCCAAATTCATCATTTCCAATATTTGAACTCATCATCCATAAGTGTGTCTTTTGGATCCAACTTTCAAAATGTTCACTAAAATTTCTAAAACATCATACTAGTGTAGTTCCATATAAATATTGGTTTTGATTCATTATAAGAAAAAAGTTTTATTCTCAAAAAATTTCATTAAGAATATATATAAGATAGTACTTTCATCAACCATTGACACCTATTGTTGATATAAATTTAGTCACATTCAATAATCATCACATATATCATCTTACTCATCATATAACATGTTTTCAAGAAGTTTTTTCTTCCCTTAGTTAATATGTATTTCAAATATAATAATTCATGTTCAAGAAATGAATAGATCTATAAAATCTTACACAATGTAAGAAAACTCTTTGAACTCTAAGCAATATCTGAAACTAATGAACTCTTTAATCACCATATTTCAATGAAATAATTAATTAATGATGGGTTTATTTAATCTCATCATTTATTTGTCTCTTAATTGACAACAAATAAATATTAAACATATATATTATCTACCTTAATTATTTAAAAAAATAGAAACATCATCAGGACAACCAATTATTCTCTTCATTGTATTTATATTTCTCCATATAAGATGTTTTTTTATCTCGCATCACATCTCATATTTTTCCATCCAAGGATCACATACCACCATTGGAAAAGGGTTTTTATTGAGGGAGTATTTTTAATTGATTTATAAACTATATAACAAATCCTCCTTCATCCCATGTGGGAGTCATAACTAAGGGCCATATCATGACATATTAGTCTCATAGTGCAACACTAACAGTCTAATGGGAGGTAGATTAGTTCCTTGTCCAAAATATTTGGGGGTGCATATTTTTTTCAAATATTATAATTATTAGTATAAAAAAGTGTTTTTAAACTATTACCCCATTCTATTATTCATTGAAATATTCCCTTTCATCACTCTATGAAAGATATTGTTAATTCTCCCACCACAAATCATGTTTTTGTTTTTCCCTAGAGATCACTTCACATCAGCAGAAAAGGAATTTTAAAGGGGAATTATTTCTAACTTGTTTATGCACTATACATGAAATCCTACCAAACCTAATGAAGGAGTTGAGATTTATGGCTATGAAATAAATTTTAAGGTTCCTCACACAACCCAGAATAGTCTTACATAGGTTAGTTAGTCCCTTATCAATAATCTCAAGGTGTACAGGATATTGGATCAAAAAATTAGTTGCTATAATTTTCATAATATTCATAAATGAATTTAGGAATTTTTCAAATATATATTGAAATAAAAAGGACATTTATTATTTTTCATTAATTATTGTATGATAGATATTTCATGAAATAGAAATAAAATTTTCCTCTTAAATTATGAAGTTGGTTTATCCCTAATCGATTTTCATTACAATGATTTATCTATTATATCAATAGGTGAATATTATTCTTAAATTTGGATCATATAAATATTTTTAGTTTCAAAAATGAGTCAAAAAATTATTTTTGTGTTCTATATGTCCCATTTGAGTATAAACAATGTTGTGGCATACACACTATTTTAGGTATTCTTGGGATTCATGTTTCATAATAATCTCCATTACCCAAGGATAAAATTTTATCTCACATGTGAACTTTATACTTTGATACATTAAAAATAATAGCCTCGATGCTGATAATATTGGGTAGTGGTTGGGTATATTTATTTTCATTTAATAAGATTTTACTAGTCAATATCAAATTTTTTCCCATGTGTGATTGGTATGATATGTAGGTCCTCTACTAAGAAAGGATATGAATGAGATGTGATAAACCCATATATATAGATGAATGGAATAAAATATGTTTATTGATATTATTTATCCTTTATATTGAGGATTGATAATTCATGAGTACGCCTATATGAGATTAACATACTTCAAGTTTTAGGGTTACTCATTCACTTGGACATAGACACTATATGATTATACCTAATATTTGTGATACATCTGGTTGAAAATATTTAGAGAAACTCATGTTTGATGGAGATTATTCTATTTACATCTATATATTAGGTAGTAATATTTATTTAAAAGGGGTTATTCTAGGGTTATATTTATATATTGGAGAATTTATAGTTTTTTAATACTTTAAAAGGTCCATTGGGTCACAAATAAAGTTTTATAAATAGGGATTAGTTTTGATAGTTTTATTAATTTTTTAATAATGTATTTTCATAAAAAATATAGTTTAAAATATCTTATATAAAAATATATTTAGATAATATCCAAAATAATAATTTGATATGTTTTGATATGTTTTTGAATATAACATGACATTGTGTATAATGTCCATAATGCTTATATGACTATATTGAAAGTGAGGTATTAATAGAATTTTTTCACTAAATAAATTGATTTGAGAATAATTATGAACATAATAAAATATACATGGTGTTTTTTTCATGGTATATGTAACTATTTTCTATTAATTTTTTCTATAAAATCTGAGGTGACACAACTAGGGTGTTTTTTATTTATCCATTTATCAAATAGTATGAAATATAGGATATTTCATGAAACCAATATAATTATTATCCTATAATATATGATTTGTTGATTAAAATAGTATATGATGGTGTTCAAAGGAATTTATTGAAACATTTAAATGTTAAATATTTCATTAATGGTCGGTCAAAAATTTCAAAAAAAATTACATGGATAGAAATTTAATGAATACAAAAATGAAAATATGAAATGTTTCAAAAAAAATCATCTTTATGACATGTTTGATATTATGATGGATATTTAATGTTAACCCTTAACTCTCAAAATAGGATAATAAAACAACAGATCATTATAAGTAAGAATATATCTTATGCTTTTTAAATTATATGTTAAAACTCACTATTTATCTCTTCCATTTAAATCTATAGAACTAGTGGCCTTTTGGTAAGAGGGATATCCTACTATGAATTTTTCTATGTGATATACACATTTTTTTGGTACCTTTAGTGTGGTATTACAATTTATTCCACTAAGATATATACCTCAATCTTAAATTAAAATTATTGGAATATTTAACAGATATGATGAAGGATTGTCTGAAATAATGTTACCATATATTATTCTTATGGTTTTTATAAAAGTTATTCTATAATACTCATGGTAAAATCATCTAAAATAGTTTTTTTAGTTATTTAATATTACTTTAGATTTTTTTTATATTTATTATAAATGAATTGTTTAAATATTTTAATATAAGGACTTTGAATCCTAATTTTACCATTATCCAAATATTTTTACTTGAATGATTTTATATCACTAAAATAAGTTAGATTAATATTTAATAATCTTATGGATAAATTATGATATAGAAAGGGTAATATAGTTTTGTAGAATACGTATAGGTGTAACAAATATTACCTAAATATAAAACACATTTCTATAAAATATAAGAAAATTGTAAAACATATTGTACATGTTTATAATTTGTTCAAAATTTTCATAAGATGATTTTAAGATTATTAACATATATTAATTTTAAAAAATGAAATCCATATTTCACATTCATTCATGTCTGTTTCATATATTATGAAGAGTCGAATAAAAATTAACCCCATGAATTTAAAACTCAAGGTAATCCATGGTCTATGGTCATCAAGGAGAGGCATGGGTTATGATATAATGTTAAGATCAATATGATTAGGTGCTAATATTGAGATATGTAGTTTAATCATGAGTCATAAAAATTATTTTTTATTAAATTGACACATTAAGTGTATTAAATTAAATCTCATACAATATACTAGTGGTTTAGGGTTTATACTAATCCCTTTTATATATATCCCATAAGTTAACTCGCATATGAACCTTGATACTTGGATAATATAGAGACCTAGGATAGAAAAACCATTATTTTATTATATTTACAAAATATAATCGTTAAATTTCACTAATAATAACATAATCCTATGAAAGGAATGTTTAGTGGCTTGGAGGAATAGTCACATAGTCAATACATTTTACAACCCTTGTAAACATTTACCCATAATTGAGCAACACTAAACTACTAGTTATAATTATTATATGTTATACTCATCTTTACAACCTGGGAATATAAATACATAAGAAAGGGGTGAGATCACATGATCAATAAGGGTAAAAATAAGAGATAACAATTAAATATCATATGTGAACATAACATTATCATATAGGTATAATCAAAATATTTGATAAAGTTCATACCAAAATAATAATAGAACATAAATCGTGGAGTATAACTTGAAATAACATAATAAATGAATCAAAAGAGTGCAATAAATTGAATCAATAAACATGAGTCGTGAGAATAAACATAAAACTATGAAACATCTTTAAACTTTAGAATAAACATTATTATAGGGATAATTACATTCATGAGCCACACCATGAATTCTCATTCTTAAGAGAAAATAAAATATACACATGAATACTTATCTCATGAAATATAAACTTTAAATTAAATCCTTATGAATTTTCTTTGGAAACCATTCACTTATCATAACATAATGAACCCATTGATATAAAGTGGGATTTATATTCAATTGAAAATAATTCAAATTTTAAGGTATAAAAACCCATGGAATGAATGTGGGATTCATTAAACACATCATTAAGTACACATTGAATATAAATGGGTTTATATATTTCTCAAATTAAAACACAAAATTAAATCAATCATAATTCCATCAATAATCATAACCTAATAAAACCATTAGAAATAAATATCTATCCAATGAAATCATGTAAAATTCTAGGTAAATATTATTCATAAAGATAAATAAAATATTATTCAAGCCTTATAGATAAATGGTATATAGTTAAGTCAGTAATTAAAAAAATTAATAGACATATGTAATATTAGTGAACAGCCATCAATCAAATAAATCAAAAATAGGGTATTCCCAAAGGAAGTGAATTGGAAGAGAAATTAGGATAATAAAACATTAATTAATAGTCAAGACTAAGTTTGTGATGAATCATTTACATGATAGAAAAAAACATTTCATAAGACAACATAAAAAATATGATGGATGGTATAATTTTATGAATATCCTTGATTACATATAACATATATTAAGGAATAATGACTTAAATAATTTTTTTAAGTTTGAGAAAAAAAAATTTGGAAATAAGAAATAATTTCGATATTTTAAAATCATTTTTAAATAAATATTTTATAAAAAAGGATACAAATAATTCCTATTGTAACCATGAAAACATAGTGATAAATATTAAAATAAAATGGAAATATTGGAGGAATGAAATTTTCACATGTAAAAGTAAAAAATAGGAGCTTTTCACATTTTGATGAAAACAACCCTTTCAAAAAATGTTTAAAAATTTTAAAACATTTAAAAGATTTTGAAGTAGTATAAAATGAACTTAATAAATTATTGAACCATAGATAAGAAAAATAAAAATATTATAAAATTAATATATATATGGAAAACCTCAGGTTCCTAATTGAAAAAAAGGTAGGCTATGTTTTTTTACAGCATGTAAATAATGATCCATGGGGAAATAAAATTTTGAAGGAACATGTAAAACCATATGAAAATTCCAAGTAAAATATAAGGGGAATTATAAAGAATAAAAATTCACTATATATGTACTATATTTTAAAAAAATTATATTTAAAAATAATATTGGAAATGAAAGCCTTACGATTGGAGTATCATTTTAATCAAAAACCCCTTTCAACATTAATATCTTATGAATCAGAATCCATTTAAAAGAGAGCATGATATGACTCCTTAAAACCCCCTGAATTTGGAAAATGAAATTAAATAGGTATTAAATACACCATATCAAGGATATCATGGTGCATGAAATAAAATATTATACAATAAAATATATTTGAAATAAAGAACCCATTACCTTGTTTCTGAGCTTAGTTGAACATATTTTAGGATCCTATAAAACAAAAATAAATGACTTAACCTATCTAAAAAAATTTTCCTATAAATGACATTTTATAAACATCATTTATAATTATTCTATACATTTATAATATTTATTTATTATCTATTTTCCATCTTTCATGTAAGTAATATTGATAGTATTGAAATAGTTTTGTAATAGAGGAATTGTAATTTGTTTTTCTCAAAATGTTCATCATTCTCAAATCATAAAATTTACTAGAATTGATGATTTATAATGATTTTAAATTTTACAATTTCATTCGATATTATTTTCTATTATGATCCAAAATGATGAATTCAGTATTGAGAATGTATCAATGATTCTTAGTGAACAATGTGTGTTTTCTTATATAATAAGTTAAATATTTATTATAACCACATAATATTTAGGATCCTTTAATAATACATACTGTGTTATATATATTATTTCACACACTACACCCAACATAAATAAACTAAAATATATTAATAGAAAATTATTACTAAACTTATAATAAACACTAGGATGGAAAACCATTAATATTTATTTCCTTTGGAATGTGAATAATTAATATGAGTAAATATTGAAAAGGTTAAAATTAATAAAATTTAGTTTATTTATATTATATATTTTTCATCTAAAGATTAAAAATTTAGAACTTATAATTTTAAATTAATTTTTTAATTCATCAAAAAAAATTAGATTCTGATGAATTTTATAGATTTTTCAAACCTAATTAATTTTTAGGTGAATCGTGAAAATTTTAAATTTTTGTTAATATCATCACTATTATATGAAATAAAAGCTTTTAAAACCATTAAAATATTATTAATATATATATCAAAATTATAACGATGTATTTAATAAAACTATTTCAATTTATAAAACACATGAGTATCATTTTAAAAAATAAAGTAATGTTTTATAAAAATTATTTTTCATCGCTTTCTTTAATAAATTTTACACATGGGGAAATTAAGTTTTGGATTTATTTTAATATGAAATAAATATTATTTATAAAATTATAATCTTATTAACATAATTAGAATCAATTACCCCAATGATTTTTTCCTATATATAAACTTGAGGCTAAAAAATAAACTTTTCCAAAAAACAAGTTTTTATGTGTTACATGAGCTAATGTTTAGATTAATTTCCATACACATGAAAATTTAATATGATTACTTTTTTATTATGTTTTAGATAATAATATTCATATTATTTAATATTTCCAATTTAATATTTGGGATTAAATAGTAAATATGAGTTAATTTGGAAAATAAGTATTTTCAATAAAAGAGTCTTTTTAAAAATGTAATTTTGTCATTTAAAAGATAAATTTAAAAATTATATAATTTTAAGTAGAGAAAATAATTTTTTATTGAATTCATAATATCAAAATTTTATTGATATTATTTTTGATCATTTTCTTAAAAGGTTATTTTTAGACGAAAATACAGGATTTATGAACAACTATAAATTCTAAGATTTTATCTCTATTTAATAGTAACCTATAATATTTCAAAAAAAATTAAATAAAAAAAATTAAATTAAGGAAAAACATTATTCATTTTTAAATGTTCTTTGTGTATATAAAACCATCTTAATTTTTTTTAGAACTAAAGTAAAATTTTACTTAAAAAAATATTATTTTTCTTTTAGTTAAGTAAAATGTTGCTAAAAATTTATTATTCCTCGAATTCAAAGTTAAATATACTTATTTTAATTTATATTAAATAAATATATCTCATAATAATTAATAACATGCTTAATTTTATCTCACATATAAATTTTATGATTAAAAGTATAATTTTCATAAAAACCATTTTATGATTTATGTATGTTTATTTTAAAACTAACATTTCATAACCATATATTTTTTTGAAAAAACTATTTTCATATGCAGTATTATAATATTCACACATTTTGATAAGGAAAAATTTAATTGTGTTCAATTTAATTAACAACCATTGGTAAACAGAAAAGTGACATAGGTAAGAGTGTACTTGAGAAAAACAAAAGTAAAAGGAAAAATCCATAAATCAATCATGGAAACCTTGAAAATAGTTTTAGGTGAGGAAATTTATACCTAACCATTTCCCAAAATCCATTATTTTTATTATTTAGATCCATTTACCTTTGAATAGGGTCATGGAATTAATAAATATAAAGGGTGTTACTAAAATTTAATTTTTCTTCTCTTATAAAAAGAAGATCACTTGAATCCTTTAAAAGATACACCTCTGATTAGAATAAACCCTTTTAAATCTACTATTTTATCTCCCTATAAATATATTCCACTAAAATAAATCATTGGTTACACATAATAATCATTATCCCTTTAATTTCATGGGGACAACCTATGAAAAATCAAGTCTCCATAATAAGTAATATCTCCTTATTAATTTTTTGTCTTAATATTACCGTTCAAAATACTTTATAACTATAGTAATATGGATACTTAAGTTTCATTACTATACTGATATGTTTATATATAAATGGTACAACCTTTATTAATTAATTTTATTTAACTTATCAAAGCAAAGGAACATCAATCTTCCATGTGTTCATACTACCAACTCTATGAAGAATTGTTTTTTTCATTTTTGTTATCGTGTTTCATTATTTATCCAAAAAAAATTCTAATATAGTAAAAAATAAGGAAAAATTAATATAATATCATTTTTGTCTTTTTATAATGATATTATGTCAAAATAAACACCTCATTAAACAAACTCACCAATCAATTTATATTCTTTTCATGTTTGGGTTTGTTTAACCACCTACATGAATGATAATTTAAAATCTAATTAATGATGACAATGGGAACATCAAAATTAGAATTTTTATAAAATAATAATAAAATAATTATTAGTATATGGTTATAAAAATATTATATTAAGTATTTACTTATTATTAAAATATAATTTTCATTCTCTAAATTTTCTAAAATATGCCAACACTGATTCCATTTTCATGTAACATATTTAAAAGTCTTATTGAGTGGTATGAGAGACTTAAAAATAAATAATATTTATATATTTCAGTAACTTGAATTATATGTTAACAATAAACATGGTTTAAAATGATGAGTAATGACATCAACATTATAAAATATGGGAAAATGGTTTATGATATTAACTTGATGGTTAAAATAAGTCATAACTAAACAAAATAACTATAATAAATAACTATAAATTAGGGATATGAAAGGTGAAATATATTAATAAGGTTATGAAATATATGACTAAGGTAGATATTTTTTGTCATAAATATTTTGATCTTATAATTTACCATTAGTTTCTCACATATCTTGATGCTCCCAAACTCCCTCATTTGTTTTACTAATAAAGTTATGTAGAGTGGATTTAGGTTTATGTTTAATTAAATAATAATTTTAATTTTCCTATAATTTTTAATTCCTTGGTTCTTTAAGAAACTTCTTATTTTTTGTGAAATAATTTTCTATAAAGTGATCTAGAAAATTTATAGAAGTCAGGAATCACTGTTCAAAATGTGATGTTACAACCTAACATTGGTATCCAAACCTACGTTTAGAATCCAAATTTTGAGAAGAATGGATGAATGTTATGTTTAAGAACCTAACAATTTTTAAGGAACTTCATGTTTGAGTTTATCAGGTTTGGTGTAAACCTAAATTATATAACCTCACATTGGTATTAAAATCCATATTCTAGAACTTCGTGTTTGGAATCAACTAAATTTTGGAAACCATAATTTTTGAGTTATTATCATGTAGAGTTATCCCCATGTTTAATCATTCTCATGTGGGTTTAAATTTTCAATTATTTTATAGATTTTTACTATGATTTTTTAGAATTAAAAATCGTAAAAAATTAATTCAAAGTACAATTTATACGGTATTCAACATAAGTTTAATTAATTATATTTTATATGGAATGTTTTTCTTTTCCATTGATGATTAAATTCCAATTTCCAACATATTGTGCATTCTGAAATCAAAATTTATCTAGTAAATTTTTTTAATTTTTTAACCAGAATTAAATCAGAATGGTTACTTAATTCTTAAATATTATAACTTTAGTGCAGTTGATATTTTTTATAATGATCTATTTTCTCTAAATCTTATGAAAAATCCGAATCTCCTTCTCAAAAAATATATTGAATTTTTCTTGTTGAAAAGGGGATTATACTTTCTACTACAACTTTTTATTCTTAAATATGATACATATTTTAAAGTATTTCGAATCTATTCTAGAATATACATTTTATACATACATATTTTTAGCAATTGTTGATTATAAATCCTTATACCATGAAGAATTAATTACTTTCTTCAACAACATTATCAGAAAAAATTCTATTTTTTTTTAATATTCCTATAGAGTCTAGTGATTTGAAGATATTAATTTATTCCACTAAATATCTCTTCATTTTTTGGTTTCACTATCGACATATGAATACATTTAAATAGAATTTCTCTAATAAAATAAAATCTTTGTTGGTTTTGGACACTCAATCATTGACTATTTTGAGGGTTGTCATTAGTCCTATTTTAAATTAGTATAATTTTTTTTATAATAATTTGTAATTTCATTCTCTCAACTATCGATATCCCTGGTAAAATGATCCACTCATTAATATTACTAAGCTCACTAATATTGTGTTACTAGAGTGGATTAGGTGACCTTTGTTCCCTAAACAACTATAATACTTCCTTGTATTCTTCATTTAATTTTATCTATATATTCTGTTAAAAAATAGAGAACAAAATCACATTCAAAGTTGCAAAGGGGGGTCAGTTATAAAATTTTCAAGGGTTTTTAAAAGGAAACAATCCACCCCCCCTCAATTTTCTTATTCATCATTTCGATATAACAATTTGTATTAGTGGCGTGATATATTGAAGATTTATTTTAAACCTATAAATATTTATTTAAATATATAGATTAAGAAATATATTAATGAATAAACTTAATAAAGGTATTCTGTTGACTAGGGATATATATTTCAATGGTGAAAATAATGGATGATGGAAATATTAAATAGTTATATATTTTATGAGTTGTTATTTGAACATTTATTTGAAGTGTGTAAATCAGTATGAAATTCCAATGTATGAACAAGGAAAATAGGATATTACAAAGAAGGTGAATATGAGCTAAATTAAAGATAAATGAATTCTATTATTTTAAAACTTAGACAAGATGAATTCAACTATGTCTCTCAATGTGCTAATACCTATGAAATTTGGTAGACAACAATTGTTACTTATTAAAAGACTAACAATGTTAAAAAAAATTAGGCGCGATACTTAAAAACTGAGGTTTGATACTTTTATAATTTATTAAGGTTAAAGTATCACCTAGATGAAAGGAATATTGATATAAATACTTAATTTTTTTTCTTATCTCAAAAAAACATGTGCCTGAACTAGATCAAGATTTGAATGTTCCTAGAGTTTTACCTTCTAGATGGTATGGTATTTTACTTCCAATTATAATTTGAAATACTTTTATAGAATTAATGATGAAGGAGATGATTTTTATTCACGAAAATGATCATAGAATATTCAAAAAGGAAAACACACCTCTCAATGTTTCGATTCACAAAAGGTGAAAATAAGTCAAAAGATAATTTTTTATTATTTGATGATTCAAGTTGGTAAAATTAAATAGGGTAAATTGATCATATTACTAGAATATTTAATATTTTTTATTGGATATTTTATAATTTTTAAGAAACCATTTAATGAATATAAGAAAAGTGGTTATGGTCTTAAATAAATAAGATGTATTGAATTCATAAAGCTGGGACTTATAAAACTGGATTATCCACAACTGAAGGGAAATGGAAAAATGTAGAGGGAAGAGAAGATTCAAATAAAATATGATTTTCAATGAAAAGGTAAGGATTAAAATAAGGCTATCTAGGGTGTATCTGAATATTCCATGAGTTATTCATGTTCTTAAATTGATATTGAAAAATAAAATCTCAAAATAAAGTATGTGCCTTGTGGGTATAGAAGTTGAGGTACAATCTTATTATTCTTCTATTTATGATTCTGATTATGAAAACTACTCTCATGATATATTAGTTGAATCCTATTATTTGATAGAAGAAAAATAAAAATATCAAAATAAAAATAAAAAATATCATATTAATATTCATAATACTTTACCAACTGAGAAAGATACTATGCTAAAACAAAACTTATAATTGAAAGAAAAATTGAACGAATCTTATTCAACCTGTACTTAACATGAATGTTAAATTAAAGAAGAAATTTTTAAATTATAATATATATAATGTATGGATAATATGTTTACTATAGAAGAAGGGAATTTAAATAAAATTCTTGGAATAAATTTTTTGAGAAATTAAAAATATAGAATTGTTAGAAATTGTGAAAAACCTAAATTTTACAGAAATTATAATTTTTCAAGTTTAAAAAATCGTAGCATATCTAATGTTGCTTGTTTTTATTATGGAATTAATTATCAGTATTATAATATTTTTTTGGAATCCTAAAATCAGTAGTGTAATGAAATATTATATTTATAGTGACTTTTCTTTAGTTAATAATGGAGTTTCTATTAAAATTAAACAGATCATGATTCCCATATCATTTCATGTTGACACTGCAAGACCCTAAATCATTTATGTACCATAAAAAATCATGTTTTATAATTTTATTGGAGAAAATCCGACATAATAAAAATTTGATATGATATATGGATAGTGTATTTTCAAGGAATATGAGTGGATATCTTTCCAAACATCCGTCACTATATAAAGTTAAATGAGGTTTGGTTACATTTCACAATAATGAAAAAAGTAGAAATCATTGGAGTTGGGTTAGTAGGAGATCCAAAATCTTTCCCGATCAAAAAGTTTCTCTATGGTAAAGGGTTAAATATTAATCTGTAAGCATATCTCAACTCTTTGATGATGGTTTTACTATTAATTTCTATAATTATTCTTCTTCTATTTTTTAGAATGAACTACTTAGGTATGAAGAAACTAGAATATAAAATCTGTATTCTTTGACCATACATCCTCGTGTAAACAAAATTTGAACTATATAAATCTTTAATTAAGTGAATACATAATATTTCCTTGAAGGATTGGTTATTATAATATATTTTTTTTGTAAAACATATCTAATAAGAATTTAGTTTCTTATCTTCATTATATTAATTTTGATGAGAAAAGGCTTTGTACTGCATTCTAAATATCCTAGAAATAAATGTAACACTTCAAACAAATGATTAATGTTACTACCACTAAATCTGTAGAACTTTTTAACATGATTTTTTGGACCTTATAGAGTAACAATATTGGATGAATGATTCATTATTTATATTTTAGTTGATGATTTTTATATATTTTATAGGGTTTACTTTTTAAAGTTTAAAGGTGAATCATTTTCAGTCTTTATGAGTTTTTATAAGTTATTTTACAATGGAATATATTTTTAAATAATTTTATTGGTAAGTGATCATGGATGATAATTTTAGAATAAATATTTTTTTTCACAAATCTAGATATGAAACATACTTTTTCTACAGCAGGAACAAATCAACAAAATTGAATTTTTAGAAGAAAAAATAGAACTATTCAAGATATGGATAGAAATATATTAAATTAGTATTGTTTACCAAATTATTTATCGTCATGATTTGTTAGTACAATGTGGAATATTATAAAAAGAGATTTTATAAGGCCTATTCTTAAAAAATAAACATTATGATTTATGGAATAAAAATAAATAAAGTTGGGTAGTTTAATTTTTTTGATGTCAGGTTTATATCTTGAATAATAAAAAAAATCTTGGTATGGTTTATCTAAAATACCATGAATAAAATTTTCAAAGGTATCCTAGTACTTATAATTCCTATAGAGTGTTTAATAAAAAATCAAAGATTTTTGAAGAATCTATTCATGTGAAATTTCATGAAACCAATCCATTTTATCATAAGAAAATAAAAACAGATCAAGCTATTGATTCTTGGAACAATATATGGATTCATTATTTTTATGATAAGATTCAATGTAAATTAGAACATGATTATTATCAATCCATTTCTGAGGGAAATGAAATTGAGGAACCAGAAAATTTTGGACCTAGATAAACTTATACATTAAAGGACCATAAATTAGAGACTATTATAGGAGATATAGATGAAGGATTTAGGAATAGGAGTAATAATAGAAACCTTATCGAGTCCTTATAGATCCCCAAACCCACTCTTCTAGATCCGATACAAAAAAACTGTATATTTTTTATTTAAAATTAATTGAAAAATATACAGACATTTACAACTGAGGATATTTTCCAGTTTAGGCTTTGGATGAAAACGACAACATTTACATATTATTAGAGTTAAAATAATAAATAAAAGGTAGTGATGAAAAATTACTCGCACTAGCTCCATATCAATCTAAACTCTATAAAATCTATATATATTGTTTAAATATTGAGGTTCGATCACCCTAAATTAAAAATTAAGCATGAAATCCTCTTTTGACAAAAGGGGTGAGAGGTAACCCATTATAATCAGCATGGAAGATTATAATAAAACAAACACGAAGGATAGAAAAAGTGATCAACGAATAGAAAATAAAATAAAAGGAAGAAAAAAATTTCATCACCCCCTGAAAGAAAATGTAACAGTGCGATTGGTCAAAGAGAAATTTCACCCCATGCTAAGAGGTTATACCATTATGGTGGCACAACAAGGCATGTCATTCGTCCCACACACATAAAAATGTGAAGGGAGAACCATATGATAGATATGAGTACATCTATCTCTCTTTTGAGTCGCCCACCCAACAATGCTGGTGAAAAAATCACATCAAGTCATCTTAATGCAACACAAATCAAGATGAAAAACACTAAAAAAAATCAAAACAAGGCACACATCCATCCAAAAAAGGAGATACGGCTAGATGATGGGTGTCAACACACACATCCCTCTTTAGAGGACTCCCACCCAATAGTACAAGAAAAAAGTATAACTATAACAAAATGCGATGAAACATAATTCCATACCCATAAGGACATAAAAAATAAATCAACCAAGCAGCAACAGAGCAACAGGAACAAAAAAAAAAGGGCACAACAAAAAAACATACCACACACGAGAAATAATCAATCCACTTTGATGTCCGTCAACCAATTCCAAGAGGACCAACCATAATCAATCACCAAGACAACTGTAGAGACTCATAATAGACCACTAGTTAATCTGAAAAGAAAAAAAATGATCCAAAATCACCACTGAAAGAAGGATATAATTCCCCACCAGGAAACCATCTTCATTACCCAAGGGAGTCACCAGAAAAACAAATCACAGCGATTGACCACCACCTAAAACAGATCGTCATCGAGACCCTCATAGAGGGTTGATCCATCAAGAAATTCCCAGAATATGATGAAAACATAGGGTGAGTGAAATTTTACAATGATGGGGTATTGAAAATCCAGTGAAAAAAAAATTAAAATACTTATACCTTTTCAAAAACAAACTTTTGAAAAAAAATTAAATTTTACTTTTGAAAACAAAATCTATAAATACCTATAAAAATAACTTTTAACAATACCTTTGATAAAAACTTTTTAAAATAGATTTTTAAAATTCCTTTGATAAATACTTTAAAAAATATATTTTGGAAAACAATGTAGAAATACTTTTTAAAATATATATAATTTTGAAAACATAATTTTAAAAACGCATTTGAAAATATAATATCCTTTTAAAAAAATATTTTTGAAAATCCTTTGAAAAAATGATTTTGAAAATACCTTTGAAAATATTTACACCTTTGAAAATATATAAATATATTCTTTAAAAATACTTACATTTTTGGAAATTCTTTAAACCCGATGAAAATAGTTAATTTTTGTAAAACATTATAATGTGTTTTTCAATATACTTACGCTTGAAAATGCTTAAAAATAATCTAGTGGTTTTCAGAAAATATTAACTAAGCTTTTGAAGACAAAACAATGTGGGTACATTAATAATTGAAGGATGTCTAGGCCTACCCACTTTTGTTAGTAATGTGTTCACTCTCTACTCCCCTATTTGTTTACAATTTCCATGTTCCATGTATTTATAAAAACAATTTCAGCCTACTTTACATATATACATTCTAGACTGGGTTTTTTGGTTTAAAAACATAAAAATGATTTGAATACAAATGCATGTTTATAAATATATAAATATTTATATTATTTGGTAAATCACTTCTTAAGTTTTTCATTACCAAATCTCAGGCCATTTTAAATATTCATGGTCTATCAATAAAATATTTAGCATCAATGTAATTAAAATTTTTTATAAATTACTTTTCATTAAGACATTAAACTTTATCTTTTAAAAATCATTTCTAAACAAAAGTATTAAATAATCATTTTATTACATTACAATACAATAAATAATATATAATCCTTTCACTTAAAATGATAACTATTGTAAATTTAAAGTCACATGAAATAATAGAAATTTAATTTTTCTTTTTTATAATTATCTTGAGAACATAAAATATAAGAATTTAAAATAATGATGTGCATAATAGTAATGGTAAAATTAGTATTTTCACAAAATAATCCCATTAAAAATATATGAATATAAATAATTTTACACTTATAGACAATTATAAGTAAAAGTAAATAAAACCCTCATTTATAACTTTAAAAAAAATCTATATATCACATATAGGAAATATAAAATTAATATTCTATAAATAAACAATTATTCATTTCTCAATTAAAAAATATTATGTTGGAAAATTTCATGCCTTGAAATGAATTATATATATTCAATTATAAACATGAAATTATGGAAAATAATATATATATATATAAACACACACACACACACACACACATATATATATATATACATAATGAATATAAACCTGGAATAATTTTTGAGTATAATGTTTCACATGCACACTAAAATTTCTTAAACATAGTATGAAAAATAATTATATCATATGAGGTATATTCTCATATGTACTTACATATATTTGGTTGATAAAAATTCAATTAAATGCATGTATATATATATATCATATATTTAAATTTAAACAAGAACATTAATAAATTTAAAATCATACATGGATATTATATATATATATATATGTTTGAAAACATGAAATTATAAACAATATATAAATATATATACATGTACTTATATACTTAAAAAATGAAAATCTTAAAATATAACAATAATAAAATGTAATAAAAAGAATACATCATTTCATAAATAAAAGACTTATTATTATAATTTACGATTAATATACGTATGAAAGTACATTTGATGAACATGGATATATTACTTATACTTTTATATGAATATATATACTTATAAAAAAAGAAATATTCCCCTTACATGTCAATTTGAAAACACACATTCAATATTTAAAGAAATAAATTATAACATAAATTTAATACCAGTATAATAATATTTTAATAAATTGAACATATCATATTTATTGTTGGTTCTTGAAATATGAAAAATATTATATATATCAGTATATATAAAATAGAATAATTTCCATTACTTAATTTATTTGAATTTCAAACCAAGATGTGGCATGTTTGGGATGATCGAACCAAGTAAAGCAATGGGTTTCCTCTAGGAAAAGATTCCCTCCTATTGGAATTGGGAAGACTAGTGGCGAGGGGTGCTTCGACCAGTTGGAAGGATTGTACTTCTTCTTGTAGGGTGTTTGAAACTATAGGGAATGGAGGGAAAATATATGGAGGGGCTTAATCTAAAGAAACTTTTCCTCTTTAATGATGGGGGTTGTTCAAAATGAGCATAGAAGATTATATATATACATGTAATTGGCCAATATATTCTGAAGGAATCCTGGTTCCAAAAAGATAACTATTTCATCAAAAACAAAAATGATTAGATCTACATATTAATATGTATATATTCTTTTTTTTTGTGAAGAAATTACATCAAATATCAATAACGGGTGGATTCAAAAATCTAGTGTCCTATTTTGTTGTTTCAAAAAATCCAAAATGAAGTAGGTTGGGAATTAATTTTTTTCAATGGGGTGAGGGGAAAATCAAAGGTCCATTTTATGATGACAACATTGGTTCAGATGACTTGCTGGAGGTGGATCCATGAAATAAAGTTCGAGGGGTTCGGTTGGATCTGGGAATAGTGAGCCAGGCGGTGACATCATATGACTATGCGGTAGATCGGGAATAGTGTGAGTCTATTCGATGGATGATGATGATGGAGCCAATGTTAATGGATCTGAGTTTGTGGTGATCTATAGGGAGTGGGGTGGTTAGGTTCTTGAGCAGTAGCCTAAGGGAGAAGAATAAATGGGTTTCATATTCTTCTTTTCATTTAATATTTTCATTTTAACCCCTTTTTTGTACAGAAACGATTATATATATATATATATATATCTATGTTATATAAATAAAACCTACTTTATTTTTGTTGGATTAATAACATGTTAAATTTATAAATTATTATTTTACTATAATTTAATTTATTTTCATATAATAAATCATCATCATCATTATTATTGTTATTATTTGTTTGTTGTACATTTCTTTTTAAGAATGTTTTATATAAATTTATAAGACAAATCATTCAATAATGAATTATTAAAAGAAAAATATTCTTAGAATTACTGAGGAATTACATTCTACCCCCCTTAAATAGAATTTCATCCTCAAAATTCATTTGTTGTTATTAAGGAAAAATTCTGAAATTCCACTTTGACAATTTAGATAACTATAATTAGAAGAATTAGATATTTTTAAAGGTTATTCAACTTAATAGGGTTTAAATGTTGATTTCTAACTCCTATATTTATCTTTGATCTAAAATGTTAGAAAAAATGTTTTACTAAAAGATTATACTTAGAAACTAAAATTATGTTAACCATATGTACTAATCTATAAAGTTATCTAAACCATTCCTCTAATATCAATTACAGATCACTAGACCCATGCTTCAGGATCTGGTACGAATATACTGTATATAAATATTTTTTATTTAAAATTTACTGAAAATATACAAGAATTTGCAACTAATGATATTTTCCAGTTTAGGATTTGGGGGAAAATTTCCACCTTTACAAATTATTATAGTTAAATATTAAATAAAAGCCTATGATGAAACATTTCTTACACTAGCTCCAAACAGAGATAAAATCTATAAATGCCATATCTGATCCTCAAAACATTTTTTAAAAACATAGGATGAGAAAAATTGCCCAATAAGGGGTTTTTGAAAATCCATTGAAAAACATTTTTGAAAATACACATACTTTTTTAAAAATAACATTGGAAATAACTTTTAAGAATATATTTTGAAAATACCTTTGATAAATACATATAAAAATATCTTTTTAAAATACCTTTGAAAATTAATTTTGAAAATAGGTTTTGAAAATACCTTTGATAAATACCTTTAAAAAAAGCTTTTGGAAAAAAATTTATAAATTCATTTTAAAATACTTATAATTTTGGAAGCATAATTTTTAAAACACCTTTCAAAATATAATAGCTTTTTTGAAAACTCTTTTGAAAAATCCTTTGAAAATATGAATTTCAAAATACCTTTGAAAATACTTACACCTTTGAAAACATATAAATATATTCTTATAAAATACTTAAGATTTTGTAAATTATTTAAAGACTATGAAAGTAGTTATGAATTTGAAAACAATATAATACATTTTTAAAATACTTATGCCTGAAGATGCTTATAAATAATCTAGTGGGTTTTCAGAAAACACTGTGAAACCTTTTGAAAAGAAAACAATGTGGATACTTTAAACATTAAAGGATGTCTGGGCCTACCCACTTGTGTTAGGAGTGGGTTCACTCCCTACTCTCCTTTTTTACAATGTTGACATGCCATTTTTTTATAAATTTTTTTATCGTTCTTATATATATACATTTTCCACTAGGGTTTCTGGATTAGAAACATACCAATTATTTGAATACACATGCACATTTATAAACATATAAATATTTATATTCTTAGATAAATAACTTTTTATTTTTGGCACTACTAAATATCATGCCATTTTTTGAATGGTATTTAAATAAAATAATTAATATCCGTGTAATTAAATTTTTTGATAAATTACTTTTCATTAAAATTTTAAACTTTATACTTTAAAATTATTTTATAAATATATATATTAAATAATCATTTTCTTAATTCAAAATTCATTAAATAATATATAAAACTTTCAAATTAAATGATATATATTGTAAATTGAAAGTCACGTGAAATAACAGAAATTTAATTTCACTTTCATAGAATTATCATGAGCACATAAAATATAAGAATTTAAAATAATGGCGTGCATAATAGTAATGGTAAAATTAATATTTTCTCAAAATAATCCCATTAAAAATATATACATATATATAATTTTACTTTCATTAATAATTATATGTAAAATTAAATATACCCTTAGCTTATAACTTTAAAAGAAAATATATATATCACATATAAGAAATATAAAAATAATATTCTCAAAATAAACAATTATTCATTTCTTAATTTAAAAATATTATGGTGGGTTATTTAATTCCTTGAAATGAATTATATATATTCATTTTCAAAACATGAAATGATGGCAAAGAATACACACACACACACAAACACATAATGAATATAAACATAGAATATTTTTTGAGAATAATATATCACATTCACACCATAATTGCTTAAAAATAGTATAAAAATAATTATATCATATGAGGTATATCCTCATATGTACTTACATATATTTGGTTGATAAAAATTCAATGACATGAATATATATATATATATATATCATAGATTTGAATTTTAAAACATGAACATAAAGAAATTGAAAATCATACATGAACATATTATATATATGTTTGAAAACAAGAAATTATAAACAATATATACATATATATACATGTACTTATATACTTAAAAAAATGAAAATCTTGAGATTAAAACATAAAAAAATATAGTAAAAAGAATATTTAATTTTATAAATAAAACACTTATAATTGTAATTTTATATTAATAAATTTATGAATTTATATTTGATGAAAATGAATATATTACTGATACTTGTATTTTAATATATATATATATACAAAAAAAAAAGAAATGTTCCCCTTACATGTAAATGTGAAAATGCAATTTCATGATTTAAAGAAATAAAATGCAACTTAAATTTAACAACAGTATAATCATATTAGACTAAATTGAACACATAATATGTATATACATATTGGTGATTAAATTATGAAAAATATAATATATACTAGTGTATATATAATAGAATAATTCCCCATACTTAAGTTGCTGGAATTGAAAAACAAGTAGTGGCATGTTTGGGATGCTCGAACCAAGAAAAGTAATGGATTTCTTCCTAGAATGTATTCCTCCTACTGGAATTTGAAAAACCAGTTCCAAGGGGTGATTGGACCACTTGGAAGGCATGGCCTTTTTCCTATAGGGTGTTCAAAACTAAAGGAAACAGAGGGAAATCCAAGGGAGGGGATTAGGATTAGGAAACGTTTCTTCTTCAATGATGGGGTTTGTTCAAAATAACCATATAAGCTTATCTATATACATGTAATTGTCTAGTAGTTCTGAAGGAAGCATTATTCTAAAAAAATAACTATTTCATCTAAAAATGATTAGATCTACATATTAACATGTGTATATACCTACTGTTTTCATGTGATGAAATTATATCTAATGCCAATAATGGATGGATCAGTTAATCTAGGTTCTAATTTTGTTATTTTATAAAATCTGAAATGGGGTAGGGTCAATCTTAATATTTTTGTTGTAGGGTGAAGGGAAAATAAAAGGGCCCTTTGATGGAGATGACGCTATTTAGGATGTCTTAGAGGAGAAGGATCTGTGATGTAAAGTCTGAGCCATTCGGTTGGATCAGGGAGTAGTGACCGAGGTAGTAACATCGGATGACTGTGTGGTAGATCAGGGCTGGTGTGGGTCTAATGAGTGGATGAAAACAATAGCACTAGTACTAATGGAGGTGAGTTCATGGTGGTCAATAGGAGCCAGGAGGTTCAACACGCAAGTAATATCTCAATGGATAATAAGACACATGTTTCATATTGTTATTTTCATTTTTATCATTTCCTTTATCCTCATTTTTGTACATAATCAATTGTGTGTGTGTGTTTGTGAAATAAACAAATTAACTCTATTTTTGTTTGATTAATAACTTTTTATATATATAAATTATTATTTTAATTTAATTTAATCCATTTTCATATAATCTAACATTATTATTATTACTGTTATTATTTTTTTATTGTATATTTCTTTTTAAGTATATTTTTTATAAATTTATAAGAAAAAACATTCAATAAACATTTATTAAAATAAAAATATGCTTATAATTTCTAGATGTTATAGTTCTCTTCACTTCAATCCTAGTTTGAATCTAAGTCTATAGAACAAGAAATAGATTATAATATTTGGGTATTGTATATAAAAGAATAGATATCCATTTTAAAAGAGTAAGAGTTTTGTAATTTATTGATAGAACCTCATACCATCTTGTATTACAAAAAAAATGGGTTTTTAGGAATAAGAAAGATGATAAAGTTGTAATTACTTGGAATAAGGATGGTTAGTTTCTAAGGTTTACATCCACATAGGAGGTATGATGGGAACTTTTCCCATAGTTCTAGGCCTAAGGACATTAGAATACATTTTTCCTATGAATCTCATATGAATTTAAATTATACTATATGGATATTAAATCTGTTTTTCAAAATGGTTATTTAATTGAGGAAGTTTATGTTGAAAAATCCCATGTTTTGAAATTACTCATTCACTAAATTATTTATTAAAACTAACTAATGATCTTTATAGTCTTAAACAAGTAGAAAGGGCTTGGTACGAGAGGTTTAGGAATATTCTCTTCGAAAATGGGTTTTCTATAGGACTGGATAATCCTTCCCTTATTAATAGAATATATTCTTATGATATTTTTTTAGTTCAAATCTATATATATGATATTTTTTTCTACTAATAAAAATATTTATAATGATTTTTCCAAAAATATAGAAAATGTGTTTGAAAGGATTACGATGGGAGAATTTAATATTTTCTTGGAATTTAAATCAATGAAAATTATTTTGGAAATACTTTAAATCAAAGTAAATATATTGATGATTTATTGAACAAATTTGGTAGTGAAAACATAAATCCATATACAACTCCTATGTATACCAATATAAAACATGATTTTGATGATGTTGGTAAAATAGTGGATAATAAGTCATATAAAGTGAGGATTGGTTGTTTGTTATATCTTACTTCTAATAGACCAGATATAATCTTTTCAATTTCCCCTTGTGATATTGTAGACCCCGAAAAACGCGTCCCCAAAATTTTCCAAATGCTTCCATACATGATCCAAGATTGTATTCCATTTCGAAAGCTTCGATTTGGTAGGTCGTAGGGCCCAAACGGAGTTACGGATTAGGAGTTATGGACGTTTGAAGTTGGGCTGGAAATCTGGTTCGCGAAGCCCATCCGCGAAGCCCCCCTCCGTGATCGCGGAGCGCCGCCGCGAAGCAATGAGGCGAGAGGCTCCGCGAACCCGTTTGACGTTTGCGATGCGCCGCGAAGACCCCTCGCGAATCACTCATGCGAAGCACCGATGCGAAGCACCCGTGCAGTGCGGTCCCGCGAAGCCCCGCCGCGAAGCGCCCCGACCATCGTGGCCTCGCGAAGCTCAAGAGGCGGTGATGCTCCGCGAACGCATTTGACGTTCGCGAGCGCGCCGCGAAGCTCCTGAGGCGGCGCGGAAGTTCGGCTTCGCGGCGCCCCTGCCTATAAATACCCAGCTCACCCCCCCTTCTCAAAAGGACGGCCGAGGACGGCCACGGCCACTTCGCCCCTTGGGCGGCCGAGCGGAGCTCCGCATTGCGGCTCTGCGAAGCCATGCTCCGCAAGCAGCTTCCTTCGCGTTGCTGCTCCGCGAGACGAGACTCCAGGAGTCCATGCTTCGCGAGCCTATGCTCCGCGATGCTGCTCCGCGAGACCAAGCTCCGCGAGAGCCCTTTGCTCCGCGAGCCCTTGCTCCGCGATGCTGCTCCGCGAGACCAAGCTCCGCGATGCTGCTCCGCAAGACCAAGCTCCGCGAGACCCCTTTGCTCCGCGAGAGACCATTGCTCCGCGAGGCCATGCTTCGCGAAGCTACTTCGTGAAGACCCATCCTTCGCGAGGATCCTACCTTCGCGCCCACCGGTCCATACCGCAGGGGCTGCGCCCCCGCACCCCCGCTCGGGGTCAGTGCCGGGCTGCGGTCCCGGCCCTCCGGGCCGGTCCCTTCGCTACCGTCACAGACCCCCATGAAAAATGGAGAGTCGCACCGCGAACTCTTCGGGCCGCGATGCCGGGATTTTCCATTGCGCCCTTATGCGCTCCCACCTTCCACCTATGGAACACCATGATTCGAGATACTCCTCCACACACCATGAAACACCTTGAGTTGACATAACCTCTTGGTTTCATTCCATGTCGTGAGTCGAGATTCTCATCATCAATTCCCCGAGTACCTTGAGTCGAACCATCCCTCAGGCAACTCCTCCAAACCCGATCACCTGGCTCCTATGCCAGGTTGAACCAGAAAGGGCTGCTTTGCGTAAGTCCCAACACCAACCATTTATAGGCACCTTCTGCCTAATAGTCCTATATACAAGACTATAAACTGTCTTACTCCCTATCTAACAAACGATAGGATGCCTCTCGCCCTATACGAGAGATGCCTCATGCTCCAAGCATGAGCCTCCAACAGTCCTATCTACATGACTTTAAACTGTAGCACTCCCTATCTAACAAACGATAGGATGCCTCTCGCCCTATACGAGAGATGCCTCATGCTCCAAGCATGAGCCTCCAACAGTCCTATCTACATGACTTTAAACTGTAGCACTCCCTATCTAACAAACGAGAGGATGCCTCTCGCCCTATACGAGAGATGCCTCATGCTCCAAGCATGAGCCTCCAACAGTCCTATCTACATGACTTTAAACTGTAGCACTCCCTATCTAACAAATGACAGGATGCCTCTTGTCCTATACGAGAGATGCCTCATTCTCTTATCATGAGATGACAATAGTCCTACCTACATGACTCTAAACTGTAGTATTCTCCCTATCTAACAAATGATAGGATGCCCAATTCACCAGTGAGTTGGGATGCCCTCATGGCCAGACATGAGGAAGACATTACGGGCAGCTTCCTAGCATAAGCCCCATTCACCATTGCCGCTCCTTAGCGGCACCCGGGCAGCTTCCTAGCATAAGCCCCATTCACCAGTGCCACTCCTTAGTGGCACCCGGGCAGCTTCCTAGCGTAAGCCCCATTCACCAGTGCCGCTCCATAGCGGTACCCGGGCAGCTTCCTAGCGTAAGCCCCATTCACCATTGCCACTCCTTAGTGGCACCCGGTCAGCTTCCTAGCGTAAGCCCCATTCACCATTGCCACTCCTTAGTGGCACCCGGGCAGCTTCTTGCGTAAGCCCCATTCACCAGTGTCGCTCCTTAGTGGCACCCGGGCAGCTTCCTCGCCTAAGCCCCATCCACTGTTGCGACCCCCATCCAGCGGTAAGCCGTTGTGATCCTATGCAGCGGTAAGCCGTTGACAGCCCCATCCAGCGGTAAGCCGTTGTGATCCTATGCAGCGGTAAGCCGTTGACACCCCCATCCAGCGGTAAGCCGTTGTGATCCTATGCAGCGGTAAGCCGTTGACACCCCCATCCAGCGGTAAGCCGTTGTGATCCTATGCAGCGGTAAGCCGTTGACACCCCCATCCAGCGGTAAGCCGTTGTGATCCTATGCAGCGGTAAGCCGTTGACATCCCCATCCAGCGGTAAGCCGTTGTGATCCTATGCAGCGGTAAGCCGTTGAAATCCCCATCCAGCGGTAAGCCGTTGTGATCCTATGCAGCGGTAAGCCGTTGACATCCCAATCCAGCGGTAAGCCATTGTGACTCCATTCAGCGGTAAGCCGTTGACATCCTCATCCAGCGGTAAGCCGTTGTGATCCCTATCCAGCGGTAAGCCGTTGTGACCCAATCCAGCGGTAAGCCGTTGTGACTCCATTCACCGGTAAGCCGTTGACATCCTCATCCAGCGGTAAGCCGTTGTGATCCCTATCCAGCGGTAAGCCGTTGTGACCCAATCCAGCGGTAAGCCGTTGTGACCCCATTCAGCGGTAAGCCGTTGACATCCTCATCCAGCGGTAAGCTGTTGTGATCCCTATGCAGCGGTAAGCCGTTGACATCCCAATCCAGCGGTAAGCCGTTGTGACTCCATTCAGCGGTAAGCCGTTGACATCCTCATCCAGCGGTAAGCCGTTGTGATCCCTATCCAGCGGTAAGCCGTTGTGACCCAATCCAGCGGTAAGCCGTTGTGACCCCATTCAGCGGTAAGCCGTTGACATCCTCATCCAGCGGTAAGCCGTTGTGATCCCTATCCAGCGGTAAGCCGTTGTGACCCAATCCAGCGGTAAGCCGTTGTGACTCCATTCAGCGGTAAGCCGTTGACATCCTCATCCAGCGGTAAGCCGTTGTGATCCCTATCCAGCGGTAAGCCGTTGTGACCCAATCCAGCGGTAAGCCGTTGTGACCCCATTCAGCGGTAAGCCGTTGGCATCCTCATCCAGCGGTAAGCCGTTGTGACCCAATTTAGCGGTAAGCCGTTTTGGGCCTCCATCCTGGAGTAAGTCCCAACACCATGGGCCGCCCAACGCGTAAGCCCCTCTTCGCCTCTCACGGACGCACCCTTCGCGACGTGATCGTCAGGTCCTTGCAACCTCTTGTTTCTCACACCGAGCATGACTCAAGTGGGCTTAGAGTGAGCACCGACCCTGACAAACCCTTTCTGAACTACGAGGTCTTTGATCCATGTCAAGGCATGGTACGTAGGAAGCCTCCATGAGGTTCAAGCCCACCATCAGTGGACCAAGGTCTACTTTCATCTGAACTACGAGGACTTTGATCCATGTCAAGGCATGGTACGTAGGAAGCCTCTACGAGGTTCAAGCCCACCCGTCTTTCACGTCGGGTTTCACCCCCGTCCAGCACGACGTTAAACTGCACCCCGGTCCAGTGGTAAGCCATTGCGACCCACAATTTGAACTACGAGGTCTTTGATCCATGTCAAGGCATGGTACGTAGGAAGCCTCCACGAGGTTCAAGCCCACCAATAGTGGACCAAGGTCTACTTTCACCTGAACTACGAGGTCTTTGATCCATGCCAAGGCATGGTACGTAGGACGCCTTTATGAGGTTCAAGCCCACCAATAGTGGACCAAGGTCTACTTTCACGTCGGTTCACCGGCGAAACCCCATCCGAACTACGAGGTCTTTGATCCGTGTCAAGGCATGGTACGTAGGAAGCCTTTATGAGGTTCAAGCCCACCACCCATTGGACCAAGGTCCACTTTCACGTCGACTCACCGACGCACCCACCCGTCATTTCTCGTCGGGTCCCATCCTGGTCCAGTGGTAAGCCATTGCGATCATCACCCATTTGAACTACGGGGACTTTGATCTGTGTTAAGGCATGGTACGTAGGAAGCCTCCACGAGGTTCAAGCCCACCCATCACCCAATTCACGTCGGTTTACCGGCACCATCCCGAACTACGCGTACTTTGATTCCCTGCCACAGGGATACGTAGGAAGCCTCTTCAAGGCTCAAGCCCAACTTCACCGTCGCCCCTGCGATGGTCCCATTTCATCCTCCTCCACTTCACTCATCCATCCATCACCCATCCTGATTCTCACCCGGGCCGCCACATCCCGGTGGGATCATGCCATCCACCTCCTCGCTGCTCCTAGCGGCGCATGGGCCGCTTTCCATGTGTAAGCCCCATCATATCTCCGGGTCGCTGTCCTCTGTGTACACCCCGATTCATCTCCCTTTTCCCCTATAGGGAGTGCACCACCTCGGATCCGTCCGCATTGGGCGTTCTGATCCATCGCCTTGGTAAACCTTCCAGGTGTTCCCTCCTAGGGATATACCAATCTGGTCCATCTCTATGGGACGTTCTGATCACCCTCATTCCGTCTCCGCAAGACGTTAAACTCGCGGCCTACCTCGTGATAAACATGAGATGCCTGAGGAAAACCTCGGATGGAACGCCTTTGGTGTAACCGTCTCTGCTAGACGTTAATCTTGCGACATACCCTGTGCTAAACACAGGAAGCTGAGAAAAACCTCAGATTCACGCCTCGGGTTCTGCACCCTTGAGATGCCCTCTTATGAGGAAGAATACAGGTTCCCCTATGTCCACGCACCCAGAGATGCCCCGACATTCCTGATGTTGCCGTTTACTCCGACTGAAGGTCGCTACCATGTCAAGACCCTATGGAAAGTCTTGACGGAAGTAGTGTAATTAACCGGCGTCCATGACGATATGGCACCGGGAAGAGTTTCACGAACTACATATTAAATCTATAAGGGAGACCCGGACTAGGTGAAGAGTTCTGAGGAGGAATCCACAGGAGGAAAAACCGACATCCCATCATCCCGTTTCGATCAAGGAGCAGACGTCCCTGAATAAGGAGCGAATGCCGCCCGCCTTTGGAAAGCGGGAATGCGGGGCAACACAGCCGCGCGTCCCCACAGACGGATGCGCGCGCCCCGGCGAAAGCGTCGGAAACAGATATATTTCAATAAAATACAAAAAATTCTCCTTTAATTTATGTTAAAAATATTTTGATATATTAAATAGGAATAATTTCTCTATCTTTTCATTCTCTGAGAATGACTAGTTTTGATTTAATTTCATATTTAGGTATAGATTTTGGAGCCCATAAGCTGGATAGAAATATTACTTTAGGAAACTGTCACTTTTTATAAAAAAAACCTGGATTCATGGTCTTATAAGAAGAAACATTCAGTTGCAACTTAAATTGATGAAGCATAATACATATGTTCCAATAGTTAATGTGCACATGTTTTATTACTGAAAAAAAAAATCTAGACTTTGTAATTAATTTTTATTAGGGTCCTATGTTATTTGATAATAATAGTGATAAAAATATTTCTAAAAATCCAATGTGTTATTCTATAACATAAAATATTGGTATTCATCATAACTTTTTATGAGATCATGTCTAAAATAGGGATATATATATATAGAATTTGTTAATGATGAATACCTTGTTACTAATAATTTTAATAAGTCACTTACTACAACTATTTTGGATTTTATTTAGGGGGATTTAGGTTTATTATATTTTAAGTAAAACTTATTTATCTATTTTTTAATCTTTGTATAGTTAAATAATTTATTTTATTCACCTATAAGGATTTATTTATTTTGTTGTTTATTGGTTTTTAAATTTATTTATTTATTTTAGATGCATATTTTTTCTAATATTTATTTTCACTTTAAAAAACCCAAATGATTATACTGAATATTAAACTCGATAAAATAAACCATTACCTTAAAAGGCCAAGGATAATTTATTTCTCTTTATCCTACCTCTTAATTCTCAGAGTTTTGATCTCTTGAATTTTTTTGTCATTATAAAACTATATATTTTGAACTATAACCCTTATACCACACTTTACAATGGTGAAGAATAAACTAATAGATGTGGCCAGTCCCAACAGTTAAAAGATGAAAAGGTGTTTGAGTTCAGATTAGAGGGTGTTGTTGGGGAATGTTTTGAACATTGAGTGGTTGTTTGAGATTAATCTGATACTAAAATAGATTTTAAGATTTTAAGAATTAGATTTTATATTTTATGGAGGAAATTAAAAATATATATTTTAATGAGATATAAATGAGTTTTTCAAGAATACCTAGTTCAACTTTTTTTATAGTGCAAGTGTTGTTTCTTAAAATGTCGATGACCATGAGTTTTTAGTTTCAACAATGTATATAGCTCAGTTATTTTAGTGTCAGCATAAAGGGAATTTCAATTTCATTATATGATCCAATAGAGATGGATTTCATAGTATGAGTAATATCATGTCCTTTATTTTTTGGAAATACCCTAGTTCAAAAAATTATAGTAAAGGATTTAGAAGATGGCTAGAAGGTTCTTGTCAAGTTCATTCAGAAAACTATTTTTCCATGGATTCTTGAGTTTGAGAAGATTATATTCTGAACAAGTATATCATGTTAGTCTTTCTGAGAAACATTAAGTTCAATATACATCATTACGTGTTAAGATACATGAACCAATATTACCAAAATTATGCAAGGATGTCATTTTGTACTTATGGAAGCATGGTATCTATTTTATTTATAAGAGAATGATGATTGCTGACATCAGGTATGATTCAGGATGTCAAAACAATGAATTTGTATCTTCTAGATTCCTAATATTTTTTTTGGGGTGTGATAGACGTAATTCTTATTCCTATTTGTTCAGAATAAGATGATACATCAGGTGATCATACAAATGGGTGGCGTTAAACTTTAAAGTTAGCTAGATTTGTGTGGCTTGGTGCATTAGTAGTTGGAGAATCTTGATTTGATGGAGCTTTTTGATTGAAGTGATGGAAAAAAATACTAGTGTGGTTTTAACATCTTTTCCCACACTATTAACTTGGGAAGAGGTAAAGACATATCTAGGCCTCAGGTGAAATCCCCAAGACACCAAATGATGTAAATAAATTCCAAGGGCTCTATAAACAATTGTGGGATGATTTTGCATTTGAGAGTAAAAAAATGAAACCAAACAACCATAAACAAAAAACTACTATATGATGCATGATAACATGGTAATAAAACTCAAGTAAACAAAACAACCAACCATATTAGAGTGAAATGTAGAAACCAAAACCAAAATCAGAGTATAAAGAAGAAACTAAAAATAATAATACTCAAGGAACCCAAAGACATCAACTCAAGAGCTCATAAACTTATCCAAGATCCAAATCCACATGACATGCCCAAGGTATCACCGTTCATCACTAAAGAAATGAGATACATTTCCTTTACCTTTGTCATAATATACAATAACTGAAAACCCACCAAAGTTCCTAAGCTGGGGGTGAGTATAAAACTCAGTAGTATCCCCTGATGACTTCCCTACTCATTCCACTATGATAGAACATATTAGCACATTTATATAATTTTTTTTATAAAATAATTTAACACAGTTTATATCCAATACAAAAGAGTTTTACAACAAATAAATTTCCAAGGAAAGAAACCAAAAAAGTCATTCAAAACATTTTATAAATCCATTTGGAATAACCCCTTCAATTCTACACATCCACACATGAATTTTTAGGTGAAAGTCATATATTCACTAGAATTCTCTCATCTATCAACTAAGTTATCAAATGGTAATCGTATACCATGTGCCTAATAGAACATGCCCCTTCCATTTGGTCACTTCAAGGAAATTAACACACACCAACTATTCATGGAAAATACCCTGAAATCCCATTGAGCCAAACCATTTTAATAAAACCATATGTTTATTGTAAAAAAAATCCAACCAATTTTCCATGCATCAAAACCTAATAAAATTTTAAAGTTATCATTTTAAAATTATGAAACCAATTACACTTTCAAAAAATAACTAATTTCTACAATTTCACAATCCACTATGAAAGAGGGTTTCCAAGAAAAGTTTCACATCAATTTCACATTTAAAATCAAGAAATTCAATCAATTTGAAAACAATCCTTCTAGTTTTAATCAATATGATTCAAGAGTGGATCCACATACCTCGCAATTTAGGTGAAAATAAGGAACGATGCAAATTCTTCAACAAACATGGATTATATCTTCCAAAAGTCACCTTAGATCATGTTACCTATCATCCAAAAAATCCTATATCAACCTGATTACAATAGAATATCATGAATATGTCCCTAAGAGATTATATCCATGCGTCCATGTTAGGGAAGAAGAATAAGTCGAAGGAAAACCACCATGAAAGATTACTTACCAAGGAATTCGGCCACCAATGCACCAAGATTCACCAATAAATCACTTAAGGATCAAGGGGAAAGGTTTCTATAGAGTTGGGAGGTAGTGGAAATCATATTAGGGTTAGATTAATGAAACAATATGGGTAAAGGGGATAAATTGAGTTAGATCTGTAATTTTGGGATTTGTTTTTAACACTACATGGTTAGATTCACAATTAGCTAAACCATGCACTTACTGTGCATTAGCCACTACCTAAAAACACCACTCACATGGCTGGATATCATGGTTAGACAAATAATTCACTATCCATGACAAAACCCTCGGTTCAACATCACACATTTTCCCCTAGGCGGCCACATGGTTTGGAAAAACTGTGTGCCTAACCATGTACCTACCCACATTCCACTATTTTAGTTTCAAGATTTCATGGGATAAAATTCATAGTTTCTACTAACCTTTATCAAACTGTGATCCTTTATAAAATGCACCATAAAAATTTATAAACTCCTCTAAAACTTCCCAAACACAACCCAATTACTATATATACTTAAAATACATAAATAAAGGGTTAATTAATTAAAACTAGGGTGCTACATTCTCTCCACCATTAGAAATTCCATCCTTAGAAAGTATAATAACACCATTGTACTTAAAGATTTTGGGCCATTGCTCAACCATTTTCATCTCATGATCTCACGTTTCTTCCTGAATATGACCATGTTTTCATAAAAAAAACACTAGATGGATGCTTTTCCATTCAATAATTCATCTTTCCTATCCATAATCTGCACTATCACATGAACCAATGTAGCATCCTGCTCTAATTCAAAATGATATCATCGCATCACATGGTCAGGATCGGGTTGATAATTTTTAAATTGAGATATATGAAACACATTATGCATTGAACTAACCATAGTGAAAAACCAACCAATATTCCACCCCACCAACCTATTCAAGAATCTCAAAAGGTCCAACGTATCACATAGATAACTTGATTATATTTCCAAAATGATGATCCCCAAGCCTTGGAGAGATTCTCAATAACACATGATCACTCACCTAAATATATAATGAACATAGAAAATGATCCTAATGTGATTTTTAGGACCCTCATCCATCCCTATTCTCTTCCTAATCGACTGTATATTTTCTTTTTTTTCTATTGCGCAAGGCTTGGTCCATTAAGTGAAGTCTCACCATTTTCCACCCAAAAAATAGAGAAAAAAGGATTCTAATAAAATTCATGAAAAAGAGAGATATCTATAGATTCTTGATAACTTTTGTTATATGAAAAATCCATGAACGGTGTGTTCTCTTACCTTATGATACAAAAACCAATTACAAAATCTCAAAGCATGCCTCTCGATGATTTTATTTTCCTTTCATATTTTCCATCTATTTTAGGATGATATGCCTTACTAATTTTCAATTGAGTCCCAAGGGATTACTATAAGGATTTCCATAAACATGACATAAACCATGATCTTGGTCTAATACTATCAAATATAGTATGCTAATAGTCTTTAAAACTTCTCAGATATATATTTATAAAAATGAATCCACCATATGAGATTCAGAAAGAGGGATGAAATGAGAAAAATTTGTGATTAGATCCACTATCACTTATATGGAATAGTATTTTTGAATTATATTGGGGAGAATTTTCATAAAATTTATGGTTATATACTCCAATTTCTAAATAGGAATCAGTAAAAATAGTAATATACCCACTAGTCACTGGCTCTCTACCTTTACCTGGTGATAGATGTGGCATCTCATAACAAACTCATCAACATTCATTTTCATACCAACCCACGAAAATTGTTCTTTCAATTAATTTTATGTCTTATGCATTCTATAATGAATAATAAATCCTAAATGGTTTTAAGAAGGAAGAAGTTGTTCCTCACAATATGTAGGTATAACCATAAGATCTCAAAAACACAAAACGGAACTCCCATCGAGTTTCCATCCCTCAATGGCCTCCTCACCATTGTTTTTCAACATCATAGATATATATTCATAATAGGATGTTTGTGCCTATTTAACCTTCTTAAGTAAATTAGGAAAAAAAATAAAATAAAAACCAAACTACAACAATACCTATGTCTTCACAATCCAAGTGAATGTCAGATATCACCAGTATCAACTACAACTAATCTGAATCCCATTTCACCAACTATGTATATAAATTTATTCTTAATTAATCTATCATCTAATTTCATTTACCTGGTATATACATTAAAACAATGTAAAACATTTGGAGATAGTCCATCCATCTTATTTGTGTCAGGTTCAAATAAATATGTGAGAAAATGTGTTTCAAACTCTTACGATCATTAAACACAATAAATTTATCACCAAAGAGGAAATGATGTCAAGTATTCAACTCATGGACTATAATAAATAAATTCCAAATTAGGTGTTGGGTAGTTAATCTCTTGAAACTATAACTGTTGTGATCTATAAGAAACAACATGATCTCCCTGTGAGAGAATATATTCCAAACCCAATCCTAAAGCATCAAAATACACCAAAAAATTATATCCTAATTCCAGAAATATTAAGATCTGTGATTATGCAAGGAGGAAATTAAGATCTTGAATAAAATTATGACATTCATCATTCCATTTAAATTGAACACTTTTTTTTTGTAAAAGCTGTCATTTGGGAAGATAGTCATGAAAATTCATGAAACAAATGTCGATAACAATCTACCATACCATGGAAGCTTAGTATATAGAAGAAATTAATCAGTGGTTTCCAATATATCACAACCTGAATCTTTTGTGGATTTATAGAAACAACTTTTTTAGATATAATATGGACAAAAAAATGTACATCTTGTATCCAAAAATCACACTATCATAGTTTGTCATTCAAATGAAGATCCAACAAGATACCCAACACTATCGCCTAGTGTTTCTCTTGATCATAATTTTTCATTAGATACACCAATATTTAGTCCATAAACACAACCAAAAATAAATCCATATTCATTTCAAATATCTGATTAATAAATTACATAAATAAAGTTGGTGCGTTCTTAAGACTAAAGACCCTAAACACATAATCGTAATGTCCATATCTACTCCTAAAAGTTGTCTTCAAAATATCCTTCTTCCAAACCCTTAATTGGTGATTTCTTGGTTGAAAATAAACATTAGAGAACCACCAGACTCCCCCCAACTGATCAAATGGTTCATCAATGCATGGAACCAGATATCGATTATTCATCAAACTTGGTTAAGATTATGTTAATCCACACACAAATGAAGAGTTTCATGCACCTTTTTCAAAAACAAAACTATCACTCCACATAGATATTAACTAGGAAAAATGAACCATTTATTTCCAACAATTACAACAAGAATTTTTTTACCTTGATTCTTTTGGTGTCATCTAATAAGACATCAGTGAGATAGGACTGGTCTCTAGTAAGAGATAAATCCTAAACTCTACTTCTCTTAGGCATGAAAACCCAAAGAAATTATTGAGAAAAAATCATAATAAATGATCAAAAATTGGTGAAAAACTACTATTATATATCTCATATATCGATGATAAGGTGAAATATTTCAGCAGAAATGATATTGTTCTAACTTCTGGTGCTGAAAATCCCATTGTAGCTTCCATTACATTTTTTTCTTCTCCAAATATATACATGATTCCGTAATTTGTTGTAAAACTAACCCTTTGTGTATAAAAATAAATTTTATATTTTAAAATTGAAAATAAATCTACACACATAATTATTTCAAATACATCCATATCATGAACAAATAAATCCCATGTAAATTTATCCCTATCGATAGTTATAGTAAATGCTATTAAAATAAAGGCTCCACATTCTCTTTAGCTAAGAGGAGTTTCAAGTTTCAAAAAAGAAGAAATCATCTCAACAGGAAAACCTAAAAGTTCATAAACACAAGAATAAATAAATGAATGAGATGAACATGTATCCAATAAAGAATATATAGGGGTAGAAATCAAAAGAATCATTCCTCTCACCATCGATTCTCCAGATTGATCATCCACAATAAATTTCTCCACTCTACACAATTTATTACTCAATTCACTTAGATCTTTATTTTATATTGAGAGTTCACTTATGGAAAAATCATGGTATTATTATAATCCCCATGGATATATCAGTTCTACTGATGAGAAATAGTCTTCTTCCTTCATCTCATCAAAGTATACGATGTCTACAAAACATGAGATATTTCCCGAGCACCCAAACAGGGAGCACTAAAATAATAGTGTTAAAGATTTTCCATATAGTTTCAATTGTGGAATGCTCAAGGTGGTTTCATACAATCTTATTTCGTTTGATTAAAATAACCACATTGGAAAATCATGAGTTACTCTTGGGTTTTGGAGGAAGATTCATCAATCCATCTCTCTTATTCTGATTCATTCCACTACATTAGAAATATAATTCTTTCACATGATATGTATTTTACTACTATAATTACTCTATTGACTATCTATGTATAATATGCTATAAAAAGAATGACAGTATTCGAGTGAATATAAAGCCTCATCCTTGATTTAAAAATGTCTTCCTTCTAAGATGCACTTGTATAAACTTGTAGTGAAAATTATAATAAATTTATGAATTTAGCCTCGTACTCTATCCCTATGAGGTTTCCTTGATTCAAGCTAAGAAATTCTATTATTTTATAAATCTTGAATGTATGGGGATATAATTGATTGTTGAACAATTATTCAAAATCCTCTCATGAAATTACTTTTTCTAATTTAACATGAACTCCTAAATCCTACCAAAGGCATGCTAGATCCTCCAAAATGTATATTTCCAACATGATTTTTATCTCAACTAGTGTTCCTAAGAAATTGAAGATTAAATTCATCATATTCATCCACACCTATTTTTTGTTTCTAAATGACCCCAAAATATGGCTGGATTCTACTTCGGGAACTGAACAGAATGATCAAATTTCCTTTGTTCTTCCTCTTTATACCCTCAATCCATGCCCTAAAAACCCTTGGCAATACTTTCAAACAGTTTTTGGTTCACCTGTGGCTCAGGTGTAACTACATTCCCATTAGAATCTTCCAGTTGGTTTTAATGATGCCTAACCAATTCCATTCTTTATAAAAAAAACAAAACTCTATTTAGTCTCACTCTATATCAACTAATGTATTAACAATTTCAAATTTACTACATCACACATAAGATAATAAGGCTATCCAAAATTTAACATTTTTACACTTAAAAATAATTTTAAAAAATTACACCATGTTCTTTGAAGATAATTAAATTTTCAACTATTTTCCAAAATCAACACTTTTTCATCCAAATCATTAATCAATACTCAAAATAAAACACACAGATAATGGTAATTCATTTCTATTAAAGCATGACATGCTCTTCTCATTGACTAAACACGTGAAAATGAGACAAACACTCCTAGAAGTGTCTCAAAACACGCATGTACCCAACTCCTTGGTAACTTGAGGTTCAAAATAAATAGGTTATATATTCCTATTAATACTCTACATTTCATGTTCCAATGATCCTACTCCTTACTGCCATCCCATCTCAAGGAATAAACCATATTTAATTTCAATTCCAGGAACGAACAAACTGATAACATTTATCCCAAAATGATATTTGGACTACACGATACTTATTCCATTCGTAACATCTTTACCCTCACCATTGTTTTGGGAAGAGGTGGATACATTACTACGATTTAATTGAAATCCCCTAGAAACCAAAGTCATTCAATAAATTCCAAGGGTTTATTAACAATCCGGGGATGATTTTTCCTTCGAGAGTAAAACAACCAAACCAAACAACCATAACCAACAAACCACTATATGATGAATGGGAATAAAGTAATACAAATCAAGTAAACAACACAAAACCAAACATATTATAGTATAATGCGGAAACCAAAACCAACATCATAGTAAAAATGTGGAAACCAAAACCAATAAAACTCTAGGACCCCAAAGAAATAAATTCAATAACTCCTAACATACTCCACGATTTAACACCACATTCCATGCCCAAGGTATCATGATTTATCACTAAATTAATGAGATACCTTGAATTTCTCAATGTCTTGATATACAATATCATCAAATGCACCAAAGTACCCCTACAGGGGGTGAGTATAAAACTTGTTAGGATTTCTCCAATAACTTACCTACTCACACCATTTGGATATTTTATTTTAGAAAATTTATATAAAAAAATTATATAAAATAATCTAAAAACATTTATATCAAATCCAAAATAGTTTTCCAACCAAACAATTTCTAAGGAATGAAACCAAATATGTCCTTTAAATCATTTTATAAATACATTTGTCATAACCTATTACATTATACACATCCACACATGCATTCCTAGGTGATAGCTTCATAATCTTGATTCATCTCTCGTCTCTCAACTATTTCTTCTCAAGTTACCCATATAAAAATTACCCCAATGGCACACAACCCTTATACATGGTCATGTCGATGTACATGAACTCACACCAACCATTTATTCCCAATACCATGCCAAACCATTGATCCAAACAATTTCCATAAAACGATCCTTTTATTGAAAAAACATTTCCAACCAATTTTACATCCATCAAAACCAACCACAATTTTAAATCATCATTTTGAAATTATGAAACCAATTTCACTTTTCGTAAAATAACCAATTTCTAAAATTTCATAAACTGTCACTTAATAGGGTTTCCTAAAAAATTACACATCAATTTCACAATTAAAATCAAACAATTCATTCAATCTGGAATCAATACTTCAAGATATAACTAAGAGGACTCAAGAGTGAAGCCACCTACCTCGCAACTTAGGTGAAAACAAATAACGAAACAAATTCTTCAATTAACTTGGGTTAGATATTCCCAAACCTGCCTTATATCTTATTTCCTATCATCCAAAAAACCATATTTAAACATTAATGGAATAAAACAACATTAATATATCCCCAAATGATTATATACATGAATCCAAGAGTGGTAAGAATAATAAATCTAAGGAAAACCACTAAAAACTGTTACTTACTAAGGAATCTGGCCACCAGAACACCATAATTGGCCAATAGATCACTCACGAATCAAACGGAATGGTTTATCTAGCCTTGGGAGGAAGTGGAAATATTTTTAGTTCTAGGTTGAGGGAAACATTATGGGTTAAGGGGGTAGAATAATGTTAGATACACAATTTTCAGATCCTATTTTTAACACCACATAGTTAGGGCATACGGTTAGAAAAACCATGCACTAACCATTAGTTAGAAACTGCCTCCAAACCCCCAATGCATGGTTTTATCACACGGTTAGAAAAACCTTGAACTGACCATTATAAAACCCACTGTTCAACATCACATAGCTTCTCTTGGGAAGATGTACAACTTGGACAAACCATGCGCCTAACTGTGTGCCTACCCATACACCATTTTTTTAGTTGCATGTTTTCCTTGGAGGTGTTTCATGATTTCTTCTAACCATGCCCAAACTGTGAACCTATATGAAATCATAAAAATCATTCCAAAACTCCTCAAACCTTTCCAAACATAATCCAATTAATTTCTACAATTAAAATACATAAATAAATAGTTAATTACTTGAAACTAGAGAAAATATATGGGGGACGATCATTTTAAAAATTTAAATAAAAATTCAATTATAGATTTATTAAAAAAATGTAAATTAGTATTGTGTTAAATATGAGAAATAAAAAATAAATAAAAAATATGAACACAATGATTTTATAGCAGTTTGGATCACCAACAACCTAATTCACTAATCAGTCTTCTCCACTCCTTGAGAATATTGTTACCCACTAAGAAACTAACTTTTAGTGATGGGATATCCTATTATAGACTCTACCATTTTCAAAAATTGAGATACACCACCCAAAAGTTTTATAAGTGTCTTTAAAAAAATCAGCCACCTAGATTTTAATCAAGAGTCACAACTAATAAATCCTTTTTGGTGGTGTAATAATAAAAATAACAATCCTTTTTTATTAGGAAATAATAAATCAGACATGAATAGATTAAAAATAGATAATAAAAATAATAATATGAAGAAAAAATACAATGAAAACCCCATAAGAATTATATTAATATAAGGAATATGAGGTTGGATGATGTTGATCACTACAGCTATAGAGGATGATACAATACAAGTCACTCCATGATGATAGAAATGAAATTGAAGTTGTAGAGCTTCTTGGTCGAATGAGGAAAAGAAAGTGTATTATAAGAATATTTTAAAAATGTTATGTTTTTTTGGATAATCTATATGTAGATGTTTTATATCAATTGAAAAAATATCTAATGGATTTATCTAGAATCATTAAATAAAATATATCCTTGAAGTGTCAATTGATCCAATTACTCTATGCCACTTGTTAACGAGTAACAAAAATATAATATTACCATTACTAGTAATTTAAAATATGGAACACATTAATAATGAGTTCACGCTTTATTATATTTTTGTAAAAAACTATTTAAAAACATTCCTAATATAATCATTGGAATGAAATAAAAAATTTCATTTATTTAGAATGATAAAAATTACATTCATGAACTTGTAATAATTCAATATCTTAAAAACAATAAAAAAACATAGCATAAAATAAATTAAATGAAAATTTAAATTTTCATATGAATTTATATTATAATTTTAGATCAAAAAATTATAACAATGTTATAATAATATTTTTTTCAACGGAATAAAATAATTAAAAAAATTTAACCATTTTATAGTGAGTTATTTTATAAAAAATACACTAAAACAAAATGTTGTAAACAAATATAATTTTTATAAAAAATAGGAAAAGTAATGATCAGACTGTGTGAGGCACAAGCCTTGTGTTCAATGATCTTACCATTATATTGTGTGTGGCTAGTATGCTTATTATGCATGCATGGTAGGTATTCTTACCATATGTGAACAGTCTGAATAATAATAATGAATTTATGGTCACTTAAAAAATAAAAATGTGGTCAGTATAAATACCTCACGATAACTTCTACAGTGACACGAAATTCCTATACGGTTTTTTGGTAACATAACTTGGATTAATGGTAACTAAACTTACCACCTCATGGTAAGTACACTATAATTTCTCAGAGTGAGGTGAATGAACTCACAATATGAAGTCCTTAGTCTCATGGTTACTTCAATAGAAACTCATAGTTACCCTCATGGCTGGTTGACAGGTGAATTCAGAGTCACTTATTGGCATCACATTAGATGGATAATAAAATCAATGTAAGTATATATAACCAGTATATGTAGTCAAATCTGGTGTTGTAGGTGGGGTCAATCATTGTGTATGGATACATGACATTTTAATAAAACCCCTTATGTTAAAATAAACTATGTGGTGCTCATCTGAAAATAAATACATAGCTCTCATATGAAAATGGATATGTAACACCAAACTAAAAAAACTACATCATTTTCTTATAAATATGATATGTATAAATTGACTATGCGAATATCATTTAGCATTTAGGCTACGTAAATTTCAATTACAACTGCCTCATTATTCTCGAATACCCATGAATTATCTTTTGTACATTTTCTTCATCTTATTATATATATATATATATATTAAAAAATACCCTATATATAACTAAAAAACTATGGATTTTAAAAAATTGAAATTAGCAAGAAAAAAAATATATTTTTAAAACTATAAAAAATAACACATGGAATAATATTTAAATATTAATTTTTAAACATTATGAATTTAATTGAATGGGGGGAAATTGTAATTTATCAAATCAAAAATATTAAAGTATTAATATACATATTGAAGAACTAAAAATATACCTCTTTTTTAAATTACAAAATTTAAAATATATTTAAATTTCTTAAAATATTCTCCCCCCTTTTGAAATTTATTATAAAGAAAAAAAATATTAATATTTTTTCTCTTAAAAAAAGATAGTATTAACAACCTATGACTATCATTTAAACGAAGTATACATGTAAATATATATTTTAAATAGTAACCAGATTAAAAAATTAGTAATTATCATAATCACAAATATTATGCTTCTAACAAACATAGTTCAAACTTTATTTAATCAAATTTGATAGAATCTAAAGGTTCAATGAAAATTATTTCTAATTCATTTTTATTGGGAAGAAATTCATGGAAAATATCACATGTATTTACAAGATCCCTCAAAAAAATGAAATCTAACATCTATTTGTTTTTTATAGAGTTTTATATATTATTTTTATGAATTGATATTTTACTAGAATTATCACAAATAAATATGAATTTTATCAAATATAATTTTGAAATATAATAATTTTTTTTTGTCTATATTCTTTGGGAACAACAGCTAGTAGCATAAAAAACTCATCCTCATCCATATAAACTGCAACTAATAGTTGTTTCTTAGAACTCCATTAAATGAAAATTTCACTTTAAAGTGACTCATAACTGCTGAGCTTCTCTGGTCAATCCTCCAACCTTCTATGTCATAATCAAAATAAGAAAATAAATCAAAAAAATATGATTTGAATAAAATAAACTAGCACATATAGTTTTCTTAATATATCTCACTACACTTTTCACTAATTTAAGTTGACTTTCCATAATTATTGACTAAAATATTGCACATAAACAAACTAGGAACATTTTTTCTGGTCTAAATACAGTTAGATACAATAAATTGCCTATCATTCATCTATATAGTTTAATATCAACCAACTTTCCATATTTATCCAAGTCTAATTTGGAATCAGTAATCACTGGTCTTTCCATAGTCTTATTAGAATCAATCCCAAACCTTTTAAAATGTTCTTTATCATACTTCTCCTGATGTAAAAAATACCCATTTTTCATGGATAAATTAGCAAACTAAGGGAAGATTTTGATTTTTCCATTAAACTCATATCAAATTCACTTTTAATTAGTTTTAAAATTTTCATTGTAATGTCCTGAAAATTCCATATAATTTTTTTATATGGAATTATTTTGAGACCGTGAAATTTGACGGTGTGCGATTCTGAGGTCTGGAGTTTCCGAAATGATCCTTCAAAGTTTTGTTAAACTTTAAATAGCGCGCATAAGAAAATTTCATGAAAAATTGGAATAACTCTTAAATGGTTAGTCGGATCAGAAATATGAGGGCACTGTTGTGTTTAGGATGGCGGGTTTACCCTAGGCGCGACTTATTTTTAGTCGGCACGGGCCTCCTGTGAGAAAACCCAAAAATGGCATAACTGTAAATAAAATAATAAAATAAATTATTTTAGTTTTCAAATACTTATAACTCACAAACGGTAACTTATATTGAAAATCATAGACAACCCCTAAACTCGTGTGGGTATGCTTTATTTAGGAAGATACAAACTTTGGTCATTGGGGACCACCAGTGAATGTTAGTTTTTGGGTGTAAATAAAATAATTAAGTGACAATTATTTTATTATAAAATCCAATACATTTAAACGGTAACATGGATTGAAAATATGAGAGTACCATTAGGTTTGTTGTGGCATTTTTCACATACGCAGATCCCAACCTCGACTGGCACGGGTTGAGGGTGACTGATAATAATTTTCCAAATTTTTTTTCGGGTACGTTCAGTAAAAGCGTGAGTGGAATTTTATAACTATTGAACTGGTGCTCAGAATTGAAATCTGATGTCACCGTTGAACTCGCAGCACCGATATTCGCTTAAGAAGACCTTCACCTTGACCGTAGTAGGGCGAGAGTGAAATATAAAATTTTGGTTGTTCATGAAATAATAAAATAAAAATAAAATTGTGAAACATTTTATTTTTATTTTGAAACGACCCATGTGGATATTTCACAAGTGGGGACTAGCTGAACTAAAACCTCCCATGAGAGTTTATGGAGGTGGGGAGCACCGAGCATAACTTGCCACGAGAGTTTATGGTGGAGGGGACCACCCAAGGCTTGAAACCTCTTCAACACCCTAGTAAGTGGGGAGAAACCTCTTGAACATCCCCACTTAAATGGTGCCATCCCTCTTTAATTTATTATCCCAAACTATGTAATAAATTAACCCAATTTAAAATTATTCCAATAGTTAAAATTGGAGAAACACAATAGTTGGATATTTTTCATTTTGGGGGAAAGTATTGGCAAAGGGGAGAGCTCTTGGAGGCTTTCACTTATTCCAATGAAGAACTCCGACGCACAACTTCGACTTCTTCTTTAGAACATCCTCCAACTAAGAACGTCGTCAAATAACATTATTCGAAAATCCAGGGAGAGGACGATGAACGAGCCTGACATTGAAGCGTGGTTTCAAAAGCAATGATCATATGCACTCTCTTTTCCTTCTTTGACTTCCTTCTCGCACCAACGTCAATGAACAATCTGAGGTAGGGGACTATTTCTAAATGATTATCACTTCCCATGTACTACCATTCTAATTATTTTGTGGGATTGGGAGTAGATATTGACGAGGGTTATAGGGATTGATGTTTTTAAACATCTTCCACACTCATTCCTGATTCATGATTACGTTGAGCGGATTGCTACCACTCTAATGCGGAGAGTGCGGGCCAAACAAACATGGTCCATCCTCTCCTCAATTCTTGTGATGATATGTGGTGTTCTTTGAGATGGAGGAAGATGACAATCATAGCAGGTTTTTGGCACTGATGAGGCGCAAGAATGGAGGTCGACACCTCCGCTAGCCGCGACGAAGGCGTCGGCGCAACGGCACCACTTGACGGCCACTGCCGCCCCGTGGCCTCCACGAACTGCGGAACCACCACCCATGACCTGCGTGTTATCCGTGGCAGGGCTGCTTCCTCATGGTCAGGTTGTCGCCCCGCGTCTGTGCCACCGTTCGAACCCTCGGGCCGTGCCGCCGCCACCGTCTAGGCCGCCGCAGCCCGAGCCCACCCACCCCCCCCCCCTTCCGGGCCGAACCGCACCGACTGAGCCACCCCGCGGCCTCTGCCATCCCGGCAGAGCTGCCTCAGGCCGGGCCAACCTTCCCCATGCCCTCGCGGAACCCCCGCTGCCGAGCCACCATCCACGGTCGAGCTGACCTGCGACTTTCATCGCCCCGCGACACCCACAACCTCTGCGGCCCCTTGCGGCCCTCATGGCATGCCAGACCCCGCAACCGATCCGGGCCGCCTAGTAGGCCAGGATGTACCATAGGCTGGGTCAAACCAACTGGGCGACCCTAGCCAACTAGGGTTGGGTCGGTCCAACCGGGTCAGGCCCGGACCTGAACCTGATAAGAACCTATACTTTACTTGGGACATAACTTTGGCATCGGACGTCCATTTGATGAACCGTTAGTGGCGTTGGAAACCTTGGAGTGAGACAGTCTATTTGAATATAACCAACTAGATTTTTGAATTAATATGGATTATGGATATGTTGGATCGATCGCGAATCCAACCGATCCCCTGAGACTAAAATGCTAATAACTTATAGATCGGGCATTTGATTGATGCACCGTTTATTGTGTTAAGACCCCTATGACGTGACTGTCCTTTGGGATACTTCATCATGAGACTTCGTGGAAGTTGGAGTATCGAACAGTGGCTTGTGGAGTGGATCCTTCTGGAGAGAAGCGAGCATAGTGTGGGAACCCTATAGCTGGCTGTGACGATGAACTGGAGATGTACTAGGATCCTATATGGATCTGAAGATGTACTGGAGATGCACTAGGATCTTGTGTGGGTATGAAGACATACCGGAGATGTACTAGGATCCTATATGGGTCTGACGACGTACTGAAGATACACCTTTCGATCCTGTGTGGGTCAGCACCTAGCGATCTTGTGTGGGTCAGCTCCTTGTGATCATGTGTGGGTCAGTACCTTGTGATCCTATGTGGGTCAGCCCCTAGGGATCCTGTGTGGGTCATCTCTTAGCGATCCTATGTGGGTCATCTCCTAGAGATCCTATGTGGATCAGCTCCTAGAGATCCTCTGTGGGTCATCTCCTTGCGATTCTGTGTGGGTCAGCACCTTTTGATCCTGTGTGGGTCAGCACCTAGTGATCCTGTGTGGGTCCGCTCCTTGCGATCCTTTGTGGGTCATCACCTTGAATTCCGGTGTGGGTAAGCACCTAGAAATTCTGTGTGGTTCATCTCCTAGCGATCCTATGTGGGTCAGATCTTAATGATCTTGTGAGGGTCAGCTCCTTGTGATTCGGTGTGGGTCAACACCTTGCGATCCTGTGTGGGTCAGCACCTAGCGATCCTCTTTCGGTATGCTTCTTAACAGAGTAAGATGATTCATTAGTTACATCTAATCATCTCTACTACTGTATATAAGTTATACCTGGTGTGACGTGAGTCAGTGCCTATGTGGTACTTTCCTTCATGGTAATACCTTGGTGGTATTCTTTAGTGTGGCGTACCTACGTGGTACTTGCCTTTGTGTTATTGCTTCCTTTGTGGAACAGTTGAGCCTGGGGATTTAGAGTTGAACTACATGTTTTCCTCATGATTGAGATGGGGTTACTTGATAACTTCGGTATATGTATGGGAATATACCTAAGTTGGGTTATTAGTTTTTTTCATCCTTTGTGGTTTATACTCTATGGATTTTAGTGAGACCTTGTGGGTCTTGGGGTCCCTGTAGAGTATTTTTATACTCACCCCTGCATGGTCCATGCCTGCACCTCGTTGTGTTTGGTGCAGATGATGGACAGTGCTGACTGAGGATGAGGGTACCAGTACTAGATGGTTCTCAGAGGTAGACCATACTACGTATCGGTATGCAGAGGAGACAGGAGGACGTTGAGTGCTAAGGAGGCGATCTGTACCTACCATAGCCCATTGAAAGCGAGCTTGGGGTAGTCATGTCATGGGCCCCAGGGGACGGGTCATCACAAATTCGTATCAGAGGAGTCAGTTCTATATTAGAACATAAGACTCTGATATTCTTTTTAATGGAAATAGTGTTAAGTGTAGTGACTGTGGTTATCAGTTTAGGGAATCCAGTGTTGGTGCGGTAGCCGACGTATCCATACCCCAGGATCCTGACATCTGATTTCTGACTCAGTGCACGAAAACACTGATTGCATGTGTGTTTTGAAATATTTTCTTGTGTTTTCTTTGAGTCAGCTCACCAAGTATAACTTAATTACCTTGGTGCACCTATTCCTTATCAGGATGCTGATGTGTAGACAACTATCTAAGATTCTTGAGAGAGTACACAATGATGGCCCACCAAGCGATGAAGCTCCAGTGCAGGGCCCTCTTACTATGTTGGAACCTTCATGTGTTTTACCTCCAGCACCACCACCCATTGGGTAGAAGATTCCACAAGCCGCACTGGAGGATGGTGCACGCCGATTGAGCATGTTGCACGAGTTCCAGCAGCAGAGGCCTCTGAGGTTTCAAGGCGAGACAGATTCCCACACAACTGACGGCTGGCTGGAGGCGGTTGCTAGAGTTTTCTGCCTAGTTGAGACACTAGTAGAGCAGATGGTTATCTTAGCAACTAGTCTTTTTTTTCAGTGAGTGGCCATGAGGATGGTCTGCATAGTGATGAGGCTTCGGTACATGGACCATTACCCGAGATAGTACCTTTGGGTAGTGTGTCATCTATATAACTGCCCATTAGTCAGAAGTTACAACTGTCGGTACCGGTAGAGAACACATATAGGCTTAGTGTCTTACGCGTTATTCAGCATCAGATACCCCTCATGTTCCTAGGCAATCCCGACTCACAGGCAGCTGAGGACTGGCTTGAGGAGGTGGTTGAGAGTTCTCTAGAGCTTCTATAGCTTCGACAGGATGACATGTCAGTAGCTGAGTATTCATCAAGGCGTACCGATCATTCTTGGTACTCAATGAATATGATACGATCAGTGCCTCAGAGCTCAGACCTCTGAGCAATGTGTCTTTAGGGACATCTGAGCTAGCACTTTTCTTATATGCATTCTTACTTATGTTAGGGTGATAGGGAGAACCTTTTTGGTTGAATATTCTTTGATTGAGTGGATGCATCCAGTGAATGTTAGTAGTGGGAAAGAAGGAAACTAGCACCAGACTCAGAGGCTTGGGTGTGTAAAATGTTTCGGGAAGAGGAAGTGTTAAGGATAGATGAATCTATAGGACTTTAGACAAGGAAGAAGATCTTGGGGAGAAACATGAGGTGGTGTACATTTCGACATGTTACAATCACCCCTCACTATGGTCCCCTCCAGGCTCAGAGAGCTGGAGGACAGGGGAAGAGAGTAGCTGCATGCAGTAAAGGAGAGCGACCCAAGGGCTCTAAGAATGATTTGAGGTATAGTCTGTGTCTACTAATAGCTGTTTTATCAATAGATATAGGTACCAATCATTTCTTCCCTCAAAGACTCATGTCTAAGACCTTGAGTTTTCGGTTGAACCATTGACTTGACCCTCACATCTGGAGATAACTTTGGAAGGCTACATGATAACCACACTTACACCGATGGTGTGATCTGACCCTTGAGGCGAGAGTTTTGGTTGGAACCTCTTGGCCTTACAAAGTTAGTTTGGGTATGACTAGAAGTCCACAATTCATACTCAGTTTGATTGTATTAGGAAAAAAGTTTTTGGTTTATCTACAACGTTGGAATGAGGTTTTCCTTATTCAGTGAAAAAGGAAACCCAGGCAGCACATGATAAAATCCTACATAGTAGGGTGCGGTTGATCACTCATGAGTCTGTCAGCCTCACCCTCAGGGAAGCAGATGTTTTGGGTTTTCAGTTCTCAATAGGTGTGGCTAGATTTCCTCCATCACTATGACTTTGAGATTGTCTATACTCCTGGGAAGGAGAACAAGGTAGCAGATGCACTCAATAGGAAGTCTGGCCTTCAATTGCTAAGTGGGAGAAAGAGTAGCTAGACTCTTTGTATATATCCTTTGTGGATCGAGATGGAGAAGCTTTTTTTATACTCTTACATTCACTCCCCCACTTCTCCAGAGAGTCAGGGAGGCGCAGTGTGGGGACGCTGACTGTGAGGCTCAACATGCTCAGATATCCTTATGGCAGGCATCTGATTGATTTTCTGAAGGTGGGGAGCATGTCGTCCTCTTCATGGAACATTCCATGGTACCAGTAGAACTACAGAAGGAGGTGTTTAGGGAGTTCTCTAAGTCCCCTCTAGCGGTACATCCAGGAGTAGCAAAGATGTACGAGGATCTCTGACAATAACACTAGTGGTCGGGAATGAAGAATCCAGTAGCAGAGTTTGTCTCTCAATGCCTCACTTTCCAGTAAGTGAAGGCGAAGCATCAGGTACCACCAGGCCTAGTTTATCCTTTAGAGGTCCCAGAGTGGAAGTGGAATGGATTTTCCATGGACCTCGTGATGAGTCTTCCACGCACGTCCAGGGGACATGATTCTATCGGGGTGATCGTCGATCGACTCACCAAGTCGGCCAACTTCCTATGAATTAGAGAGAAGGGTTCAGTATAGAGCATGAGACGCCTCTATGTGAAATAGATTGTGTGGATACATGGAGTTCCCTTGACAATTTTCTCCTATCGTGATGCACGTTTCACTTCCTAACTATGGAAGGGGTTGCAGGAGGCTCTCAGGACACAACTTCATTTGATCACGGCCTTCCATCCTCAGACGGATGGCCAGACTGAGCGGACAATTTAGACCCTCGAGGACATACTACATGCTTGTGTCCTCGACTTCAGCCGCATATGGGAGGAACACTTACCCTTTGTTGATTTGTCATACAACAACAGCTATCACTCCACCATTGGGATGGCACCTTTCGAGGCATTGTATGGCCAACCTTGCATATTGCCTTTGTGCTGGATTGACCCAGGGGAGTCAGCACTCATGGGACCAGATATGGTATGGGCTACCATGGAGAATGTGTAGATCATCCAGGAGTGGATGAAGACTGCACAGAGGAGAAAAATGTATTATGCCGACAGAATATGGATACCTCTGGTGTTCGAGGATGCCGACCACATCTCTCTATGGGTCTCACCTCGACGAGGTTTGCGGAGATTTGAACGGGATGACAAGTTATCTCTGAGGTTCATAGGACCCTTTTAGGTCCTCAGGTGAGTTGGTGAGGTGGCTTACCACTTAGATCTTCCCCCTCAGTTGCATTGGGTGCATGATGTTCTCCACGTATCCCAGCTGAGGAGATATGTGAATGACCCATCACACGTCATTGACCACAGCGAGTTGGACATCAATGATGGGGAGACGTTTATAAAGGTTCTAGGGGAGATAGAGGATAGAAAAGAGAGATTCTTTTGTGGGTGATCGATACCCTTGGTGCATGTACGTTGGAAGCACGGGAACCTCTAGGAGAGCACATGGGAGTGGGAGGCTCAGATTCGTGCTTTGTACCTCCATTTGTTTTAATAGTTTTTGTGATGTGGATTTCGAGGATGAAAATATTGAGGTGGGGAGAATGTAATGTCCTGTAAATTCCATATAATTATTTTATATAGAATTATTTCGAGATTGTGAAATCTAACGGTGTATGATTCTAAGGCCCGGAGTGCCCGGAATGATCCGTTGAAGTATTGTTAAACTTTAAATATAGCGTGTAAGCAGTTTTCCTGAAAAAATGGAATAAATCTTAAAATGTTACTCGGATCAGAAATCTGAAGGCACCGTTGAGTTCAGGATGGTGGATTTACCCTAGGTACGACTTAAGTTTAGTCGGCGCGGGCCTCCTCTGAGAAAACCCAAAAATGGCATAACCGTAAATAAAATAATTAAATAAATTATTTTATTTTTCAAATGCTTATAACTCAAAAATTGTAACTCAGACTGAAAATCCGAGACAACCCCTGAATTTGTGAGGGTATACTTTATTTTGGTAGATATTAACCTTGCCCGGTGGGGGCCACTAGTAAAAGTTAGTTTTTGGCCGTAAATAAAATAATTAAGTGACAATTATTTTATAGTAAAATCCATAACATTTAAACGGTCACTTGGATTGGAAATACGAGAGTACCGTTGGGTTCGTTGGGGTGATTTTCACCTAGACAAAGCCTAAAATTGATAGGCTCTGGTCAAGGGTGACTGATAATAATTTTCTGATCATTTTTCCGGGTAGGTTCAGTAAACACGTGAGTGCATTTTCTAACTTTTGAACCGGTGCTCAGAATTGAAATTTGAGGGCACCGTTGAACTCGTAGCACCGATATTCTCTTAAGGAGACCTTCACCTCCACTGTAGTGGGTCGAGAGGTAATGATAGAATTTGGATTTTTCGTGAAAGAATAAAATAAAAATAAAATTGTGAAACATTTTATTTTATTTTGAAACCACCCATTTAGATATTTCACAGGTGGGGAACACCTAAACTAAAACCTCTCATGAGAGTATATGGAGGTGGGGAACACGAAGCCTAACCTCCCATAGGAGGAAATGGTGGTGGGGATCACCCGAGACTTGAAACCTCGTGAACACCCTATTAAGTGGGGAGAAACCTCTTGAACTTCCCCACTTAAATGGTGCCACCCCCTTTAATTTATTATGCCAACCTATGTAATTAATTTAACCAATTGAAATTGTGCCATCAATTAAAATTGGGGAAACACAACAGTTGGATATTTTGCATTTTGGGGGAAAGTATTGGAAAAGGGGAGAGATCTTGGAGGCTTCCACTTCTTCCAATGAAGAACACCGACGCACGACTTCGACATATTCTTTGGAACATCCCCCAATAAAGAATGACATCGAAGAACATTCTTCTAAAATCAAGGTAGAGGATGATGAACGAGCCCGACATAGAAGTTTGGTTTCAGAAGTGACGATCATAGGCACTCTCTTTGCCTTCTTCGACTTCCTTCTTGCCCCAACGTCAACGAAAAATCTGAGGTAGGGGATTCTTTCTAAATGATTATCACTTCCCATGTACTCCCCTTCTAATTATTTTGCGGGATTGGGAATAGAGATTGTCGAGGTTTTTGGGTATTGATGTTTTTAAATATCTTCCATACTCATTCTAGATTCATGATTACGTTGAGTCGCTTACAACCGCTTTAATGCAGAGAGTGCAGGCCAAACGAACATGGTATGTCCTCTCCGCAATTCTTGTGATGATATGTTGTGTTCTTTACGATGGAGGAATACGACAATCGGACCTGGTTTTTGTAAACGATGAGGCACGTGAACCGTGGTAGGCACCTTCACCGGCTGCGACGAAGGTGTCGGCGCACCAGCGCTGCCCTGCCCCCCCCCCCTGTGGTCGGGCCGCCGCCCTGCGGTCGGGCCACCTCCCTCCATGGCAGGGCCCCCGTTCAAACACCCAGGCTGAGCCGCCGCTGCCGTCCGGGCCACTGCCACCCTATCCGCCATCACCGTCCAGGCCGAACAGCCTCAGCCGAGCTGCCCTGGGCTGGGCCGAGCCACCTCGTGCCCTTGCGACACCCTCGCGGCCGAGCAGACCCACGGCCTCCACCACCCTACAACACCCGCGAACTCCACGGCCCCACACAACCCTCAGGGACTACCAGACCGCCCAACTGGGTCGGGCCGCCCAACGGCCCAAGCCGCACCACAGGCCAGGTCTACCCGAACCGGGTCGACCCAGGCCAAGTCAGGTCGGGTCGGACCGGACCCGGACCTGATGTGAACCTATAATTTACTTGGGCTATAACTTTGGCACCATAAGTCTGTCTGTCGAACCGTCATCGGTGATGGAAACCTTGGAGTGAGATATTCCCTTTGAGTATACCCTACTTGTGTTTTGGATTAATATGGGGTATGGTCAGGTTGGATCGAACACGAATCTAACTAGGCCCCTGGGACTAAAATGCTAATAACTCAGAGACTGGGTGTCCAATTGACGCACCGTTTATTGCGTTGAGACCCCTATGACATGGCGGTCCTTTGGGATGCTTCATTGTGAGACTTCATGGAATTTTGAGTATCGACCAGTGGCTTGTGTAGCAGATCCTCCCAGAGACAAGCGAGCATAGTGCGGGAACCCAGTAGCTGGCTGTGACGACGAACTGGAGATGTACTAGGATTTTGTGTGGGTCTGACGACATACTAGAGATGTACTAGGATCCTATGTGGGTTTAATGACGTACTGGAGATGTTCTAGGATCCTATTTGGGTCTGAAGATGTTTTGGAGATACACCTTGCAATCTTGTGTGGTTCAGCACCTTGAAATCCTCTGTGTGTCAGGTCCTTGTGATCCTGTTTGGGTCAGCACCTTACGATCCTATGTGGGTCAACACCTAGCGATCTTGTCTAGGTCATCTCCTAGCAATACTGTGTGGGTCAGATCCTAACGATCCTATGTGGGTCATCTCGTTGCGATCCTATGTAGGTCATCACCTTGCTATCCTCTGTGGGTCAGCACCTAGCATCATGTGTGGGTCAGCTCCTTGCGATCCTGTGTGGGTTATCACCTTGCGATCCTGTGTGGGTCAGTACCTAGTGATCCTGTGTGGGTCAGCTCCTAGGGATCCTATGTGGGTCAGCTCCTAGCGATCCTGTGTGGGTCAGAACCTTGCGATCATGTGTGGGTCAGCACCTAGCGATCCAGTGTGGGTATGCTTCTTAACAGAGTAATATGATTCAGTAGTTAGATCTAATCATCTGTACAAATGTACTTAAGTTATACCTGGTGTGAGCTGAGTCAGTACCTGTGTGGTACTTTCCTTCGTGGTAATACCTGGGGGTATTCTTCAGTGTGGCATACCTCTGTGGTACTTGCCTACGTGTTATTTCTTTCTTTTTGGAACAGTTGAGCCTGGGGAATTGGAGTTGGATTCCGTGTTTTCCTCATGATTGATATGGGTTTACATGATAACTTAGGTATATGTATGGTCATATAAATAAGTAGGGTTATCATTTGTTTTCGTCCTTTGTGGTTTATCCTCTGTGGATTTTAGAGAGACCTTGTGGGTCTCAAGGTCCCTACTGAGTATCGTTATACTCACCCCTACACGGGCTATACCCGTAACTCATTGTGTTTGGTGCAGACAACGGACAACGCTGACTGAGGATGAGGGTACCAGGACTGGACGGTGCCCATAGGTGGACCATACGACATATCGGTACGTGGAGGAGATAGAAGGATGTGGAGTGATGAGGAGGCGATCTGTACCTACCCTTCAGGTAGGAACCTCGGAGGATGACCCAATAGTTGTCTTTCTCTTTATTTAGCTGTATTGTATTTTAGTTGTACTTGTACTTTCCAGTTGGACTTGTATTCTGGCCCTTTTTACTTACGGTACTCACTCTGTTTACTATTCATTTTACTCGATTTTGTATCTTGATGTGTGCGTGGTTGTGTGTGTTATAGGTTATAAAGGCAATGCCTTCCCAGTTTTAGGGAATAGTCTTTTGGTGCTAGTCGCCAGCCCCTAGCCTATGCAAGGCGGGCTTGGGGTAGTCACGACACGGGCCCCGGGGGACGGGTCATGACATTAATACATAGTGAATATTTTATTGATCCAAACATAATATAATCTTTAATAATATGTATAATCAGTATATCATTTGAAACTATCTTTATAAAAAATATTGGATCATCTTTTCCTTTAACAAAATAATTTTGTATTTAAAATTGGGTTATTATTTCATACCAAGATCGAGGCACTTATTAAAGACCTTATAAATCTATATTATGTTTATAAAAATCATTTGAAAATTTTTCATTTCCAAATATAGGGGATTGTTTAACATTAACATCTTCTAAAATTATTCCATTTTAAGAGGCACTTTTTACATACTTTTAAATTATTTATATTTTGAAATCAAGTAAAGGATAATATAACTCTAATTGATTCTATCCAAGAAACATGGGAAATAGAATCATTAAAATCAATTATCTATTATTTGGAATAGCCTTCTTCCACTAGTCTTTATTCATTTTAACTATGTTTCCAGCTTCATCTAGATTATTATGAAAAACCAACATAGTCCCTATTATTGGTATAAATTTTAAAAATTCAACAAAATTATAAATTTTATTTCATTCAAATTTATTTAATTAATCATGTAGATAATTTTTCCAATTTTAATCAATTAAGCCATTATCAATGTTTATGGTAATAAAGTTAGTAACAAAAATAGAATTTAAATAGTAAAGTAAAATGGATTTTCTGGTTTTTATGCTAGAATTTACATTACCAATTAGTTTTTCAATATGATGATCTTTAAGAGTTTTCCATTATTTAGGGTCAGTACGAGAATAGATATTTTCCCCCTCAACTGATGAATTCTCATTTTCATAGTCCTTTTCTTCACCAAAATTATATTCCATAAATTCATCATCATATTTATTAAATCATATTTATTCTTGTTATTGATATTTTCATTAAATTGAACTTGAAAAGACTCTAAAAACAAAAGTTGTCTTATAGAAAATTCTATATTATTTTTTTGAATTGGAATATCTTAAAAATATCCCTTCATCACTTTTAGAATGGAATTTATCTAAATTATATTTTTTATTTAAGATAAATACTTTGAAACAAAATACCCTAAAATATCCAACATTATGTTTAAAGTATTTAAATATTTCATAAGTGGTATTATTTAAAAAATGAATAATAGACAATCTATTTAAAACATGAAAAGATGCATTTATAACTTCTTCCCAAAAATATATAGGCATGTTAAATTCCATAATAATTGATCTAGTAATTTCATGTATAGATCTATTCTTCCTTTCAATAACACCATTATATTGTTGTTTCATATAGGTTGAAAAATGTTATTTATATAAATTTTCATCAAAAAATAATCAAATTATGAATCAAAAAATTCACAACCTGTATCACTTATGGCAGATATGACTGATATTTTATTCATGTTTTGAATAAGCTATAGAAAGTAGAAAATTTTCTTAAAGTTTTAATTTTATGGGATAATAAATAAATCCAGATAAATATATTGTAATCATCAAAAATTAAAAATACATAATTATTACCACCAAAACTAACAAGTTGTATCGGTCACATAAATTTGTAACTATTCTAAGATTCTAGTAGTACTAAAATTGTTTATGTATTTAAAAAAAAATTTGTACAACATACCCTTTAAAAAATAATCATACATATAGTACTTACTTGTATATAATTTTGAAAATTTTAGAACATATTCATGATTTGAAAATTGGTGAAACATTCTCATGGTTTGCATGTCCAAGAATCCTATTCCATAGAATTTAATCTTCTTCTATGGTAGTTAAGTATTTATCCTTTTGTTTTATTAGACCAGATAAATCAATAGTGTAAAAATTATCTTTTCTATTTTCAGTAAATAAAACAAAATTATTTATCATAACTTTACATTTATCATTTTGAAAAATAAAATTTCATCCATCATAAAAAATTTGTGATATACTTATTAGATTATGTTTTAAACCATCTACAAATAATACTTTTTAAATAATACAATTTTAGAAAAACTACTTTACAAATACCAACAATTTGACCTTAAGAGTTATCTAAAAATGTGATAAGGGCACCATTACAAGAATTGAAGTATAGAAATTTTGAAATATCAAATATCATGTTCCTAGAGTATCCACTATCTAAATACCAAGAGTCTTTGAGAATTTTAAGGCATACTACCTGAAATTAGACAATCAAACAGGATGTTTTGGTACCCATTCAATCTTAGGTCCAAAAAGATTAATAGAATAAAATTTTGAAACACAAATAAATTTAAATAATTCATTAGTGGTATATTAATAAAATAAATATCTATAAATTAAAGTTACAGTATTACAAAATTATTATGTAAATCACAGTGAAACTTCATTGGCATAATTCACTTTTATTCTATATTTAAAATAGGTTACACTAGAAGTACTTACTTTTGAAATTTTAACAGAGGAAGACTTATTTATCCTTATTGATAAAATTTTATAACTAAAACCATTCTTATTTCGGTTTAGTTTCATAAGTGAAATAATTTTTTCAAATTTTTATTTACCATTAACTACTATAGATAAATTCTCTTTGGGATTTACAACTTCCTTTTTTAAATAGATATTATCTTTCTGAATAGTCCCTAAACTTGTATAAACATTCACATTAGATCTGAATGTTTTATTTAATAATTTCTAATTTTCTTACCTAATGTTTTTACATTAGCTTTCAAGATTAGTTAAATCATCCAAAACTAAATTAAATCATATTTCTTGATCATTATCATTCACATATAAAAATTTTATAACTCTATAATTTTCATATTTTAGTTTTAACATCTTATAATCATAATTATTTTTAAATTATTGATTATGGGAAACACAGGTATTAAAATTATGAAATTAACATTTAATTTTATCATTTTCATTAACCAAATTCTTATTTTAAAATTTTATATCAATATATTTTTCAGTTACCCTAACTCCACCATTCCTTAATTATTGATTTTCTTTAATTGGTTGTTTAACATTAGAATTAACATTATCAAAAATTATAACATGGATTGGAATTCATTTCATTATAATTTTCAGATATAGAATTATCATATAAATTAGTATTAGTAATTAATTAAGTGAAAAGGGAATCATTTACCTCACACTATACACCCATCATAGCAAGGTTCCCTATCTCTTGTTCACTTCCAAAATCACTTCTTATTTCAGAACTGTCTGAGAAGTCCCATCATCTAGATAAATTTTTCACTTATTTTCTTATTTTATATTTGTATTTAATTTTATTTTTGAGTTTGGTTAGTCTATTCTAACACGAACTTTCTTTGTACTCTAAAAACATTTTAATTATATTTTTTTATTATTAGTTTTACATTTCTTGTCATCATTTTTGAAATTACTTCTCAACTATCACTTACCACCTTTTTTCATTAACTTGAAAAAATTCTTTCTAAAGTGATACATATATTTTTCACTTTCTTAGAACATATATTCATAATTATTTTTTATTTTAATAACATTAGACTTAAAATCTGTTTATTTTCTCTCTATAGACACCCCAACAACAATGTTTTTTAACTCTAACTCAGAATACAAAAAAGATCATATTATTTCATCAAAGGTATAATATTTAAAAATCTCATTAGTGTTTCGATTATCTGTATGACATATTTTTAAAATATCTTTTAGTACTTTTTCAGCTTGAGATTTCATGTGCAGTAATTCTCCTGGAGCACTCATACCATTTTTATGCTTATAAACTGGTGGAAAATCTAGTTTACTAACACTTCAAATACTATATTGAAGTCATGGTATTCTACTCATAACATTCCTAGATTAGTTCTCTTGATCTTTTCAATTCCATAGTTATTCAATTGATGTATTTTTCAAATATAATGGGCTTTCTAACATGATGAAACATGAATATAGACTCTTCTACTTATATCATATTATAAATTATTTTTAACTTTATAATTGAAGAAATATTTTACCATTTCATCACATATAAGATTCTCTAGATTAAATTTGGTTAGCTCATAGGGATTCACCATGATATTCCAACGATCCAAACATAATTTTTTCAAGTAGGATTCCATTTTGTCTTTCCAATAGCCATAGTCACTTCCATTAAAGAATGGGGGTTTTGTGGAATCCATCCATCATTAACATTGAAATCCTACATCTTACATAACTAAACTATTATTCCTTATATAGTTAGGTACAAGATGATCATAATATAATCATGTTAAAAATAACAAATAGAACAATATCCAAAAGGGTTCTAATAATCAATGATTCTAACTATCAAAACAACATGGCTATTAACCATCCTCTGATAAGAATAGCTTGGTATCAATGTGATGGAAAAAACGTGGGCGTTGAATAGTCAATTTTCAAATTTAAATAAAAAATCAATCAATGTTTTATGAATATTAGAAACTTCAATGAGTTTTCTGTTTAATATGTGAAATGCAACAGAAATAAAAGATATGAGCCCATAAATTATAAATTGTTTCAGATCACCAAGATCACAGTCCACTCATCAACCTTCTCTAATCTATTAGAAGTTTTTTACCCATTATGAAACTCACTTTTATATGTTTTACAACCTATTATAAACTCCTAATTTTATAAAAATCTCAGATTCATAACCCAGACATTTTACATGAATCTTTTACCTAGTCTGTGGCCTAAGTTTTGATATAGAGTCGTAATCTAGACATCCATTTGGGTGGTGGAATAACAAAAAAACATAACCTTCATTTTATTGGGAAAATAATAAATCACACATGAACAAATTAGATACAAATAAAGAAAAGAACAATATGATGAAATAAAATTACAAAGAAAACCCCAACAGAATTATTTGATAATGGGGATGATGAGGTTTGATGATCTCGATCCTTACTACAGTAGAGGAAGGTATAGAAGAAGTAGTTTCTTAATCTTGGAAAGTAAAATAAAGTCACATATCTTCTTGATCAAATGAGCAGTAATAAAGTGTGTCAAAAACATGTTTTGAATAGTTAATTTTTAAAAAATAATATATATGTTATTGTTTTATATCCCTTAAACACGTTTCTAATGGATTAATCGAGAGTCATTAAATAAAATTTTTTATTAGAGCATCAAATGATTCAGTCACTACATGCAACTTTTTAGTTAATTATAAAAATGTAATATTATTATTACTTGTAATTTGAAATGTGGCTCTCATTAACAAAGAGTTACTGGTTGTTCTATTTCTGCAAGAAACTATTTTAAAAAAATTATAATATAATCGTTCAAATAAAATAAAAAAAAAATCAGTTAATTTTGATAAATAAAATTACTCACATGAACTTATACAGTAAGTCAATATTTTAAAAATATTAAAAAAACCAATCATAAAATAAATGAAAATTAAAATTTTCATATTAATTTATATGGTAATTTTAGAAAAAAAAATCAAGAAATTAATTATAATAATTTTTTTGAAAAGGAATGAAACCATTAAAAAATTAAGCAATATAATAGTTAGTCATTTTATAAAGATGAAACTAAAACAGTGTGTCATAAAAAATAAAAGTTTTGCATAAAATAAGGAAAGTGTTTATCTGACCATGTGAGGAACAAGCCTCAAAATCAGTGTGCTTAACATGCGATCACATGTAGTCAGTATGCTTATCATGCATGTATGGTCATTATTCTGATCATGAAAGCATTGTCACTTAAAAAATAAACATGTGTTCAGTACAAATACCTCATAGTCACATGTGTGTTGACTAAAAATACCATCAAGGTAGGTTGTATGAATTTCTAGGTAACCTCACTTGGATTTATTATAACTACACTTACTTCCTTATGGTGAGTACTCCAGAAGTTCTCATGTTAAGTTGAATGCACTCATAGTAGGAATAAAATTGCCAGATGGTTACTTTAAGCGACACTCAATGTCACCTTCATGGTTGGTTGACACATGAATTTACGTTCACTTATGGTATTCATGGTATATAGATAAAAAAATGTTTCATGGTAGGTAAGAAGAAAACTTATATGCATTCAAAGTTAGTGTAACAGGTAGGATCAATATATTAGCATGGATATATGACATTTTCTCAAAAAACCTTACATTGAAATTGACTATGTGGTGCCCTTATAAAAATGAATATGAAGCACTCATCTAGAAATTGCTACATAGAATCAAACTCAAAATGAATAAATTGTTTTCTTTTTCTTTCTTTTTTTTGGATTAAACCAGGAAACATTAATGATTAAAATCAGCAGAAGTACAAGTGCAAATCCATGAATGGAAATTTTCCATCCAGAGCTGGTTGGATTTGAAAGGGACGGAGGTCACAAGCTGATGGGCCGCATTGTTCCCTTCCCTTTTGGTAAAGGAGAAGGTGCATAAAGAGAAGCGTTGGAAAAGAGAGATAATTCTCCTGATAATGATGCCAAATGACTGGAGCCCACCTTCATTGTGGTTGATAGCATCGATTACGGTAAGGCAGTCAGACTCAACAATGATATCCCTTCATCCACATTCCAAGGCGAGCAACATACCGGCAAGGATGGACATACCCTCAGCAACTGCAGGTTCCCAGATAGCCTGATGTTGTTCATACTTTGCAGTAAGGATTTTCCCCAGATGATTACGGGCCAGGAGGCCGAGAGCAACAAGCCCAACCTTTGGGAGTGACGCGTCCACGTTAATCTTAAGAGTCCCTTCCGTTGGGGGATTCTAATTAGTGGGGAAGGGATGGGTAACACCTGGCTTAAAGTGTCCATTGTGGTATTTCTAGCCCTTAATCCAGGAGGTGGCCCGTTCAATCCAGAATTCGGGGGGTTTGTGAGCTTGATGAAAAACAGGATCGTTACGCTGGACCCAAATAATCCATGCCATAGTGCAAAGTGAACCTGAGGAAGCCAAGAAAGGAGAGGAGCACCAGCGCGTCAGAAGATCGGGAAGGTCAGGGGCCGATGTCATGGAAGCGACTGAAGCCGAGCCCCATTTAGTCCAGATTTGTTGTGCTCCCGGGCAGTGAATGATGGCGTGCAAAGTAGTTTTTGAGATGTTCAGGTAGAAGGGGAAAAAATAAGTACTAGACATATGGCGGTAAGCGAGGAGGATCAGAGTTGGGAGAGTACCCGTGTAGATCTGCCACCAAAATTAGTGAACTTTAGGGGGAACCTTGAGCTTCCAAATCAAATTCCACGGTCCCTCATCCCGACTGACTGAGTGGCTGCCAAGGGCCAGTCTGTAACCGGACCTCACCGTGCACTCGCCAGAGATGTCATTGATCCAGAAAAGCTAGTCAGGGCCTGCATCAGGGACCCAGGGAATGCTAAGGATGATTCTTTGATCCCTTTTATTAAACCAATAAAATATTTTTTCAATACACCACCCCTGTCCCAGGTCAGAGAGGTGGTAGATGATAGTGGCGTTTTCAAGTCCTGGATGGACTGGGGATGTAGCTCGCATATCATACTTATCGATAAGCCCAGGATCAGTCCAAATATTGACCGTTGAGCCAGACCCAATCCTCCAGCCTAGACCTATTTCCAGAAGATTTTTTTCCCCCAGATGCTTTTCCAAAGGAAGTTGGGACGGGGACCAAGATAGGAAGTAATGAATTCCATGTGGGGAACATACTTAGCCCGGAGAACCCATGCACAAAGAGATGATGGATTGTTAAGAAGGAGTCATCCTTCCTTTTCCAACAGTTCATCGATGAAAAGACGTAGATTCCGGAAACCCACCCCTCCCTCTGATTTGGATTTGCAGAGTTTCTCTCAAGCCAACCAGTGGGGTCGATTCCTTCTATCATGCCTCCCCCACCAGAAATTGGCAATGCGTGTGTGGATCTGGTCGACGATGAAATTCAGGAGCTTAAACAAGGACATAAAGTAGCTAGGGATGGACTGGATGACGGCTTTGATGAGGGTCTCTTTGCCCGCTTTAGAGATTCCTTTGGGGGACCGGCCTATAATTTTTTTCTCGATCCTGACCACAAGAGATGCGAAGATTTCTTTTTTGGATCGGCCAATCACCGTGGGAAGCCCAAGGTACTTCTGATGTTTCACAACCATATGGATACCCGCAGATGCGCATAGCTCATCCCTCTTATACAGAGGCACCCCAGCACTAAATGAGATTTCAAATTTTCCATGATTGATCAATTGGATAGACGCCCTCTCATATTTTTGGATCGCTTGGTTGATCACCCGACATTCATTAATTGTTGCTCTGGAAAAAAGGAGGCAGTCGTCGGCGAAAAAAAGATGCGACATTGGTGGGCCAACACGGCAGACCTTTGCCCCATGAATAGAATTAAAGGCTGCAGCCCTGGAAATAAGATTAGAAAACACATCACCCACCAGTATGAAGAGAAAAGGGGAGAGAGGGTCTCCCTGGCGGAGGCCTCTGGATGGGGCGAATCCTCTGGTGAGCTCCCCGTTGACCTTAATTTTGAAGGAGACAGTCGAGATGCATTCTATGACCATATCTATCCATTTAGCGCAAAAACCCTATTTTCAGCATGACAACACGAATGAAGTGTCATTCCACTCTATCATAGGCCTCAGTCATATCCAGTTTCCAGGCCATGGTTCCTCTTTTCACAGTAGAGCGTGATTTCATGGAATGGAACACTTCATGGGCCACAATCTCATTATCAGTGATCAGTCTCTTGTCCACAAAAGCACTATGATTCTCAGAGATAATATCAGGAAGCCAAGGTCGCAGCTGATTGACAAGGATCTTGGAGAAGATCTTGTAAGAGACATTGCAAAGGCTGATGGGTCTAAAATCAGGGATCGCTAGAGGCTTCCTAATTTTTGGGATAAGGACAAGGACAGTTTCATTGATGGCAGCCATGCTAGTAGTCCCAGCCCATATATTTTTCATCATGTTGCAGATTTCAGGACCAATAATGTTCCAATATTGTTTAAAGAAAAGGTCGTGGAACTCATCCGGTCCCAAGGCCTTAGTGGGATGAAGATGTTTAATAGCCAGGCGAATCTCCTCATCTGTCACATATTTGGTGAGATGTCTATTGATCTCATCGGTAATTGATAGAGATAATATTTTCATAATTTCTAATATGTGTTTCAATGATTTAACCCCTTCCAATTAATCAATTTGAGCTGATTTGTATCATTTTAGTATTTTTGGTGAATTATGGGCTTAATTGTGGAAATTGGTTAATTCTGGAAATTTAGCATTTTTGTGGAGCTTCTGTATTTCGGGCATATATTTTATATTTTTGATCCAAATTGTATGGTTCCTTTTTTTTTAGGATTTCTATTCTCGTGGGATTCATTTTATCCTTCTTTACCCAAAGCTCAATCCATCATTTGGAAGCTCAAATTCAGCTCACAAACCAGGCCTCGAAAACTGTGTGCAGATTTGTAATGTTTTAATGCTGAGCTTGTATCTCGAAGCTGACAGATCCAATGGAGCTGATATTCTACAAGATTCTGGAAGAGGAATTAATGAACATCTTTCATTAAGGAGGCCACGTCTGAATCGGCTTTTTTCAAGGACTTAAATTCATGGGAAGTTGGAGATGTGGAAAACAAAGAGTCACCTGGAAAGAATTAAATATCCGGAGTAATGTGACCATATATCTTTCATACGTGTACCAATCAGGCTCAAATTTTGTGGGTCGACACAAGAGATATAGGGGAACAACTTTAAAGAAGTAACAATTCTCAAAATCGGTCATTTAATATGCCAACCGGACTCAAACTTTCGGGGGAGTAATTTTGGAGGGAAATTTTCTACTCCCCAAGCCTATAAATAAGAGTATTCACTTCCATTCAAAGGGGTTGAAGAAGGTGCAAGAAGGGCTATGCTGGAGGATTGAGTTCTTGATATTATTTGTATTTTCTATTTTATTTTTTCTTAGTTTGATTATGCTCTCTTCTTCCCCTTTCAACTCTACTACCCTTCACATGGAGGGGTAAAACCTTTGAGTGATTGGGGGAGGGGGAGTTTCTCTTTTGTAATGTCGGAGTTTAGTGCTTAAATGTAAAACCCTATCTTTCTTTTGAATGAAATCTATTATCAGTGTTTCCCAATTCTCTTAATGCGATCGTGTTTTGAGTTTGGTGTATTCATTTTTAATAGCTTTGGTTAAAGACTTTTTATCTCCCTCTACCTAGTGCAATTTGTCTCGATCGAGCAGATTGTGTTAAGTGGTGCGTGTCTAACGATCGTTGGCACGTGTGTGGAACTAGTAAACATTTTCTAGAGTTCTAGGGAGAAACAATTTCCGATCGAGACTTGCCTTAGTTGTTTAGGAATTTTTTATGAACTTCCATGCACATAGGAGTGAGTTCTATTTTCTTCTTTAATCAAGGGTGATAGATGACTCGATCGAGGAGTCTTTCATTTGTCATTCAAAAGGAAGAGAGGTGAGATGATCTTTGTGACTATGATGACATTACAAAAGGTGATCCTACCCTGACCCCATCACTCTCTTCATCCATTATTGTTCAACCTTTCTTTTCAATTTCTTGTTTATTTTTCAACTCAAACAACTTTCAAAAAGAACCTCTTCTTATTTCTTTAATTTAAGTGACAAACGTAATTGTTGTGCACTCCTCTCTGGAGACAACTTAGGTTACCCACTTTGCTACATTTTAACTTAGGTTTTTTTTTTTGTCACACCCCACGACAGGCACGTGTCAAAACTTGGCGCCGTTGCCGGGGAGGTAGTGCCAACAGTTTTTTATTCTTCTTCTTTGTTTTCTCTTTTCTTAATTTCATTCCAAGTTGCATGACTAGAACCTCAAACATTGAACCTTGCCCCATTGATCCTGAAATTGAAAGAACTTTGTTGAATAGTCTCAGAAACCTCAATTTACAATCTGAATTTGAGGAAATTTCTCTCATAGACTCGAGTGAAACTTCAAGTGTTCACTCTGAGCCTGTCATAATGGCTGGAAATCAAAACCCAACTCTCAGAGACCTTTGTGCCCCACAATTCCTTAATCAGAATAATCAACTTGTCATGCCAGTGTTACAAAATTATTTTGAGATAAAACCTAATATGATACCATTTCTTCCAAAGTTTCATGGTTTGGCAGGTGAAGATCCCAACAAGCATATTAAAGAATTCACACATGTCTGCTCAACCTTCAGACCACGTGGAGTAGCTGAGGAACAAGTAAAGTGGAAGGCATTCCCATTTTCATTGGAAGGATCTGCGAAAGAATAGTTGTATGGTCTACAACCTGGAGATGTGGATTATTGGAATGACCTGGTGAGATGCTTCATGCAAATATTCGTCCCCGCCTCTAGAAGCACAGCCATCCGAAAGGAGATCTATGCCATCAAACAATCATCTGGAGAAACCCTTTATGAGTACTGGGAAAGATTTAAAAAGCTATGTGCCAGTTGCCCACATAAAGCCATCGAGGATCATCACTTTCTTGTCTTATTCTATCAAGGCTTACTGGACAATGATAGGAACCTTCTTGATGCATCATCTGGAGGTGCTTTGATTGACAAGTCGCCAGAAGAAGCAAAAGGTTTGATTGAGAAGATTTCTCAGAACTCACAACAGTTTGGTACAAGAGGTACTGGAACAAGAGGTATTCATGAGGTACGAACTTCTCATCCATCACCCTTACTAGAAACTAAGATTGAAGAGCTAACTAGTTTGGTGAGACAGATAGCCTTGAAACAAGTGGGCGACCAACAAGCACCAGCTAAGGTATGTGGTTTGTGCGCATCACCTGATCATTTCACTGACCAATGTGCTGAAATACAGGGAATGGAAACTTGTGCGGCAACCTTTCAACCAAGGCAGTACCAACAAAATCAAGGATGGAGAGAGCCAAACCATGTTCAATATGGGTTTGGAAATCAGCAAAATCAAGTTAGACCCCCATTCCAGCAACAATTCCAAAACCCCCCACCATTTCAACAAAAGCAATCTTATAGCCAGCCTTCTCATCACCAACCACCCACTTTCTTAAAATCCTATGAGCAGCCATCAACCAGTGCACAACCCATAATTTTGAACCAACATCATATATCTGATATTGAGGGACTGAAAGACTCTGTAAAAGATTTGACCACCAAGTTTGAAGGTCTTATGGAATTCCTAACCAAAAATCCTAGAAAACTTCCTTCCCAAACAATCCCAAACCCAAAGGAGAATGTCAGCATGATAACAACAAGAAGTGGAAAAGAGATCTCACCACCAGAATCCCAAGAAACTGAAACAAGACCACTTGAGTTAAGGGATAATGAAGTTGAAAATTCTGAAAATTCTGTGAAAATTCATTGTGAAGAAGAGAAGAAAGAGGAGGAAGAGAAGAGACCAGAAACACCATTTCAAAGGCAACAAAGGGAGAAGAAAGACTTACCCCCTCCATTTCCATCAAGGATTATTGAATCAAAGAAATTGCAGGATGAAGCACTTCAAAAAGAAATTCTGGACACCTTCCAGAAAGTAGAAATCAATATCCCCTTACTTGAAGCAGTCAAACAAATTCCAAATTATGCTAAATTTTTGAAGGATCTGTGTACTAAGAAGAGGATACTTCAAGGGAATGAAAGGATCAACTTGGGAAGAAGTGTCTCAGCCCTTATCACACTACAATTGCCAACCAAATGTCAAGATCCATGGACATTTTCTATTCCATGCACCATTGGTTCTTTAGATTTCTTGAATGCTTTGTGTGATTTAGGTGCTTAGATTAATGTATTGCCTCACTTGGTATACACTTCTTTGCAGATGGGAGACTTGAAGCCCACAAGAGTGGTGGTCCAGCTTGCAAACAGATCCACAGTTTTCCCTGCAGGAGTTTTGGAGGATGTCCTTGTGAAAGTAAAAGATCTCTTATTCCCAGCTGACTTCTACATTCTCAACATGGAAGAAGATAGGATCCCGTCACATTCACCCATCATTTTGGGGAGACCTTTCTTGAAGATGGCGAAGACCATCATCAATGTCCATGAGGGGACACTCACCATGGAGTTTGGAGAGAGCATGATCCACTTCAATATTTTTGAATCCATGAGGCACCCATCGGATGATAACTCCCTATTTTCACTTTCTCATGAAGTTGTTGCAGAACCCATTGAAGAATCAGGTATGCTTTATGAATTCTTAGACTTAGGAGAGACTTCTTCCATCGGAAATATCATTGAACATGTGGATGCCCAACATGCTGAAGATTCTGACTTCATGTGGGAGGAAGAGGTAAAATCTGATTTCTTTGATGATTTATTAATTGATGAGGAAGATGATATGGTTTCTTGTGTGCAGGAGATCCAATGTTTGGAAGAGAGAGATGTCAATTTAATTTCATCCCTTGAGCATCCCCCTGATTTGGAACTCAAACCACTCCCCACTGATTTGAAATATGTGTACCTTAGGGAGGGTGAGAAACTACCAGTGATAATTTCTAATAATCTCTCTAAAATACAAGAGAAATCATTGATAGATCTTTTGAGAGAGAATATCCAAGCAATAGGGTGGAGTTTAGGTGATATTCCAGGAATCATCCCAAATATATGCTCACATAGAATTTTTCTTAAGGGAGATTCCAAACCTGTCAGGCAACCCCAAAGGAGGCTGAATCCCACTTTAATGGAGGTTGTGAAGAAGGAGGTTGAGAAGCTATTGGAAGCTGGGATCATCTATCCTATCTCAGATTCACAATGGGTTAGCCCAATTCATGTCGTACCAAAAAAAACTGGCCTAACCACTGTGAGGAATGAAAAGAATGAATTAATCCCTGTGAGAATTCAAAATAGCTGGATAGTGTGCATTGATTTTAGGAAGTTGAATCAGGTCACTCGGAAAGATCATTTCCCCATTCCCTTCATTGATCAGATGTTAGAGAGATTGGCTGGGAAAACTCATTATTGCTTTTTGGATGGATTTTCAGGTTATTTCCAGGTACCCATTGCTCCTGAGGATCAAGAGAAGACAACCTTTACATGTCCCTTTGGCACTTTTTCATATAAAAGGATGCCATTTGGATTATGTAATGCTCCAGGTACGTTTCATAGGTGCATGGTAAGTATATTTTCTGATCACATTGAAGATTGCTTGGAGGTTTTCCTGGAGGATTTCACGGTGTTTGGAAACTCTTTTGATCATTGTTTGAAAAATCTGGAAAAAGTTTTAAAAACCTGCATTGAAAAGAATCTTGTTTTAAATTTTGAAAAGTGTCATTTCATGGTTGAGAGAGGTATTGTTCTTGGTCATGTCATTTCCAAAAAGGGCATTGAAGTTGATAAGTCAAAAATTGAAGTGATAAATTCTTTGCCTTACCCAACTTGTGTGAAGCATGTTAGATCTTTTTTAGGACATGCAGGATTCTACAGGAGGTTTATCAAGGATTTCAGTAAGATTTCTCTCCCTCTCTCTAGATTTATTTTGAAAGATGCTGATTTTTATTTCAATAGTGCATGTGGGGAATCCTTTGATGATCTGAAGAGGAGATTTATTGAACCACCGGTGATGTAGCCACCAAATTGGGAAGAACCATTTGAGCTACTTTGTGATTCTTCCAACCAAGCAGTTGGAGTAGTCCTTTCTCAGCGAATTGAGAGCGGGCCACAAGTCATTGCATATGCTTCAAGAACCTTGGATGCAGCTCAATTCAATTACACAACCACAGAAAAGGAGGTTTTAACAGTTATTTTTGCTTTGGGAAGATTTATATCATATCTTCTTGGAACTAAAGTCACTGTATTTTCTGATCATGTAGCTCTCAGGTACTTGATGAAGAAAGATGAAGCTAAACCGAGGATGGTGAGATGGATGTTACTGCTACAGGAGTTCAACATAGAAATCAAGGACAAAAAGGGATCTGAGAACCAAGTGGCTGATCATTTAAGCAGGTTTCCTAACACTACTGAAGTTGAAATTCCAGAGAAAGAACCATTGAATGATCACCTTCCAGGAGATCAGCTATACTTGGTTAAAGGAGAAGTGCCTTGGTATGCTGACATGGTCAATTATCTGGTAACATCTCAGGTTCCATCTCATTTCAATTCTCATCAAATTCACAAACTGAAAGCTGAATCTAGATATTACATTTGGGATGATCCATTTCTTTGGAAGATTTTCAATGACCAAGTGATAAGAAGATGTTTTCCAGAGAGTGAAATTGGTTCTGTCTTTGAGTTTTGTCACACATTAGCTTGCGGAGGCCACTTTGGACCTCAAAGAATAGCAAGGAAGGTTTTAGAATCTGGACTTTATTGGCCAACCATTTTTAAAGATTCTCATGAATTTTGAAAAAGGTGTCCAAAATGTCAGTTTTCTGGAAACATCTCAAAGAGACAAGAAATGCCCCAACAACCACTTAATTTTTGTGAGATTTTCGAAGTTTGGGGGATAGATTTTATGGGCCCTTTCCCAATGTCATTTGGAAATTCTTATATCTTGCTTGCGGTTGATTATGTTTCCAAATGGGTGGAAGAAAAAGCCACCAGGACTGATGATGCTAAAGTTGTTTGTGATTTTGTCAGGACTAACATATTTTGTAGGTTTGGAGTGCCTAGAGCCATAATCAGTGATCAAGGGACTCACTTTTGCAATAGGAGAATGGAGGATTTGCTAAAGAAGTACGGGGTGCATCATAAAACATCAACTCCCTATCACCCACAAACAAATGGTCAAGCTGAAGTGTCCAACAGGGAAATCAAAGGAATTTTGGAAAAGACTGTTAAACCAAACAGGAAGGATTGGATCCAGAATCTAGAAGACACATTGTGGGCTTATAGAACAGCCTACAAAACCCCGATTGGAATGAGTCCATATAGGCTGATTTATGGAAAAAGTTGTCACCTACCTGTGGAACTGGAGCATAAGGCATATTGGTCTGTGAGGAAGATGAATTTGGATCTTGAAAGTGCTGGGGAAGAGAGAAGGTTGCAGTTACAGGAGCTGGAGGAAATTAGAAGAGAAGCATTTGAAAATTCCAAGATTTACAAAGAGAGAACAAGAGTGGCTCATGACAAGCTGATCCAACCGAAAGAATTCCATCCTGGAGATAAAGTGCTGCTATTCAATTCAAGACTCAAGCTGATGCCAGGTAAACTTCGTTCCAGATGGGAGGGTCCTTTTATAGTTACTCATGTATATCCTTTTGGTGCTGTGCAGATTGTGAAGGATGGAGAGCAGAAACCGTTCACTATTAATGGGCACAGGCTGAAGAAATTCCATGGGACCATTCCATCAGACCCAAGGGAGGAGATTCCGCTCCTACAAGCTGTCTATCAATAAGATCCATCAGGTTGTACCTCTCCTTTACACTTTCTTGCTTTTGTGATTCATTCTAAAATCTGCTTACATGTTAAATCTAGTTAAATGCATTGAGGACACTGCATCATTTAAGTGTGGGGGAGGGAACCTTTTTTAGTTTTGGATTTTCATTTGTTGTTTGTTTTCAAAAAAAAATTGTGATTTTTAAAAATCTTATGTGTGTTTATTTTTCAGTTTTTTTGGTGTGTTTTTGAAACTTTTGAGCTGAAAAGATTATCATTGCTATTTTTGAAACCCATGTCATTGAGTGAACCAATTTATTCCATGAAACTGAGCTTAAATGAATGCTGAAAATGATTTTGTTTCAAGTTCAATTCTTTGTGAATTTCATGAAAAGTACTCAGGTTTTTGAATCCCATGCCACATCTCACTGTCATTATCTTTGAAATCACTTTCCTGTGAGGCTTCTGAACCATTATTTGTTGTATTCTTTTCATTCACCTCACTTCTTGAGAGAACCAGACCATGCTTGTTTTAACCAGAATTTGATTCATTCCTTTCAAAACTTGAGGGTTTGGGGTGCATGTGTTTTAAATGATTGAGGCGTTTCTTTGGTTTGAAAGCCCCCTTTTCAAAATAATCCCTTTCATTCTGGCCTACCTTATAAATTAATCCTTGTATCCCATAGAATCCATGAACATCCTGTTAGGTTAGCCACATTACAAGCCAATTTTTCCTTTCCAACCTGCTCTTGAAGTGAAATTGCATGATCTAGTTGAACTTAAATGTTGGGGAAGCTGTCTTGTGTTGTGCTACCTCATTTGGTGAAACTTTGGCTGGAAATTCAAATGCTGAAGAGATGTTTGTGCTGATGAAAAATCATCATGTTGAAAGATGTGCCTTTTCTGGAGCTTTCATGATAAAAGAAGTTGTGCCTTTTCTGGAGCTTTCATGATAAAAGAAGTTGTGCCTTTCTGGAGCTTCACATGGAGGAAGAAAGCTGTGCCTTTTCTGGAGCTTTCAAGAAAATCATGCTTAAGAAGATTGAAATTTTTTCTATAGAAATGCTGAGCTGTTTGAAAATTTCTTGATATTTCATGATGATGGAGCTGAATTTCTACTAAGTGGATTGAGGAGGATACCATACTTGAGTGAAAATTAGAATTGTGCAATTTTTCTTCAAAAAGAGCCAAGCCTTCCTCATTCAGCCTCAGAATTTTTCACATAAAAATCCTACCAACCAAAAGCCACAGAACAACCTTGCAAAGTGCTCATGATAAACAAATGTCCTTGACTCACATCGGGTGGAGAAGTAGGAGTTTTTCAAACCTATGGTGACCCTTGCATTGATTTGGTTGAGAAAAACTTTGTTGAAAATTGATATTTGTGAGATGAGAGAAAATTAATGTGAGGTAGGTGTCTTGTGTTCATGGGAGGAGAAATGAAGAGGAAAAATATTGAATGAACTGATTTGAGAACTTGGAATAATGGTTATGGATGAGGCATGATAAATTTTATTTCTTGGTGTGGAATTGGTGGATCTCAATGGCATGCGTTTCGAATTTGGTTTGATTCGATTTTGATTTTGACTTGTCCGGGAGTCCAAGTGCTAAGTGTGGGGGAATTGATAGAGATAATATTTTCATAATTTTTAATATGTGTTTCAATGATTTAACCCCTTCCAATTAATCAATTTGAGCTGATTTGTATCATTTTAGTATTTTTGGTGAATTATGGGCTTAATTGTGGAAATTGGTTAATTCTGGAAATTTAGCAGTTTTGTGGAGCTTCTGTATTTCGGGCATATCTTTTATATTTTTGATCCAAATTGTATGGTTCCTTTTTTGTAGGATTTCTATGCTCGTGGGATTCATTTTATCCTTCTGTACCCAAAGCTCATTCCATCATTTGGAAGCTCAAATTCAGCTCACAAACCAGGCCTCGAAAACTGTGTGCAGATTTGTAATGTTTTAATGCTGAGCTTGTATCTCGAAGCTGACCGATCCAATGGAGATGATATTCGACAAGAAGCTGGAAGAGGAATTAATGAACATCTTTCATTAAGGAGGCCACGTCTGAATCGGCTGTTTTCAAGGACTTAAATGCATGGGAAGTTGGAGTTGTGGAAGACGAAGAGTCACCTGGAAAGAATTAAATATCCGGAGTAATGTGACCATATCTCTTTCATACGTGTACCAATCAGGCTCAAATTTCGTGGGTCGACATAAGAGATGGAGGGGAACAACTTTCAAGAAGGAACAATTCTCAAAATCGGTCATTTAATATGCCAACCGGACTCAAACTTTCGGGGGAGTAATTTTGGAGGGAAATTTTCTACTCCCCAAGCCTATAAATAAGAGTATTCACTTCCATTCAAAGGGGTTGAAGAAGGTGCAAGAAGGGCTGTGCTGGAGGATTGAGTTCTTGATATTATTTGTATTTTCTATTTTATTTTTACTTTGTTTGATTATGCTCTCTTCTTCCCCTTTCAACTCTAATACCCTTCACATGGAGGGGTAAAACCTTTGAGTGGTTGGGGGAGGGGGAGTTTCTCTTTTGTAATGTCGGAGTTTTGTGCTTAAATGTAAAACCCTATCTTTCTTTTGAATGAAATCTATTATCAGTGTTTCCCAATTCTCTTAACGCGATCTTGTTTTGAGTTTGGTGTATTCATTTTTAATAGCTTTGGTTAAAGACTTTTTATCTCCCTCTGCCTAGTGCAATTTGTCTCGATCGAGCAGATTGTGTTAAGTGGTGAGTGTCTAACGATCGTTGGCACGTGTGTGGAACTAGTAAACATTTTCTAGAGTTCTAGGGAGCAACAATTCCCGATCGGGACTTGCCTTAGTTGTTTAGGAATTGTTTATGAACTTCCATGCACATAGGAGTGAGTTCTATTTTCTTCTTTAATCAAGGGTGATAGATGACTCGATCGAGGAGTCTTTCATTTGTCATTCAAAAGGAAGATAGGTGAGATGATCTTTGTGACTATGATGACATTACAAAAGGTGATCCTACCCTGACCCCATCACTCTCTTCATCCATTATTGTTCAACCTTTCTTTTCAATTGCTTGTTTATTTTTCAACTCAAACAACTTTCAAAAAGAACCTCTTCTTATTTCTTTAATTTAAGTGACAAACGTAATTGTTGTGCACTCCTCTCTGGAGACAACTTAGGTTACCCACTTTGCTACATTTTAACTTAGGTTTTATTTGTTTTTGTCACACCCCACGACAGGCACGTGTCAGTAATCACAGGTCTGATACAATCTTCCACCTCGTCCGACATGAAGGGGGTTCCTGCAGCGAATTGGTTCTGGAAATAGGATGTCAAGGCCTCGTGGATACCATTGGAGTCAGAAACCTTTCTTCCATCAAGTTGTAAGATGCAAGTAATAGCGTTTTTCCTATGCCTGGCTGAATCTTTTTGTTGAAAAAAAACGGGTATTAGCGTCCCCTTCTTTAATGTGTTTATCCCGCGCCCGTATGGCCCATAAGCTTTCCTAGATATGCAGGGTTGTGTCCAGCTCTCTTTGCATGTCTCCAATCTTACAGATAATGCCATTAGATGTGGGTTGATTAAGGAGGTTGTTCAGTCTCTTTTCAAGGACACCACAGTGCCGGTCGGGGTGGCGGAATTTCATATTGCTCCAGGACCTCAGATCAGATGCGACCTGTTGAAGATTGAGGCAAACATCCACTTGAGTGCTTTTCCTGCTTGATCTGATCACCTCTTCACATTCCTGGTCTTTTGCCCAGAAACTCTCAAATCTGAAAGGTCTGCAAGGTTGTCTATTTCATTTACCTTGCGTGCAGTCAATGAGGATTGGACAGTGGTCCGAGCAGTTAAGGGTCATGTGGCTGATATGAAACATGTTGAACATATTAATCCAATCCATAGAGCCCAAAAATCTATCAAGACGCTCAGCGACTCGGTTGCCTTCAGAATTGCCGCGGAACCAAGTAAAAGGATTACCTGTGTACCCCAGATCGACAAGATCCGCCCTAGAGACCGCATCCTTGAAATTTGACATCGAAGCTGAGGGTCGAATGATTCCGCCCCTCTTTTCCTTATGGAACATAATCTCATTGAAATCTCCTTCGAAGAGGATAGGTCTCGGTAAGTCACGTCGCAGCTTACACAGAAGATCTCATGACTTCACCTTGTCATTATGGGATGGCCAGCCATAGAATCCCACAAAGGTCTAGGGTGGGTGAGTCTGTTTGAATAGTCGCTGCCACATGGTGCAAGGAGAAAGACAAAATTTTGACGTCGATATGGTCCTTCCAAAGGAGACAGAGGCCCCCAGAATGGCCTTGTCTGGGCACTGGAAAGCAGCCATGGAATCCGCACTTCAGAGCAATTCCATAGGTGTCATTGTTTTCCAATATGGTTTCGGACAGGAAAACCAAATCAGGGCGACTTTGAGCGCAATTGCGCTGAAGCATGTGAACCGTTCGTGGGTTGCCAAGCCCACGACTGTTCCAACATAAAGCAATCATTGCTCTAGGCGGGGTTGGGTCTCACCCGCCGACGCCTTTGGTTCTCCCGGACGGGTTTCTCCACATGTCTTTTTCCACCTTTTGGTGGGATTCCTCCCAGAGTGGCCGGTTTCATCATGTCTTTTCCTGGTCCTGGTTTTAGGATCTTCCATAAGCCATCACTTCCTCCTCTTTGCACCCTTTTCCACGTTCGACAGGTACTTAGGCCCAGTAATGAAGTCCCTGTCATTCCATGAGCCACCATTGTGAGAGCGCCTGCTGTGGCTGATTGTGGGTCAGGATCCGGATCTGGTGGTTCGGTGTGCATCAGCATTGGCATTGAGCCGTGAATTGGTGGTTCTTTATGCGTCGTCGCCAGTTCGGTATATGTTTGAGTCGTGTCCTTAAGGCGGTTAGGATGAACTCGAGCATCTCTTCGAGTGGGAGGGCCAGCATTAGGGAAATCTAATGGTCCAAGAATTTGGGCTTTTCAAGTGTGGGTTCCACCTAACTGGTATGTGCCAACGTGAGACGTTCATGGTCCTTTTGTTTTTCCATCTTCGGGATAACAACATATTTATTCATTTTGATGCGGAGCCACGGGCCATATTGGGGGATAATTCTGCCTGATCCACTCTTATGTTTAGTGATGCACTTTCTTTCCAGATGGCCAAGGCGACCACAGGAAAAGCAGAAGATTGGGAGTTTCTCAAACTCGAATGATATCCAAATTTTGGTGTCTTCGATTTTCAGGAAAATTCCTCTCATCAGCGGCTCTGACACTTCAATTTCTGCCTTGATCCGAATCTCGAGGCCCCATTGTATTGGGTTTGAGCTATCCCAGTCAAGAAAGTGACATAAACTGTCCCCGATTTCTCTCATAATTCGTTCCGTTCTGGCATGGAAGGGAACTCCTTTAATTTGTATCCAAATGGGGAGCGGGTTAAATTCACATGATGGATATCGTCCCCCCCTTTGAATTCTTCCATGAGGAGGAGTTGGTTATCGAATGACCACGGTCGGCCCCGCAATATTCCGTCTCTATCTCTCTCGTTGAAGAACTCAAATACGAAGCGATTGAACCCCGCTTCCCAGATAGCCACTCCTGCCTGAAGTTTCCAGATGTTCTGTGGAGTATTTTTAAAAGCCCCCTGATTTACCGAAATGTTTTCCACGAAATTTCCAACCACGAGCAGGGACATGTGCTTATCCAGAAGTGTGTCTTCGTTTCTCCTTGCCTCGATGGTCGCCTTTTCTTTGTCCGTCAAGGACAACCTCTTCCATTGATTCACAAGTTCCGCATCCATAGAGTGGTACTAAAAGATTTCGCGAATCTCTAAAAGACCGGCGTCCTAGTGGACCCCACGGCCCTGGAACCCTTACAATGGAACTTGGAAAATGCTCCGGAAAAATACGCCCGGTGCCAAAGTCGACCCAGTCAAGCCACACAAAAATCAGGCCCGGTCCAACAGAGAAGTCACTGGGCCGGACACTCCTTCGCGTCCTCCCAGCGTAATCCACCCAAAAGGGTCCGCGACCTTCGCGAACGACCCTGCCCCTTGAAAGGTCGTGCCCAAGAAACCCGCGCCACCGCTCAGACCAATCGTCGCGGAGCAAACGCCGCACAGCAGAACCATCGCGGCTTCACAATGCAACAAATGCTTCGAGAAGGCACATCGCAGAGCAGACTCGTCGCGACGACAACGCCCACAGGACATTGCCATCAACACTGCGCACACGAAGGCTTCGCGGAACAACTCCCCGCGGCAGGAGCTTCATGGCGTCCCCAAGGCAATCCCTCAGCGTTGTGAAGCAACGCGACAGGTGCTTCGCGTAACTAGTCAATGCGCGAATTAATGCCCCACGACAGGAGCTTCGCGGCAGCCACTTCGAACATTCCCAACGCGGCGATTCATCGCGGGAGGGGCTTCGCGATCAAACACATCGCGGTGGAATCTTCGCGAAGATGAGGAACCGGGAAACCAACCAGGCACCACCTGTCGTCACTGAAACTGGAAGAGAAACCGAAGAAGGCGATAGAAATCCTAGAACTCAGATTGAGTCTCGGAGCATTGAGTGCCAGGAACCGAAGATGGAGGAAGGCGAAAAGGGTGACGAGGTCCTCGAAACTGGAGTCGGCCGCGAGGCAAGAATGCACAGATCTGAAAAGCCGAAGGGGTTTGAGAACGGGGATCTGGGACCGCTGGCCCTCTCCCGGATCTGGCACCAGCGTAGATTGCCTGCGACGGAAGGGAAATCGAGACCCTGGGGGGAGCCTGGATCTGCAACTCATGGCGATTCGAGAAGAGGAAAATGAAGACTGACTTCCTTCGGAGCACGGAACACGGGGCCCGGGACCAGGCGAAGGAAACCAGGGAAAAGGGGCAAAAGCCCAACCGCGAATGGTCGGGGAGCGGCACCGAAGAAAACGAACCGCTGGCACCGGAGCTGAGGAGGGGCGGTGAGGCGCAGAGCAGAGACGGGGAGCACGGAAGGAGGAGGAGCCGCCGTAAACTGGATGGACAGGGAGACTCAAAACCTAGGATGCCCTAGGAGAGAGAAACTCTCAAGCGGGATAGACTCATGTATTAAATCTTAAATTTTTTTCTTCTACAAGAATATATGTAGAAAATAGCTATGCACATCCAAGTTGTCATTTAGGTTACATAAATATCATTTATAATAGCCTCATTATTCTCAAATACCAACCAGATTCTATAACTTTTCTTCATCCTATTCAATATATATATATATATATTTGCATATTAAAAATACCCAATAAAAATGTAAACTATGAAATTTAATAAAGAAAAAATAATAGAAAAAAGTATATATTTTAAAACTATTACAAAAAAATAGCACATGAAACGGTATATAAAAATAAATATTTAAACATTATAAATTTTATTAAATGGGAGGAAATTATATTTTATCAAAAAACAAAAAATTATTAACACGCATTTTCAAACACTAACAAGGGATTCTATTAATCCACGAGTATTGAAGGTTTATAAGTTTATTCTGTTGGTGGTGAAAATATTCCTGTAAGAACCAGAATGAGGAAAGTCATAGATGAGAACATTCCTTCAAGAATAGGAGTAGTTCATTAGTATCCTAGAGTTTATCAAGAACCTTTTACTAAAGTCGATAATGGTGTTATTATTTCTCAACGTCCTTATATAAGATATGAACACACACTATTGGAATGGGTAGCTGATTTTGTTCTTGGTGAAGTTAACCAACCACTTACATTTTTTGGAAGAAAAAGTTGAATAGTTTGCAGAGTTAGTTGTAAAAGAATTGGTTAGCTTATTTTTAGGAACAACTTGTTGAGGAAGCTGCTCAATTTGATGAATTGGAAATAATAGATAATGATCATTTTGTTGATAATGTCAGCTCTCATGTTACTAATATTATAGATTTGATTAAGGATTATTTAGTTTCATGGCTTGAACAACCCTCAGAAAGTGTTGTTGAAGAAAATTTTGGGATCACATAAGTGATTAGGGAGTTTTTATATAACACTGGTGAAGTCTTGGATGTCCAATCACTTAAGTTGGTTGATGTTAGTGAAACATCTTTGAGTCATTGTGAGGAGTCTCATAATCTGAAGAAGACTTATGATTTGAGGCTCACACAAAAACTTTTAATGCTAATATTGTTTATAAGATTAATCTGTTGAAGTTAAAATTTTTATAGCTTCTAGGAGAGCCTAAATTTTAAATTATTTATTTTGAGTAATTCAGTAGTTCTTCTATTTCCAAAAAAAGAATATGAGTCTCTTAAGAATCGGTATAAAATTTTAAATCAAATCTCAATATCTAAGAATGATTTTGAATCTTTAAGAAGAGATGTAATTAACCAGTTTGGAAAAACGATAGTAAGGATATTTTATAAAATCAATTTCAGTAATATAATGAAGATTTTGACCATCAAATTTGAAAGTTTAAAGGGATCCAATTCAACATAGGGTAGGGATTCTATATCTATAGGATAAGTTTATATAGATGTTCTAAGGATATTAGATATTTTATCTACTAATATTGCTACAATTGATAAGAAGACTCAGATTTTACAATGTGATAGTATTCCCTTGAACACACATTCAGAGAATCAGAAAGATTTTGATAAAAGTATATCTTTTATAGAGTTAGGAGTCACATTTTTTCTCAATCAGATATGAAAAATGATGGAAAAATATTTTTCAGTCTTCTGAGCCATTTTAGAGTTTATTGAAGGTGAATTTTTTCAATGTGTTGAAGTTAAGTAAGGATTCGTAGAAAATTTTGAGAGATTGGTATGCACCTTTGAAAAATAATTTCAAATATATGATGAAGGAGATGATGATAGTTTAAATGAGTGCTAAAGATTCTTTAACCTCTAATTCATATTTTGAAGAATTTCATCATGCTACCAACTTTCTTTAAATCCCTAAGCCTTACTCATTTTCCCCTGAGATTATATTCAGTTTGTACTGCAAGATTATTTATTAAATTTAAATTGAAATTAATTTATTATGATATATTATCTTTATTTTTTATGTGTGATGATATTTTATGTTCTAAGCCTATCCATTTATAGAATACTCCTATTTTTTTGTTATATGAAATTCCAATATAGTTCCATAAAAATATTAATGTGTTTTTTCCCTTTTTATAATTCGATTTTGATCTCATAAAATGGGGATAAATATGGGTAAACATAAAATTCAAATAAAAATTTATAACCTTTGATATTATAATTTTAATATCCTTTGATCAATCCTTTGATCAATTAACAAATAAAATTCAACGGGGTGTTGTTCAAGTGGGGACCAACACCTGACTACAACACCATATATTTGGGGTCACATGTTCGACCAATGACAGCCCCCATAGAAGGATTTTTCATCTATCTCCCACTGTATAGGTGGGAGATTAGTTATGGTCCATGGGAATAAGGGGATTTACATCCATGATGGCTTGAATCAAGCAACAATGATGGTGGGTGGTAGTGACCGAATGCAGATAGACCTCCATTACGGAGTCGATCGATGGGTACCAGATACGAACAATCCTCCAATGTAGTAGGTGAGGGTGATTTCATGTGGAGGAGACTAGATATGGAATCCACGATGCTGACTCCAGGGAAGTGAGGGACGGAGGATACATTGGTTGTTACTGGATGTGGACATGACCTCAACAGAGGTGGAGGTAGGAAACATCGATGGTGTGCGATTATAATCAACAGATAGACCTCCTCAGTTGCAGGTGTTGGTGTTCCATGATAATGGATGATGGGGATCCTAGACATGGAGTGACTTCACAGACCAAGAAGGTTGATAGGTTGTTCCACCATGTTATTCGGTTGGGCTTCGGGCCTTCGGGTAATGTTACCATGGGGTTTAATACCCATTGTCCATGCGGTTCATGTAATGGGATCCCTCTGCCAATAATAACAACAAGATTAATTTTTTTCAATTAAAAATGGTGAATTCCACATACCTATTAAAAAAATATAAAAATATTATTGACAATTAAAATATATTGTCTTTATGTTTACCTTTATTTCATTAATTCTACAGGTATTATGATCATCAAATTTGTGGAGATTTTTGGGAATACAAATGTTCATCCAAAAATCTTTCGTTAATTTCTCATTGTCATTAATGCTTCAAAATACGCTTATTTTCTTTATAAATAAAGTTATGTTGAGTAGATTTTTTGTTTATATTTTATCAAATAAACGTTTAAATTTTCCTAGAATTCTAGAAGCCTTTGTTCTATAATACTCTTTTATTTAGGGTGAATTTTCATTCTAAAAAATATTCTAGTTAATTTAATGAATCCTAGAATCACTATTCAAAAATTGATATTGAAACCTAATGTTGGTATCCAATCCAATGTTTGGAAGATCATGTCTGATCTGATTTTTTTTGTTTAAGAAACAAAATTTTGTTAAAGAACCTCACATTCGAGCTCACCATATTTGGTATGTACCTAACGTAAGTAACCTCACATTGGTATCATACTCTACATTCTACAAAATAATGTTTTGAATTCATTAAACAATGGGAACTATATATTTGTAATGAATTTCACAAAGAGTTATCCCCACATTGAATCAGTCCTATATGGGATTTAAATTTTGAATTATTTTTGATATTTCTACTACGATTTTGCTGGAGTAAATATCTCAATAAAGAGATTCAAAATTAATTTCTGAAGGTATTCAAAAATGGATTAATTCATTATTATTTTTTTTGAAAATATATGTTTAATATAGATAATAAAATTAAAATTTTAAATTCATTGTGCGTTTCAAAATCAAGATTTATCTAGCAACATTTTATTATCTGTTCAACCAAAATAAAATTAGGATGATTACTTAATTATAGAGAAGAAATATAATTACTGCATTCGATCTATTTCACTACTAATCAGTATTATATAATTCTCAATAAAAATATTTATCTCTACATCAAAAGGTACATTATATATTTCTTCTTACTGATGAGAATATCCTTTCTACAAAACTGCTACTTCTTATCTGTGATACATCAATTGTAGTTTTTTAAGATCTTCAAGATTAAAAAATGGATATGTACATGATCTATATTACGATAATTATACATATCATTGTTATAAAGATTAAATTATGTTCGTATTCTTCATTATCTGAAAAAAACCTGTAAAATATTTGAATATTCTTCTTGAGGAAAGTGATTTTAAGATATTTATTTATTCCCCAAAATATCTCTTCATTTTTCAGTTCATCATCAATAGATGAATATTTTTAAATAAAATTTCTCTAACCCAATACAATGACTTTTGGTTATGAACACTCAGGAGTAGTTTTTTTAGGAATGTTCTTAGTAAATCATAATGCATTATAAAAGCTATTGTAATAAGTATCAATTTATTTCACTCAGCTATCATGATCCCTTGAAAAAAGATCTACCAATGAAAATCACCAAGCTTATGGAGAGAGTGATGGTTGAGTGGACTTGGGAACTTTTTTCCATGGATCACTATAAAAATATTGTGTCTTATTCTTTTAATTTCCTAAATACATTCTATTAATTAGAATGGAACAACATCACAATCCAAGTTGAAAAGGGGGTTCAGTTCTAACATTTTCAATTGTTTTTAAAAATACCCAATTCATTAAATACTCATTTCTTGGTCATCATTATAGTAAAAAAATATGTTTTTTACAAGTTGTTTTAGTGTCATTAACTAGGAAAGAATGAAAGGTAAGGGTTTTGCCTTAAACCAACCTTCTCTGAGACCCATGTTCTTTTATAAACCTAATTTCAATTAAATGATTTGTGTACTACTTATTTAATATATAATTCCATTAATTATCTTTATTCTTGGAATTTAAACATCAAATTGAAGTATATTCACTTTCAAGGGATTAATTAGAATTTATCTTAATCAATAATAGTGTATTTCTATCAAATTTGAATTCTTCAAGACATGTTTATAATACAAACCATGTTTCCTTTTCCATGGATTAAATACTAACATATTTTCATTTTTAATCATGATCCTATTGTATTTCATGATATTCAATTATTTATTTAATATTATACATCTCATGGTATTTTGATTCAAATGTTACAAAGGATGCAAGGGATTTTTGTGACCTAAATCTATTCCTTCAACCATAATCACTCATTTATTACTATGATATTCCATGAATGATCTATTATAACCTATCATGATGTTATATTGTATTTATAACTTATATATTGGGAAATCGTTATTTAAACCAATGCCTTCTTCCTTGATGATTTTATTTTTCCATTAAAATTCATTTATGTTATAGATAATTCCAATTACTTTTAGTGGACTTTTATTCCACATTCTTACTATTACTTCTCACCAATGTTCTCTTTTACCAAGTGGAAAATGATTTTTTTATATCAAATGATCTATCATTCTCCTTTTCCATTTTAAATAAAATACTCCATTATCCTTTTAATTTTTTATTTTTTAAAACAAAGGCTATTTCAAATATTTAATTTTTTTTAAATCCTTTCAAAATGAAGAGGATTTATTATAAAATCCACATTTTATTTTGAAATCATTTTTTTCATTTTGAAGTTTACATTATTAAATATTATTTTAAAATTAAAAGTTTTAAAATAATTTCCACATTATTTTTTTAAAAAATGTATTTTTTTACAAGTAACCATTACTAAACATTATTTTAAGAGTAAATGTTTTCAAATAATTTTCACTTCCCCTTTATAAAAAATTTAGCTCATTTTCCAGACTCAATTATTAAATATTATTTTAAAAGTAAATGCTTTCAATTTTTTTCACTTCGCATTTTTAAAACCATTATTTATTTTCAAATATATTTTATAGGGAACTATTTATAAAAAATATATAAAAAATCTTCTCTTTCCCTCCATGAAAATGTTTTTGAATGTAATTTACACTCCGCCTTTTATAATAATTTTTAAATTTTTTTTGAAAAATATTTTATATTCGATTGAATTTTTCCTCTAAGGATTATACTTCATTAAGTGATGTTTTCTTCATACTCTATATATTAATATGATATGATCTATTTGAAAATGAGAGTATTTATATTTTTGGATTTTTCAAGTTCATGTTATGTAATGTTTTGGAAAGGTTTAAGAAAACCATTCATTTTATTTTAAAAGTCAGGGTCAAAGCCCATAGAATAAATAAAAAATAAAGTAAAAAGGAAGTGAAAGGATGGGGTCAGACAGAGCCACCGCCCTCATAAATGAAATTACAGACCAAGTTTTTACCTAATCATAGAGCTAGTCTTTTTCTCTTTCTCTCGAATGTTATTCCAGTTTATACTTTGTTGTCACCCACGACCCCAACCTATAGAGTATCTCTCTTCTAATCTTATTGATGCTTGGAGGAGGCTTTATATGTCTATGTCATTAGAGTTAGATTCGGTCAATGGTTGCAAATAATCCTTTGGAGTAGCCCAATCCGCCCGTCCACGCACACTGCCACGAGATCTTTGATGACAAATTCACTTCCATGTTTTAGTTTGTTGTTGGAAGTCATCCATTAATTCCTTTATCGAGTCAAAGACATCACACACAGTGGAATTTTTTACCTCATTGGAATGCATAACATTGTCCCTCAAAGTGTCAACTCCTTGATCATCATGGGACAACACATCCGCAACATTTTGCGTATCCTCATGAAGGGGGGGCACACCACCATGAGCAGTGCTTTGGGGTAAAACCACCACATCCAATGGGGTAGGAGGAGATGACTTCACAGATCCATGCTCATCATCAATACAAAGTATAGAAAACTCCATTTTGATGAATTCACCCACCACATTTTTCACACCAATGGAATGCACAACATCATTGTAGATGAGGTCCTTTGATTTTTTGGGAACAACTAATTAAAAACCATCATTATCAATTATCTTTTTATTACCTTTTCTCTTATATTTGACAGTCAATTACTGCCTCAAATCAAAATCCACCCCTTCTTGAACTTTGGCCTCAAGCTCTAAATGTATCTTCTCTTCCTCCAAATCAATGCATATCCATAAATCACACTTAACAACCCCTGCTTCAATGTTCTATTCTCTACCATGATCACTGGGAGTTTTATTGACAACCTCATGCCCATGTATAAGAGTGGAGACAAAACTATTAGTTCTATTTGTGTGAGCAGATAACATACCAGGGATTTTTGGACCCCTATTTCCAGTAACTTGTTTGACAATATCTGCAAAAGAGGTATTCCCAACCTTTTGAGTTTTATCAGTAGTGATTTTGCGCCGGTACCCTTGTTTTTCCTTCATGGGTCTACGCCATCTTGTTTGGTCTACATCAACCGATCAAAACATAGTAGTAATATGAACCTATTTCATACAAATGGTGAATTGTGAATTCTTATGACAGTTTGCAAAGGAGTGACCCATTCTAAAATAGCAATAACAAAAATCTAGCAACCATTCAAACTGGATTTTTAATTCTAGTTTGTATTCCCCAACAGTAAAAAAACTGTATCAATCAGATCCTGTGAGAGATCAATATCAACCAGTGCTCTGGAATAGTGACTATACCGTGCTCTCTCAGTTTCTTTGTCTGGTTTGATCAGTCATCCAATAGTAGCGGCAACATTGTGCAGGATTGATGGGTACCAGATGAACCAATTCAGTACATTCATCTGAATCGATGCTTGAAAATTGGTATTCCTTGAGAAGTGCAAATCAGAATGAGGATCCCATTATTGTAGAGAAAGGTAAATGGGATTCAAGTGAATTGTACCAAATCCCCAAGCCAGTAATTTATGTTCTTCCGATGAGAAGACATCATGAAAGAGTCCCTAACCTATTGAAATTAGTCACCATTCTTCAAACCCCCAGTGTTGTTGAAGCTGGGCCTTGATGTCTTCAAGCTTCCATGGAGCTTTGTTTCACGTCGCCGAGAGTCTAACCAGCAGAAAATGCCGACATATCTCGAGATGATATTCTAGCAATTTAGGGTTGGACACCACAAAACTGGCCGACCCATTTCGAGTGATTCTTTTATGCAACGACTCCAAATTAAGAAGCCCGTTCATTTTCCTTGGGGTCTTTACGAGATTATGAATGTTTTATTGTCAAGTGGAAAATAATTATATAGATTTTAATATGGATGGGACATATATATTCCTCCAATTAATTTGGTAAAATCTTTTATCCCATGAGATATAAATGTTTTATGAATAGGTAAGTGAGTAGCCTAGTTCACAAAGGGAGAGTGGGATGGTGTTATGCTATACTCAAAATTTTACATGAGAATCAGTTAGAAAGTATCTAGGTTAACAAAGGTTATGTGTGATGCTGTTAAGATGTACTCAAAATTTTATGCATGAATATGTTAGCGAATATCTAGGATCACAAAGGATGAGTTTGATGGAATTTAGCTATACTTGAAATTTTATGAGAAAATGGGTTTGTTGGTAGCCAAGTTCAAAAAAATAAGAAATCCTATGCTTATTATTGTGCAAAGTTCTCATGGTTTTTATCAAGTTATGATAATTCTTAATGAATATTCCATCTTTTTATAGTATTCAACACTTTTATGTCATGATTCCATGTTTTTGGTAATTGGTATGCATCTTTAGACAAGTCATATATTTTATGATTCCTTAATGAAATTTATTATGATTCATGTCACTTTATCATGTTTTATGAGTATAAACTATAGAAATATGATATATTATCAAGTTATTTATTTATTTATCTTGTATTTACATAAATATACCCAAGATTCTCATTCATAAGTATTAATTTTTTATGAATATTCAATATATTTCAGAAATACAGACTTGAAAACCGTAAATGTTTAGTAACCTTGAAGATTAGATAAAAATATTTTTATTTCATGAAATATATTCAAAATCTCCCATAAATATAGTCCCATTGAGTAATATTCATATATATAACCTACTTCAACCTTTCTATATATCCTAGGTAACATAAATACAATAAAGTTTGATCTCAGATTCTTAGTATGGGTTAACATGGGAGATATCAATCAATGATCATATAAAATCATAAGAAAATCATAATTGTATCAGATAATGAATATAAAATAAAAATTTTATACCTAATTTTTCATGGATCATAAAAATTATTCATGGAATAAAACTTTATCATTTCAAAATACATGAATCTTAATATTGAGAAATCATCCTAAATCAATCATAAACCATAAGTTCATCTCATAGAAGTGTGGAACCATCATAAATATAGAAACCATTTCATAAGTCAAGTTTAACTACTAATACCATAAAACAATAATGTATTAGGCATCAATAATTGTTTCCCATATCATGAACTATTGAGCATAATCACATGTTTCCCATAGTGGATCTAACACATTGACTTGTTTCTTATAGTGGATCGAGCACATAAAATTGTATCCCATAAATATATCATGAGATATAAACATTAACTAATGAATTGGAGGGGTATATAATTATACACCCACAAATTACATAATTTAAATCATTCATATGTATTCCAAAAGATCATAAAATAGTCAACACATCCACATATCATGACCTATACAAAGAAAATAGGTATCATAAACATTTCATAAATTCATCATAGTATAACCCAGGGAAAATAAATGGGTTGTGTTAGAATAACATCATCATAATCATAAAAAATAAATAGAAATAATAAGGATGGTATAATCAAATATTATACCTAGTAAATAATAATTAACATCAAAGGATTCTATCATAGATTAATAGTCCTTTAAAAGATCACTTGAATATTTCAGGAGAAAATTATCATTTTCATTTTGAATTAACTTAATTAAAACATAAAAATTTCCTAATTATTAAGAAAAATATGTATTTTAAGATACTATTGAAATATTTTAATGTAATATTCAAATCATTGAGTGGTCAGGATGGTGGGAATTTATTTTCATGCCATCTGAGTTAAAAAAACATTCCTTTCAGACTTTTGTAAAAAATTCAAAAAGTAACATATTTAGAAAATGAAAAGATGATTAAATTGAATTTTTTTTATAGAAAATAATTTTTCTATAAAATTACATTATAAAATCATATCATAGTAGAGAAACATAATTAATTTTTTTTATAAAAAACAACCACCTGGAAGAAAAAAAATATTTGATCAAATAGTTAAATGTAGTCGGTTATCTTTAAAAATATTCTTTCATTCTCTTGAGCACATAAAGAGAGAAAAATGAAATGAAAAAATTTATTATCCTAAAAAAATACAAGAATAAAATTAAATGGTTTCATAAAATAATGATCATAAAAATTTAACAATAGAAATTCATGCATAGATAATCCAGATTAAAATAAGATCGAAACGTAAGTCTCTTACCTCAAGTCTCATCTTTTTTAGTAAAAGTTAGATCCACATATGTAATAAATATAGATTTATTATAAATATATTCTAGATGCATAATAAATATATCATTAAATTTATGATTTAATTATGAGATTTTATCACCCATTTATTAACAATGTTGTTATTAGAATAACTGTTTTGGGTGATAACTGATTCATTTTTCAAACATGTTTTAGTTCAGAAATATTGATCCTTGTACTTTGATCATCATTACATCATCATAATAACATTATTAATGATATAAATATAATGTATATTCAATATAGATATAGTCATATATAAACGTTAGAGATAGAAAAATGAATTATACCATTCATGGAGACGGTAGGTCATACATATACATGAACATTATTTCCATTTTTTGAAGGATTGAACGAAAGAAAGGTACAAAATAATTTAAAATTAAATAAACATTATTATATAATATATATCATATAAATTAATTAAATTCATCTTTATTAATATCCATGTAAAACATGAATTAAGAACAAATCACATCGCTTCATGGAGGTGATATTCCACACGTACATAGGAGCGGCGCTATCATTTTCCAATAGGTTGGAAGGTAAGAAGGTATATGTAATATGATAATTAATTATGTATAATTATTTAATAAATATCATATATAAACATTATACCCATCATAATACCAATCTTTAAAATATGGCGATGAAAACATAATTGTATTGTTACGTGGAGATGGTAATTCGTACGTTTGCACAAGTGATACTTTCACTTACCATTTTATGGGAAAGAGGGTGGAAAATTTTATTTTAATAAAAACAATGACATTTTATTATTTTTAGGATAATTTATTTACTATTTTACTATTAATACCATATACTTAGAGGAGGTAAAACAAGAGGAAAAAATAGTTATTGGTTAAGGAGATCACCTCTTCTTTAAATTAACTCTTTTGCATATCCTTTTAAGAACCACAGGGTTGGTATTTTGGGTAGAAAAACCAATATGTAACTTGTATAGTGATGTTTAGAAGATAATTTTACAGGTTTTTGGCAAGATAAAATTCTCAATGTGTTGTGAAGAAGATAAATGAGGGCTGTCCTTTTATAAGTTATAGATATGAAACACATGGAATTTCATACATGAATAGAATATAATAAATTAATTCTCAATAAAAATTATTCTTAATGGACATGGAATAAATTAAAAATAGGATAGGGTTGAAAAAAATAATCCAATTAAATTTATATAGGTTTTGGTATTATTTTAAAACTTATTATTTTTATTAACCCCTTTTTTAAAAATTTTGGTTCTTAACCATGATAAAAACATTTTCAATATTAAAAGTTTAATAATGTGACTATAAATGAAAAAATATCTCATATGTACAACATGGTTTATATTTTCAACCATATTTAATTCACATATCTAAATATAATATTTTTATGAGTTTTAAATCATTTAATAAAATATTATTTAATATAAAATACCATTAATTTCAATTTTGGAAATATTTATTTAATTTGAATTTAAAGAAACTAAGGAAATTATAGAATTAAAATATAATTTTTTCACATATTCATAATATGAAATTTGTATCTAAATTTTTTAATGTAACTCTATAATTAATTAAAATTATAATATTATTAATATTTTTAAAAATCTTTCATTTAATTTCTTATTAATTTAATTAAATACCGTGTTGACATTGCATAATAATTTAAGGTACTTATATAAATAATAAAAAATATAAATAAATTATCTTCATGAAAATAATTTAATTATGATCAAAATAAAAATTATGATTCATTCACAACATTATTGTTTCCTTATGTGAACACATATGATTTATTTAAAAGTAAGAGAGGAGAATTTATAATTTTCTTTTCTTAAATTAATGTAGCAATAATATTCAAAAAAATATTAAACCAAGTGGCCAAATATTGTATAATTTATTGGAAATGGATGAAATCCAGTCAAGAAATAGTATAAATTTAAGTTTTAGATAAATTTTAAAGCCTTATCCCATGATTTTTACCATATTTTACCAACTTTACCCTTACCAAAGTGACAAAAAATTTCATTGATTACTATTCATATTGATCAAAAATGAAAGAGAATTTTTTTTCCAAATTTTACCTTCTTAATTCCAAATATAAAATAAATATTTTCAATATTCAATTTATAAAAGTGAAAAAATTCGTTTTAAAATAAATCCACAAAACTCAATGAAAATCCCTTTTTAGAAATGTACATTATTAAGTATAAAATTAGATTTATTTTTATCCAACACCTATAAAAATATTATATAAAAGTAAAAATATTTTATTGAATATATTATATAAAAATTTCAATAAATCATTCACCAATAGTGGTCAATTTAATTTAATATGATAAACACACATTGCACACATAAATTATTTTTTAGAAAAAATATCATTTTTATTTTTAATTGGGTTTTATTTTCATTTATAATTAACTGATTACTAATGAATTAATTTTATACATTTTTAAACCATAAATTTTCATAATATAGTTAGTCTTATTCTTACCCACCAATCCAATGACTAGTCAATAACTGTAAAATTAAATAATAAAATTTATTCTCCCTTTGTTTGAGCTCCATGTTTCATGTATCACAAGCTATCAGAAATATTAAATTTATTTGAAAAACAATATTTCATAAAATCTCGGGGTGTTATATTTCTCATGTTTATGACCTGACGGTTTATGTTATGTTTTTTTCTTACTGAACATTTCATCTCACCCCTTTATTATATTTTTATTCCCCAGCTCGTGAATATGATTATATCATTTGGGATGTATATGATAGTTTATAGAGGATCATGATTATGGAAAAACGATCACAAGTATAGTAAAATAAAATGTTTTTGTATCTAATCTCTAAGACACTAAACCTTTTTGTCTTTGGGCTGTAAAACTATTTATGCGATTTACTATTCAAATCAAGATATTAATGTAGTGTTTATTTCATGTTTATATTAGGTCACCACTATTGGTAATAGAGTAGGATTTATTTATTTTAGATATTAGTTTAGTTATTTTTATAGATTATGACCATTATTTTTTGGATTAGTTCATAAAACCTTAGTAAAACCCCTAGTCTTGAGTCTAAGTATAGGATGATGTCTTGGAATGTTGGTAAAATCTTGATTAGACATTTCTTGATATACATAAATCCCCGTATGAATAATACGTGTGGATATAATCTTTGTCACAATTGTACCTCGATGTAATAACCCTAAAAAGGGCGTATTTTGTATTAACTCGATTGTCACCCTGATGCATGATGAGTGGGCCTATGATTTCATAAATGGTCTCACACTTCCAAGAGATATTTTTTGTCTGATCATATGCTCTTTACGAACAATTATGAAGGATTGATTTCCTAGTTATTTTATGGAGTAAAATATAACCCATCTTTAAGTAACCAAGATCAAACTAATATTGATATAGGTTGAACTAAAGGAATAATGGTACAATGTGAAACTGAAAATTAATAATACATTTTAATTATCAATCCCACTTTAAAATTATTATAATATCCCTTTATTATAAATTTTTCATCACTCTTGTCAGTAAATTTGGTTTTAGTAATGGATAAAACTAGATGGAACCATGGATGCGATGGTCAATGAAAATGTTACCTTATTGAACAACTGATCAAAATGGGGGTTAGAATGAGAAACCTTGTAATAATACCAAATTTTTTATCATGGAATTTTATTATTAATGTGAATATATTAAAAGTACCAAACAAAAAAATGAAAAGAAAGATGGAGTCTCATGAAAGATAATGTGATTAATATGATAAATGATTTCCATTATTTCAACAAAATTAATGAATCACTAAGGGAATTTCCTTAATTGGAATCAAATATGCTTTACCTATGGGAGTAGAGGACATCAATTAGTAAGATGTTGAGGAAAAATGAAGAGTTTAGTTAACATGTTAGAGAAAAAAATATTATGCTTCATAAGGACCCTCTAGGAGTTTTATGTTTTAAAAGTGAGGAATTTGGGAGACTACATGAAGTAGTTTAATAATCCATGTTATTAAGATGAAAATCATCACTAAAACCCTCTTATACTATGGTATCATGGAAAATAATATGCAATGACTATCAATGAAGAAGATAGTGGTAATTTTATTCCAGTTATCCTCCACCCAAAATTATCATATATTTTCTAGTTCTATCAATTCTACTGAATATAGGGTGTTTTCTAAATACATAAAGTCACCATACTTATTGATTTTTATTTAAAGGAAAATATTTAGTGGTATGATTATTACAGTTATGGAAATAAAATTTCCACATATCATAATATCCTCCTCTAATATTTTTTGATTTTTTTTCAAAATAGAATGAATATCATAACTTTTAATCAAAATTAATTTCTAGTATATAAAAAAACACATTAAAAATCATTTGTGACAGTCTATTATTACATGGCCAACTATGAATTATCTATGAATTAAATTGAATCCTTCATATGAATTGTAATCCCTAGTTATGAGATAATATCCTAATAATGGTCAGGGAAAAAAGTTTTTTATATTAATATATATAATTTGTATAATGATATATTTTCATATTAATTAAAAAACCTTAATTTATTCATTTTTATTAACTTATACAAATAAAGGAATTCTAATTGTGCATGTGTGCAGACTACAACCTCCATGAAGAATCATTTTTTTCATTTTTCTTCTAGTTTTTCATTATTTATCCAAAAAGCATAAAATCATGTTCAAAATCATAAAAATAAAAATATTATAATTATTATTCTATTATAATTACATTTTTTCAAAACAAATTCCTCCTTAACTAAGATCACCAATTGAGTTAAATTGTCTTCAAGTTTGGGTCGGTTTGACCACATACATGAACAATTATATAAAATCCAATCATGGATGAAAATGGAAACATAAAAATTACAATTATCATAATATAATAAGAAAATAATGAATTGTATATGGATCTGGAAATATTTTATTATGTACTTAACTTATTATTAAAGAATCATTTTTGTTCGCTAAAATCACTAAAATAATCCTAAACTGATTCCATTTTTGTGTAGTGAAACTAAAAGACACATGGAATGGTATGAGATACTTAAAAAAAATGTTAGTTATATATTAAATTATATTTAAATATATATCAATTATGAACATGGATTCAAAGCATGGGTAATGAAATAAACAACACAAAATGTGTGAAAACAATGAATGTTATTATCCAAATGGTTGAAATAAATTATAACTAACAAAAATAACCCCAATAAATAACTATAAATACGATATATAAAATTTTAAATATATGAATAAGTTTATGAAATAAGTTATTAAGTTATCTATGTTGGTTTTATAGGATTTTATAGTGTCATCAACAACCAATGAAGAAAGGTCATTGTTTCATCTCAAAACATTCTTCTTTGAGATACGAATTCTTTTATGTACATTATTTCATTAAAATTATGTGTATAATACCTATAGGATTTATAATATAATGATTATCTCTTATATATTTATTTAGTAGAAAAATTTGTACAACTATGACGGAACCAAAAAAACAAAAGGAACCAAAACTAGTAATCCCTAAGGAGGCATAAAATAATGGAGGCCAAGTTCATCCCCTTTAATTAGATTAACCCCCTTTGGATTCAAGAAAAGGATACTTGGGAAGCATATGACTCTGGGACCCAGATCCGACAATTCCATAGAAGTGATATGGTCTGCAACCCTATCACCCCCTCTATGTATGGACCTCCAAAATGTTGTTTCCAAGGATGGATCTTCATTTCCTGATGATGTTGGCTATCGACTAGGGAGTAGATCCTTTGCCATGAAAAGAGTTATAGATAATAATGGAATCAGTTTCAACTTGGGAAAGAGATATATTATCTTGGGAGCATAGTTTCAACCTTATAAGTATAGATTTGGATTCTTTATATATCAAGTTCCATTGTCCATAGTAGGTAGAAAAAGAAAGTAGGAAGCCGCCCCGGTAGTCACGAACAACACCTCCCCCGCAAGTGACCCCCACCATGCACGGACCATCTACATTGAGTTTGAAACTAGAAACTAGTGGTTTCCACCAAACCCACTACCCTTGAGACACTACATTGATAGGAATACTAGTAGACGCACTGACCTATAGACATCTCAAGGAGGGCGCATCACACAGGCTCATGATTCCACTTACCACATCTATGAGGAGGGATTTTTTTCTCATGATGATGGATCTTCCAGTGGAAGAAGTACCCTCATACTTGGCCATCCAAATGCACAAAAAAATCATGTTCAAAATTACATATCTTGCAAGTTTTTTCAAGCTTGTATTCACACCATGAAACCATCGCTCCATGAAATTATCACAAAGAAGACCTTGGTAGGAAAGATCAGTGAAATCCACAGAAAATTTCCACCCCACCAAGGCCCGTTATCCCTCAAAGAAGATATGGTTCATGGTTTCCTCCCTAAATTATTTTCAGTAGTGGAATCTAGAAGCAAGGTTAACATCCATATTTTTAATGGTTTAATCTATGGGAACCATAAGATTATTTATCCTTGAAGTTAGAAAGTTATACTTTGTAGGAATTTTATTTCATAATATCATGCTATTATAGATATCCCACTAATCCTATTGTGAAGTGATTCTTTGGAAGTCCTTTAATGTGAAGGATCCTAAGTTTGAGGGTGTAAACATTCTTCTTTTTGGTACTTAATTGATTCCAATTAGATCTTATACCTCTAGATGTTTCTCATTCAGAATAGATTGAATAATATATAGATGCCAGCAGGCCTCTTTAAAGGAGATTAAAGGAGTAGTTTACCCAGAGTATCCAAGAGTGGAACCCACCCAGTTGTGTTTCTAGAATATAATGTTACCTTATCCCACGATCCACCGTGAAAGTTTATGGAGTGTAGGAATGAGAAAGGAAACTATGGGCCAAAAGGGAGATTCCTAGGTGCTACCATTATCAAAGTTCCATCACCTTTATATGACATGATATTAACCCAATGGGTGCTCTCTTCCACTATCTCCAAATAAATCTTAAAATGCATTGAATGGATAGTAACCGCTCAGTTTCTCACATTAATCATGCCTTTATGAATATGAGTCACCATTATTATCCACAAGGACCATTGACATTTACCATCCTCTAGTGCATCCCAAATGATTTTTTATTGTATTTTATCAATGAAAGATATGAAAACCATTGTAACCTTGATGCATGAGAGTGAATGGATAGGTATATCCATGAGTACCCTATTTATTAAGGTGATACGACCTCGAAAGGATAGGTAGTGATTCTTCCTGTCGAGTATGCAGCTCATTAACTTGTTCATAATGTGGTTGAAGTCATGAATGCGTGTTATACCTATTGGGATTGGGGAGCTGAGATAATCAAATGGAAAAGGCCCTTTCAGCATGTCTTGTTTGTTGCAAAGGAAGGATACCAGCCTAGAGCTTCATTTCTTGGAGATATAGATGTTTCTCATTGATTTTTTGGTCGATTTTCTGCTCTAGTGACAATATTATTCCGGATATTTGATGATCCCATAAAACTATATCTTGTTATCATTAGTGAAGAGGATAGAATCATCAAAAAAAAAATAAAGTGGTAAAAAGAGGGAAGGTTTTTTCCTATGGTAGGTAAGGATCTCTCCATTAGATACCTTTCTATTGATAAGCCGACCGAAGGTGTATCGCATAATAATGAAAATGGTTGGGGAGATGGGGTCCCCATGGCTAAGCCCACAAGTATCCTTAAAATGTCCATGAGACTTGACCATGAAAGGCACTTCTATCCATGGGGATATCACACATATAAAAATGAGGTTTGTATCCCAGGAAGAGAACCCCATACCCAAGATAATCATGTTGATAAATCCCCATCCCATTCGATCATAAGATTTATTCACATCCAGCTTTAATGAAGTGTTTGATCTATGGGTCTTGATGTTGATATATCTAATCATTTCTTGAGCCAAGGATATTGATCCCTGTATAGACCAGTCATTCACAATTCCATGTTGCTCTAGGGAAACCAATCGAGGGATGTGCTTGGATGGCCTTGAGTTGACGATACATGACAGATTCTTATATGTGAAGTTACACATATTTATCGGACTGTAATGAAGAATAGAGGATAGATCATTGATCATTGGAATCATAAATAGATTTGAATCACCATATACCCTTGGAAGTTTTCCACCATTAAAAAAATCCTGGAAGGACACAATTATATCTCCTTTAACCAATTTCCATGACCCCCTATATAATGATCCCATAAAGCCATCGAGCCCTGAAGCACTATCTTGGTTGAGGTTCATCGTAGACTCCTGGACCTACTTCTCCTCTAGTATATCTTCAAAACAATCATTTTATGGGTTGAATATCAGGCTGGGTATCACCTCCATAAGTTCTTCATTCCCTCTTGGGTAACCACTTGACATGTTCAGGTTATGACCTAAAAGAAGGTTTTTAAAAGAAGGAAAAGGCCGTACCCCCAACTACTTCTGAATCATTTGAGAAGGAACCTTACTCCTACATGATATTGGGTTTAATAGGATGGATATTATCTTTTATTCATACATGAAAATATTCCATATTTTTTCTACCTTCGTATCGACATTTCACTCTCGATCTCTCTCGAGAAATGCATTCTTGTTTTAGAATACGGTCCGCTAGGATGGACTTCTTGTTTGACAACTCCTCAAACACAGAGTAATCACAAAAGTCCTCCATACAGAGTTCCAAGTGATCAATGACCTATTTGAGAGTGTCCATGTTCTAGTAATCTACAGGAAAGCCCTTATCCCATACATGAATCTTGAGTTTCACCCATATTATCTTGTTGTGGATAGCTACCCAAGAGTGGCCCTTTGTAGAGGATTCCCATGTTTCACTAAAAAGTTGTTGATAACCAAGAATGCTGATCTAGTGGCCATAAAAACTAAATAATTCTCACCCATATTATTTGGGAGCCAAAAAAACTAGTAGAGGGTAATGATCAGCTAAGTCGCGGACCAGATGATCAATCTTTGCCTTAGGATACTTGGCAAAGGCATGGATATTGACCATGAACTGATCTAAGTGTCTCCAATAGTGTCTACTACCTTTATAGTTATTACACCATGTAAAATGATCCCCAGATTATCCCATATCTTGTAGACCCTTTTTAAATATGAAATGAACAAGGGCCAAGCTGGCCGTTTGGGGAAAAGAAACCCTACCACGCTTCTCATTCGAATCAAAGATTATGTTAATGTTGTTACCCCCAAACCATGAGGATTCCTTTGGATCAAAGATATTGAGATACAGTAATGGTTCTAGAGGATAATTATTATGGATAAATTATTTCAAGGGTAGTAAAATAATATGTTTATGTACATAATCTAAAAGACACTAAACATTTTAATGTTTGGGTTATGTTAGTGTTTTTGAAATGTGTTATTGGAATCAAGAAATCAATGTAGTATATAAGTCATGTTTAGATTGAATTTATAAATTTATATAACCATTAAATAAAAATAAAAAACTATTTATTTTTTTATTCATTTAATTTATTACTGAAAATTAAATTCTCACAACCATCCATGATTTAAATTTATAGCATTATACAAGTGGGTGGTTAAACCAACCCAGATAAGGATATGATATAATTTTATGGAGAGTATGGATAAGAGAGTATTTACTTTGGAATAATATCATTATAAAAGAATAAAAATTATATTATTTAGATTTATTTGTGGTTCTAAATTATAAATAAAAGTAGGATGATAAATATCATATATTAGATGAAAAAGGGAATATGTCAATTTCATGGAGGTCGTAGTCTTCACGTCCGCACATATGACATTAAATTTTTTAAAATAAATGGTTGAAGATATTTATATAATGTTATAAATGTTATAAATATAATATTAATTCATTAAATGAAACTATAAAACCATCCATGAAAGGTGGTAATGAAAAACATAAATCATTATTCCAAGGGGTGATATCCTGCACATAAGCATTGATGATGATTTCATTTCCCATAGAATGATAGAATAGATAAATAGATTTTATTATTATAGATCCCAAAATGTGTTATAGATATTATAAGTATATATTAAATTACATATTAGGAAAATCTATGTAATGTGGTGAAGGAAAACTAAATACATTGTGTCGTGTTGGTGGTAGTCCATACACACACGCAAATGATGTTTTCACTTTTTAAGGGAATATGGTAATAGGGGTTAATGACTATTCCCATAATTTAAAATAATTAAGTATAATATAATTAAATAAGTCATAATATATGATTGGGAAACAGAAATTTGAAAACAAAATATAAAAATTAATGATATTATCGAAAAGATCATAAATTTGTTAAGAACATTGAATTTACCTTGGATGATTCTAATGAAAGGGAAGGACTAAGATAATTAGAATTTATAAAAATCATGAGAGGTTAAAATTATATTATAGGGGAAGGATATATGTCATAATTTTTTAGTGGAAATTTAATTTTTATAGAGGTCTTCAAGGGGTGGTGAGAGGCCCCTATTATAAGTGGTGAGAATGACATTTTTATAAATATAACCACTTTATATGAATGGATAAGATTTTAATTGTAACGCCCCGACCCCAGTTACCCAGAGTCGGTGAATTATTACATAACATTGGCATGATTACAAGGAATCATGTACCGAAGAACCGATCAGTTTAGCAGTCTTGGAAAAATAGATCACATACATGAATGTTACATTTTCACTTTAAGACGTACAAAACAACATAAATAATCTTTATGAACGCCATTATTCCCTTGTCTTAACCCTACATATCAATCACATTACACTTCTTGGAATCCTGGGAAAAATAAAACATAGAAAGGGGTGAGCTCAAATGCTCAGTAAGGGTAAGAAATACAACGAAAACTTTCAAAAATAAGCATAAACATTCAAGGCAATGTATAAAACTAAAACAAAAGCCTTTTAAACTTGAAATTCAGCATAATATGGCAGAAATAAAATGAAATAATTCCATTTACTTATTCACAAGGATATTCAACTAATCGAATAATCACATGCAATATCACTAACCACTTTCATTATGATGGAATACATGATGCTGAACTTTAATTTTTGTGTCAAGGCCTCGTGCCAAGACCTAAAGGATAACTGTAATCGGAACCCAACCCGGAGAGCCTCTGTAACCGGACTCCATCCCGGAGTGCCTCTAATAACTAGACACCAACCCAGAGTGCCTCTAATAACCGGACACCAACCCAGAGTGCCTCTAATAACCGGACACCAACCTGGAGGGTCTGCTGTAACCGGACCCCAACGTGGATGGCTTACTTTTACCGGTACCCAACCCGGAACATACTAGTCCAACACATTCATCTTAATAAGAGGATGAAATATAACATAAACATTCGTATTAAAAATGACATACAAAATGTCAAAACTTTTATCATAAACCATTAATGTCATAAAAATAACTCATCCATAGTAAAAAATATCACAAAACCTTAAATACAATATGGATGATTTGTATCATAATAAATCAACTTGAAACAAGTGTAAAATGTATCAAAGGATGTTGACATAGATTAAATCAATACTATTTGAGAGAAATATCTCTTTTTTTGAAATCATTTAAAAGTCACATAATTATAGAGAAAACCTTTATTTTAAAAATATCTTTATAATCTTGTGAAGGAAGCTTCAAAGGTGTAATAACGGCGGAGAATAATCGCACCCACCGTATAAGTTAAAAAAACATTCTTACCTTAATTTTGTCAAAAAGGTTAAAAAGTAACTTGTTTCAAAAACGTTGGAAAGATTCCTTTAAAAACATATAAAGTCAAATAAGGGTATAAATGACTTTAACCCATTGTCTATTAAATAGTAAAAATGTTTTGAAAGACATTTTTAAGAAACATGGATGTGGATGATAAAGTGGTCCCAATAGATTATTATGTATAAACAACCTTAGATAATGAAGAGATTGTGAAATAAACCCTTACCAATTTGGTAACTTACGAAACATACACCCCATGAAAGTGGTATCATACAATGAATATGTAAATACACATAAATTAAAGTGTATTACACAAATAATACAATTATAGGCAGTACATACACCACACAAAAGGTAATAGTGGAAATATAAAATGAATCTCATGGGAATAAGGAGTGAGATGAAAACCCCTTACCTTGCACTTTCCTTTAGTCGAGGGTACGTTTAACCTCCTCTTCTTCGGGTTCTTCCTTTTGATTTGATCAAAAGGGCTCCTTAGGATGGTTTTATGACTAAAGGAAGGCCTCTAGGATTAAGTGAGGAAAGTTGAGAGAGTATTTGGGCAGGGGTTGGCCGAACCAAAAGGCTTTGAAGGTGTGAATTAATAAGAAGAGGGAGTATCCTTTTATATGAGGGGTGATGGGCACCTTTGGAAAAGCTAGAAATATTATTTTATAATAAATTAATATTCGGTTTATAATGGCTCCAAAGTGGATTATTTAAAGGTTAAGGTGGGGATGGGTCGAAAACCACTCAACCAATAGAATTTAGACAGGTTTGGTTCATTATATTAACCATATCTTTTAGTTTTAACTCTTAGTTAATTAGTTTGACACTTACCATGTCACTTTGTATTTTTATATTATATAGTTAATAAACTTACTATATACATCCAAGAGACCCCAAAGTGGTTAATTAATGATACAACTATCATGATATAAGTCTCTTGGCCGAACCTTAGATTTTTAAGAATTTTATATCAATTAATAATATAATATTTTTTTAAAAAACTCTTTTATATCAATTTTGACACTATTCAATAATTGACTTTTGTAAAAATCATAACATAATGATTACTTCAAAAAAAGTTAATTAAATCAATCCTAATATGTAATATTATCCTAGAAAATTAGTTTAATTAATTAAAAGTCTCAAATTATATTTATTTGGGTATTTATAATATCAATTATTTTAATTTTTCACTATTATGGTAATTAATGCATCATCATTGTGTCATAAATACATTAACACATTTAATGTCTAAAAATTATAAATAAAATATCATTATATAGGAAAACTTTTTATATTTCTAATGAATATTTATAGTTGAAAATCCAACATATATAACCCTATGAAAAAATTATTTTTCTAAAAGATATATGCTTATGTCATTTTTGTATTTATTTTAACTTAATTAAAATAAAGTGTCCCTATCACCTACAAGTGGCTCCATGGGGTCCCAAAATCAACCCAAAGATGCTCATGGTCGGACATGTATCCACCAATAATGATAGGACATGTTTTAGGGTAATTTAGTATTATTATAATTTTATTTTTTAACCCTTATTTACTGGATTTCCCCTTTAACCATGGTAAATATAATATTTACCGAAGTAATTATTCAAAATGTCTAAAAATAAAAGTTACCTATTTAAAAAATTTGGACATCATTATTACAAATATGAAATCCATTTTTCCAAATTCAAAACACAGATGTGGCAGAAATTAATTTAAAATTAATTCCCGCTGTCAAAACAAAAACCGTGTTTTTAAGATATAATAACTATCAAAAGATTGGTACTTGTTTATGTCCGGTTTAATTGTGAAATTATGTCCAATGACCAACATTGTATTAAATGGTAAAAATAAATTATAAATATACTTTAAAACCACTCAAATTAATAATTTATCGCTATTAATTATTTTGATTAAAAAATTTGTTTTTAATTAAAATTTAGTAATTTTCACTATTCATCAAAATATTAAAGTTATCCGAAAAGTACCAAAATTTCACCTTAGGATAAATTCGATACTCCGAATCTAAAAATGAAGTCCATTTTGAGAGATAAAATTTTTAAAATTTTAAAAAGTAGGTATTACTATTCATAACAGCTACTTTGATTGGTCGTGGTGTGTGTTAGAACTCGAAGTTGCGTACAACACATGCTACTGTATTATTCAAATAGAAGTGTACCATGGAAGCTCGAGGTGTTACATTCTCCCCTATTTCAATAAATTGCGTCCTCGCAATTTGATATTGTTCTTTGAAAATAAAGGTTGAAAATAGAAAATATCTTTGTGGAAAAACCCACATCGGAAATTTTGTTAATAAAATTAAGTCTTAACAAGATGAAAATAGAAATTAAAGGGTCACCACAAAATTATGATCTAGATTAGGAGGACATTGGTGGCAATTATAGACATATAATTGGAGGAAAAACGTAAATATTTATAGGTAGTGATTGAGGTCATCAATCACAAAAAAGTTTAAAATTGAGGTCCTTAAATTCATCAATCTATGATGATTTAAAATACCATCAGTTCAACAAAACATAAGGTATTAGGATAACACATTTTTGACGTTTCAAAATATCTTAGTTGAAATCCCGCATCGAAAAATGAATTAATGAGGCCTCTATTTAAAATAAATATTGGAAAGTATAAAGATTACCGAAAATAACACATACTAGTGTTCCATGTAGGAAAATATGGATATGGAAGAGAAATATAACCATCAATTATCTGATGGAGAGTGGTAGAGAATATGGATATGAAATGGACAAAAATCACAAAGCCATAAATTAGTGATGATCTAAGGTACCATCTAGGACAACATTTTTGTTCTAATTTCCTTTTCTTAATGTTGAGGAATTTATTTATGAGATTGGCTAAGATCATAAGGAGATATACTTACTTTATAATTAGAGTTTTATCCATTAATAAATTTCTACCACAAACTCATCTTTCACCCCAAAACATAATACAACTCAAAAATACTCTATTTATCCTAATCGTATAGGGTTCCAAATATAATGAATTTATAATTCACATATCAGACCCTTTCTGTAAAGAAACTACTTTATACCATCCAGAAACTTCATGTAGCACAATGGTAGGCGATAAATCCCAATTTCACTATGGTTGTGGGTTCGATTCCAACAGCTTTTTCTGACACGACGGGTCGTCACACGGTCTGCGTGTTGTCCTTTTATAAAAATAAAAAAAAACCTTTCAAACTTAATCCATTCCAACCATTAGACTTATCCAAAATACTATTATCCAAACTCACAGTCCAAAATTTACAAGGAAGTTAAACATAATGAGGATCCTTTTTGCTAGGTAATAACATGTGAACGCCTTCCTCATATATTCTTTTACAACACCGCAACATTCTGAATTACCAAAACCAACCATCTCTTATTCCAAAATCACTACCTCAATATTGGGACCATATTAAGGTTTATCTTTCCTTCAACCATGTAATTTCCAAAAAAAAATTTAACTCGCTGTAGAGTCACTTTTCTTAGTACCATAAAATCTCAAATCCTTAATTAAATAGTACTACAGTAAAATCCTTATTTATTTCCAGAACATCATTGATACAACAATTAAATGAAATAATTCTAAAATAACAACATAAGAACACTAGTCATTCCTCTTCATCTGTGGTAGTATCATAACTTGATTATTATCCAATAACATCATTTGTGGAATAGTCTGATGACTAGTACATTGGTTCGCGTAGTGTCCAAACTCCTTGCAAATGAAGCATTGTACATTTGAAACCATTTTCTTACCCTTGCAGTCACGTACTTTGTGCCCTTTTCCTCCACACTTATAACAAAATCCCATTCCTTTTAGGCAAGTTCCAGGGTGTTTCTTCCCACAGTTATCACATATGGTAAAATTATTCTTTTACCTCTTCCCTTTATCCATATTTCTCTCTTCCATCCTTTTCTTCTCTTGCTTCCCTTCAAATCCATAGGACTCCGAGAATTCTTTACTCATCTTATCAACAAATGATACTATTTCTTCATATGATGATAATACGTGGGAAACTATTTCCCTTCTAAATTCTGGCTTAGGACCACGAAATAGATGATCCTTCTTACTCTTTGGATCATACGTATTACGGGATTTCACATTCCTTCTACTGGGCGCCATTTCTATACAATAGCATAAACTAGTTCAGTTTATGAATTGCAATGAATAATTACCAATCTTGTAAAATACCTAACACAAATTAAAAAGTTTATGGATACAATCCATAATCATAAATATGTTTTCTTTGAGTAAGTATATACTCATAAGCCCTTCATAATGGTTTGTAAAGAAAATGAGAATTATCCTAAGCATATACCCCGGGAGTGTCGTAACCAAGAGTGCAGAAAGGCCCGTTGTCGTGCACCAGTTCCCGTTCGAGTCTAGCTCAAAGCGGTGTTTTCGGGTTTTACCCCTAGGTACATCTGTCCTAGAGCCGCCTCTATCTGCTCGTATCCAGACAGGGATATATTTCTCGAAAAACTCACAAAATCTCTACAATACCAAAATTTTAGGAAGTTCTTCTATACTAATCCTTAAAGTCTATCTTAGGGCTATGTGCTCTAATCAAAGTTTATCTAAATCTAGTTTCCAAGGTTATTACTAAACTTCCTCTGATACCAACTGTAATTCCCCGACCCCAGTTACCCAGAGTCGGTGCATTATTACATAACATTGTCATGATTACAAGGAATCAAGTCCCGAAGGACCGATCGGTTTATCAGTCTTGGAAAAATAGATCACATACATGAATGTTACATTTTCAATTTAAGACGTACAAAAGAACATAAATAATCTTTATGAACGCCATTATTCCCTTGTCTTAACCCTTCAAATCAATCACATTACACTTCTTGGAAGCCTGGGAAAAATAAAACATAGAAAGGGGTGAGCTCAAATGCTCAGTAAGGGTAAGCAATACAACGAAAACTTTCAAAAATAAGCATAAACATTTAAGAAAATGTATAAAACTAAAACAAAATCCCTTTAAACTTGAAATTCAGCATAATATGGCAGAAATAAAATGAAATAATTCCATTTACTTATTCACATGGATATTATACTAATCGAATAATCACATGCAATATCACTAACAACTTTCATAATGATGGAATGCATGATGCCAGACTTTAATTTCGGTGGCAAGGCCTCATGCCAAGACCTAAGGGATAATTGTAACCGGAACCCAACCCAGAGAGCCTCTGTAACCGGACTCTATCCCGGAGTGCCTCTAATAACCGGACACCAACCCGGAGTGCCTCTAATAACCGGACACCAACCCAGAGTGCCTCTAATAACCGGACACCAACCCGGAGGGTCTGCTGTAACCGAACCCCAACCCGGAGGGCTTACTTTTACCGGTCCCCAACCCGGAACATACTAGTCCAACACATTCATCTTAATAAGAGGATGAAATATAACATAAACATTCATATTAAAACTAACATACAAAATGTCAAAACTTTAATCATAAACCATTAATGGCATAAAAATAATTCATCCATAGTAAAAAATATCACAAAACCTTAAATACAATATGAATGATTTGTATCAAAATAAATCAACTTGAAACAAGTGTAAAATTTATCAAAGGATGTTGACATAGATGAAATCAATACTATTTGAGAGAAATATCTCTTTTTTTGAAATCATTTAAAAGTTGCATAATTATAGAGAAAACCTTTATTTTGAAAATATCTTTATAAGCTTATGAAGGAAGCTTCAAAGGTGTAATAATGGCGGAGAATAACCGCACCCACCATATAAGTTAAAAAAAACATTCTTACCTTAATTTTTTCAAAAAGGATAAAAAGTAACTTGTTTCGAAAACGTTGGAAAGATTCCTTTAAAAACATATAAAGTCAAATAAGGGTATAAATGACTTTAACCCATTGTCTATTAAATAGTAAAAATGTTTTGAAAGACATTTTTAAGAAACATGGATGTGGATGATAAAGTGGTCCCAGTAGATTATTACGTATAAACAACCTCAGATAATGAAGTGATTGCGAAATAAACCCTTACCAATTTGGTAACTTACGAAACATACACCCCATGAAAGAGGTATCATACAATGAATATGTAAATACACATAAATTAAAGTGTATTACACAAATAATACAATTATAGGCAGTACATACACCACAAAAAAGGTAATAGTGGAAATATGACATGAATCTCACGGGAATAAGAAGTGAGATGAAAACCCCATACCTTGTACTTTCCTTTAGTCGAGGGTACGTTTAACCCCCTCTTCTTCGGGTTCTTTCTTTTGATTTGATCAAAAGGGCTCCTTAGGATGGCTTTCTGACTAAAGGAAGGCCTCTAGGATGAAGTGATGGAAGTTGAGAGAGTATTTGGGCAGGGGTTGGCCGAACCAAAAGGCTTTGAAGGTGTGAATTAACGAGAAGGGGGAATGTCCTTTTATAAGAGGGGTGGGGGGCACCTTTGGAAAAGCTAGAAATATTATTTTATAATAAATTCATATTCGGTTTCTAATGGCTCCAAAGTGTATTATTTAAAGCTTAAGGTGGGGATGGGTCGAAAAACAGTCAACCAATATAATTATATAGGTTTGGATCATTATACTAACCTTATCTTTTAGTTTTAACTCTTAGTTAATTCGTTTGACACTTACCACGTCACTTTGTATTTTTATATTATATAGTTAATAAACTTACTATATATATCCATGCGACCCCCCAAGTGGTCCATTAATGATACAACTATCATGATATAAGTCTCTTGGCCGAACCATAGATTTTTAAGAATTTAATATCAATTAATAATATAATATTTGTTTTAAAAACTCTTTTATATCAATTTTGACACTATTCAATAATTGACTTTTGTAAAAATCATAACATAATGATTACTTCGAAAAAAGTTAATTAAATCAATACTAATATGTCATATTATCATATAAAATTAGTGTAATTAGTTAAAAGTCTCAAATTATATTTATTTGGGTATTTATAATATCAATTTTTTTAATTTTTCACTATTATGGTAATTACTGCATCATCATTATGTCATAAATAAATTAACTTATTTAATGTATAAAAATTATAAATAAAATATCATTATGTAGGAAAGTTTTTTATATTTCTAATGAATATTTATAGTCAAAAATCCAACATATATAACCCTATGTAAAAATTATTTTTCTAAAAGATATATGCTTATGTCATTTTTGTATTTATTTTAACTTAATTAAAATAAAGTGTCCCTATCACCTAAAAGTGGCTCCATGGGGTCCCAAAATCGACCCAAAGATGCTCATGGTGGGACATGTATCCACCAATAAGGTTAGGACACGTTTCAGGGTAATTTAGTATTATTATAATTTTATTTTTTTAACCCTTATTTACCGGATTTACCCTTTAACCGTGGTAAATAAAATATTTACCGAAGTAATTATTCAAAATGTATAAAAATAAAAGTTACCTATTTACACAATTTGGACATCCTGATTCCAAATATGGAATCAATTTTTCCAAATTCAAAACACATAAGTGGAAGAAATTAATTTAAAATTAATTCCCGCTGTCAAAAGAAAAAGCGTGTTTTTAAGATATAATAACTATCAAAAGATTGGTACTTGTTTATGTCCGGTTTAATTATAAAATTATGTCCAATGACCAAAATTGTATTAAATGGTAAAAATATATTCTAAATATACTTTAAAACCACTCAAATTAATAATTTATCGCTATTAATTATTTTGATTAAAAAAGTTGTTTTTAATTAAAATTTAGTAATTTTCACTGTTCATCAAAATATTAAAGTTATCCGAAAAGTACCAAAATTTCACCCTAGGTTTAATTCTATACTCCGAATCCAAAAATGAAGTCCATTTTGAGAGATAAAATTTCTATAATTTTAAAAAGTAGGTATTACTATTCATAACGGCTACTTTGATTGGTCGTGGTGTGTGTTAGAACTTGAAGTTGCATACAACACACGCTACTGTATTATTCAAAGAGAAGCGTACCGTGGAAGCTCGGGGTGTTACATTAATGATATTATGTGGCCTAAAAAATTAATAATAATTAAATTTATTATGAGATAAGTTATATCATATCTCAACCACCGAATTAGAATCATTTTTGTAAACTATATCAATCCCTTTAACCCAAGATTTATTTCATTTACAATTTTCAATTTTACCGTGAGAAATAGTTTTTATCTAAGAAAATCAATTTTTATGAATAAAAATTAAATTTTAATTATTCAATAATTTGGACCAAATGATTCCAAATTTTAAATCCAATTTTTTTATTTTTATTTTTTAAAATTGGTAAAAAAGTAATTTTAAAATACGAAATGTGTAATGTAATAAAAAAAATTATTTTAAAATATATAACATAATTTCTATAATATCAAATATGGGTTTATAAATTATATATAACATTTATAAAATAATAGATAAAGTTTTGAAATATATATTTGGACTTAGTAAATGTTTTCATTGATGTTAAATTTTTTTACACTAACAATTTCATAAAATCATGTATAAAATGATTTTAATTATATGAAATTAATGTAATAAACGTGATATAAATCTATTATATAAAAATGTATAATGTGACAAAATAATTATTTGAAAAAACATTTTTTTATGTATAAAATGAATGTATTCTTATTTATTTTTTCATTTTACTAGTGATAAGTTATTGTATGGATGTTAATTTTTTTATATTATATATTATAAATATATTTTATTAAATAATCGGTTTATTAGTGATCAATCCTAAAATGATAAAAAAAACTTTAAAAGAGTTATTTGAATAAAACTTTCCCTTCTATCATTAATTTTTTATTCATATCGTATTAACTATTTATCTTTTAACCAAAAAAAGAAAGAGTACATTTAGTTACTAGTGGTTTTAATAATTTTAATTATATGGTGTGTGTATGTGTGTATAGTTTTTTATATTAGATCATCACTATGTGTAAATAAAATTATCGAACACAATGTTCAAGGAAAAACTTATATGGTGAAATATTGTGTTGTTACATTATCTTATTTTTAAATAAATGACATAAAATCAATTTAATTATATCATACTAAAAGGAATAAATAAGAGATAATGTAAAGGCCCAGAAATTTCAAGGAAAATTTTTACTTACATACTTTGGAATTTTATGAGTATGTGTCTTCTGACAACACTTGATTCCGAGACCCAGTGTATCCAGAATCAATTTCTAAAGTTTAGCTCATGTACGTTTAGTGAACGAAAGAGTGGGTTTTTCTATCTTTTTAACCGGCGCTCGGAATTGAAATCCGAGTGCACCGATGAAATTGCAGTGCCGGTAATTGCTTAAGAAGATCTTTACCGCAGTTTCCTTTTATGCGGGTTGTAAATTAAAAATTGGGGTATAGTTAAGAAGTTAAATAAAATTGATGGGACAATTTTATGCCTTTGGAAGTTAATCCCTCCCATGTGAAGTTATTGGTGGGGCCCACAACCACCCAAATTCCCATGTGTGGATATTTGAGAGGTGGGGCGCACACGAGCCCCAACCTTTCACCTCCCCCTAAACTCCTTCGAACTCCCTTCAATAAATTCGCAACCCCCTTAATTAATGAGACTCTTCCTCTCCCTCTCTCTCCCTATTTATTTTTTTCCAACATACCTTAATTAATGAAATGAACCTCTTCATTTAATTAATTAAGTGTTTTGAAATTTTGAATTGGATGTGTTAATAAAATCTTAGCCAAGCCTAATATTTTAATTTTGGGAGAGCATTTTTGTGTTGGAAAAACTTTGGGAGAGAGCTCTTGAGAAAAGAGAGAGAAGTTTTCATCTCCTCAACGAAGAACGGTTTTATTCTCCGACGAAGAACACCCACCTTCAACGAAGAATGACTCGGAGAAGAATGCTCCACATTTCTCCAATATTCTACTTCCTCTGCATCAAGGGAGGAAATACAACCGTGGGGACCTCGTCAACGATGACAGTTCTTTCCCGGCGTTGATGGAGTGACATCGCTTTTTGCGTCTATGAAGAATGAACCATATTCGAGGTAAGGGGATTATATATAATTTTAGTTGATTAAAATTGTAATTGTTCCTTGTTGATTTCTCTGAAACAAATTTGGACATGTGCTGGTGCCTAACGCGGTGGGCGTGGGCCGAATGAACACGGCCCGACGACCCTCCGCTGGAACTTGATCTTTTTTGGAATTGGCGACCAGAGGCGGAACGCAGAAGAGGCCGGCGGCGCAAGGGCCGTCGTCGCACACACAAAGAAAATCCACGGCCAAGCGGGCCGCGAAAAAGGAAGCACAGCGCTGTCACATCGTTCCAGGAACCTGAAGCCACGGCAGAGGAAGCCGGCACCATCACGCCGGCTGTGTGGAAGGACCCGCCAAAACAGGATTGACCCGACCTGCCAGCCCACCGGGCTTAACGGGTCGTGCCCGTTTCCACTTAAAGGTGAATAACTTAAAGATCGTGCATCCGATCGACACACCGTCTGCGGAACTAGGAACCTCGCAACGAGGAGTTTCTTTTACAATACTCTAAGTGAGTTTTGGATGACTTGGATAATGGGCGAGTTAGAAACGAGCATATTTCTAACCGAGCTCCTAGAATGAAAAGGCCAATATCTCTTAGACCGGGCGTCTGATTGACGAGCCATTTGTCATGTTGAGTTCCTTTTGACGAGACGGAACTGTGGGATACATAAAATCTGGAATTTGTGACATTTGATGTATTTCCACCCCTTTACTCGAGGAGCGGACCCTCCCGGAATCGAGTACGTTGTGTGCAGGAACCCTAGAGCTGGCTGCGACTGCAACGACTACTGTGCTGGGATCCTCCGTGGGTTCGATGATGATGAAGATTGTACTTGGATCCTACGTGGGTACGATAGTGAGTATGACTGTACTTGGATCCTCTGTGGGTTTGGCAGTGATGATGACTGTACTTGGATCCTATGTGGGTTCGGTAGCGAGGGTTACTGTACTTGGATCCTACGTGGGTTCGGCAGCGACAAATTCTATACTTCGATCCTACGTGGGTTCGGCATAGGAGATGATTCAGAGGATACATATAATCATATCCACCCCTCTTCGTGAGTAGTATACCTGTGTGAGCTGAGTCTTGTCTTTCAATCATTATCATTAATGTGATTGAATTCTTTCCTGTGTGGACCGGATTGTGCTTGGGCTCAGAAGTTGGAGTCGAACTGAGATTGATAACTTAGGTATATGTATGGGCATATACCTAACTAGAGTTGGTTGATACTTCATTTTTGTATCTTTCCTTTGTGGTTTATCCTTCGTGGATTCTGGGAGACCTTCGGGGGTCTTGGGGTCCCTACTGAGTATAGTTATACTCACCCCAGCACGGGCAATGTTGGCACTACATTGTGTTGGTTGTAGACGACGGACAACACTGATCGTGGTTGAGGCTGGTGGAGCTGGATGGTATCTGGAGGTGGGCCACCTGGCGGGACGTACACGGAGCGGACGGATTGACCCAAGGTACTGACGAGACTATCTATACCCACCCTTCAGGTGGAATTCCCAGAGGATGACTCGGTGGTTTCTCCTTTACTCTATAGCTGTTGTACTTTTTTTCTCAATTGTACTGTACTTTCAGTTGGGTTTGTATACTGGCCCATTTACTTCCCCACACTTACTTTTGTACTCAGTTTTACTTAGTGCTTACTTCACTTGCGTACTCTGTTGTATTTGTTTACTTTTATAAAGGCAATGCATTCCCTTTTACCGGGATTTACTCCTTTGGTGCTATTTGCCATCCCCTGGCCTATGGAAGGTGGGCTTGGGGTAGTCACGACATGGGCCCCGAGGACGGGTCGTGACAAATTGGTATCAGAGGAGTCGGTTCTACCACAAAACTCAGGACCCTGATAATTTCTTCTCTGTGAAGCAATAGTGTTAAGAGTATTGAGTGTGGTTATCAGTCCAAGGAGTCTACTGTTGGTGCGGCGGCCGACATATCCATACACCAGGACACTGACTTCTGATTTCTGACTCAGTGCACGAAAACATTGATTGCATGTGTGTTTCAAAAGTTTTCATTGTGATTGCTTTGTGTCATCTCACCAGGTATACTATTTGACCGTGGCACACCTGTTTCTTTTCAAGATGGCCCCATGAAGGTAGCCATCTAGGGTTCCCAGTTACGTGTGAGATGGCAGCCCACTGAGCGACGAGGCCTCGGTGCAGGGCCCCATTACAGTGGAGCCGCCAGCGGTACCACTACCCGCCGGGCCACCGATACCACCCTCCCCAGCAGCAGAGAGTGCACACTGCCTAAGTACGTTGCATGAGTTTTAGTGACAAAGGCAGCCCAGGTTCCATAGAGAGACGGACCGTCAGGCAGCCGAGGATTGGATGGAGGCTATCGTCAGAGACTTCAGATTGGTAGGGACACCAACAGACCTTATGGTGATTCTTGCTGCGAGTTTACTATATGCAGTAGCAGGTAGATGGTGGAGCCTGATGCTCCAGGTGCACGACGAGGCATCAATAATTTGGATAGACTTCGAGAACCTCTTCCGATTGGAGTTTGTTCCAGCCACCCTTCGTGCGGGGCACATCCAGGAGTTACTACATCTGCGGCAGGGCAGCATGACAATAGCCCAGTACTATGTGAGATTTACCGACCTCTCGCGCTACTCCACGGACATGGTACGAGACCCATTCTTCCAGGCATGGACCTTTGAGCAGGGAATGGGGCATGAGATCAGGGCTTCGATGATCTCCCTCAGCATTTCGATGTAGGAAGGAGTGCTGGAGCGAGCCCTTCTCATGGAGAGCATTCTTGCTGAGCCGACACCAGCAGTGAGACCCACCACAAGGCGACACGTACTGGAGTCTTCTGCAGCCGGCAGTAGATAGATGTTGCAGAGGTGAAGCAGACCAGGCCATCAGGTGGGAGACCTCAGGATACTGGTTCGGATGTGCGGGGCACACAAAGCAGAGCCATCCATACTAGGGGCATGCAGTGCTATGCATGCGGCGGGCAGGGATACATGGCTTGTGACTGCCCGAACCGCCCTGAGGATGAGAAAAATATAGTTGAGGGACCTCCCAGGTAGAGGCATAAGTTCAACCGTGGCGGTCCGTAGGGAGAAAGCGGACGAGGCAGAGGAGCTAGCCGGGCAGCGGGTGGTGGACAACGCTTTGAGGCTCTACCACCACCACCACCAGGAGAACCACCCCGACCACAGAGAGCTGGCAGACAGGGGAAGGCTCAGCTCCAGGCAATCGAGGCCTACCACCACGGCACACCTGAGATGATTCAAGGTACTATCTGTGTCTACTCCACCCTTCCTTCAGTTCTTATAGACACAGGAGCGAGTCATTCTTTTTTTTTGCTGCCCTTGTTTGGAGCTCGCAGATTCCAACGGAGCCGTTGGCTCGATCCTTATAGTTAGAGAATCCTACAGGAGCAGACTCGATGATTACGCACTGGTTCCAGTAATGTGAGATTACTCTAGGAGGTGAGAGCATCGTCTGAGATCTTTTTGTAGCGGCATCGAGGCCTTACGACGTCATCCAGGGTATGGACTGGTTATCTACAGTCCATGCCCAGATCGACTGTATTAGGTGCAAAGTGCAGTGTGTCCGCACATATGGGAGCGGGTTCACCTTCACCGGCGATAAGGGAGCCTTGGCAGTGCAGGATGGACTTATGTAGAGGATAAGGTAGCCGATCACACATCAGTTGTCTAGTCTCATCCTATGAGTGGTTGATGTTCGGAGTCCGAGTTTTCTTGTTGTGGTGGATCAGTATGCAGACATTTCTCCTAACAATGTTCCAGGACTACCTCCTCATAGAGAGGTAAACTTATACATAGACCTATACCCCGAGACAACACAGATATCTACTCCAGCATAATGGATGGCTCCCGCTGAGCTTCGTGACCTGCGAGTATATCTGGAGGACTTTCAGGGAAAGGGATTTATCCGACCTAGTGTTTCGCCTAGGGCTTCTCCGATTTTGTTCACCAAGAAGGCGGATGAGAACTTACGAATATGTGTTGAATACCATCGCCTGAATTAGGTGACCGTAAAGAACAAGTACCCATGACTGAGGATTGACGACCTATTTGATCAGCTCAAGGGAGCACGATGGTTCTCAAAGATAGACCTTAGGTCAGGCTATCACCAGCTCAGAGTTCGAGATGATGATGTGTAGAAGAAGGCCTTCGGGTGTCGGTATGGCCATTATGAGTTCTTGGTTATTCCCTTCGGCGTGACCAACGCTCCAACAATGTTCATGAGTCTCATGAACATGATCTTCCAACCTTACCTTGATCGGTTTGTCATAGTCTTCATCAGCGACATATTGATTTACTCGACTACTGAGGAAGAGAATGCCTACCACTTGCGGGTTGTACTGGAAACACTTTGAGAGCACTCGATTTATGGTAAGCTCTCTAAGTTCCAGTTCTGGATTTGAGAGGTTCACTTCTTGAGGCATTTCATCTCAAAGGTAGGAGTTGCGGTGGATCCTGCAAAGATCGAGGCATTACTTTCTTGGGAGCCACCCAGGAGCGTGACATAGGTGCAGAGTTTTCTGGGACTGGCTGGGTACTATCAGAGATTTGTGCCGGAATTCTCCAGAGTTGCAGCACTGCTTTAATCATTGAAGAAGAAGGGGAAACCCTTCGTTTGGTCATATAGATGATAGAATAGCTTTCAGAACCTGAGACATATATTGACCAGTGCACCCATCTTAAGGCTACTGGAGGAGGGTGTTGGGTACGTGGTTTACTACGACACATCAGGGACCAGACTCGGGTGTTTCCTGATATATGAGCGGGCAGTGATCACCTATGGTTCACAGTAGTTGAGACTGCATGAGTAGAACTACGCTACCCATGACATGGAGTTATCAAAAGTGGTATTCGCCTTGAAGATGTGGCGGCACTATCTGATGGGTGAGTGATTTACAGTCTACTATAACCACCAGAGTCTCAGGTACATCTTCTCGCAGAAGGACCTAAACCCGAGACATCAGCGATGGATCAAGTTCCTTTAAGACTATGACTTTGAGATAGTCTATACCCCCAGGAAGGGGAACATAGTAGTTGATTCTCTAAGCAGAAGATCAGGCATACAGCTGCTAGGCGAGGCGACAGAGCAGCTATCTGCTTTGCAGATATCCTTCATGGATAGAGATGGGGATGCCTTTCTACAGTCCCTCACCGTCACTCCTCCAACACTTCAGTGGGTCAGAGAGGCACAACGTGGGGACGTTGACTGTGAGACACGACATGCTCATATTTCCACAGGGTAGGCACCTGATGGATTTTTTGAAGTAGGAGAGAACATCATCCTCTTCAGGGGACGTACCATGGTACCAGTTGCACTGCAGGAGGAAGTGCTAAGGGAGTTTCACACTTCCCCTATAGCGGTACATCCTGGAGTGGCGAAGATGTACCAGGACCTCAGACGACAGCACTGATGGCTGGGTATGAAGAAAGATGTAGCAGATTTCATTTCACGATGCCTCACTTGCCAGCAAGTGAAGGTGGAGCACCAGGTACCAGTAGGCTTGGTACAACCCTTAGAGGTTCTGGAGTGGAAGTGGGATGGGATATCCATGTATTTCGTGACGGGGCTTCCACATACATCTAGGGGACATGACACTATCTGGGTGATCATCGACTGACTCACCAGGTCGGCCCACTTCCTACCGATCAGAGAGCAGGGCCAAGTAGAGAGCTGGGGATGCCTCTAAATTCAGGAGATCGTACGGATTCATGGTGTGCCATTGTCTCTAATCTCTGATTAGGATGATCAATTTAATTCCTGGATTTGGTAGGGGTTATAAGAGGCTTTTGGGATACTGCTACATCTGAGCACCGCCTTCCATCCTCAGACTGATGGCCAGACAGAGAGAACCATTCAGACACTCGAGGACATGCTCCGTGCATATTTCCTTGACTTTGGTCGCAGTTGGGAGAATCACCTACCCGTGGTGGAATTTGCATACAACAACAGCTACCACTACACCATCGGTATGGCACCATACAAGGCACTGTACGGCCGACCTTATAGATCACCTCTATGCTGGACAGAACCTGGGGAGTTAGAACTTGTATGATAAGAGATGGTTCAGGCTACGATGAAGAAGGTGCAAATCATCCAGGAGCAGATGAGGATAGCGCAAAGCAGACAGAAGTCCTATGCTGATAGGAGACAAAGACCACTAGAGTTCGAGGATGGTGACCACATTTTTTTACGAGTCTCACCTCGACGTGGATTAAAAAGATTTGGCTGGGGCGGCAAGTTATCTCCATGCTTCATCGGACCATTTAAGGTCCTCATCAGGGTAGGCGAGGTGGATTACCGCATGGCCCTTCCACCTTAGTTGCACCGGGTGCATGGCGTCTTCTACATATCTCAGCTGAGGAGATACGTGCACGACCCATCACACATCATCGATCATGGGGAGCTGGACATCGATGATGGGGCGACATTCATGGAGGTCCCAGTGGAGATCGAGGATCGACAGGAGAGGGTCCTACATGGATGGTCAATTCCTCTGGTGCACATTCTTTGGTAGCATAGGAACTTCCAGGAGAGTACATGGGAGCGGGAGGCTCAGATGCGTGCTCAGTACCCTCACATGTTTCCCTAGTTTATATTGTAGCTTTACGGGGACGTAAAGCCCTAATGTGGGAGTAATATAAAGACTCGAAAATTTGAAGGAAGATTTTTTCTTAAATACTTTGGAATTTTATGAGTTTTTGGCTTCTGACGACATTTGATTCTGAGGCCCGGTGTTCCCGGAATCAATTTCCAAAGTTTAGCTCAGGTACGTTCAGTGAACGATCGAGCGGGTTTTTCTATCTTTTGAACCGGTGCTCGGAATTGAAATCCGAAGGCACCGATGAACTCGTAGCATTGGTAATTGTATAAGAGGACATTTACCGCAGTTGCATTTTATGCAGGTTGTAAATTAATAATTGGGGTTTAGTTAAGAAGTTAAATAAAATTGTTAGGACAATTTTATGTCTTTGGATGCTAATCCCTCCCATGGGAAGTTATTGGTGGGGCCCAAAACCACCCAACTTCCCATGTGTGGATATTTGAGAGGTGGATCCCACATGAGCCCCACCCTTTCACCTCCCCCTAAACTCCCTTGAACTCCCTTCAATAAATTGAAAACCCCCTTAATTAATGATACTCTTCCTCTTCCTCTCTCTCCCTCTTTATTTTTTTCCATCATACCTTAATTAATGAAATGAACCTCTTCATTTAATTAATTAAGTGTTTTGAAAATTTGAAATGGATTTGTTAATAAAATATTAGCCAAGCCTAATATTTTATTTTTGGGAGAGCTTTGTTGTGTTGGAAAAACTTTGGGAGAGAGATCTTGAGAAAAGAGAGAGAAGTTTTCATCTCCTCAATGAAGAATGGTTTTCTTCTCCGATGAATAACACCCACCTTCAACGAAGAACAACTCGACGAAGGACGCTCCATGTTTCTCCGATCTTCTACTTCCTCCACATCAAGGGAGGAAATACATCCACATGGAACTCACCAACGATGACAGTTATTTCCCAACATTGAGGGAGCGACATCGCTTTCCGCGTCTACGACAAACGAACCATATTCGAGGTAGGGGGATTATATACAATTTTAGTTGATTAAAATTGTACTTGTTACTCGTTGATTTCTCTGAAACAAATTTGGCCACGTGTTACCGCCTAATGCGGAGGGCACGGGCCGAATGAACACGACCCGACGACCCTCCGCTGGAACTTTATCATTTTGGAATCGGCGACCGGAGGCGGAATGTAGAAGAGGCCGGTGGTGCAAGGGCTGTCGTCGCACATGCAAAGAAAAGCCGCGGCCAAGCGGGCCATGGTGAAGGAAGCACGGCTCCGTCATGCCGTGCCGAGAACATGGAGCCGCGGCCAAGGCATGTCGTAGCAGAGGAAGCTGGCACCGTTGTGCCGGCTGTGCGGAAGAAACCGCGGCCCGCTTTGCAGGCCGCTTCGGCAGGAGAACCGGCCGGCCCGTCGACTGGCCTGGCGGAGGAGAGCCGCGATGCCTCGCCGGAATAACCACGGCCCGCCCGTGCGGGCCGCTTGCGCCAAGAAGGTTGGACAACATTGGACGTCCGGTTTGGGAGGGCGGTGACGCTTGGCGCTGCCAGTTCGGGCAGCCGCCCCCCCACCCTCGGACCGCGAAACCTTCAGGCCGAGCCAGCTGGGTCGTGCCCAGCCGGGCTGGGGCCGCGTCGGGCCGGGCCGCGCCCCCTCGGGCTGGGAAGCGCATTTCATCAGGCCGGTCTAACCCTCCTTCCAGGTCAGACCCACCAAAATAGGATTGACCTGACCTTCCAGCCCACCTGGCTTAACGGGCCGAGCCCATTTCCACTTAAAGGCGAATAACATAAAGACCGCGTGTCCGATCGACGTGGAATCTACGGCACTAGGACCCTCGTGGAGAGGCGGTCCTTTTGCGATACTCTAAGTGAGTTTTGGATGACTTGGATAATGGTCGGGTTAGAAACATGCAAATTTCTAACCGGGCCCCTGGAACAAAAAGGCCAATATCTCTCAATCCGAGCGTCCAATGGACGCGCCGTCTGTCGCGTTGAGTTCCTTTTGACGAGACGGAACTTCGGGATACATCAACACTAGACTTAGTGATAGTTGATGTATCGAACCTCTTTTACTCGAGGAGCGGACCCTCCCAAATCGAGTACGCTGTGTGCGGGAACCCTAGAGCTGGCTGTGACTTCAAGGACCACCATGCTGGGATCCACCATGGGTTCAACGACGATGACGATTGTACTTGGATCCTAAGTGGGTTCGATAGCGAGGATGACTGTACGTGGATCCTCCATGGTTTTGGAAGTGATGATGACTGTACTTGGATCCTATGTGGGTTCGGCAGCGTTGGTTACTGTTCTTGCATCCTACGTGGGTTCGGCAGCGACAGCTTCTGTACTTGGATCCTACATGGGTTCGGCATAGGAGATGATTCAGAGGCTACATCTAATCATATCCACCCCTCTTCGTGAGTAGTATACCTGTGTGAGCTGAGTCTTGTCTTTAAATCATTATTATTGATGTGATTGACTTTCTTTCCGGTGTGGACCAGATTGTGCTTGGTCTCGAATGTTGGAGACGAACTAGGATTGATGAATTAGGTATATGTATGGTCATATACCTAAGAAGAGTTGGTTGATAATTCATGTTTGTATATTTCCTTTTTGGTTTATCCTTCGTGGATTCTGGGAGACCTTCAGGGGTCTTGGGGTCCCTATTGAGTATTGTTATACTCACCCATGCACGGGCAATGCCCGCACTACGTTGTGTTGGTTGCAGATGACGGATAGCACTGATCGTGGTTGAGGCTTGTGGAGCTGGACAATATCCGGAGGTGGACCACTTGGCGGGATGTACACGGAGTGGATGGACAGACCCGAGGTACTGACGAGACTATCTGTACCCACCCTTCAGGTGGAATTCTCGGAGGACGACTCGGTGGTTGCTGCTTTACTTTACAGCTGCTGTACTTTCTTTCTCAGTTGTACTGTACTTTTAGTTGGGTTTGTATACTGGCCCATTACCTTTCCAGCACTTACTTTTGTACTCAGTTTTACTTAGTGCTTACTTCACATGTGTACTTTGTTGTGTTTGTTTACTTTTATAAAGTAAATGCCTTCCATTTTACCGGGATTTACGCCTTTGGTGCTATTCGCCAGCCGGGCTTATGGAAGGCGGGCTTGGGGTAGTCACGACATGGGCCCCGAGGACGGGTCGTACAGATAAACATTTTTTAATTCATTATTCTAAAGGATATAAATTTCTCAATACTTTATTTATAATTATGAAACATATTTTTTTATAAACCATTTTACAGAAATAATTATAATAACTAGGTATTAATACCCATGTATCTGAGTTAGTTTACTTCATATATAGTTCATAGTATTCCTTTGAAATATTGGATGGTCATAAGATGATTTGATATATTAAATGTGACTTTCCCATTTTAGTAACTAATATATAGTTTTTTAAACATGATGAGTCTATTTTCAAAATAAAAACTATTTTGTCTAAAGGAAGGATGATATGATTTAAAAAACTTCAACTTGGATGTGAATAATAATAAATCATTAATGTTTTCCTCATAATAACAATTCATTGGGGGTGGATATTTTATTTCATTAGAATAATCCTAGATATACTAGAGTGGATAAAATCTAGAACACAATAATACATCCATTAATTTAGAGTGGAGGATAATTAGAACCTAATTATCAATATCCTCTTCAATGGTATTCATTACAATGGATTTCCACTTTTTAGTTGTTTTAGGATGTCATGTATTCCAGTCATCCTCAGTTGTCCTTGGATTTGTACATTAAATTGGGCAGTTCCCATGTTCCCCACATATATGATATTGAATTATTAGTGGTAATTTAGGATTAACTCTACCACCAATAATCATGTTACCAAAACTCTTCATTTTCCCTTGATATTTGATGCTTGATGTCATCATGTATCACAAGTAAAGAATATTCCTATCTCTTTCAGTCAATTATATTGTTGATTCTTATCTTATTTTTTACATGTTGAAGGTTGAAAAAACCTTCCTTAATTTTCCCTATTGTATAAATTTTCATAAGACTCCTTCATTCTCTACATTGGTGTATTTTGGAGTCTGACTAAGTTCAATTTTTTATTTATAATTCAAGATAGCTCTTTTGGAAAAATCAAAAATATTCCTCACTTTAGCTCTTATCCCATTAGATTGATTATAGATAAATTCATTTAATTGTCCATGGAATCAATTTTTAACTTGGTTCATTCATGATTTATCCCTTAATAAAACCAAAAGGAGTTAATATGAGTGATTAAAACTATAAGATAATTATTGCACAATAATTCTCTGAATATTTTAGCCTCAAAATATCCCACTATTACACGATATTTTAGTTCAACCTAAATCAAAATAAATTTAATATAGGAAAATTTAAATAGGATCAATTATACTTATTATGAAAATTCCTTAACAAAATAAATCCTTCATAATTTCATGTATATGGAATGTGATTTATCAATGCATATCTTCTAGGAGTTTCAAACTAGGTTTGTAGTTGGGCATCTTTTTGAGGTACCAAGTGATGATTGTGGAAATACCCAACATTCCCTTTTTGGTTTATTACTCTAAGTGTATTTGTGTTATAGCCTACATCAACTTATAGTATCTAGATAGAGATTTTATTTCCTGGAAAATGATGAAATATCTACCTTAGAAAAATTTCATGATACCATCTTGTACCTAGATATATCAAATATAATTATCCATAGGGTTTTCACTAAAGTTGTCTCATCCTAATTGATATAATGAGTAACATAATCCTAAAAAATAACTAAACCCTGATATAATGTCAACTATAGAGACCCATGATAGGGATGCATTTATTTTACAACATTTTAATAGGTAAACATTGTTTCTCACAATTAATAACACAATAAAAATAATGTTAGGTTTAGTGCCTTTGAGGAAAAACATAATTAGAAACATATTTTAAAATTCTTGTGAATATTTCTCCATAATTGAACCACACTATACTTCCTCTTATACCTCTTATACGTTATAATCATCTTCATAAGATGGTAAAATGGAAAAATAAGAAAGGGGTGAGCTCAAATTCTCAGTAAGGGTAAACATAAGGCATAATAAAAAAAAGCATAAGTGAAAAGATGATCAGAATATGGGTATAATAAAGATATATAAGAAAAATTATACCCAAATAATAATAGATCATTAATCAAGGTATAATACTTGTAAGACATGGATCAAAAGAGTATGGAAACATGATTCAGTAAAAATGATCTATGAAATATTATCAAAGTCATGTGAATAAGAATAAAACTTTTAAATATATTTAAACTTTGGAACTTACATTAATATATGGAACATTGTCTCTATGAACTATACCATCAGTTCTCATTCTTACGTGAAACTGAAATATACCCATGGATATTTATCTCATGAGAAATAAAATATTAACCAATGCATTGGAGGGTGATATTGGACCCTACCCATCATCATTTATACTTATGAGTGACACTTGAAAATAATTATCTTATCACATCATAATGATACTTAAGAAAAAATATGGGTTTTATAAAACTTTTACATGAAATAATACAATTTTTAAAGAATAAAGATCCTAAGAAAATAAAGTGGGTGGCATTAAACATAACATATAGAACTCATGGAAATAAAATTGGTTTTATATCCTTTTGGAAAATAATCACAGAAGAAAATCATTTATAATTTCATCAATAATCCTAACATTATAAACTAATAAAAAATAAATGGGTGTCCTATGACATCAAGTAAATTTCTAGTTAAATACCAATCATTCATAATAAAGTATATTGTGTTTACACTATTTTGATAATGGTTATATGGTTAATTAAATACTTTACCAATAAAATAAATGTATGGAATTGACTTTATTACCCTTAAATAAAATAAATAAAAAACATGGTATTCAAATAGGGAATTCATTGGATTAAAAATTATGTTTATTAACCTTCAATTACTATGCATGATAAAGGTAAGGATGGATAATTTACATGATAGAAATGGACATATCATTTTTCATCAAGAGAAAAAAGGTGGATGGAATCACTTGAAGAATATCATTGATCAAGTATGAGATATTTAAATAATGGATTAAATGAAAGACCATTTTTTTGATGTTTTAGGAAAACCCCATTGGAAATAAAAAATAGTCTTGATATTTTGAAATAATTTTAAAATGATTATTTTATAAATCAAGGAGAAAAATAATTTCTTTGGAAACCATGAAAACATAGAGAGAAAGTTTCATATAAAATGAAAAAGGTGGAAGAATGTAAATATTAAAAAGAGAATATTTTCACATTTTGATGAAAATAAACCTTAAAAGATACATTAATGAACTGTTCATTCATTTATTAATCACCTATTCAAGTATATAAATTTTGAATTTTGAGAATGTGCTATATATTTTATTTTAAATTATTTAAACTTCTTATGCCACATATATTTTCCTCATTCTAAAAGTAAATGACCCACATCATTTAGTAGTTTCCATCCTATTAGTTTTTATATATCACTTATGAAGCCCTGGGAATTACCATCAATGATATGATTTCCACTCCCCTCCCCCAAATGGTATCAGACAAGCATCATGGATTTATAATGAATAGAAACATTCAAACATGTATGGGATTTTCATAAGAAATGATTTATGAAATAAGCAGGATGGTGATTTGTTATAACATTATGAAGAAGGTGGACATAAAAAACTTATGATATAATAGAGTATAGATTAAATATCAAGGTTGTGTGTCACCTTGGTTTTTTAGAATGTTTTTTTAATTTATCTATTACTATTTCTCATATCCATAGTTATAATACTTTTTGTTTTGAAGGAAATTTTTTATATTTAAAATCTACAAGATGCCTTCATTTATAAAATACCATCACTAATAGATTATTTGTTCTTACATAATTCACTAAAATAATTAAAAAATATAGTGATCTATTATTAAATAATATTCATCCCATAAATGGTAGATATGGATCCATCAGAATCTCTCACATTGTCTTTTCTAAAACAGTATTTTTTTCTAAAATGTAGAAAAATAGGATTTTTATCTTCGAATGAATCCTGAATTTATATAAAAAATGAATTTGGCAACGAGTTATCTATTCAAAAATCAGTTTGTATATTTCTAGTTATTTCTCAACTATTAAACCTATTCATATTGAGAAATTTCATGGTTTTTATAATAATTACATTCTCATTAATCATCTTGGATCTCTACTTTTTATAGAGAGGATCAGAATTAAAAACATTCATATCTTGGTTTAAATGTTCTTGGGAAGAATCAATAATAGTAAGATCCAACTAATATATTTTTGTGGGAATATTAATCCCATAATAATTATACATATCTTTATACCCATTCCTATTATTTCTATAATTGGAGTCTCAAATGGAGTTTTTAATATCATTCGATATTCAATTATTACCTTTATTTGGGGATAGCAAAAGTAAAAAAAAACACTAGCACATCATCAACCATCTGTCTAGACACATTAATGATGATTTTATTTGATTAAATAGAATTAATTTATCACCAGAAGACTTGTATGCTTAAAATTCAAGGGTATTTATTGAAGGTGAATCCATATAGAAAATATTCAACAAATATAAATATAGTATAACCCCTCATGCAACTAAATGTATTCCACCTTCATCTTATCCATCAAAAAACCTCAAATATCCCCTTCATATCCTTCTCGAACAATCAATGTTAGTTATTTGATGAGGGTATGTCCTAATATGGGAAGAGAATTTGGTAGGGTATTGGATTTTCATCTCTTCCTACCCTACCCTAGATATCAATTTTTATATGGTGAAGAGCCTTCCCATCATCAAAAACTATTTTACTAGTGGGTGTATTAGACCCAAATAAAAAATATCACTCGATTACCATTTCATTTATATAGTGATATATGCATGATATTTACTTACCATTATAGTATTTAAATTTATATATCCACTATTTAATGGAAAATTTCATACATTAATTTTCATACCAAAAGTATATAGAAAATCCTAGTCCATAATGAGAACCTTAAGATAATATGACATTAATATTAAATATATGTATTAAGATCTCGATAAATCATACTGACTAGACATAGTAGATGTTTGACTATCAGGTTTTGGGGGGCTCATAATCACTGAAACTTATTCTCATGAAGATTTCACTTGGTAATATATGGTAGTTTAAATCCTGAGGATAGATCCATCAATATAAACACAATGTGTTTTGGGCATCATTGGTAGTTCTTATCTATAGACATGTGTATTGGTATCTTGACTTGAGATCATTATCAATGTGTATCATTTGATTGTATATATTTATGCAAGGAAAAAACTGTAATAATTAAATTTTGGTGAGGGATCCTATGTTGGGTGTGTATTTGGTAGTATGGTATTGGTTGAATGATCAAGCTAAGATTTGTCTCTTCCTAGTTAAGGAAGTAATATATCAGGATAGGTTTATCAGGATAGGAGTACCTTTATAAATCCAAGGCCATGGTAGTCAAAGGTAAATACATCAAGATATATCAACAAATAATAATGAAATAAATGATGATGAAACAAGTGTGCTTCCTTCATTATGAGATATATAAAGACAAAGAGATTATATTACACAGTGTGTGTCCTTAGGTTCGTTTTCTTTATTATAAATATTTCTTATCTCATTAGGGTTCATGATGGGTTGTTATACTTCACTCTTAGTCTATAAATACTATTCACTACTATCGAGCTAATAGCCTAGACGGTCACACACAATAGCATATTCTATAATATTCCCACTTAGGTGAATTGGTATATAGAACATGGTGGTCCCTACCACGGGGTCTGAGTGTTGTCCATGTTTTATCGATCTCCAATAAATAATTAAATTCATCATTAATTATGTAAATAATATTTCGGTTGAATTTATTTATTAATAATATTTACAATTGTTTATGTCAATACAAGGAATAATATTATTCAAATAAATATTATTTTAATATTCCATGTTCATTTAATATTAGTGAGAATTACGAGTCAAGTTAAATGACTTGATTTTATAATGAAATATATTTAATATATGTTATAAGAATGTGATAAAATATAAATAATATTTATGAAGTATATTAGTTATTCATAATTATTTATTTATTGTTATTTTAGTGGAGGTAAAATATTCTTGTGTTGGGGAACCCTTTAAGGGTATTTGTAGAATACACAATAAATACCAGAGGAGAGGCTCATTCTCGTGATTATTCTATAAGGACCAATTTGGGATATGTCTAACTCTGAGAGGGGGTGACTCAATGTTGGGGGAATTTTAGACAAATTATAAATTTTTATCCCTTTACCCCTTTGACCTGTTAGGATCTCGATTATCGTATTCTATTCTCCCTATCATATGTAAGAATATGACAGTAGTAAAGAAAAGCACATGAGGTTTTTACAAGGTTCACTATGTAATAAGAGCACCTATTCCTTGGCATGGCCAGAGATAATACTAACCACACAATCCACTAGGAAAAAAATCCTTTAGTGTGGATTAGAACGAGTAGGAGATTCCATTACACTTGTGAAGAAATTTTAAAACAATCCAATGATGCGTGTTTTACGACACTTGTCTAGATCTTTATAATTCCTCCCAATATAGTATTTTCCTTTTTGAAAAGGGTTAGTAATACAAAGAAATTCCTCCAGCTATTTAGTCATACCTGATGTCCTACTTATAAATTGTTCTTCCAATCATCACTTGTTTCTTGCTTTGCAGTATGTATGTAACCCTTCTTACCTCTTCCCAAGAGAAAACTAAAATCTATAATTTTTTTTTCATCTATCAATCACAATAATATGAATATGGTATACTGATGGACTGAGCTCTCTCTAACACAATTTATGATAAATAGATATCAATCTTACCAGTCACTTTTCACTTCTTTTCTCTTCCTTCTTCAGTGCAAAACCAATTTCACTAAGATATCTACTTCTTCTTCTTTCTAGAGTCACAAATTACCTTTGTGATTGTTAAATCAATGAAGATCAGATTATATTGTCATTATCAAAATTGATATGTCATGAATAACTCAATATATATTGGCTAGTCTCTTTTTATTTGTTGACACACAATGATGCTATTATACCCACGAATTGGTTCACCTAAACTAGATATTCAAAACATTTTTCGGGAAACTTCCTCGCAAATCTCACTCACGAAGCTCACAACATTCAAGAAGCAACCTATATTCATGAAACCTAATTCCTTCACGAATTTCACATATCCTTCGTGAACTTTGATACTTTTCACAATGATTGGAAAATTCAGTTGGCTTATAGCCTTCCAAAACTTATTTTAATGAAACACTTTTGTGAACCACTTTCGCGATGCTCAGGACATTAGGTTGGCTTATAGCCTTCAAGAAATTTTTTTCATAGAACCTTCATGAACCACCTTTGCGAATATGAAGCCTTAATATTTTTATTATGTCTTGATAATTTCTTGAAGGGTGTAATGACCTATTTATTAGTTTTTACACCGATTCCAGAAACATATGGCCACATTATCAACATCTCACGATGCTCCCTCTTTTCCACTCTGAACCGCCTTTTTTAAAAAAGATGCACAAAAATTTACCATTTTATATGCTTGTTGTAATCATGAATCTTCTTTCCAAAACCCTCATGTTTCTATGATTCTCCTCACCTTCACCATTCACGATGCTCATCACAATCGTGTAGATCACCATAATTTTTTTTGATCCTTCTTGAAATTCTCATCACAAAGCCCATCTTCATGAAACTCATTCCTTTTTCATATTTTCATAATGCCTTCAATAAAATCAATTTTTTGTTTCACGGTTCTCCTATTTCTCATAATCGTGAATATCACAGTCAGAATATCTAACCCTTCGTAAAACACCATTTGTAAATACCATCTTCACGAAACACATACATTTTCAATATTTTTATAATTTCTTCATTAATATCAATGTTTCGCGATGATTTCCATCTTCCAAATTTTGGACCCAAAAAATATGGAAAACAATGGGAAACTGTGCTAACTTAAAATAATGCTTCAGAAAAAACCAACCATGATGATTCACAATTATCCAACATCATATTTCTTTCCAATCAAAACAAAAACCTATTTTAAGTACCATTTCTCCCCCTTTCTTTCAAAAGGATTTCATCACATGTTCTATAAAAAACTTTTGATATTTGTGAAATGAAGACCAAAATAGCATCTCTAGATTTAAAAAGAAAATCATTATAACTTCCTTTTCTATAGTAACATATTCCCTTCCAATCAAACCTTAATATTATTGGTTGAATGTTTTTTAGAAAAATATTTCTCACCAATCAAACCTGAATAAGATTGGAAAATCAACTTATCTTTCTCATCGATTCACAGTATGATTTTCAGCACCATCTCTCTCTTTTTCCTTCAAACCTTCATTTAACTTTCATATTTGTATCAGATCAATGCTGAATCCAATTCTTATCTTCATGAAAATTAGAAACTCATTCTGAACCCATGGAGAGTTTGATGAACCTATAAGAAGGTCTTTCTTAAGAACAATTAGTACGATTTCAGGAAAAACCTCTTCAAACATTCAAAAGCCTTCTCCATCCATAATCATGAAACTGAAAGTCTTCAAACCTTTCACATGATTCTTGTAAGTTCCAGACTTGAGGACTTAATCCAAGCCCCATCAACATTGGAAATTATTCATCATATTGACATCAATTTAATCTTCTTATTGCATTGATCATCATTATTTACCAATGATAATCATTTGACAGCTAATACAATCCATACACAACGTGGAGTCTACATGTTCATTCATTTGGAATTTGAGCCTTTCTCTCTCATACCACTTTCTAGAGGGACATGATAACAATCCAAGTGATCAGATCGAGATCTTATCCTTGAATCGATGTAATGATGATGCGGTGATGGTTGGGATGTCAAAGGCATCATTGGATCACCACGTTGGAACCTTGAATTCAAGGATAAATGCTCTTATGGTTTTTTGAATCATGATTCCTTGATCTAGAGGGATTTTATTTTGGATAAATTGAGCAATAATTGCGTGAAACAAGAAGATATAAAGAGTGGTTTTAGATCAAAAGTGGTATGTTTATTTTTTATTTTTTGTTCTTAGAATAATTTGGGTAAGATCCTTGGAATGCACTGGGGCTTGGATCATTGGAGACGATATGTTCGGTCACTCTGTTGAATATTTTTTAAAATATATAGCCCAATAGCTTCTACTACATCCCCAAATACCAACAATTGGTATAAAATTTATCACTTGAATTTTATGAGATAATGAAATTAAATTAGATTTAAATTTAAGTAAAGGGTTTGAAATTAGTCTCAAAGGATCCAATCACACATTGATCTGAGGTTTCATATCCATGTTACGACCGTACAAGAAAATATTTAAGGATTAAAATTGGATATTTTATAGGTTCTAAGATTAAAAACAATCTATATATATTTGTGTTTTGTTTCATCAATACCAACAAACCCCAAAATTTTAGCTAGTTTCCATTCATCAAAAATAATACTGATTGAAGGAATTGTAAAGTAAAATAATTATTTGTTTCTCAAAAGCCTAAGTTCATAGGCTTTTAAATATGGAATTGAAAATAAATTTTGGGGTGGTAGAATAGTAAAATGAAAACAACAAAAAAAAAGTGAGGTAAAGACATTACAAAAGTTAGGGGTCTCTCATTTCATTAGAAAAAAATGATGAATTGCAGGAGCTTCCCATGGAATCTACTAGATCGGATTTTGGGGATGGTTGGATCGCCGTTGGAATCTCATCCCCTATAACTTTATAGGTCTCCTTAGCCTTCTCCTCCTCAATTGGTTACCACCCAACCCAGTAATTCTTTGTGAGGACACTGCAGCTCCACCACATCACTAGGTCGGCTACCGCCGGCCTTAACCATTGATGCGCTCACCTAGCTCATAGTCGACGCACCCTCCTCACAATACCAACAAGACCTTGTTTTTTCTTAAATTCCTCATGAGATCACCTCCCTGACCAAGGTTCTGGACACACCCCACTCATGGAGGCCCCCTTTTAACTACATCCAAAGGCTTTCTCCATTGTAGTAGGTGTTGGGCACCTTCCTGGTTGGAACACCGCGTCACGCCTCCTCAATTGAAGCAATGCACAACTTCTCTTTTAATGAGGTGTTTATAATGCGGACCACGACCAATTAAATTAATACACACAGTGACACTCTTTTGACATGTAGAAATTAATAGACAAAAATTATTTTTCCTACATAAGGAGGCAACGGAAAGTCATTTCAACACACCAGCATCAACAACACTGGGAGAAAATCCAATTTGGTGATATCCTTTCTTTGATGATTATCTTTATTTCTCTCTACCTTTTTATCCACAATTTTATTCTTGAGTATTACTTTTGAGATCCATTCCATTTTGGAAAGTATCTACTATGTACCTCTTTATTTTAGTGGATCCCTCTTTCTAGACTAGAATACATGGTTTTTTATTTTTGGGTTTTCCACGTAAAATTATTTGGTGTCACTTTTATATTGCTACAATTAATTTTGTCGCAGCACATCCTCTTTTACTTAGAGGGAACGATTTTATTTCTACTGCATGTTCACCTTTTTCTATTGTTTTAACATTCATCGCTTTCCCATATTTCCCAACATCTGGTATTAGAGGGTTTGTTTTTTTTTTCATATTTATTATGGAGTATGATTACAGTCAGATGATTTTGCTGAATGGTACCAACTACTATATGTGGAGACTTAAAATGAAGGATCTAATTTTTCAAATGAATGCATCTTCCAGTGTTTAGTACCTAGAAGCTAGAGAGGATGTCAGATGAAGAATGGGAATTCGAGCACGAGATGGTTTGTGTCTTCATTCGCCAATTGGTCAAAGACAATGTGATGAACCACATTGTCAATATCTCTCATGCCATAACAATATTGGAGAAGCTTGAGGGAACCTACGCTTCCATGATGGGAAACAATAAACTGTTTCTTATTAAGAAAATGATGAACATGATGTACATAGAATTTTTGTCAAGTCTTCTATTTTAAATGAAGAGGTAAGGAGACGAACTGAATTGAAATATTATTTATAGCTTCTAGTCACAGAGAACAGGGGGAGAAGCTAAGATTGAGGGGGATAGAATTCAAGGTAAGAACATAGGTAGAAGTAAATCCAGACCAAAGCAGAGAGATTTAGAATGTCGTCATTGTGGTAAGAAGGGTCATGTTATGAAGTTTTGTTATCATCTGAAAAGAGAGATCATATTGAAGGATAATCCATATAATATAAATGGATATGGAGATGATCACGTTGCTGCCTCTATAGGGGGTGATCTTGTTATTCTTAATGAATCCATTAACATTGCTTCTAATGATTCTTGTTGGGTTGTTGAAAGTGGTTCCTATTTTCACATGAAATTGAAGAAGGAGTTATATACATCTTATAGCCCATGTAATTTTGGGATTTTGAATATGGGAAATGATGGTCATGCTAACACTGTAGGCATCGAGATAGTTTGTTTAGAGACTAGTACAATAAGTAAGCTGATTTTGAAGAATTTTTGACATGAGCCCGACGATCATTTGAATCTTATTTCTACCAGTATTCTTAATGATGAAGGGTTTATCAGCACTTTTGGAGATTTCCAAGGGAAGATGTCCATGGGACCTTTGATTGTGGCTCGAGAGAAAAATCAATCAGGATTGTACTGGACTAGGGCTTATATTTATTATGATACTACTTGTGTTGTTGAGTGTAATGTTTCATCCATGTTGTGGCATAAGAGGCTCAGTCACATCAGTGAAAAAGGGCTTGGTTGTTTGGCTAGGTGAAATCTTCTTCTAGATTTAAAGAGTGTCAAATTGGAAACATGTGATCATTTCATGGCTAGGAAACTCAGTAGAGTGAGTTTCAGTAGTCATCCTCAACACAAGAATCCACATTCACTTGAATTGGTACATTCTGACGTTTTTGGTCCTTTTAAATCTATGAACTTTAGTGGTGATATTTATTTTGTTATATTTTTTTATGAATACTCACAAAAAATATGGGTTTATATCTTGAATGCCTAAAGTAAGGTGCTCAATCTTTTAAAGAAATTTCATTTTTCTACTGATAGGGATTCAGGAAAGAAATTGAAATGTATTTTCACTGATAATGGGGGAGAGTACATTGGTCCATTTTATTAGTATTGAATATAGGACGGTATTCAGCATCAGAAGACACCGCCCAAGGCACCTCATCTAAATGGTGTATCTGAGCAGATGAATAGGACTTTGTTGGAAATAGTTCGTTGTTTTCTTTCAGAAGAAAAGCCACATGGACATTTTTGGGGTGAGGCTTTACATACTACTGCTTATATTTTCAATTAATCACCTGTGGTTTCTCTGCAGAAAGACACTCTTGAAAAATTTTGGATTAGAAAAGAGATCAGGTACGATCACTTGCATGTTTTTGGTTTCAAGGCTTTTGTTCATGTGCCTAGAGAAGAGAGATCCAAGATGGATGTTAAGATACACCAGTGTATTTTTATTAGCTACGAACACGATGAGTTTGGGTATAGGTTCTATGATCCTATTTTGAAGAAACTTGTCAGAAGTCGTGATGTAGTGTTTAAGGGGGATCAAACTATTGCCGACATTGATAAAGGAGAAAAATATACTTCTCCAACTTATGATGGTTTTGTCAGTCTTGAGCCAGGTTCTGATTCACATTTACCTCATATTGTTGATTCTTATGATCACGTTGATGTACATAATAATGCTCAAGGTGAACAGGTTGGTGTTGATGTTTCTAATGCACCTTTTGTTTCTGATGATCCCATTCTAGGGGTTTATAATGAACATGCAGTTCCACTCTGGAGGTCATCTCAGCATCGCACCATTTCTACTCAATATTCACCTGATGAGTATGTTCTTATCACTTTTGGGGGAGAACCATAATCATTTGATGAGGAAATGGAAAGTGAATAGAAAGACAGATGGGTTGTGGAAATGGATGACTAGATGACATTATTTCATGACAACCACACTTTTGAGCTGGTGAAGTTATCGATAGGTAAGATAGATTTGAAAAATTGGTGGATTTATTAGATTAAAAATGAAAAATCCAGTTCCCTTTTATGATACAAGACATGTTTAGTTGTAAAAGGCTTTCGTCAGAATAAAGGTATTTATTTTTATGAGAGTTTCTCACCTGTTGTCAAAATGTCTTACAGTCGGGTTTTTCTTGGTTTGGCTACTAGTTTGGATCTGCAGATTGATCAGATGGATGTGAAGAAATCTTTCCTCTATGGATATTTAGAGGAAAATATTTTTATTGAGCATCCAGAAGGTTTTGTTGAAACAAGTAAACAAAGTCATGTCTATATATTGAAGAAGAGTTTGTATGGTTTGAAGCAAGCTCTGAGGTAGTGGTACAAGAAGCTTGAATGTATCATTTCTCATCAGGGTTTCAGGAAAACATCTTCTGATCATTGTGTGTTTTGTTCACATATTTAATGATGATGATTTTATTATACTGTCTCTTTATGTTGATGATATGATCATTGTTTTCCATGATACATCTAGAATTGGCAGATTGAAGAAGGATATTTGTCAGTCTTTTGTGATGAAAGACATGGGGCCAACATGATAGATTCTTGGCATGATGATCTCCCATGACAGGAAAGGCAAGAAATTGTTGTCATCTCAGGAGAGATACATTAAGAAGGTTCTTCAGAGATTTTCTATGGACTGAGAGGAATTGTTTAGTACTCCTCTTACTTTACATTTTAAGCTCAGTACCAGTCAGTCACCTTCTACTGATGAAGAGAGAGAGGAGATGCATCACATACCTTATTCATCTACTGTTGGCTATTTTATGTATGTAATGGTATGTACTACACATAATATAGCTCATGCAGTTGGTGTGGTCAGTTGTTTTCTATCAAATCCAGGTAGAGAGCATTGGAAAGCAGTGAAGTACATTTTTCATTGTATTCGTGGTAAATTGGATCCAATATTGGGTTTTGGAAAAGGGGAACCTATGCTTTTTGGATTTACAGATTCAGATATGGTAGGAGATATCGATTTGAGGAAATCTACTTCAGGCTATTTGATCACTTTTGCAGGGGGAGCTGTATCTTGGCAGTCTAGATTTTAGAGATTGGTTGATTTATCTACCAGAGAGTCATAGTTTATTGCAGCTACTGAGGCATGCATAGAATCATTTTGGATTAAAATATTTATTTGAGTGCTCAGTTTAAATCAGGACAGGTTTTTTTTATTTGGGTATAGTCAGAGTGCTATTTGTTTGGGAAAGAATTATACTTTTCATGGACGGTCAACACATATTGATGTTTGATATCATTAGATATGTAACATCATTGATTCAAGATAGTTATAGCTTGAGAAGATCCACACTAATGACAACGGGTCAGACATGTTGACCAATAGTTTACCGAGAGGGAGATTTGAGACTTTCTGAATGATTGCAGGGTTGGTGGTGATCCCCACTTGAGTCGGAGGTGGAGTTTTTTGGGCACCTTCCTGGTTGGCGCACTGCGTAATGCCTCCTCAATTAGAGCATCACACAGTTTCTCTTTTAATGAGGTATTTTTAATACGGGCCAAGACCACATGAATTAATTCACATGGTGACACTATTTTAATGTGGAGACATTAATTGATGCAGATTCTTTTCCCTATATAAGGAGGCAGCGGTAGGGCATTTCAACACACCGGCATCAAAAACACCGATACAAAATTCCATTTGGTGATCATGTTTCTTCGACGATAAACTTTCTTTCTCTCTATCTTTTGATCCACACTTTTATTATTGAGTATTACTTTTGAGATCCCTTCCATTTTAGGGAGTCTATACCATATACCTCTTGATTTTGGTGGATCCCTCTTTCTAGAATAGGTCCCGTGGTTGTTTCCCTTTTGGGTTTTCCACGTAAACATTTCTGGTGTCAACTTTATTTTTCTGCACTTAATTTTGTTGCTGTGAATCCACTTTTATTTAGAGGGAAAGATTTTATTTCAGCCGCACATTCACCTTTTTCTATTGTTTGCGCATTCATCGCTTTCTCTTCTTTCCCAACAGTAGGTCCCCACCGCCAGCTCCATAGTCCCCACGGGCGAGCATCCTAGTAGACGTCACCAAGAAAGATCTCGAATGATCTCATTTGGTCTTCCCACCTTCAACAGATATAGATGCCTCTATGGATGAGGATGATATTGGTTCAGTGACCTAGGAAAAAAACATGACACTTGCCTCTGTGTTGACCCTCCTTGTGAGACACATGCGGTTGAACCCCAATATAAATCGCCATCATCAGGCACCCTCTTATAGGTTGGTCTTCCCGTGACCACTACACCCCACACCAAGCCGCCAACAAAAATGTCTCCAGTGATCCCCAAAGTGAGGTAACTCTGCTGTGGATTATTCAGGTCCAGTTTAACCTCATCCTTCCAAAAGTGGGTCACATCATATTTTTCCAACCCGAAACAGGTCTAGCCGGATCTTCACGGCTCAGAACACCCCCGTACTAGGTCTGCTCCTCTCGGAATGGGACTGCGTAAGGTTTCAAGGATCAGGTTAATCATAATTAATTTAATTTTATTATTAAATTAAATTAATAAAAATATTAATTTATGGTACAAAATATTTAAAATATAATATTTTAATACCCAGATAGAAAATCAATTTAAAATATGTATTAAATTGAATTAATTAATTAATTTGATTTTTGATTTTAAAAATAAATTAAAATTTATACAAAATAAGAATAAAATATCGGAATAAATTATTATAATATAATTAAATTTTTTAATTTATATAAATTACCCTCGTATTATAAATTTTTAGCAATTTAGTTTTATCACGCGTTTATTTCTTATACCAACTGTTCTTGAGCCCATACCGACCTTGTTCATGTCTAGTTTATTTATTTAATTATTATTACATGCGTGAAATGATTATAATAAGTAGTTAATTAAATGATGGTTTGTGAATTGTCTTTTTTTGTACAAAATGTATAAGGGATTGTGTTTCTAATTTATCTATTGTATATTCGACACATTAAAACCTCTCTCCTGCAAGAAAGTATACATGTATAGATGATGATGACGTGATCATATATGGAACCTTCCATGATGAGGTGGAATCTAGACTAGATGTTGACACACTGGACAAGGGATATGTTGGATCATGAGTCAAGCTATGAATTTGGTGGGACTCTCTTAGGTCATGGTTGATCCTTTAAGTTTAAAAGGATAAAAAATATTAGTTGTTCAAGTCTAGTTAGATATTAAATTTTCTTTTATGCATTTATTTATTATTTTATGCTTTTTAATGACAGTGGAAAAAACTCATAAAATATTATACAATATAATTCATAAAAAAACAATTAATATTTTTTCTATTAATGTTCAGTTCTGAAAAAATAGAATGAATATATTAATGGAAATGGCTTAAATTAGTCAAAAAATATTAAATACCCTCATAGTAATATTAATTTTTAAATACCTTCTATCGTTTGAATGTGAACATTACTAGGTTTTTGGGGTGCTCAGTAAGCCATAGTTGAGGGTGATTCTTGGGGATTTCTTATGATAACAATGAGTTGACTTAACTAATGTTAGAAGCTAAATAGTATACATAGCTATATTTTTTATCTTTAGAGGAATGTGTTGAGTGAATCATGTTTTTTATTTTAGAATCTATGATTTCACTCAATAGATCAAGGAGTTGTTAGTTAATGTGGTTTTCAAGTCAAACACATGCCTTGAACTCTTAGTGTAGTGGCGTAACAATAGCTTGTAAACTATGAGGATAAGTTCAAGGATCTTTCCACTAGAATACTCAAGTGATAGATTATTCTGATTCTACTACATATTTATTTATGAGTTTGATAAAATAGAGGGAGAAATTTACTGATTTAATTAATTAATCAATAATGTCTAATAAGTTATCAAGATAAATGTAATAACCAACTAGTTTTATTTTTTTAGAAAGTAACAAGTTATACCACAAGTACATTGATAATTTTGGTCAAAGTAAATGTTCCATACAATGTGTGTTTCTAATAGGTAGTATAATCACTTATGTAACATACTAAAAAAATCCAAAATTCAAGGTGATGGTGTCACTAATAACAATTCATCCACCTCATAAGCAAGGTTTTTTTAGAAAATTTTTAAAAGAGACTCATGTATAAATAATATTAGGGTTATTTCATAATGTTATCATCAACATCCGATGTAATTTGTAGATACAACATCAAGACAAGTATGATTTTACATGTTGTATCATCTCTGAGAAGATTGTGATGAGGAAGAGAAACACAAATATGAATAGGTGATGATTACAAAGGATATGTGTAAATTGAAATATGGATCAACATATTTAAATTGATCCCTTTCTCATATCATTTTTACCCATTTAGTACATTTTAATTTCATATTAAAAAATGAATAGTATGTAGAAAAATGCTTCGTTACCTTCTAAGTAAGGTTCACCATGAAATAAGAACATTAATGAAAGATAATATATAGTTCTTATAGTGAACACGTTAAAAGAATAGGAAAAAGTCAAATATAAAGAGGTATGAAAAAGGCACCATTGTGATGTCCTTTAATTAAATAGGTGTTAAACCGGTGGTTATTTTCTTCACATATCATGAAATAAATTTATGTAAGTTTAAACGCAATGAACTGAATTAAAGAATCAAGTAATCGATGCTTCTTTAGGAATATTCAACAATTGAAAGTAATTTTTTTGTTATACTTCTTTGGTATTAAACAAAATATTCTTATCACACATGTGTATCAAAATATAGTAACCAAATATGTATAGAAAAGTTACTAGAACTGAGGTATATTCTCTAAGTGACTAAAAAAGGGTGGTTCCTAAGTCTATGGTGAGAAGAACACCACTTCTAATTGTCAAGTAATTATCTCATGTTTACTTTGGATACAAAGATTAATTATTTCAGTTTTGGATTGAATTTTATTTTTGGTGTTTAATACTCAACAAATAGTTTAGTAATACTTATAATCGTGGCCAATACATGATGAATATAAAATATTAAACCTATTTACCCAGTTGTGTAAGGATAATAATTATTCAATAAAAACTAATTGGATTTCAACGATATACCAAGTATGGTATTTAGACACTTTGGAGTTAAAATACCTTTGGTATTATTAACATATTTAGTTTTGGACAAAGAATCCTATAGAAATAAAGGTACACCACAAATCTATCAGAATTAGTTTAGAAAGAGGGCATGAAATATTCCATGGGTAACATAGTGGTAAATATACTTAATTTCATTCCTTTAAGTGTTTAAGGAATGTTAAAATGAATTATGGTATATGAATGGTGGGAATATATGAGTTTCTTTGGGTTGGCATGATAAAAAATATCTTCACCAAGAATTCATTAATCAATATAATTCAGTATGGAGTAATACCTAAATGAAAATTACCTTATCCACATTAGTGCTATAATTAAAATAAAGAGGATTTATGACGAGTCTTACATATTAAAATTTATCAAAAAAACTATAGAGTAATTCCTAAAGGCACATTTCCTTATACATATCAGAGTCTGATGTAAGTAAAAGGATAATCAATGTTAAAACTCATACATTATAGATAGTTCCATTATTGTCAAGACATGTATCGAAAATAAAAACATTATCCTATAAAGACATGACCAATATAATGAAAAATGGATATCATATGAGTTGTAGTATGATAGAAATCCATTATTTCATAAGAACATGTGTTAAGATGCAAAGAGTTTGATGAGGATATAAAAAAACTTTCATCAAGAAAAACATAAAGTGAATCTATAGTAATTATCCTAAAAGTTTCCTAAGATATTATAGAAATCCATATGATAGAATTGTTAGAGTGAAGTGATGGACTATATTTCTATAAAAGAGTTCACATCTCTACATGAGATAGTGGGGGGATTATTGAATTTGATTTAGTTAATGCTAAGAGATGCATGAATAATTGACATATGAACAAGTTCCACAAGAGATCGTGGAAGTGGAATATTCCATATACACATACTAGGTAGGAATGATAAAATCATTGTGATGGTTTTACATTCATTTCAGTCTGTGATAAATTATTCATTAAAAATAATAATTCCTATAATTAAGTAGTATATGGAAATCAGTTAAAATTTGTAAGACTAATTAAAATTCAATAATGGATTCCACATAATAAAGAAAAAGGGATTATTATTTGAATATTATGGTAGGAAATCAAGTGAAACTATACATGTATGGTACAATCATGGTACCAATATGGTATGATTGGTAATAACAAGTTGTTATGATCAAATACATTAGAATTTTACTTGTCATAGCTAATTTATATGATCCTATTCACTATAAATAAACAAGAATTTAAAAATTCTTTTTAGCGATGTTTTTAAAAAATATCGCTAATTTTAAAATTAACTTTTTCAGGAAACGTCGCTAATTTAGTGACATTTTCTAAAAATGATGGAAATTTAACGACATTTTCTCGAAAACATCACTAAATTAGTGATGTTTCCTCCACGGTTCGCTAAATTAGCAACATTTCTTGAAATAGTCGCTAATTTAGTAATATTTCCAAAAAAACATCGCTAAATTAGTGACATTTCCACAAAACATCTCTATTTTAGTATTATTTCCCTAAAAAAATTACTAATTTAGCGATGTTTCCCCAAAAAACGTCACTATATATATATATATTTAGATAACATGTTTCCCCACATCGATGTATATATATATATATATATATATATATATATATATATAAACACAAATACACACACACACACATTTATATTTATATTTTTATACAATCACACACACACACACACATATATATAAATATATATACATATATATATTTATATAAAAATATATATAATTTAAATTTACTCAACTTTTTAAGAATACTTGACTATGTTAGTGACATTTTTATTGGGGCATTGAAAAGTAAAAAATTACATATATATATATGTGTGTGTGTGTGTGTGAGTTTGTTTGTGAATTTATAATTATAATTATATATATATACACATACACGTATAAATTCACACACACAGACACACATTAATATAAACACACACACACACACACATATTATAATATAGCCATATAAATAAACATAAAATATAAACATATATATATATATATAATATAAACATAAAACATAAGAACATAGATATATATATAACATAAAATATAAACACATATATAATATATAATATATAATATATAATATAAACATATATTTAAAATATAAAAATAAATATATTAATATAAAATTATATATATAGTATTAATTTTTAAATACTAAACTGTATATATTTATAAATATAACATAATACAATTAAAATTTTAAATTTAGTCATATTTTTAAGGAAATGTGACTATTTTGGTGACATTTTTTCCAGTTTGTTTTTGAAATGGTTTAGGGTAGAGTCCCCTTTATTGAATATAAAAAAACCAATTTCAGGACTGGGTAAGAAGGAACAAATTACAAGAAGAGAAAATTCATTAATAAAACAAAATAAACAAAGGTAAAAAAGATCCTAAAAGTTCAGAAGAAACAAACAACCAAACATGAACCATAAATCCTCATTGAGCCCTCATAGAACAATTCTACAATGAGATCATCCAAAATAATGTGTCACCCCCTCTACCAAGAAGTTTCACCATGCTGGAGGCACAACATGGTAGAGAACTTCTCTAAGGAACATAGAAAGGCATAGGAGAGCTGGATAAAAGGTTCCATAACACCCTTCTATTTTTTGAGCCGCCCACCCAACAATGCTTGAAATGAAATCTTAGTAACATCAACCTGATGCAATGAAATATTAGATTGAAAAAACTGAGAAAATCTCATGGAAAGCTACCCATACATCCATCAAAGAGATTATGAAAGGATTAATGATGGGAATCATCACACACATCCCTCATTTGAGGGCTCCCACCCAACAACACCTACAAAATGTTGTGCCATATGCAAATGTAACAAGGAAAAAAAGTACTCGTGAAGCAATATGCTCCCCAAGAATGAATAGAACCAAGAAGACCAATGATGAACATGATGAAAACATGAGAAAAATTCCCGAGAAGTACAAAATTGGAATAAATCACACTGTAATCATAACTGAGACAAATGTCATCTAGAACCTCGAGAGCACCATCATCAATGTCTACTGAATCAGAGACAGATCCACACCAAGCATTTGAGAATAATAACTGAAGTCATACCAGAGAAATCCTTGAAGCACCAAACCAAGTACAACCCCATACCTTAGTTCCCACACATCCTCAAACCAAATCATCCAAAAATAATCCACCTCCCATGATATCAAAAATATGATAGAAGTGATGTGGATGTATGGATCTTGAAAAAACTAGATCTGATGCACAGTAGATTGAAAATGCAATAACAATGAACTTTGGGAAAACCCATGAATCCATTATCACCACAACCACCTTCATCACAATAGATCCATTCCTATGTAGGTTTAATCTCTCCATTTACATACGATGTGGACGTGAGAATGTATGTGATTTTTGGGGTGATGCGGAGGGAAGGAAGGTGGTTATGGATGAGATGCAACATGAAGGTAGGCGATGGGGTGATGTGGAGGGAAGGAAGGTTATTGTATGGGAGGTTATTGTACAAGAGATGTGGAGGGGCGGGTGGGAAGAAAGGTGATGGGGTAGAGATGTGGAAGGAAGGTAGGTGATGGGCGGAGGTGGGAATGTGGGGTGATTAGTGGGCATGACAATGAAGTGGGGATAGGGGGGAGATGCGGAAGGGAGTACTAAGGATTGAGGGATGAGGGATGGGACAAGAGGGGATGTGGAGGAGAGTATAGGGGATTGGGGGATGCGGGTGGGGGAGAAGGTGGGATACGAGGTAGGGACCAAAATTGTCTCCAGATCTTCGGTGAACTGGAGAGTCTAGTCCACTAGTACCAGGGGAAAAACACAACTAGAACTTTCACTATTAACTAAAATAGTGAACGTTCCACTATAAATTTTTTACTACTATAGTGAAAAGTAAAATTTATGGTGGGTTTTTTCCCGGGTTCCAACGGACCGAACACTAAAATTCATTAGAGGAACCAGAGAAGATAATTTGTGATGGGGGAGGATGAGTGTTGGGGGTAATGGTGGGGGAGTTAGAGACAGAGACAGTAGGGGTATAGGACTAGAGAGGAATGTTCGAGATGGGGGAGGTGGAGGGGGGGGGGGTACAAGATGAGAGGATGGTTGGGGAGAGAGGCACACAGTTAAAAAAGTCAATTTAAAAAAAACTGGCTAAAATTTCAGAAAAAAATAGTGACCCTTTTTAAAAATTGATTTACCATAATTTCTAAAAAATATCAAAAAATAAGGTGTCTGTAATTAGAAATGTTTTGAAATATCACTAAAAATATTAGTGATTGTTATATAAGCATCAGTAAATGAGATTTGATTTACCGAAATTTCTATGGAAATGTCCTTAATTTTTTAGAAATCCTTGTAAATGTCGCTAAATTAACGACACAACATTTAATGATATTTTTAGAAATGCCAGTAAGTGAGTTAGAAACGTTTACAAACATAGCTAATAAAAAAATAAATGTTGCTAATTCATGTTTTTTTACATTGATTATTTATCATTTTATGTCAAGACCCCCAATCATGGAAGGTGTCTATATGATGCAATCAGAATGGGATGGTCACATGAGAGAATACCAATAAGGGTTAAAAGTTACTGAAATAAAGTTTAGGGTTAAATTATGAAACAAGTTAATAAAATATTCATTTGGTATGAATATAATTCTTGTTTATATCATATGTCAATATGAAAACTATTTTTTTCCATGTAAAATATGTTTGCTTGAATAAGAAAAATAGAAATTGGTCTCACAGTTAGTTAAGACCATAATAAAGGAAATAATCAAAAGATCGACTTAAATTAGAAACTAAAGTTCTAGGGAATGGGATCTAAAGTGGAAGATCTAATATTTTATGAAACCTAGTCATTCATATATATACAAACATAATATTAAAAAATACAAGTAGTAATAATTTGAGATAGAGTTGTTACCAATTTTACATGTCATAAATCTCTCCAAGAAGATATGTATGGTATATGTGAGGAGGTTAATGTGGTAACTTGAATCTCATATGCTTCTGTGATGGATCTACCTTTTGTTCCATGATATTTAAATGAAATGATATTTCCAACATAAAAATTTTGGTACAAAAGTATTTGTTATATCTAGGAGAACTATAAGAGAAGTAGTCAAAACAATTCCATTATACATGAAGAATTATAAAGGATACATAGCTAGTATATGGAGAGGAATGGATGTTAGTTTTGAGGTGATAGAAACCAGTCTTCCTTGATTCATTATGATCTAATATCATAGTGAGGATCAAGTAATGAGAGAGATAATCTCATACAATCTAGTTGTAGCTATATCTACAAATACTGAGTGTGTTGTTACTTCTAAGGAATATGAAGAATTAATTTTTTTAAATGTAATGATTTTTTCATGTTATTAGAATCTCACCTAGTAATTTATGTATTATAATAATTTAAATTATGAAACTCTTACTAGCCAAGATGTCAATTTTTGAAAGTGGACAAAAAGGAATACACTTGAGGTTTACATATCTTGATGAGTTTTTCTAAAGTATATGAGGTAGGACAAAGAAGAATAGAAATATAGTAGTGATGTGGTACACCCAGAAAATAAATCTATGACTTAGTAGAAACACGATCTTAATCATGAGAGAGATAAAAAGGATGGTTAGAAAGTTAGATCAAGTGAAAGTGGGAATGTTGTACTAATGGGTTCTCTAGGACCAACTAAATAGTATTTTTTAAATATCATTTCATGTATATAGTGAGATATGAATGATGTTTAGTTACCGATATAGTGTATAAAATCTTACAACCACTATTCATTGGTAATTTCCATTGATTAATTGTCATATCAAAATGTTATATCAGATACCAAGCTATAATGATAACCCTGAGATATTATGACATTAATCATAAATATATGTCATGTGGTCAAGATACATCATAATAATTGGAAAAGGTATATTTTTAGCTATCAAGAGTTAAGAGTTTATAAGAATTCAAACTTATTCTCATGATGTTTGTACTTGGTGATCTCTAGAACTGAGATCATGAAGACAGACCCACCAATAGGAACACCACATGTTTTTGGTCTCATTGGAAGTTCTTATCTATGAATATGTGTACTGGTCTCCTTATATGCGATCATTATCATTATGTTCTATTTTATCACAAACTTTGATGGAGGTAAAAATCCATGATAATGAAATTTTTTCAAGGTAGATTAATTTGAGTGCGTCATTGGTTTCATGACATTGGGTGAATGATTAAGATAGGATTTTTCACTTCTAGGATGATGAATCAATATCTTATTTTAGGTTGATTAGGATGGTAGTACCTTCATAAATTCATGGTCATGGTAGTCGAAGGTAAATCCATCCAAATAGATCAACAAATAATAATTAAAGTAAATATTATGACATAAGTGTGTGTCCATGTTTATGATATATCTAAAGACAAATAGATTATATAATAAAGTGTGAGTTCATAGGTTAGTTTTCATTACTATGACAATTCCTTATCTCTTTAAGGGCCAAGATGGGTTTCTTGAATCTACTCTTGATATGTGAATATTATTAAAATCTATCCATATAAGGTCCTAGAAGGTCACAAATTATAGCACATTCAAGAATCTTCCCCATTCAGATGAACATGTATACAAGGGATGGTGGGCCCCATCATAAGATTCAAGTGTTTTCCAGGGTTTACTGATCACCAATAAATAAATAAATTCATTATTATCCATGTCAATAATGATTAGTTTGAATTGATTTATTAAATTTATTTACAAGTATTTACGTAAATAAAATGAATAATATTATTCGAATGAATATTATTTTAATATTCCAGGTTCGTTTAATATTAGCAGAGAATATGAGTCGAGTTAAATGACTTGGTTTTTTCATGTAATATATTTAATATATATTAAATAGTTTAACTAATTTTTTAATGATCACAAAATCAAGATTATAATGATATTAATAAATTTCATGTTTTCTATAAGAATATCATATTGTGAGGTAGGTGATGAAATTGAATAAGGATAAGATACCCTTGAGATTGACACTTCCAACTCAAGAAACCATTGTTCATGACTCACCACCACCATGAAAATTTTTCTAAGTATGAGACGCCATCACACAATGCATCATCAGGATGTCATGCTTCTAGAATGTAAATTTAGCTAGGTCTGAGGCAATGTTAAATGATACACCATCAATATGTCAAGCCTCCAACTTAGATTTATGGCTTAGTCTAAGACACCATGAGGCCAAACGCCACCAATTGGGACACCACAATCAAAGTAAAATGTTGTCTATGTCTTAGACACTGCCGTTATTATGCTGCCAGAACAACATACCACCAGACTTTGAGACACCCCCAGACTAAGACACCACCATTATTTCCTTACACTAATTTTTTTAATAAATTTAATCTAATTGATACATTATCAAAGTAAATTTTATTTATTATTTTAATGTCTGTCTCTTAAATTATTGATAGAGTATATTGATGTGACTTTCAGACATGTAGTATGAGGAAACAAGGAACATCCAGATATTCCTGCTGCTACTACTAATAAAAGAGAAGTAGACCTCCTCATGTGATAAATGAGAGACATGCATAAGAGATGTGTGAGGAAAATTGTTATTAGCTGAGAACCAATGAATAATGAGCACCCATATAGGTGAACCTATTGCAAAGAAGAACAGATCACCAACTTCAAGCACTCAACTAGGAAGCCTAACCACATCATCATATCTGATTCCTTCCTCCAGTCAAGAACAAGAGTGTGTGACACTCTATTCATCATAGGTTTTTAAAGATAATCCAAATCAAGCTTCACCGTAAATCAAAAAAAGATTCACAAACTACATTGTAACAACACAAGAATTTTTAATCTCTATACTTTTATATTTCTCTATCCTGTTTACTTTTATTAAATTTCGAGCAGTGTGTGTGCATACTATACTTTATCACATGCACACTGTCTCATTTACTGAACTGGAAGATACATAGATATCATCTTATCTCCTCTTACACATGTACTCCCACAATTAACAATAGTAGAGATCCTTTTGTGGATTATTTATTTTTAATCCCACATATAATTGTGGAATAAGGCTTGTTTTACGTGGACAGTTTGTTAAATGTTGTAAAACCTGATCCAAGTTATGGATCATATTGTTTATTTTATATAAACTAATTGGTGTTATGTGATCACAAAGTGAAGTGTACTAAGACTCAAATTGATACTGAAGCTATTGTGTTCAATATTTACTATGTGTTCCTTAATTTTGTTTTACTTTAATTAATCCTTAAAACTGAAAAATATTTTCAACTGTAAAATGTGTATATATTTTGATATTTTTTCTTAATTTGTGTTTATAATGTATTTTGATCATGTAAATAAATTTCATCAATATGAATCATTTTTTATATTATTCATTCGATACATAATAAATCATTAGATAAATCTTTAGAAAGATTAGTGTCTATATCAAACTACATATTTTGATAAACTTAGTTGTATTTAAACATTTAGGGGACTTCAATATAATCTATTTAAAATAGAATTTTTTTATTTGTTACTCAATTCACCCCACTCTTGAGAAACTCACTTTGAACAATATTTAATATCAAATGAAGTATCTTTGATATTAAAGATCTCAAATAATTCTAATTGTGATTTTATTTTCTCTTTAAGGATCTTAATTTCTTTCCCTTCTAAATTCAGTTATTTATAATGGACAATCAGTAAGAAGGTTCTGCTACAAATAGAACTCCTTTCTTTAAAGAAAATAACTATGCTCAATGAAATATTAAAATGAAAATTCACATATAAAGCATGGACTTTGATATTTGGTATGTAATTGAAGATGAATATGTTATACCTAATATTTCTTGGAAAGTTTGGGATAAACCTATAAATCTAGCCTACAATAATAATTATAAAGAAATGAATGCTTTGTACTATGCAATAGAAGATAAACAATTTAATATAATATCTGCTTCCAAAATAAATTTTGAAATTTGGAACACTATATCTACTTCCCATGAATGAACTTATAATGTTAAAGAGATAAGGATTAATACTTATACTATAAAAGTTGATAATATTAATATGAAGCCTCATGAATCCATTTTTAACATGTATCTCAGGTTTAATGAGATTTTCAACAAAACGATATCACTTGGAAAACTAGTATTTGATAAGTATTATATTATGAGATTGATGATATGTTTGTATAATATATGGAGAGGCACATCAGTTTCAATTAGATAATATTGTGATATTATCAAGTTACTAGCCAAGGAGATTCTTGGAAAGCTAATAATGTATGAAGATGATTTAAAGGTCCAACGTAATGTAGATGAAGTGTGTAAAAAGAATTCAGTAGCTTTCAAGACAACATCCTCTAGACAACAAAGGGAAAAAAGAAAAGGAAAATGAGAAAGTCTAAACTATATATTCAAGTGATAATGAATATCCATAAAATAGTGATGAGGAGATGGATCACCTAGCTAGATGGTTTAAGAAGTTTTAAAAGAAAAATAATTTCTTCATAAATCAAATCTACAAAAGAAAATATTATTCCAAGGGAACATATAAGAAGGACTGGAATAAGGATGATGACTCAAAGAAGTTGTTTGCTATGAATATAAAAGGGAAGGACACATAAAATATGATTGTCTAAAGCTTAAATAAAAAAGAAATATCCAAAAAATGATAGAATATATAATAAGGCAGTGAAATCCACATGGATTTCTTCTGAAGATAGCTATAGTGATTCATATTCTTAACCTGAAGATAAGCCAGACAGAGAAAACATGTGTTTCAGGACTAATGTTAATGAGGTAACTATTTTACCCATTGTTTCTAATATTCTGCCTAAGCATAATTAGGATGATTCTGAAAATGAAAATAATTATAATGATATGTCTCGAAAAGAGATGTTTTAATATTATAGAATGATGGAATATAGCTTTAATGAATCTAAGGATAAAAACAAATGTGGAAAATGATATCATGTTATATCTTCCAATTTTAAATTTTAAATGTTTGTTGAAAAAGTGAAAAACCCTCATCTAGTTAAAGAGAACAGTGAACTTAAACTATCAATTATGAAATTAATGAAAGATCTAGAATGATTTAAAAATGGTAGATAAAATATTATTAGATTTTAGTTGAAAAAGTTTTATCTAAGTATGTTAATCAAATAGGATATGTTCTTGGACAGAGGATAATAGTAAAAAATAAATTTATTCCTAAATACAAACCTAAAAGTTCTCCTGTAAATAATATTTCTAAGGAACCAAGTGAAGTATTTATTTCAAAAAGTTTATAATATATTAATAGGAAACCTATCAAGAAAATATGGTTTCCCGAATCCTTTGTTACTAAAATTTCTAGACTAAAATCGATTTGGGTACCAAATTAATTTTTTGAAAAAATTGTTTTTTGAAGGAAATATCATTAAAAACCTCCTATAGTAGTCTATGATAATTGGACAGTTTTTTTTCAAGGCATATGACATGTGATTATTCATTCTTCAATAGCTTCATAAAGGTTTATGGTTTTCATATCACCTTTTGTGATAATTCAAAATTAAATATCATCAGCCTAGACTAGATTGGTAACCAGAATTCACTTTTAATATATAATGTTTTGTATGTTGATGTTCTAAGATATAATCTGCTTAGTATTTCTCAGTTATGTGATTATTGTTTTCAAGTTAAATATGAGAATATATTTTTTAATGTATTTTATTCCAAAATATATTAGTTTTTACTTCCATAGAAAATAAAAATATTTGTGCTGTTGATTTACACTCTTTAGTTTCTCAAAATATTTATTGCTTAAGTACCTTTTACAAATATTCTTGGATTTGGAATAAGAAACTTGTCCAGTGAAACATTCACTCAATTATAAATATTACAAGGAAAGGGTTAGTTAGGGATCTACCTAATCTTGAGTTCCCGACTAATAATGTCTATAACCAATGTCAAAAAGGGAAACAACACAAAGTTTCTTTTAAATTAATGAAATAATTTTCAAATTCTCAACCTCTTGAGTTAGTTTATATAGATGTTTTTGGACCAGCTTTATTTTAAAAACATAATGAGAATCACTTTGTTTATGTTCTTGTAGATTATTTTTCTAGATATACTTTTCTGTAACATCTAGCTCAGAAAAGTGAATCTTTATCTTACTTTACTGAGTAGGATAAGTCTGTTGAAAATCTTAGTGGAGTTAGAATTAAGACCTTAAGAAGTGACCATGGCCATGAGTTTGAAAATCACGATTTTGAATAATTATTCTCAAAAAATGGCTACACTCATAAATTATCTTCTCCAAGTACCCCCATTATAATGGATTTGTTGAAAGGAGAAGTATATCTTTATAACAGATATCTCAGACCATGCTGAATGATTATGACCTACCTATCTATTTTGGGGTAGAAGATGTCAATAAAACCTTCTATATCATCAATAATGTTTTGATAAGACCTATCCTTCTGAAGAAACCTTATGAGATGTGGAATAATATGAAACCTAAGGTTAATTACTTTAATGATTTTAGTTTCAAAGTCTTTATTCTTAATAATAAGCATAATCTTGAAACAATTTCCTCAAAAAATGATGAAGGAATTTTCCTTTGTTATTAAACATCTAATAAATCCTATAGAGTGTTCAATAAGAAGAGAAAAACTATATAAGAAACATTCCATGTCAAATTTGATGAAATTGATCCACATGAGCCTAAGACCTCCTTATAAAACATTGAGGATGATTTATCTTATCTCAACATAAATTCTAAAATTTTTGACTCTACTGTAAAACAAGCATAAAATTCATCTAGTTAGGAAAAATTTCTTGAATTTTCATAACCTAAACCTGAAAATCCAAAAGTGACCAGTCCATCTTTTTCTAGAGCTATTATATCCATTATGTACCATAATTTAGATGATGTTGTAGGTGATCTAAATAGAGGATAAAAACTTGATCTTCTTTAAGAAATCAGGTTGAACATCAATATTTCTTGTCCCAACTTGAACCAAAGAACATCAATGAAGAAATTAATGATGAATTCTGGGTAATAGCTATGGAAGAAGAATTAAATCAGTTTTAAAGAAACAATGTGTAGTAAATTTTTGTTAGAACCAAGTAAACCTTGAATATTGGCACTAAATGGGTGTTCATGAATAAAGTTGATGAGTCAGGAACTATAGTTTGAAACAATACTATACTTGTCACATAAGGCTATGGTTAGGGAGAAGGAATAGACTATGAGGAAACCTTTTAAACTGTATCTAGACAAGAGTCTATAATAATCCTTCTTGCTTATGCAGCTCATCTAGATTTCAAGCTTTATCAAGTGGATGCCTAGAGTGCATTCTTAAATGGTTTTACAGTTGAGGATGTTTTTGTTTAACAATCCCCAATTTTTCAAAATCCTTATTTTTTTAATAATGTTTTTAAATTAACTATAGATTTATATGGTTTAAAAAAAGGTCCTAAAGAAAGTTATGGTCGGTATAGATAGTTTTTATTTCAAAAAAACTCCGAAGGTATAGCTTACCCAGCCATTTTTATAAAATGAATTTAACAATATGTTTTAGTAGTATAAATCTATGTTTATGATATTTTTTTAGATCATCAAGAGATTCTCTTTGTACATATTTTTCTAAAATGATGAAAAATGATTTTGAAATTAGTTTAATGGGTGAACTAAAATTCTTTATTGGATATAACATCTTTCAAAACAAAGAATGAATTATTTCAAATCAATGTAAATATTCAAAATATCTCCTAGAACATTTTAACTTAAATAACGCTAAGAGTTGTGATATTCGTACGAGTACCACCTGTAAATTGGATCTTGATGAAATTGGGAAACCAGTTGATCAAAATAGTTATAGGGGTATGATTTTAATTCATCCCTACATGAATTCTATATGACCAAATATTAATTTTAGTGTATGTATGTGTTCTCATTTTAAAGCATACTCAAAAGAGTCACACCTTATTTTCAAAAAAATAATTTTCAAATACCTCAAGTATACAACTAATTTAGGATTGTTCTACCCAAGAGGACAATAATTTGATTTAGTAAGTTTTTCAAATGTTCATTTTGGTGGATAAAATTTAGAAAGAAACATAATCTCCAAAAAATTTCACTTATTAGGCAAATCTCTAGTTTCATGGTGTAGTAAGAAACAAAATACAGTTGCATTTTCTACTACTGAATCCTGGTACATAGCTATATGTAGTTTCTGTGTATCATTTTTTTGGATGAAACACACTTTACTAGACTATGGATATAAATTCTGACATGTTCCTATAAACTGTGAAAATAAAAGTGAAATAAATATTTCTAGGAATCATGTTTCTCATTCTAGAACAAAAGGAATTGACATTAAGATCAATTTTTGAGAGTTAACTTTCAAAAAGTATATATAAATCTCAAATTTATTGGAATTGAACATCAATTGGCTGATTTATTCACTATGCCTTTGAATTCAAAGAGAATGAACAATGTAAAACATGAGTAAGGAATGATAAATTTTCGTTAAGTTTAAATTTATTGTATGAAATTACATTGTGGTTGAAAGATCATTAAGTTAATATACCATTGTGATTGACACACCATTGGGATAACATACCTTTATGGTGACAAACTATTGAAGTTGACATACTATTGTTGTGAAAAACCATTGGATTATCACATCATTGTATTGGCATGTTTTTTTATTTCATGCCTTAGTGTATTTTTCTATTTATCAATATTTTGAACTAACAGATTAATGTCTTCCAGTTAATTTTATTTCCATAAACTGATACTTGTTTTCCCTAGAGTTTTAAATTTCAAATTTTTAGTATCATTTTTATTTCAATTTTAAAATACTTAAAATCCCAAATGATATTAAAACGGAATTATGACTATTCTCAACACACCTTGATCCCTGCACGATACTCATGTATATTTCTCTCTTGATCCCAATGTAAGACTTCGCCTCCCACATCTCAAACCTTCTCCTTAATTTCAACCAATCTTACTGAAGCAATTTTCAAGTCGATGATGAATGATCCTTCTGATTCTTCACCTTATATGTTGAGATCTTCTAAGAAGAAGAAAAAAACTAAGTGTACCTAATCCAATTGCACTAGTTAATACTGAGCATAGTAAGAAAGTTTTAGTAGCTAAAATAGATGTTGAATTGAATGGATGATATTAAGAATGTCTTTAGTACTCAATGTACTCTAGAATCATGGATGGTTCGAGTGGTTTTCATCTAACTATAGACCCTTCTTCCCTATGTTTTTTTTATGAATTCTATCAGCATGTAGAATTTTCTTTAGATCAAGATGGTGATGATTGTGTCTTAATTCATGTAAAAGGAAATGTAATAGGATTCCCATAGAATAAATAGGCATAATTTTTGGATGTACCTCATGATGGATGATATGAGAATTATCATGGCACAATTCGTAAAAATAGTGAACTATTTGTGCATGAAGAGGATTTGAAAAAACTGACAGGATATGGAATAACTAATATACCTACTACCTCATAGCATGATGGAGAATTTAGGCTGCAATTTAAGTTTTTGTAACACCTTCCATGCCCAAGGAAGGGATATTTATCAACATTAATGTAACAAGATGTCTATCTTCAATAGATTATGAAAGAAGGTCATAAGATAAATTTGTGTACATATATATTGGTGAATATGTGTGGCATGACCAAACCATCCTCTAGATCTAGTTCAATGATGTACCCAAAGTTTATTTCTACCATATTAAAGTCTAATGTTCTAGTAGCTTTATATAAAGAGTCTATTATATGTTGTTGTGTTTTTTTTATTTTAAAATATACGAGTTCAATTATGAAGATTAGTTGGAACCCATGGGAGTGATAGTGGGTTGGATATTTTGATAAGTTATATGCTAAGTATAATCTATTTGATCATGCAACCAGACTGAGGGATGAATTTGATCTTGAATTAAAGCCTAATAAAGTATTTTAATACTCTGATGTGGATAATTAAGAAGTTGTTGAAGAATTAGAATAAGAAAATTAACCTTATGTTGACGAATGGAATGATCCTAAATCATCTCCAACATATTTACCCATTAAATATGGAGTTCCTAGTACACCTAATAGATGGAAAAAAGATAAGAGCTTGTTAAAAGTGATAAAGAATATACCAAGGTCTTTGGAAAGGATCATTATAAGAGTTCCAAATCCAATGAAGCAGATGATGATGATAATGAGGATGAAGAAATGAAAAAAGAAGATGACAATGGAAACATTGAAATTATTAATCAAAATTAATGGGATGTATATGATGGATTTGATGATGATGATGAAAACATGAACCTAATTGTGCAAGTGGCCACATTAAAAAATGATGTTGAAATGCCTCCAGAGATTTAGGATGCATTAATTGGGGGGTATAAGTCCCCAACTATGCAGATATTTCATGATGATTTAGTGGTTGAGGAAGTTGAGGAAGACTCTATTTACACTGTTCGAATAGTTTCTAATTCTTCCTTGGTTGAGAATATGAGTGTGATTGCTACTGTGGAATGACATGTAGCTGAGAAAGATAAAAAAGAGATTCCTTCTTCTGATAAAGGCAATGATGTGCGGTGTGATGTTTTGGATTCTGATGAGCCTACAGTTTATAAGTGTGTACTAGTAACTAATCCCTATGTTGATAATCAACAAGAAGTTGAATATGATGTTTTAGAAAGAAGATGATGAACAGATGGAAGAAGTTCCCGTTAATGGTAAGTTTGTCGTTGCTACACCCATTGTAGAAGCTCAACTTGTTGAACAAAATTTTGGTGGAATAACTCCAATCGTAGTACATATTGTTGGTAAAAACAATGATTATAAGATGTTAGTGGAACCTCCTATTGAGAAATAGATAGATGGTAAACCTTCCATTATTCGAATCACCTTGGCTTCATAGAGTTCAGATGGACAGATAATCCTTGAAGTGTCAATTTTACCTATTGGATTAGTACCTTATTCCACTGCATCTATCTTAGCTATCTTTCTAGATCGATGGGTTGACTCTAGGGAAGAATAATTAGGTAACTAATCCAGTTTTGTGAGGAGTCCACCAAAGAATAGTAGAAATTAGGTTTGAAATGAAGAAGCTACTAGAGTATCTAGGATAGATCAAGAATATTTTTAAGGCCTACTAGAAAAATTTGAATCTATTAGAACTCATACTCTTAAACCTGCTCTAGTACCTCAAACTATTATACTTATCTTAGTCAGAAGATATGACTTGAATGCCTTAGCTAAAAAGTGAATTTCAGTCTTCAATAAGATTTTTAGAATTTAGTCTCTTATAGTGACCAAACTAGGTGAAAAGGATTCCAGATATCTCTTTGAGTTGGTGGTCCATCATATCCAAAAAATGATTATGCATCATATATGAGAATTTGAGATAAGAAAATAAGAGTATCGGAAATGAATTGGAATCTTTCGAGGATATTATTTAAGACTTGAAGTCATCCTTTTCTTCCACCATTAATGGAATAATAAAAGGTCTTGAGGATACATCTTCATGCACTCTTACTCCTTTGGCTAATATAGTAGATATTGATTAGTCTAGAATAGTTTTCAGAGAGAAATTTGTAACTTCCAGTGGTCCCCCAAGAGGAGAACTGGAGAACCCTTTAGAAATTCCTAGGAAGTTTGTGAAAGGAACTCAGCAAGATCATATCATGATTAGGAAGTATTCCAAATATATGAATGATGAAAAAGATACTATTACCAAGTATATGAACTATTATCTCTATCATATTTACACAAAGAATTCTATGGAAGAGAACTTCATGTTCTTAGATTAAAATTTAAGGATGACTCTAGTTTCACTAGCCTTAAAATAACATATAAGATAGCTAAAAGAGATTACTCCAGTGTTGATTCAGTTTATGTAATATAAGGGTGATTTCTTTAGTGTAATAGAAAGGGGTTTCCAAATTATACTAGATTTCATCAATCTAATGAAGCATTTTATTCATGTTCATAGCCAAGTGGTTGTTTATTAGGAAGCTGTTCCTATTACTCCTTAGTAATAATTCATACCAGGAGTGGATCGATATCCTCTTGCTTCTCTACCTGTCAGATTCTTGCCTTTTTAGATGTCTCCTAGTCTATCTTTGAGATGACTCTGACTAGTTGTTATTTTAGAAGATCATCCTCAAACTATGGATATTATATCATCTAGTGTTCTATATATTCTACCTCGGCCTGACAATTATACCTCATACCAAGATAATTCCTATGCTAAAGGAAAATTAAAAGAACTGGTGGACCCCTCAACCAAGTCTTGAACCTTTGTAGTTGTTGGATTACAGTATATGTCTTTGACGAGGCTTAGTTTTTAATATCATTTTGATAATCATTTTTAATGAAATTCCTATCTACTAGTCTATTTACTTTTATTGTATTTACTATATTTATTCTATTAATATTTACCTTTTTGAAAATCCTAATAGGGGGATAATTCTTATGGAATATTTTTGTTTTTGTCTTCTTCAGAGATCTTTATGGAATCTGTGATTTATTACAGTTTTGTTTCTATTTCATCTTAAATACTATCTATTTTTAATCATTATATATTTGAAACATTTTACTTACCTTTGATACATACTATTTTACTATTTATTGTTGAATGTTGTTTTCACATACTGTGACTTCTATGTCCAAATTTGTACTACCTTTTATGAATATTTTTACATTTATAACATTCCTTGATTCCATGATTTGTGATCATTAAAAGGGGGAGATTTTTGACTTCCTTATTTTAATGATAAAAAACACATGATTATACTAATCATAAATAAATTTCATGTTTTATGTAAGAATATAATATTCCAATAGAGGTGATGAAATTGACTAAGGATGAGATACCATCAAGAATGAAACCACCAACTAGGGACATCATTGTGATACACCTTCAGAGGAAACCCCATCAAGATTTCATGCCGCTAGAATATAAATTTGGCTAATTCTGAGACACCAACAGACAAAAACACTATCATGATTTCACACCACTAACTCAAATTTTGGATAAGTAGCAAAGTGAAATTTCAGATATGTCTAAGACACTGCCAATATTATCCCACCCGAACAACATACCCCTAGACTTCAAGACAGTTCCAGACCAAACCACCACCACTATTTCCTTATACATAATTTTTAATTAATTTTTTATAACGACTAAATTATTTAATTAATATCCTTTTATTATTTTAATTTTTGTCTATTAAATGTTAGAAAAAGTGCATTTATGTGAGTGTCAGACATGTAGTACAAAGAAGATGAGGCCATTTGGATATTCCTATTACTACTGCTGATAAAATAGAAGCAGAATTCCTCATGTGATATGTGAGAGATATACATAAGAGGTGCATAAAGAAAATTGTTAATATTTGAGAGCCGTAAAATATAGAACACACATAGAGGTGAACTCATTTCAAATCAGAAGATCTCACTAATTTCAAGCACTTGATTGGGAGGTGGAACTACATCATCACATTTTCTATGTTCCTCTAATCAAGAACAAGATTCTGTGACACTTTGTTCTTTAGAAGTTTTTCTTGATAATATGACTCATGTTCCACTAACAATAAAATAAAGAGTCACAAACTATATTGGAACCGACCGAGCATTTATAAACTCTACACTTTTATTTTACTCTGTTATGTTTAAATTTATTACATTTTGAGAAGTGTATTCATACTCTATTTTTTCAAACACACACTATATCTTGTACTGAACTAGAAGATACCTATATATCTTAATACCTTCAATTACACCAATATTCCAACATATAATAGGGTTAGAGGTTCTTGTGTGGTCTGAATATTTTTAAACCCAAGCATAACTGTAGAAGAGGTCGTGCATGACCTAGAAAGTTTGTTAGATATTATAAAACCCAATCCATGTTGTGGATCATCTTGTTTATTTTATATAAACTAATTAGTGGGGGGTGATCATCAAGTGAAGAGGAAAAAGTCTCATCTTGAGACTGAACCTTTGTATTCAATCTTTTTATTGGGTGCTTTAATTTTATTTTACATTATTTTCACTTTAAAACTAAAAACTGTTTTCAACTATAAAAATATCTATACATTGATAGTTTATCTTAATTTGTGTTCATATAGTATTTTTATTAAGTAAATAAATTTCAATGGTTTGAATCATGTTGTATATTATTCAACCAATACTTAATAAATCTTTATATAAATATTTAGAAATATTAAGATCAATATCATACTACATGTTTTGATAAACTGGGTTGTATTTAAACATTTACAGGATTTCAAAATAATCCATTTTAAAGATAAATTTTTTATTGGATACTCAATTAATCCCCTATTGAGATTCTCACTCTGAATAACATAAAGGTTTTTGATAAAATAAATATAATATCTATGATGTAGTTTAGTTCATCATAATTATTTAGTTATTACTATTTTGTTGATGTTAGATATATTGTAGCCAGGGAACCCTTTCTGGGTATTTGAATAATCCACTATAAATAGCATAAAAGGGGTTCATTTCAGTGACTATTCTTTCATTCATAATCATAGACTCTCTCTCCACCCATGTTTCCTAGATATAGAAGCTCTTGATCCAAGTGATCCGATTGAGATCATTTCCATTCATCGAAGGAAAGTTGATGCGATGATATTTAGGACATTGAAGGCATCATTGAATCACCGTGCTAGCACCTAGAATTAAATGATTGATGCTTCTATAGATTTTTAAATCATGTGTGGATGATCTAGAGGGATTATGTTTTGTAACCTTTAAGTATTGATCACCGTTGATAATCAGATGTTGAGCACGACTTTAGATCAAAAAAATTTATTTTTGGTTTATTTTTTGTGCTTATAATAACCCACATGAGATCCTCAGACCATACCAGGTATCAGATCAACGTAGATGAGAAGTTTTATCACTCCAGTGATAAAAGATATAGAATCCCTAGACCACCAAAATCAGTTGCATGTCCTGGTACCAAACAAACTACCTCCTTACCAAATTACATATAAATCCACATATTTTTACCTATCTTGCTGATGAAGTGTATCATTTCTTCTTCACCTAATAAATATTGAGGTAATTGAAGACCAAACACTATTATAAACCTCAACCAGTCTCCCAGGGGTAATGAAAGATGATATTGGGTCATTATAGAAATGTATAGTTTTCTTATTTGTAAATCACATTTCCATTCCATTTCAATGAAAAATATCATTTAGTGGTGTGGTATTCATCTTGATTGAAAATATTATTACTACACTTATCTGAAAATTTAAACGTAAGAAAACCTAATTTTTAATAGAAAATGGGTGGATTTGGTTTGGTCATTTAATGGGGAATGTGTAGTTAATTCCACCATATTAAAATATTTTGATCTTATCATGTCATCATGTTTTGAAGGTGAAAGGACCAGATCAAATCAACACATTGTTCTAAAGGGGGTTCTAGCTACTTGTTATTAGGTGATCTTACAATTTTGGAATTACTATAGGAACCATGAAAAGAACATAAACCCCAAGTATCTAAAACTAAATATTCTCCCATTGATATATTATTTGATGATATTCTATAGTAGTAATATTATTTGGAACTATTACATTAGAATTAATCCTTTCCTATTAGTCTAACATGGTAGCTCCAACCATTGGGTCCTTTAGTCCTCTCTTATCTTAGGATTAAAACTAAATATTTAAAATTATTTATCTAATGGAACTATATAGGGCGATGGAATTATTTTTGAAAACTATGGTTTAGTGATTTTGGAATATAGTTTATTTTATTATGATGGTGGTCCTCTTCATTTTGAATGTGGCACCTTTCATAGTTATCTCTATATATAGAAATATAGAGGTATCCTTCTCTCAATGGTGGAGTATGATTCAATAATAATTACCTAATACCGACAAGCTTCAATCCAAGATATCTTTTCCATGTAATATATATACTATTTAGGAATGAAAAAATCATATAAACTATACTGTTGTGACTCCCCATACTTATGTTAGGGAATTAATCTAGTATAAATTTTATCATTTATAGGAAATGAGTCTATACCACTATTTATTTTTACTTATTTAGGTAACATTCCTTAGCACTGTAATATAGAGGTGGCTGAGGATGTGCTTGGCCACATTCACATTATACTTCCTTACATTTTCTTATATCCTTCCAAATTTTATAAAAAATTATCTTTTATACATTTTATAATTTCACGGTATGGTATATATGAATTATAGAAAATGTATGAAATAAAAGGTTTAGTTATTAATTAACCAATACTATGTTTTTTTATTATAATTATGTATTAAAAAATAATGTTTGGTTATGATTTATTTATACATGGGGTTCGATTTTTTATGTAATTGAGGTCTCCTATGAGTAAAGATTTATGGTTGCTGAGTATTTTATTTGTATATATCACTATCTTTGATACTTAGGATCAGTATAAATAAGGTGGTATTGGAAACCTATTGACCCATACATGATCGTGTATGGATTTTGGTTTCATAAGATCATAATCCTTTGTAATAAGGGGTTTTTTGAATCTATTTCATTTGTGGTATAAGGAAATGTGTAGGTAAAATTGGATTTTATCATTTGTTATATAACAAAAATAATGTGTTGCATAAAACATTATAAATGAATATGTTTGGAGCACATTAAATTGGATGAAGGAACAGGTTTCAAAAATAATATCTCAAGAAGCATGGATACATATAGTGATTATAAGTGATGTGATGATTAAATGAGATGAAATATTCACATATGATATGAATAAATGAATATAGAAAGGGTTAGACTATAATAACACCTTTAATTACTAAATATATGATTCCATAAAATGTATACACTATTCAATATCATGATAATTCAGTATAGGTACCCTTAAACATTATATTCCCATGAATTGTATTTTGTATGGAATGAAATATTAGGGTTTTCCACTAAAGTCAGTTAACTGTTATCAGATCAAGGAAAATTTATATCATTAATTAATGTTAATTGTGATAATTTATTATCAATTTATTATTCATGTTTAGAATATGAGATATTATATTAAAACAACACCATGAATATTGGTAATAATAAGTTATACCTTATCTATGATTTTTTTGAGGAATGAGAACTTGTCCAGATAGACAAGTATACTTTATTTAAAAAAACAAAATTACAAGAGTGTGAAATAGGTTCTTTTACACAAATCTATTTGAAAAATAGATAAGAGATCATATGATAAGTCATTGTACCATATTTTTTAGCGGTTTTCACCCCTTTATTTGCAAGACCACCACTAAGGAATGTGGCTTCATGATATGTTTGTACAATAAAATATTGTATTGATGAAATTGTTTCCTTCCACAGATTGTACTAACCTCTTTGGATTCTGTAATCAACTATGTTAATCAATCCGACCATTTAAGCATCAAAAGAAGTGGTGGAACCACATGGTCTATAAATAAATCACATTATTTTTTCATCTTGATTTTTGAAAAAAACCTCCAAATACAGAAGGTCCTCAATTCCCCTTTTATGACCAATCCATATTGCATTTAATCCATCCAAATAACGGAGGAATACACTTCAGAACAAGAGTGTTGGAAAGAGGAAAATAATTACATTCAATGACAATATTCTTAGGGACCATGAAATATTGAATAGAATTATTACAATATCTATTTTATAGTAGAGTATAAATTTTCATAGCAACCACAATTTTGACAACTACTGACTAAAGATAGAAATAAACATTATCAGGTATTAGCATGTTGTGATTATGCATTATGATATTCTCTACATCTGAATAATCCACAAGAAATGGACTGGAGAGATTCTAATAAATCTGAATCACGAATTAGGAATTAATATGTAATTCAATGATAACCAACCTAGGAATCTGAACCTCAAAAATATTAGCAATGTTATGAAAAACTACTAAAACTATGTTGAAAATCAATAATTGATGGGTAAAATTTCCTTTATGTTGATTATGAAGACTACATTTTGAGCATAATTAAATACCAAATGATTAGAGGAATGTGTCAATAGGGATTTTTGAGTGCTCTATTCTCCACTTGAGATTAAAAATGGATGGAAGAGACAACCAAATATTTATCATGCCTATCAATCTTATTGGTTTCCTAAATATTTAATTATAGCATCATAGTTTGAAAGTGAGATTCCTGCTGCAATCAAGTTCCCAAAGAAAAATTTCAAACATAGTGAGGAAATTATAATTGGAACGCACTCATTTAACATCAGTAGGAAGAAAATCAAGAGAAATATCCATTTTTACCTTAATGAAAAATATTATATCTAATAAATTCCTAGAAGAATTTATGATATTTATGAGAGGTTTACATGTCCAACTATCTATCAAAAAATTAAGAGAGGAATTAAAACTGACTAACCAATGAGGGTGAGATGATATATTTGAAAATTTTGTTCTAAAAGAAGGACATGTGGAAGAATAACTATAATTATTATTTCTTAATTTGATCCTACCGATAAATCTAGACCTGAGAAGTCCAAGTGCCAATATTTTCTCATAGATAATCCTCTATATAAAATGATCAAGTAGAGAAATATTGAAATTCCATAGAATTTTAATACTAATACCTCCTCAATCAGTCTGTTTTTTTTCATTTTTTCATATGTAAGGTAATGATTTTTCATTTCAAGATCCCCCTTCTTGAAATAAATTTTTTAATAGACACATTGATATTCTTAAGAATATCAGCCAACCATTTTTAGAGCAAAAAGAAATAATTTTTTTTGAAAAAATTACTTCCATCATATGACATACTCTACCTGCCATTGATAAATATTTACCTTTCCAAGAAGCTAAATGATTTATGATCTAGAAAATATTATTACAAAATTTAAAATCATGAGGTCTTACCCAAAACATTGAGACACCAAGGAAGGTAAATGGAAAGAAACCTTCTGTGATGACAATATCATTAATTTTTTCCACATTTCTAGTAGTAGGTATATTCTTCCCAAAGTATAAAGTAAATTTTTTACAAATTATTTCTTTCCCTAAAAATTTCTCATAGTAAATGGGAAAATATTTAATATTATGTATATTTCTCTTTTATCCTTGAGTAAAAAAATTATTTCATTGACATAAAATAAGTGGGTGGGAAAAAATATTCCTCTAAAATCTCGGAAATGATTAATCTTGTGATTCTCTACCATTTTAAGAAGCCATATGCTTGAATAATTATATCAATGCATGAAATGATATTTGAGAGTGGTTCACCTTTCCCAAAATTCATAGAACATGTAACATACCCATATGGAGATAAATTGATGAAAACTAAGATATGTGTCGATATTAATATAATATTTAATCATTTAATGAAAGTAACATCAAAACTAAATATTATAAGAACCTTATATATAAATCCGTAGTCTATCAGGTCATAATATTTTTCAACATCTAGTTTCAAAGAAATATTATCTCCCCTGGTACTTCTCCTTAAAATGCTGACACATTCAGAGGTAGTGATGAGAAATTTCTAAATGGATCTTCCCTTGATAATTCCAAACTGATTTTCAAAAATAATCTTATTAGAATTGTTGGAAATCGTGTCTTTCATAACATTGCCAATGATTTTTGGAGCTGTTTTGACAATTGATACAAGCCTAAAGATATGAATTTAATTTTATTATTTACCATTAGAATATGGGAAATGAATTGAGAATTGAAACTCTAAGTGAGTTATCCACATTTAAAAAAGTGAATGAAAAGTCTACACAGATCATGATTGATAACATCCCAATAGGTTTGGAATAATTTTTTTGAAGCTATTTATTCAAAGGTATATCCTAGTATTTAAAATAAATAAAACACCATATATATCAAAATAAAGATGAATGAAATTGAGATTTATATTATCCTACTAATATAAAATATTAAGGATGATGTCTTCTAACAAATAAAAGATGGTTTATGGACCATTAATCATTTTTATATAGTAATAAATAATATGGTTAGAAATTTCATTTCTCTTATCAAGAAATTTTTCATTATCATTTATCATACTGGGTTATAATGTTATGTTAGGATCATTATGAGTAGGATCACCCATATAAAAATACAATTGATAACTCATTGGATATATATTTGGGAGTGTTTATTCAAATTGGACCAATTAAATACACCACATGAATTGTCATATACGTGTCATTAGTGATACACAAGTAAATATTATCTATATATTCTTAAACATAGGTATGAAAATAGGCTCCTAAATTGTGATTTTTCATGCTTTGGTAACTATCTAATGTCATTTTAGATTTTCTAAATAGAAGATAATTGGGTACCATATTAGTCATGCATAGGGATTTGATTTACTAGTATAGGATGTGTCAAATACATGACTTGTTATGACATCATGGCCCGTAATTGAGTTTTGATTAATTAAGTTCATATCCATGCTAGGATAATTATATGTTATGTAATTATATATAATCAAGTCAACATTGGAATTGAGAAAAGTAGATCAGTAATATAGGAATGAACTTATATATTTCTTGTTTTTAATCTTGATATGAATGAAAAAAGAGCAAATCTAATAGTCATATTTCACATTAGATCACATAAAATTCCATTTTTTGGATAGTTATGATGTGTTCCATGATACCACTATAAGTTTATGGTTATAAATGAGATTAATAATTTTTTTTAATTTTACAATGGTCCATTTGGGTCAAATATATGATGTCACTAATTGATTTTTTTTATTAATGTTAATCTTTGATGTATAATGTTTTTTATGTTTGTTGAAAGATAATAATTTTTTTATCATTTGAAATATTTTATTAAATTATAGTTATTTAATTTAAAAATTAATATTTTCTTATAACATATATAATGAGTTATATATTTTTTTAATACATAGACCTGGGAAATATTAAATCCAAGATGAGATCTTATCTTAGGATTGATATAAAAAAATTTCAAACCCATAATATTAAGTAAATTTATAATCCCTTCATTTAATTTCATTTAATAACATCCATTGAAAACATTAACTAATTTGGAGTCTCTTTAATGAGCCTTACATGGTTCTTTGGTACTTAAGCTCCTTTTGGAGGATATTTAATAGTCCAAATATCTATATCTTGCTACAAATAACACCTCCTTTTTTATACTACGAACATATAATCCCTAATTTCTATTGAAATATCCTATTAGTATAAATTAAATGGATTGGTTTTAGGATTCATTCTATTGTGAGAAAGAAAAGGCGGTTGTTAGATACCTCTATATTTTTCTATCTGATTGTGAACTATAGTTTTCTTAATTCAAGAGGTGTTTTAGTGTTTCACTAATTCACTCATCCTTCCTTTTACCATAGGGTGTTACTAGCATTACTAGGTTGTTAAGAGGTTCATAGCAATTCATTAGTGATTAATGTTATCATTGGATATTAAATTAGTCATTAAATCACTAATTTAGGTAATATCTAAATACATCAAACCTATTTAAATAGTAATTTTGTATTATTATATTATTATTTTTGTTATTTATTTATGTTTTATATTCTTGGTTGGGTATTATAATTTATTTTAATGTGTAACATGTTTAGGTATATTCATTAAAACCCTATATGATGGTTATTAGTTACACATACTGTTAGGTGACTATATTTGATGCAATATTTGGGTTACATTCAACAAGGTGATCCAAACCCCTTAGTTTATTATAGTAATATAGTTAATATAATTCATATTATGAATTTGGAAATGTATTTTACACCTAAATATATAATATTAATATCTGATATTATTGATATAATGGTCGACTGGATATAGTCATGATTTATGTTCTAAGCTTAACTTGGTTAAGTTATGATCAAATATTCAATTTATTTAAGTAAATTGATATGATGTATGAAATTACCATTTTTAGTTAGATTAAATTCATTAAAATTACTTAAAATGATATAAAACATTAAACACACCCATAATTAAGTCTTGTTGTACTTAATATCATCCATCATGAGTATCATTTTGAGTTCCCTAATATGTCAAGACTATAATTTAATATATTATTTTCTTAGGATGATATGTGTTCTCTGGATCATGAAATTAGATTATAATTATGAAAAAATTATAGAAATAATTTTATAAAATTCTAAATTAGGTGAGTTAGATATCAAATGTGACACCCCAAAATTCTAAAGGAAGAACATTGTATTCAATAGCGTATATGAAACACAACACCAAGCATGTAAAGGAATGTAATATCCCAAGAAATTAAAATATAATTAATATTTTAAATAAATAAATACTATCTTATATATTTCAATTCATGAAAACATTAAGTTATCTTTCCTTACATGCAAGAAAGACCTTGTTCGATAGCATACATTACTCACAAGACCAAGTTTTAACCAACCAACAATATATTATTAAAATATTATTATTTTGTTTAAAAAGAAATAACATAGCTATTAAATTAGATATTATTAATAGTATTAACTAACACATAAAAATATATTATTTACATAGATATAAAAAGAATTCATTGGTTATAAATTAATTAGAAATTAATATAAGGACCAATTGAATATAAAGGAAATATTTTTATAGAAAACTATTTTTATGCCTACAAAACTATTTTATAAAAATAAATTAAATTAATTAAAATTAGTGAGTGGTATTAATGAAATATATATAATATATATCCAATTAAATATTTTGTATCCAATATATTATATAAGAATAAAATAAGAAAAAACCCAATATTTGCATAAAAATCAATATTTTTATAAAGGTAGTTTTACAGCCTTTTAAGAGAGAACCTATTTTAAATACAATTTTTGGAACCTTTATATATTTTATATTTAAAAATGATAATACTTTTAAAAAAAATATAAAATAGGTTAGGTTGATGTTTTTTCATTTTTCCATGAAGTTACAATTTTTAATGAATAGTGAAAAATACAAAATTTTAATTAAAAAATGCTATTTAACCTAATTTATTTATAGTGTAAAATTATTATGTAATTTGGTTTTAAAGTCCCCTTATATGAATTATTTATAAATTAATCCAATTTAATTAATTTTAATAAATTATACTCTGAAATAGGGTATAAAAACTTAGCAAACTATTGGACATTTTTACTTTTATAACCCATATAGTCGTCCTATCTTCGAGATCAAATTTAAATTAATTTCTCCAACTTATGTGATTCTAATTTTGAAAAATGGATTTAATATTTTTAATCATTATAATTTTTAATTTATAAATTGGTTAACTTAGTTTTTTATAAGAATATTAGTGAAAGTAATTATAATTAATTATAATGATTAAGCTTAAATTAATCTTAATAAGGTACTAAGAATTATTCTTAAGGTCCAAAATGACCTATAAACTTGTCAAAAATACATGGGATGGAAATATTTAGACCTTACCCTACCTTGTATCTATATATTGTTTTTTTAGTCCATGGTTTACATAAAAATGTTAGTACACCTAACTTCTTTATAAAAATGCAAAGTTTGTCATTTTATTCCCTTATAAAATGCCACCACCCCTCCCAAATCCTAAAATCTATAAAACCACATAGGATAGAAATATATATACCCAATTAACTCTCAAAAATCCCTAAATATATCCTGGTATCATCACTTTTTTCATAAATCAATCCAAGGAATCTGTTTGGTAAAAATCAAAAGTAGCTACCCAAAGAAGAGGTAACATCCTTCCTCAAGATCCTTTATTTTATTTTCATTATCTACCCCCTAAACTCTTATTATTACATAATTATATAATAAAACCAGTATACTAAATAAACCAATATGTTATTAAAATAAGGTATTATCCTATACTTAAACTTCCAACTAATGGGTAACGAATATACTATTTATGTGTATGGCGAACTTCCACCTCATAAAATGATGATTGTTCATTTTTCCTTTACTACCTTTCATGGTTTGAAATTATGATGGTAAATGTGATATAAGATATTTATGAATTATTTATGATTTGGTAATTATTTTATAACACATCTCCTTATACTTTATTTCTTATGTAAATATGATAACATTGTTTGTGGAAATGTGGACTACCGCCTCCTTAAAGCGATTTGACCTATTCACACTATACGTGGAACATATTAAGGATGATTTTAATAAATATATGAGATATATATGACATAAATATGATACCGGAACTATAATATACATATACATATACATAATTTACTTTTTAACCTTTTAAATAAATAAAAAATGAAGCTAGCATTCATGTGTATGTACGGCCTACCGTCTCCATGAACGGTGCATTTCATTTCCTGTATCCAAATTTTATAGATTATTAAAAATACACATATACTGAATTTATATAATAATTAAATATTTTTTTAAATTATATAGATGATTAAACCATGATATAATTAATAGAAACAACAAATAACAAGTCAAAGCATACTTGAGAAACTAGACAATTAACACCCTAAATAGTAAAAATAACGAAATAATGTTAACAAATTGGTAATAATATATTATAATATGATAATATATGATATCATATATAAAAATATGGTTCATTAATATTTTTTAATGCTTTAAAAACCACAATACAAGGTTTTTAATGATGATCACCCAAAAGAAAACACAAGGTAAGGGTTTTCATCTCCTTTTACATTCCATTGAGACATATTTTTTACTATAAATAAATTCACATTATTGTGATATATATAGTTAACCCTTTTCATTTAATATAATTAATCACTCATAAATCATGGTATTTTGGGGTTTCCATTGAATTATCTCACCCAAGGGGTTTAACTTAAAAATTTCCAACTGGTAAAATTTACCTTTTCATTCTTACCTTCTTTTGTGATTGTTAACTTTCTCCTAAGAAAACCAATTTATTGTAATAATTTTTTATTGGATATATTCATAAATACCCACATTCTTAGGTTAAAGTTATTGTTATTTCCTAATTCGTATTCCATATTTATATACAGTGTTCTCTTTAACAGTTATTTGATTAACTGTGGAATTATTAATAAATCTATATCTTCTACTCAATACAGACACATTTTGATAAGTAACATTGTTTATTATATTTAAGATGAATTATTTTAAAATGAACTACATGTTTTTGGGACCATTTAAGTAAATCCATATAGGTTAGGGACTTGATAATGAAACCCCCTTGATGGATTGTCAGTCTAGTGAGATGAATTATTTGGAAAATTAGAAAAGTTTAAACTGAATCTTGAAGGTAAAGGTATATTATGCCTGGGACACATGATGTATGATGATTAATAATTTCATTTATTGAGAATTAATTTATTATTATTAATCTAGATATTATTGTATCTAAATATCTATAGATGCTTTTCATTCTCGGTTTATTGATTAAATGGAATGTGTTTCATATTCTCACCTTTCCCTATTGAATATGTGTTATCTAGAATTTTAGTGGCATTTATTATTAGTTATTTACCTTTATATGTTAATTTATTCTTAATAATTAATTATTTATTTCTATTTATATTCCTATACTGAGTAGTCTATCCCACCCTTATTTTGTTTCCATTCCCCAGGTTATGAAGAGAAGTCCTTTGAATGATATTCAAGGATGTTGTTTATTTAATGTTTTTATGTATCATGTTTGTATTTAATGTTTCCAAACATATGATGAGTATAATGTATGTAATATGTATTTCCAAAACTACTAAAATAACCAGTCCTTTAGTATTTTATTTCCATCTAATCATGCCAATGTTATTAAATAATACATCAGCTTTGAGCTTCTAGGGTCAGGGTGTTACAGTTTGTATCAAAGGAAGTTTTATAGAAAACTTGGAAACTAGATTTATAAAACATAGATTAAGGAACATAAACCTATTATAGTCTTTGAGGATAAGTATAGAATAATATCCTATAATTTTGTAAGGTAAATATTATGTGGGTATTCTTAGTAATACATCCCTCTCTGGATACTAAAAGTGGATTTGGTTTTGGCATGGATGTACCTGAGAGTAACAACTCTGACATGGTGTATTAGGTTTGACTCGACATAAACTAGAACAAAGTAATGGGCCTCATTGCGCACCTAGTTTGACTCTCCTGGGGGATATTCTTAGAAAATTCACATTTTTCATTACAAACCATCATCAATGATTTAAGTAGAATATGACTATGAATAACCTAGGATAAACCTAAGGTGTCATAGATCAAATAATAATGAGACATGATTTAGGAATCCAATAAGTAATTTTTTATGATTATGTAGTTTTTTATTTTGATAAGTGTTACTCACATTATGATTTCTAGTTTTAGTCAATAGCAGGAACCAGAACGAACTGGGTTAACCCATAATGTGATGAAATATTTTCTTATGAGTAGTTAATTAGAATGATCATTGGAGTCAAGGATGTTGTAATCATGCCTAAATATTTTTCATAGAACATGATTAACAAAATATACCTTTAACAACTCTCAGACTCACCAAGAAAAATAAATAAAGTTTTTTCTAAGATTTTGGGTAATAGAGACCATGGAGGAAAGAATATTTAGTTTCCTTAATGTCAAGAATGTGGAAATAATCACCCAAGTGATTGACTTAGAGTAACAAGAATATGTTTTGAATATGGAAAACAAGGACACAAAGAATGTAACTTCAATGAAAAAAATGATGAGGTTGGTTAATACAATTAATTGGAATATTGAACTCCCTAAGACATCATCGATCGTTAAATGATTTATGTGTGGAATGAATGATCATTATGAAAATTGATGTCCCAAGTAGAAATATCATGAAGATAATTATTAAGGATGTACGAGAAATGAATATATTGTTTTTTATGATGATATTATAGGTGAAATGTGAAAATAAAGAGGTATTAAGTAATAGGATGAGTTATCCTTGTTAATGGATTAATGATGACGTGGAATAATCGATGAGTTTATGTATTTGGATTCATGGATTATGAATTGTGAGTTGTATAAAGATTTTTGAGTTTATGTTATTTGATAAGGATTTATCGCAATATGGTGAATTGTTCTGATGAACTTGAAAAGTGATTTACTATCATGGTGATTCTATGATAAACACATTAATAGGGAAAATATAACCCTTAATATACCCTTGATGATAAGATAATGATGTTTGGATAAAGTTATTATGGATATGAATAAGTAAATTGGATGATACAGATTAACTTGGAATTTATAAATGATTTTTTGTAAGGTTTTTATTCTATGATTTATTGTTTTTACAACACTTTTAGATATAATAAATATATAAAATAACATGTGTTTTACTTAATGAAAAAGTAATAATTCATGATTCTAATGAACTTTTATGGAAATTGAAGTTATTAATATGTTTCAATAGAATACATTCTGAAAGTATTCACTTGTTTAGAATATGAAAATTAATATTTCCTTCATGTTGATTAAAGGATAATTATAAGTTCATATTGTATACTTAGTAACCTTCATTTTAAAGTGTTGGATCATAATATTTCTGAATATTTGACCATTTATGAAATGGTTTAAGTTGATATTTGGAAAATGTTTTAGAGATTTTTATATTACTTGACCACATAAGAAGAAAAATATAAATTATTCATGGAACAACCAAAGGATAAGATTCTATTTATAGAAACATATATTTTCTTATATTCATATAGAGAGAAATAATTCCTCAACTATAAGAAAAGTTGTTTCGGAAAAACATGTTGTCCTATTATCTTCATTTTTGATGATATTAATTACCTTTATTTACACCTCTAGATTATGGTTTTGTGGTCAACAACATTTATATGAGAATGTTCTCTACCATTCTACAATATAATGTGATAGTTATATTTCTCTTCCATTTAAATGTTTTCTCTAATGTTCTCTTATTTAAAAGCCTTGTTTTGCGATGAACTTCACATTTTTATTTTATTCTCATTAAAAAGATGTGTTATAAACCCAATTTATGGTGTGGTTTTTTCAAAAATATTACTTTGATATCAATACCTTGATTACTGATATCATGTTTAAATTACAATAATGAAATTTATTTAATTTGGGTAGAGTGTAACACCCCAAAATTATAATGTAAGAACATTGTATTTGATAGTGTGTATAAAAAGAAACACCAAACATGTAAAATAATATAATATCCCAATACGTTACAATATAATTGATATTTCAATTAAATTCAAACAATCATATATCTTACAATACACTCAAACATTGTGTTATCTTTCCTTACTCTTAAGAACGACCCTGTTCGATAGCATGAGTTACACATAATACGAAGTTTTAACCAAACAACAATATGTTATTATTTAATATAATAAAACATAACCTAGACATTAAATTAGATATTATAAATATTATTAAATAACTTATGAAAATATACGGGTTATATAAATATAAAATGAATTCATTTGTTACAAATTATTTATAAATTAATATAAGAACCTATTGAAAATAAAATGAATATTTTTATAGAAAACTATTTTTGTGATCACAAAACTATTTTATAAAAATAAATTAAATTAATTACAATTTGTGAGTGATATTAATTAATTTTATATATAATATATTCAATATAATATTTTTTATATTCCTCTAATAGATGTGATAAGCTTAAGATAAGGAAAAACCCAATATTTCATATAAAAATCAATATTTCTATAAAGGGGGTTTTACTCCCTTTTAATTGAGAAAGTATTTTAAATTTAATTTTTGGAAACATTATCAATTTTATATGTAAAAATAAACTTGATATTTTAAAATTAAGCATAAAATTAATTTACAATGATTTTTTTTGGTATTTTCCATGACGTTTCATTTTTTAATGAATAGTAAAAAATACTGAAATTTAATTCAAAACTTCTTTTTCATATAATTTATTTATATTGATCAATTATATTTAATTTTGGTTTAAAATTAAAATTATATATATTATTTATCAATTAATCTAGATTATTTCATTTTAATTAATTAAAATTGAAATGGAGTATAAAAACAGAACAAACTTTTAGACGTTTTTACTTTAAAAACCTGCATTGTCACCCTACTGGCGGGATTAAATTAAAATTAATTTCTTCTACTTATATGAATGAAATTTTGAAAAATTGATTCCATATCTAGAATCATAAAAATTTAAATTTTTTAATAAGTTAAACATAATTTTTGATCGAAAATATTAGTGAAAGTAATTAAAATTAATTACAATGATTAATGTGAAATTACACTTAACAAGAGACTAAACCTTAACCTTATGGGCCAAAATGACTTATAAACATGTCCAATATAAATTGGACGGCCATATTTCTACCCCATAATCCTTTGGATATATTCTGGTGTGTTTATTAAGCAAATTGTTGGCTAAAAATGTTGGTACACCAAACTTCTTTTCAAAAATACAAAATGAGTCATTTTCTTCCCTTCTAAAAGGCCACTACCCCCCCAAATTCCTCACACCTCTCAAATAACTTATTGTCGGACGATATCTACCAAATTAACTCCCAAACATCAGTCCCTTACCCCTTTAGTCCTACCTTTTTTCATAAATAAATCTAGAGAATACTTTTGGTGCAAACCAAATAGAGTTACCCAAATAAGTGGTAGCATCCTTCCTCAAGATCATTTATTTTATTTTCATTATCCACCCCAGAAAATATTATTATTACATGATTATATAATAAAAAAATTATTCTCAATATACTATGATTTTATTAAACTATGTTTTTTACTGACACTTACACACACTTCCATTTAATGGGTAACAAACATACTGTTTATGTGTACAGTGAACTACTGCCTCACAAAATGACGATTGTTCGTTTAACTTTACCACATTTCAGGGTTGTAAATTATGATTTAAAATATATTTTTATATGTTTTATATGATATTTATTATGACTTTATTATTTTTTAATTATTTTATAACAAATACCCTTATACTTTCCATTTTTTGTATATACGACAACATCATTTGTGGAATGTGGACTACCGTCTCCTCAAAGTGATGTGATCTATTAACACTATACATGGAACATATTAAGGATGATTTTTAAAAAAAATATTAGATATAGGTGAGATAATCATGATAATTTGATTATAATATACACATAAATATATATCATTTACTTTTCAACATTTTAAATACAGAAATAAATGAAAGTAGCGTTCATGTGTACATACAACCTACCGTCTCCGTGAACAGAGCATTCCATTTCATATCTCCAAATTTTATTTATTATTATCAATACATATATAATGAATATATATAATATTTAAATCATGGTTTGAATTATTTAAATGATGAAACCATGATCTAATTAATAGGAACAAAAAATAACAAGTCAAAGCTTACTCGAGAAATTAGGTAATTAACACCTGAAATTGTCAAAATAACAAAATAATGTTAAAAAATGTGTAGTAAGATATCATAATATGATCATATATGATATAATAAATATTAAATTGGTACATTAATAAGTTTATAACACTCTTAAAACTTTTATATATTATGTTAAAGGATGATCACCCAAAATGAAACACAATGTAAGAGTTTTCATCTTAATTTACATTCCATTGAGGCTTATTTGTTACTATACACCAATTCACTTTATGGTGATTTATATACCACCATTCTTTCATTTAATATCATGAATCACTCATAATTCATGGTAGTTTGTGTTTTCCTTATTATCTCACCCAAAGAGTTTAGTTAGAAAACTTCCAAGTGATAAAAGTTACCTTTATAATCTTACCTTCTTTTGTTTTTGTCAACTTTCTCTCTGAGAAAATAACTTTTATTATAATCATTTTTCAATGGATATTTCCTTAAATATAAACATTAATTATTGATGAATATTATTATTTCCTAAATATTATACCATATTTTCATATGTGGTTCACTTTTACAGTTATTTCATTAACTAGGGAATTATTGATAAATTTGAATATTCTATTCAATACGAATACATTTTGATAAAGAAAATTGTTTATTAGATTTATCAGGAATTATTTGAAAATGAAATAAATGGTTTGGGTAACATTTAAGGAAATCCTTAATGGTTGGGGACTAGTAAATGCAAGCCCCTCGATGCAAGAGTAGTTTTATGAGATGAATCAGTAGGCCAAATCAGAATAGTTTAAACTGTCTCTTGATGGTAAAGGTATCATGTACGTGGAAAACATGACATCTGATAATTAATAATTTCAATTATTGAGAATTAATTTATTATTATTATCCATGATATTAATGTATCAACATGTATATAGATTAATTTCATTCTATATTTATTGATAAAATGTAATGTGTTTTAGTTTCCCACCCTACCATATTGAATATGCGTTATCTAGTATTTGAATGTAATGTGTTATATGTTATTTAAATTTTCATATGGATTTAAGATTATTGATTAATTATTAATTCCACTTTAATTTCCCTTACTGTTCATTTGAGCTCACCCTTATTTGGTTTCCTTTACCGAGGTTATGAAGAGGATTCCTTTGAATGATATTCAAGGATGCTATTTATATCATTTTATTATGTATCATGTTTGTATTTTATATTTCCAAATATACTATGGGTATTATATATGTAATATACATTTCTTAAAATAATAAAACGATTAGTCTTACAGTATTTGATTTCTATTTAATCATGCCAATGTAATAAAATAATGCATCACCTATGAGATTCTAGGGTCAGGGCATTACATTAATTATGTATTAACATTTATAATCATGTGAATATTCACTGAAATAAGAGTGAATTGATAAAAATAAGATTATATAATAATTTTAGTGGTGAAAAAATATTTAATACAATAGAGGTTAACACATATGATCAATGTCTATAATTTGGATTAGTTATTGAATTCAAAAAATATAATTATGATTTATCAAGAAATTTAAAGTGGTTTTCTATATCGTTTTTGGACAAGAAATGATTTTCTTTCATAATTAAGAAAAATTATTGTTTGGTATATGCGAATAATTTAGTTTATAGTGTAGGTAACAAATAAATACAACTATAAAAATAAACTATTTCCATTCATATATGGGCATAGTTTATTAAAAGCATGGAGATAGTTAATATGATGCCACTATTTTATTAAAATCGTGGAAATACCCTCAAGCCATCATCCCAATTTACATGGATCCTTATCCTCTTCTCACAATTCCATTACTCCCACAGTTCCCTTCTTTACTTTTGATCCCCAGCTTCCTCATATCTCCCTCTTGAGATCCAACTCCTTTGATGCACCTCCAATGAAGCCATGCCACCTCTCCAATGGTGCGACTTTGACATGGCCTCCCCACCTCCCTATCAGTAATTCTCTGATGTGGTATCCCCACCTCTCACATCTCCTTCCACAACTATCAACCTTATTGGTTTCACTCTCTAGTTTAAGACATGCTTGATATCTGGTCCTACACCTCTAATAGATATCCTATCATATTTCTTCATTACAAGAACCTTTCCTTCCAAAATGTTTTTCTATTTCCCTCCATAGTACCCTAGGTTCTCTAGTTTCACTCTCTTATCTAAAACATCAATGACATAGAATCCTAATCTGATCCCAACAGACTTCCATAGGGTTACTCCTTCACAATAAGTACTCTCCCAATCTGATTTCTTGAAACCTGAATTTAAAAAACCTTTTACTCAAAACTTTTTCATATTAAACACTCTAAATTTTAGTGATTCAGATACATTTTCAATTTTAGATAAAGGTATCTATAACTGTTAAATGGGAACCTTATTATTTTACCTCCCAATCCCTTAATCTAAAAGAGAAATGATGTTTCCCTCTATTTACATGTGTTTTCCCTATAGTAGCTATTCTATTTCAATGATTTAGTATACTATGATTGATATCTATACTACCTAATTTTTCTTTCATAAATTGTATATATCATGTACTCTATCCCTCTTACTGTGTGGGTATTCGTACACTCTTTAAATTTCCATATTATGTGAGAATATTATGTATAAATTATTTAGTATACTAGCATTCATTAAATATAAAATTCATTCAATATTTTTATATTACACTTCATTTTAAATTTATTTTCAAAAAAATAATTCTTTCTTCCATTATGGTAATATTGATATATTAAACTTCATTTTTGATCCATTCCATCATTTTCTACTTTACAACACCTTTTTCTATATAATTAAATATTTTTATAATTCACTATTAGTTTCGAATTTTACATAATATTCCAACTTATCTATAACATACAATATAAAATGTTTTAATTATTTAAAATATATATTCAATATGCATTAAATCTTCATTTATTTCACTACAAAAATTTAATAAGTTTCCTTTTTATGTGTAGTATATAGTTTTAAGATGATATTTCTATTTTATAAGATTTAAATTCCTCTTTAAGTGAATTTTCTTATTAATCACTATAATTACATTTCAAAAATAAATTATCACACATGTAATGACCCGGACCCAGACATCCACCTGAACAGTGCTAAACGGGTCAGGTGCTACTACCTTAGGCGCACTTCCCCGAATGCAAAATGCTTCCGACTAGCAGTGAGGATCTTATAGGATTAGTGGGGAGGCTATACCCTCTCGGAGGATAATAGTAATGGTACTGGTCTGAGTATAATAATAAAAATGCATTGAAATAAAAGACTCAGCAGACTCGAACTAGACACGCAGAGTGGAAACACATTCAATATTAATAAATAGAAAAATCAATAAATATAAACAACAATAGCAGAAAGTAAACAAAACAACATGCTGAAAACCACTTGTAACTACTAAACAAACAACAAAACATGCGTCCAAAGAAGGTCATACATATCCATAAGTAAAGGCGCCATTGGCTAACCAACTGTAGCTAAACACAAGTAAAGTATACTGATACAGAAAAGAAGTACAACAAGGTAACTCCAGCTAGGAAATACCTCAAGGTCCATACCATCTCCATGCAATAGCTAATGCAATCCAACTTCTGAAGCTGGCCTCTTTCCTACACATAAATCCATAATGTCTGCATGTGTACCGAAGGTCCCATGCAGGGTGTGAGACGAATCTCAGTAGGATTCCACCCAATGGTGCATGCATAATATATGTTTTTAAGAAATCATGCATTTATAAGGAAAAAAGTAACAGTATGATGCAAAAAAATAAACACAAACTCCACTAGTGCTTCGACCAATTCCAGAATATCTGTCATGAAACCTAGAACCAAGTGCCACCTGACACCTCATGTCTCAAGTACCGACGTCCCGAAGGCACTCCCATGTAGTAGAAACCTGGCACCATGTGTCTCCCGAAACCTCGTGTCTCAAGTACCGACGTCCCGAAGGCATGCCCAAAACTAGTAACCCAGAGGAACAATGATGTTTTCCCTCAAATAAATAACCAAAGGGGAAGCAATGTATTCCCTCCAATAACATAACCAGAGGGACGACGATATCTTCCCTAAAATAAGTAACCAGAGGGATTGCGATAGCTGCCCTCAAATAAGTAACCCGAGGGACAGCGATACCTACCCTCAAATCACGGCGTGCCTTATCCCCCAACCCAATAGCCTCAATGTTATCCCCTGGAGGCTACTCAACTCCCGCGTGGAATCCTACGACATGAACCCCCAAACAAAGTACCTAAACCACATCTATGGGGTCCTCTAACCACACGAGTGGTCAAAACCACCTCATCACAGAGTATCTCTGTGTACACACTACTCAACGTTCCAGGTGAGGGGTAATCACTAAAATAGTACCTAAGCCACCACACCTCTGACACCTTGTGTCCCTACGACCATGCCTCTCAAGTTCAATGGCCTCTCTATCTAAGTAACCTGGGCCATGCCCATCCTGATAGTCGTACTGCCTCAAGTCGACATCCATGACACCCAATTCCGTGGTCAAAACCACCCAACGCAACCTGGGACATGCCAAACCTGATAGTCATACTTCCTCAAGCTAACGTACATGATGCCCAATCCCATGGTCAAAACCACCCAATGTAACCCAGGCCAAGCCCAACCCGTGATCAACATCACTCAAGAATATTCGGGCCCTTCCCAACACAACCCAAAGGTTCCAGCATATGTAATTGAACAATTACATATATAACACATTAGAAATACATTAACAGGAAAACATACTAGACAGTTGAATTGAACTAACAAGGTGTTGTCCCATACCAACACTACGATCATGAAGCCTTTAACTATTTATAACAAGATTTAATAACTAAATATAACAGTTTAAAGCAAAACAGTTCAAGTATAATCATTTTGGAAACCCCAGAAAAAATGCCCCATATGAGCAACAACCACTCGCCCGACCCTGCTCCACCAAAAAAGGACAAAGGGCATACCCAAAGCTATCCCATAGGTCTAATAAACAACTCAATATTCAAAAACACATAAATTAAGGTCTCTCTCAAAATAACCAAATATGCGCTTTAATCCGCGCCACCCAAAGGTCTTCAAAAACACAAAAGAAGGTATGCACCACCTACATGAGACTCGTATGATGATACTCCTCCGATAACGTCCTCCAATTTGGACTAAAATGCGGTAGATCTACAAAATAATCAAAACCTATCAAACCCCAATAACTGATTCTAGAAATGAAATCAAGAAAAAGGGCTCAAGAGGAATCAAGGCCTTACCGAGGGGGTTCCAACGGATTAAATGATGTTCAAAACAGAGTTCGAAAAAAGATCTGGGAAGGATTTAAAGGTCCGGAAAGCTCTCCCCACTTGAGCCACAAGAGGGAGGAAGAAAAGAGAGAAGAATGGGAAATTCTGAGTGGCCCGAAACATAAAAACCCTAACTTTAAGTGGCCGCAAAGTTACCCCGCATGGTATGGAAAACCATGCGCCAACCGTGCGGCAGCTACTACATCACTCAGAGACTTCACAGAGCTTGTCCGCACAGTTTGTTCAGACCGTGCACCAACTATGCTGTTGCTACTATCTCACCCAGGGACTTCACACAACTCGCTCACATGGTTTTCCAGACCGTGAGCCAACCATGCGCACCTACACAACCACCCCAACTATTAAAAGTTTTCCCCAAAAAACAGTCAAAATTTCAAACAGGTTTGAGATTTTGACCCATTCTAAAAACCCAGGTTATTACAAACTCCACACCTTAACAGATCTTGTCCCCGAGCTATCAAACGAAACCCAAAGATGGCACCAAACACACCACCTATAATGCGCTGACCCTAGTTACCTAGAGTCGGTGCATTATTACATAACATTGGCCTGATCACAAGTAAATCATGTCTTGAAAGACCGACCAGTTCAGTATTATTGGAAACAGGATTCCTACATAAGTTCAACTTTACAGCTTGAAAAGAAATACAACACAAATATATTCCATTAGAAACATCCAATAATCCTAGATTATGCTTTCAAGTCACTCATAATTAACTTCTTCATATCCTGGGAAAATGAAATATAAGAAAGGGGTGAGATCAAACGCTTAATAAGGGTAAGCAATACATCAGAAGATAACATAAATATTAAGCATGGTTAATAATTGAAACCACATACCTTTACCAATAATAAACACGAATACTTTTATGGTGGGAATATGAGATGAGTAAATAATTCCATAATAAAACATAATCACGGGTATTATACTAGTTGATTGACCACATGAACCATCAATATTATTTTCATAATGAGGGAATGTATAATGTCGGACATTCTAAAACAATTTGTCCAGGCCTCGTCCAAGACATCTAAAAATGATTAAGGCCTCATCCAAAACCATATATCAAATTGGGAAAGGCCTCGACCAATTCCATGTCTAGTTGTCTCATGAGAACTACCAATGCATCGAGGAGCTATAGTGGGCTCCACCCATCACTTACTAAGTCCAATACATTCCTCATATGAAAAGGTTGAAATATAACATAAACATTTGTATTAAAAATAGAATATGAAATGTCAATACTTTAACCACAAACCATGAATGGTATACAAATAGCACATCTACAGTTAAACATATCACAAAACCTTCAATACAATAAGGATTTTTTGTATCATAATAAATCTACTTCAAATAAACTTAAAATCCATCAAAGGATATTGACATAGATGAAATCAAAGCCTTTTTTAGACAAATATATTTTTCTATTTTGAAATCATTTAAGAGTCAAATAATTATAAATAAAACATTTATTTTTAAAATATTATTATAAGCTTGTAAGGGAAGCTTCAACATTTTTATAACAAAATAATATAGTCGCACACACCGTATAAGTTAAAAAAAACATTCTTACCTTAATTTTGTCAAAAAGTTCATAAAGTACCTTGTTTGGAAAACAACAGAAAAATTCCTTTATAAACATATTATAAAAGTCAAACAAGGGTATAAATGAATTTAAAACATAGTCTATAAAATATTAAGAATGTTTTGAAATACGTTTGTAAGAAATATGGATGTGGAAGATAATGAGGTCCTAGTAGATAATTACGTATAAACAACCTCAGATAATAAAAAAATTGTGAAATTAAACCTTACCTTGTACTTTTCCTTGGTTTATGGTAGGTTAACCTCCTTTATAATGGTGAAATAATTGTAATTAAATTATACAAGAATCATATATATTAATATGATATCATATATGATCTTTTAACATTGTTTTGTTAATAATATCTTAGTATTATCGTTGTTTCGGGTGTTAACAGATTCTTATTCCTTTATATTATTTGTCGTGTGAGTCATATTTGTTATGGATGGGATGTATCTTATTCATATAAAGAATTATATCATGTCTTTAAACATTATTTTTAACCATCTAAGGAAAATAAGTCTTGAATGGATACGATGGGGAATGAATCTCATCGCGTTTGTGGAGATGGTAATCCGTACGTATGCACGAGTGACAATATCATTATTTTGATATTAAAATAATATATAATTTTATGGTATATCATATATACAGAATCATTATCATGTTATATTTATTATTTACATGAATTACACATCATCATTATACCAATCCAAATAATAATGTATTGAATAACAATTACACCGTGACGTGGAGACTGTAAGCCGTACGTACGCACGTATGGTGACATGTCATTCAAAGGATGTATAGGATAATGAATTTTGTTTTACCATATTTATAATAAAATCATAGTATATATAAGATACTGGAGTTGTTATTTTATAATGTAAACATCAAAGAAATAGGAAGTGGAAGGAAAAAGGAACTTGAAAGAGGTGATGAAATATTTACCTCTTCTTCGGGTTCTTCTTTTTGATTTGATCAAAAGGGATCATTAGGTTGGCTTTATGACTAAATTACGGCCACTAGGATGAAGGTAGGACAGTTTAGAGGGTATTTGGGCTAGGTTTGGCTGAGCCAAATGGCTTTGAAGGTGTGAATTAGAGATAAGGGGGAGTGCCCTTTTATAAGAGGGGTGAGGAACACATTAGGAAAAGCTAGAAATATTATTTTATAATAAAATGATTTTCGGTTTCTAATGGCTCAAAAATGAATTATTTATATTATAAGGTGGTTATGGGTTGAAAACCACTCAACCAATAGGTTTTAGACAAGTTTGGTTCACTATATTAACTTTATCTTTTAGATTTAACTCTTAGTTAAATAGTTTGACATTTACCATGTCTCTTTGTATTTTTATATTATATGGTTAATAATATTACTATATACTACCATGAGAACCCCAAGTGGTTCATTAATGATACAAATATCATTATATACGTCTTTTTTCTAAACCATAGATTTTTATGAATAGAATATCAATTAATAATATAATATTTGTTTTAAAAACACTTTTAGGTCAATTTTGACACTATTTTCTATTTTGTTTTTGTTAAATTCCTAACAACATTATTAATTAAAAAAAATTCATTTAATCAATCCTAACAAGTCACCGTAACCTAGAAAATTCGTGGATAGCATCAAAACTCTCAAATTATATTTATTTTAACATCTATAAAACTATTTATTTGATTCTTTCATTAATAAGGAAAATACTGCATCATCATTGTGTCATAAATAAATATATTTATTTTATGTCTAAAAATTAAAAACAAACTATCCTGAGGTATTAAAGATTTTTATATTTCTAATGACTATTTATAGTCGAATATATCAATTATCTAACATCATATAAAAATTGTTTTTCTAAAAGATATTTGCTTTTGTTATTTTTGTCTCTACTTTAAATTATTTAATATATAATGTCATTATCACTTAAAAGTGGCTCCATGGGGTCCCAAAATAGACCCAAGTATGCCTATAGTCGGAAATGTATCTTCCAATAGGGTTAGGACACGTTCTAGGGTAATTTAATTTTATCATAATATTATTTTTATCCTTATTTACTAGATTTACCCCTTTAACCATGGAAAATAAAATATTTACTGAAGTAAACATTCCTAATGTCCAAAAATATAAGTTACCTATTTACAAAATTTGGACTTCCTGATTCCAAATATGGAATACATTTTTATAAATTTAAAATACATAATTGGAAAAAATTAATTTTAAATTAATTCCCGTTGTCAAAACATAAAGCGTGTTTTTAAGAAATAATAATTATCAAAAGATTGACACTTGCATATGTCCAGTTTAAATATGAAATTACATCTAGTGACCAAAATTGTATTAAATAGTAAAAATATAATCTAACTATACTTAAAAACCACTCAATAGTATAATTTATCGCTATAAATTATTTTGATTAAAAAAGTTGTTTTTAATTAAAATTTCTTATTTTTACTATTCATTAAAAACTGAATGTTTTTGGAAAAATACCAAAACTTCACCCTAAGATAATTTTGATATTCTGAATCCAAAAATGAAGTCCATTTTTTAAGATAAAATTTATAAAATTTCAAGAAGTGGGTATTACTATTCATAATGGCTAGTTTTATTGGTTGTGGTGTGTTTGAATTCGAAGTTGTGTATAATACACTCTATTGTATTATTCAAAGAGAAGCGTACCATGGAAGCTTGGGGTGTTACATTCTCCCCTCGATCAAATAATTTTGTCCTAAAAATTTCTAGAGTATTACAACGTAAAAAGACTCGGGTGGTTCTTCATCATAAGATCCTCAGGTTCCCATGTTTCCTCTTCCATCTTATGGTTTCTCCATTGAAATTTTACCAGACGAGCCATCCGGTTTCTCAGAACTTGTTCTCTTGTATCAAGAACCATAACATGCTCTTCGCAATAAGACAGATCGAGTTCCAGATCTAATTCCTCATAATGGAGTACATGCATTGGTTCAGGCATGTATTTTCTCAATAGTGATACGTGGAACACATCGTGAACTTTGGAGAGACTTAGCGGCATTGCCAACCGGTAATCTACATCCCCAATTCGTTCTAGAATTTTGAAAGGTCCGATGTATCTGGGACTTAATTTTCCATTCTTACTGAAACGTATAACACCCTTCCATGGAGATACCTTCAAGAAAACATGATCTCCTACCTGAAATTCCAAATACTTCCTTCGGTTATCAGCAGAGCTCTTCTGCCTACTTTGAGCTGCTTTGATGTGGTTTTGGATTACCTTCACCTTTTCCATCATTTTCTCCAAAAGATATGGTCCTACGAGTTTTCTTTTGCCAACATCATCCCAATAGGTTGGTGTGCGACATCTCTTTCTGTATAACGCTTCATATAGTTCCATATGAATACTTGAATGGAAGCTATTGTTATAAGAGAATTATACCAGAGGTAAATATTGATCCCACATACCTTGAAAGTCAAGTGAGCATGATCTCAACATGTCTTCTAAGGTTTTAATAGTCCATTCTGATTGTCAATCAGTTTGGGGGTGGTAAGCAGTGCTCAAACGATGCTCAATATCCAGGGATTTCTGAAGACTTTTCCAGAATCTTGATGTAAAACGAGGATCACGATCAGAAACAATCGATAGTGGTACTCCATAAAGTCTTGTAACTTCATTAATATATTGTCTTTCTAATCATTCAAGTGGTAAATCTTCTCTTATAGAAAGAAAATGTGTTCACTTGGTAAGACGATCAACAATGACCCATATTACATTGTTCCTTCTAGGAGTCTTTGGTAGTCCCATGACAAATTCCATCATAATATTATCCCATTTCCACTCAGGTATGTGAAGAGGTTTCAAGACTTCTCCAGGCTGTTTCCTTCCAGCTTTCACTTGTTGACAAACCATACATCTTGACACAAAATTAGCAATCTCCCTCTTCATGTTGGCCAACCAAAAATGTTCCTTCAAATCTCTATACACTTTGGTGCTACTAGGGTGTATAGAGAATTTGGAACTATGAGCATCATCCAACAATTCCATTTTTAGATCATGTATGTAGGGAACACAATGTCTCCTCCCAAATTTCAAAATTCCATCTTCATACACAAAGTCACTCAATCTCCCATCATTCACAGCTTCAATCTTTTTTTGAAACTCTTCATCATTGGTCTAAGAACTCTTTATCCTTTCTAGTAAAGATTGTTTTAAAACCATTAGAAAAATTATTGATGTTTGACCTTACATGGTGATTCCCATATCAATATTTACTAGATCTATGTATGTATGATCCTTTTCAACTCTCATCTTGTTCAAAACTCCACGATCATTTCTATTTAAAGAATCTGCCACCTTATTTTCCTTCCCCAAGTGGTAGTGTATAGTGAAATCATAATCCTTGAGTAGTTCAAGCCATCTTCTTTGCCTCATGTTGAGTTCTTTCTGTGATAAAATATACATCAAACTCTTTTGATCAATATAAATCTCACATTTTTCACCATAGAGATAGTGTCTCCAAATATTCAAAGAAACGATTACAGTTTCTAAATCAAGATCACGAGTAGGATAGTTTTTCTCATGAATTTTCAGTTTTAGTGACACATAGGACATAACTCTATCAATCTACATAAGGACACAACCATGTCCTTTCTTTGATTAATCACTATTAATAACAAACCCATCATTCCCTGATGGTAGAGTCAAGATAGGAGAATTGGATAATATTATCTTTAGTTCTTCAAAATATTCTTCACACTCTTTTTCCCAAACAAATTTAACCCCTTTTCATGTGAGCTTTGTTAATGGGTTAGCCAACTGAGCAAAATTCTGGATGAAACGTCGATAATAACCTGCTAAACCAAAAAAACTGCGTACCTCAGTTATACTTGTTAGTGCTGGACATTCTTAGATTGCCTTGGTCTTAGAAGGATCAACATAGATTCCATCCTCAGAGAAAATATGTCCAAAAAAAGAAATATCCTAATAACAGAATTCACACTTGATGAACTTCCCATATAATTCATGCCTTCTCAGAGTCTTCAGGATAACACGCAAGTGATTTTCATGATCTTTGTAGCTTTTGGAGTATACCAAGATATCATCAATAAATACAACTACAAATTCATCAAGATATTCCTTGAAAACTCTATTCATTAGATCCATGAAGATAGAGGGTGCATTAGTCAATCCAAAAGGAATTAATGTAAAATCATAATTCCCGTACCTGGTTCGAAATGCTATTTTCAGAATGTCTTCCTTCTTCACACACAACTAATGATATCCAGATCGAAGGCCAATCTTTGAAATGTATTGAGCTCCATGAAGTTGGTTAAATAGATCATCAATACGAGGTATGTGATATTTGTTCTTTATTGTTATAGCATTGATCTCCCTGTAGTCAATGAACAACCTCATAGATCCATATTTCTTCTTAACAAAAAGAACAGGGGATCCCCATGGAGAAACACTAGGGAAAATAAATCCCTCATTACTCAATTCCTCTAGTTGTTTCTTTAGTTCCACTAATTCTACAGTGGCTATTCTATAAGGGGTATTCGATATAAGCCTTGAACCAGGAATTAAAATCAATGGAAAACTTAATTTATCATTCTGGAGGATGTTTAGGTAAATCTTCTGGAAACACATCAACATATTCTTTCACAATAGGTACATCCTCTATTTGAGCATTCATTTCCTCATCTATAGTTATTTCATTCTATTCCTCCCCAATAATTGAATTTAGTTGAGCTACTAGGGGCCGATCTAAATAAGAATTAGGTGGCGACAATTCTGCTCTAAAGATAAGGTGTTCTTTATCATTTTCATCAAAAATTGTAAACTCCTTCTTATAATAAATGTTTTTGCATCATGGCCCAAAAAGCCAATACATACCGAGGATTGTATAAAATTCAATCATGGGTATGACGATGAAATCTGCAGATAAAAAACATTTATATGCCTTAATGGGGACGGATTCACAAAACTTTGTTGCAATGATACTCCCCTTAAGAGTTTTTACTGAAAACTCCCTTGTTAAATCAAATTTGAAATATCTAATTTTCTTAGAAAACTAGGAAGATATGAAACAATGTGATGATCCAGAATCAAATAAATCATTGACTAAACTTGAGGAAACCATTAAATTACCTGCCACCACATCTTTCGGGGCTTCAACCTCAATAGTAGTGATCACACAAGCTTGGCCTTGATCCCTTGGCCTTTTCTGAGGTAAGTTTCCCTGACACTTAGGATAGTCATTTTTATAATGTCCCATCTCTCTGCAATTGTATCATTGAACATTGGTAGCATCTTTCTTTCCCTTATAATCACCAGCAAGATATACTTTCTGTCCACATTTGTAGCATACTCCTTTTCCTTTTAGACAGGAACCAGGGTGCTTCCTTATGAAATTATGACATGGTGGAAATTCAATTCTTCCCTTCTTCCTTGTTTCATTATTTACTTTCCCAGAGTGTTCAACATATATCTTCTTCTCTTTCTTTTCTTTAAAGTCATAAGACTTAGAGAATTCATTTTATTTCTTGATAGCACACGAGACAATATCTTCATATGATGAGAATGATTTTGATACTAATTCTCTATGGATAAATTGTTTTAACCCATCAAAGAAATGACCAATATTTCTTATTGGGTTACATATATAATCCGCTGCATGCCTCGCTACCCTTGTAATGTTAGCTTCATACTTTGCGACATTATCATCCTCCTTTTGCCTCAGACTCAGAAATTGTCATTCCATATCTTTTCTATGGTCATGAGGAATGTATTTTTCTATGAACATTTCTTTAAACTCTCTCTATTCCATAACTGATACTTCATCATCTTCATTTTTGTTTTGAATCAAGGACCACCTTTGATCAGCATCTCCAGTGAGGCGGTAAACTGCCATGAAAACTTTTTCCCTTTTGCTACTCCCTAAGGCGTGGAATATTTTTTCTAAGGAATTTATCCATTTCTAAACTACTAATGGATTTGTACTCCTATTGAATATTGGTGGGTGTTTCCTCATGAAGTGGTCTAACATTGATCCTCCGCGATATGGATCAGGGTGCTCCATACGGGTAAGGTTATAATTCATAACCTGTGTGAGTTGTCTGAGTATGGTGATAAGCTGATCAACACTAGTTGTATCACCCGATCCACTATAATTATCTTGAATAGGATGAAAATCCCTACATGGAGTGTGTGCATTTATATGGTTTCCATTCCTTCCACTAGGCGCCATTTCTAAACAATGGCATACACTAGATTAGTTTATGAATCACAATACATAAATCCAAACTTGTAAAATGCTTAACATAAATTGAATAGTTTATGAATATAATACATAATCATAAAAATTTTTTCTTTGAGGAATTATATACTCATAAACCTATCATAATGGTTTGTAAATAAAATGAGAATTATCCTAAGCATATCCCCTGGGAGTGTTGTAACCAAGAGTGCAACAAGGCCAGTTGTCGTGCACCAGTTCTTGTTCGAGTCGAGCTCAAAGTGGTGTTTTTGGGTTTTTTCCCTAGGTACATCTATGCCAAAGCCTCCTATACCTGTTCGTATCCAGATAGGGATTTATTTCTTGGAAAACTCACAAAATCTATACAATACCAAATTTCTAGGAAATTCTCTTCTACTAATCCTCAAAGTCTATCTTTGGGTAAAGTGCTCTAATCAAATTTTATCTAAATCCAGTTTCCAAGGTTTGTATTTAACTTCCTCTAATACCAACTGTAATTCCTCGACCCCAGTTACCCAAAGGAGATGCATTATTATATAACAATGGCATGAACACAAGGAAATCATGTCTCGAAACACCGATAAATTTGGTATTATTGGAAACAAGATTCATACATAACTTCTACTTTACAGCTTGAAAATGAATAAAACACGAATATATTCCATTAGAAACATCCAAGAATCCTAGATTATGCCTTCAAGAAACTCATAAATAACTTATTCATATCCTGGGAAAATGAAACATAAGAAATGGGTGAGCTCAAATGCTCAGTAAGGGTAAGCAATAGAGTGGAAGATAACATAAATATTATGCATGGAGAATAATTGAAACCACATGCCTTTACCAATAATATACATGAATAATTTTATGGAAGGAATATGAGTTGAGTAAATAATTCCATAATAAAACATAATCATGGGTATTCTACTAGTTGAATGACCACATGAACCATCAATATTATTTTTATAATGAGAGAATGTATAATTCCCGACATTCTGAAACATATTGTCAAGGTCTCGGCTAAGACATCTTAAAATGATTAAGACCTCGTCCAAACCAATATATCAAATTGGGAAAGGCCTCGGTCAATTCCATGTCTAGTTATCTCATGATACCTACCGATGCATCAAAGAGCTATAGCGGGCTCCACCCATCACTTACTATGTCCAATACATTCCTCATATGAAAAGGTTGAAATATAACATAAACATTCGTATTAAAACTAGCATACTAAATGTAAATAATTTAACCATAAACCATTAATGGTATACAAATAAAACATCCATAATGAAAAATATCACAAAAGCATCAATACAATATGGAATTTTTGTTTCATAATAAATCAACTTCAAATAAACTTAAAATCCATCAAGGGATGTTGACATAGATGAAATCAAAAACTTTTTTTTGAGAAATATATCTTTCTATTTTGAAATAATTTAAGAGTCACATAATTATAAAGAAAACATTCATTTTGAAAATATTCTTATCAGATTTTAAGGGATGCTTCGATGATGTTATAACGATGTAATATAGCCGCATCCACCGTATAAGTTAAAAAACATTCTTAACTTAATTTTGTCGAAAAGGTCATAAAGTACTTTGTTTGGAAAATGATGGAAATATTCCTTTATAAACATCTTTTAAAAGTCAAGCAATGGTATAAATGACTTTAACCCATAGTCTATAAAATATTAATAATTTTTTGAAATACGTTTTTAAGAAACATGGATGTGGATGATAAAGAGGTCCTAATAGATAATTACGTATAAACAACCTCGGATAATAAAGAGATTGTGAAATTAACCTTTACCTTGTACTATTCCATGGTCGAGGTTAGGTTAAACTCCGGTATAATGGTTAAATAATTGTTATTAAATTATACAAGAATCGTATACATTAATATGATATCATATATGATCTTTTAACGTTGTTTTGTTAATAATATCTTAGTATTATCGTTGTTTCGGGTGTTAACGGATTCGTTTTTCTTTATATTCTTTGTTAGGTGAGTCATATTTGTTATGTATGGAATGTATCTTATTCATATCCATAATTATATCAAGTCTTTAAACATTATTTTTAATCATCTAATGAAAATTAGTCTTTAATGGATACGATGTGGAATGAATCTCATCGTGTTCGTAGAGACGGTAATCCGTACGTACGCACGAGCGATAATATCATTTTTTGATATTACAATAATATATAATTGGATGGTATATCATGTATAAAGAATCATTATCATGTTATATTTATTATTTAAATGAATTTCACATCATTATTATACCCATCCAAATAATAATTTATTGAATAACAATTACACCACGATGTGGAGACGGTAAGCCGTACGTACGCACATATAGTGACATGTCATTCAAAGGATGGATAGAATAATTAATTTGGTTGTACCATATTTATAATAAAATCACAGTATATATAAGATTCATGAGTTATTATTTTAGAATAGAAACAACAAAGAAAGAGGAAGTGGAAGAAGAAAAGAATTTGAAAGAGGTGATGAAATATTTACCTATTCTTCGGGTTCTTCCTTTTGATTGGTTCAAAAGGGCTCCTTAGGTTGGCTTTATAACTAATATAAGTCCTTTAGGATGAAGGTAGGACAGTTTAGAGGGTATTTGGGCAGGGGTTGGCCGATCCAAATGGCTTTGAAGGTGTGAATTATAGAGAAGGGGGAGTGCCCCTTCATAAGAGGGGTGAGGGGAACCTTAGGAAAAGCTAGAAATATAATTTTATAATAAAATAATTTTTGGTTTATAATGGCTCAAAAATGAATGATTTAAATTATAAGGTGGGTATGGTTAGAACACCACACAACCAATAGGTTTTAGACAGGTTTGGGTCAATATATTAACTTTATCTTTAAGATTTAACTCTTAGTTAAATAGTTTCACATTTACCATGTCTCTTTGTATTGTTATATTATATGGTTAATAATATTACAATATAATTAAAAGATAACCCCAATTGGTTCACTAATGATACAAATATCATTATATAAGTACTCTGTCCAATCATTAGATTTTTAGGAATAGAATATCAATTAATAATATAATATTTGTTTTAAAAACCCTTTTATGTCAATTTTGACACTATTTTCTATTTTGTTTTTGTTAAATTATTAAAAGAATTATTAATTCAACAAAAATAATTTAATCAATCCTAAAATGTCCCATTAACCTAAAAATTAGTGGATGTAATAAAAAATTTCAAATTATATTTATTTTAACATCTATAATACCATTTATTTGATTCTTATATTAATAAGGAAAATACTGCATCATCATTGTGTCATAAATAAATATATTTATTTTATGTATAAAAATTATAAATAAAATATAATGAGGTAGGAAATAATTTTATATTGCTAATGATTATTTATAGTCGAATAGATCAATTATATAACCTCATAAAAGTTTTTTTTTACTAAAAGATATTTTATTTTTTTATATTTGTCTCTACTTTAAATTATTTAATATATAATGTCATTATCACTTCCATGTGGCTCCATGGGGTCCTAAAATTGACCCAAGTATACCTATTATCGGACATGTATAATCCAATAGGGTTAGGACACGTGTTAGTGTAATTTAATATTATTATAATATTATTTTTTACCCTTATTTACCGGACTTACCCTTTTAACCATGGTAAATAAAATATTTACTGAACTAAATATTCCTAATGTACAAAAATAAAAGTTACCTATTTACACAATTTGGACCTACTGATTCCAAATACCAAGTCCATTTTTCTAAAATCAAAACACAGAAGTGGCAGAAATTAATTTTAAATTAATTCCCGTTGTCAAAACAAAAAGCGTGTTTTGAAGAAATAATAACTATCAAAAGATTGACACTTTCTTATGTCCAGTTTAAATGTAAAATTAAATCCAATGACCAAAATTAGATTAAATGGTAGAAATATAATCTAATTATACCTATAAACCACTCAATAGTATAATTTAGCACTATAAATTATTTTGATTAAAAAAGTTTTTTTATTAAAATTTAGTATTTTTCACTATTCATTAAAAACTGATTGTTTTCAAAAAAATACCAAAAATTCACCCAAAACTAATTTCAATATTCCAAACCCCAAAATGAAGTCCATTTATAAAGGTAAAATTTATCAAATTTCAAAAAGTGGGTATTACTATTCATAACGGCTAGTTTGATTAGTTGTGGTGTGTTAGAACTCAAAGTTGCGTACAATACATGCTATTGTATTATTCAAAGAGAAGCGTAACGAGGAAGCTTGGGCTGTTAAACCACCTTGCTCAAAGTAACCCGAACTACCACGGTCTCAAAGGTTCTGACTAAATTCTTCAAGGGGCTCCCCACCTTGGGAATTGCCTAACTCAGTCTCAACCTGACAAAACTCAGAACAAGTAAAGGTTTACTAACCTATTTCTAGACTCACAGTCCTCTCATGAAGCATCGTCACCCCTGCGCCTCATTGGAACCCTGTGTCATTTCCGACACCCAAAAATGTCCCGCACCACATCGGTGTTCACCTCCACGAGGTCCTGCATCCCATGGATGCTAAAAACAAACCTGGTGCCTAGCACCTCACGTAACCCGCATCCTCGATGCCTTGATGCCCCCAACACCTCAAGTTACCTTTATTCTCGATGCCCCAATGCCCATGACACCTCAAGTAACCCACATCCATGATGCCCCGATGCCCATGGAACTACATACATGTATATATAAATATATCAGGCACCCAATATGGCGCCAATCCCACAGACCAACATCTAGTCAGTCCACATAAATCATGTGTACCTCGTGCACTGAAAAATGAAATGCCTCTACAGGTCATGCCAAAAGAGAAAAAGGGAATTACGGAAACACCCATAGTGTACCTCTAACCGTTGTCAGCTCACCAGCCTGCTCAGCCTATGGAAGCTCCATGGTGTGCCCCTGGCCTGAAGTACAACTGCCCAATGCCTAACCTCCCTACGGTGCTGCTCCAGCCATCAGCCACTGACCCCACAGCTGGATCCCGCTGTCTCTGTCACGTCCTCTGTGTGCAGCTGAAACTTGGCTACCCTCTCCTAGTACCAAACCTGAATAAACTCCAGATGCCATAATCTGTTCTGGTCCCCGTCTGCTAGCTGTCTAGGAAGGCTTCCTGCAGAACCTCTCAAGATGTCCGACCTGACTACATGTATGACACTCCTTTGGAGGCCTATCGCACTGAGTCTGATCATGTCCTAATTTCCCACACTGAAAGTAAGCCACTAAAGAACTACTACGAAGTGTTCTAGCTGAGTCCTTGGACTGACTGCCCTACTGGAACTCATCCCATCCTCACTTTTTATTGTCTGAACCGTCACTTGAAACTGTTCCCCGACCAACCTCGGGCCTATCCCTCTAGTTTCCCTCTGCTATGAGCACCTGATTCACCGCCTCTGAAAAAGAACCCAGCCTGAAGATATTCACCTAGATCTGAATGGTGTTTCATAATCCATCCTCGAAGCGGATCACCCTTGTTACTTCATCACATACCATTCCATGTGAAAAGTGAGACAACTCCGTGAAGGTAGTTGCGTTGTCCATGATTGACATGTCTCCCTGCTAAAGGCTCAATAACTCCCGTGATCTCTCTGCCCTCAATTTCTCTAGGTAAAAGTGCTCAAAGAACCTATACTTGATGTATTTCCATGCTAGTCCCTCATTCCTATAATCCTGAACTTGCACATCCAACCAGCGCTTTCCGGTACTCAGATCTTGTACATTCCCAGCTTGACCCTCTGCCCTTGAGGCCTCTCGAGCTGCTCAAAGATCATCTGAATACTCTCTATCTAGTTCTCAGCCACCTGTGGACCACCCTGACCCTGAAAAAGAGGTGTGTGATGTGACTAGAACTATCGCGTCAGATATTCCATAGATGGCTCTGTACCCTGCGCACCTCTGTCAATCCCCTACAAGACAGGTACCATGCAAGCTCAGAGCTGCTCATCGAGACATGGTCTGAACGCTGTTAGACCGAGCTTCTGTCCTACCTGCACTGGATCCTAAACTTGATCCTATCCCTCACCCTGTACCTACAACACATGCCCTTCCTGCACCGAATCCTGAACCTGATCCTACACCTATGGCAATGTATCCTCACTTTCCTGACACTCCATCTGAGTCAGCTAAAAGGAACCCGCTCGGGCCATGCCCGTCCTGACAACTAACATTGCCTCAAACCGACAACTGAGTCGCCCAATCCTGGTGATCAAAGTCACCTCAACCATAGTACATGCCTGCTCATACAAGATCCAGGCCCAAATATCCTTCCATATGAAAATATACAAATATACAAAGTATGGAATGACACATTGCAATAAATAAAAAATTCTATCAAGAATTTCACCCATTCACATTTCAAAAGAATACAAAACATTACTATTGAAATTATTCACATGGTATTATCACATCACAAAGAATACATGAAATTATGAAATTGAAATACCCTAAAATGTGCCAATCAAAATCCAAACAAATCAGGCCTTTCTATACCGGTCCAAGGTCCAATTCTCCCTTACCGCAACGGGTCAAGGGTCACATATCAAAATCAATAACATCACACACCAAGTGAGCCACTGAGGTGGAAATCATATAAACTATAATCTAAGAAAAAAAGAAAACATCAATTCCCACCCAAGGAAACTTGGTCCATCCCTCATACCTGGGGTTATAGTCACCCAAGAACAATCTAGAAACCTAGTTCCAGTAACAACCTATCTTCAATCTACAGTATCCCAAATAGTAAAACTAGCAGAAATAAAAAGAGAAGTCTCAATCTCATTAATAGCCAACAAAATACTACTACTAAATCCTAGTCAAGAAATCCTTTGATACCACTTTGTCACGACCTGGACCCGAACAACCACCCGAACAGTGCTAAATAGGTTGGGTTCTACTACCTTAGGCGCACCTCCACGAAAGCCAAAGGCTGCCAACTAGCAGTGAGGGTCTTATAGGTATAGTGGGGAGGCTATACCCTCTCAGAGGATGATAGTAATGGAACTCCTCTGAGTATAATAATAAAAATGCAGGGGAATAAAAGACTCAGCAGACTCGAACCAGACCCACAGAGCAGAAGCACATTAAATATCAATAAACAACGGAAGCAATAAATATAAACAACAACAACGGAAAGTAAACACAACATCACACTGAAAACCACTTGTAACTACTAAACAAACAACAAAACATGCATCCAAAGAAGGTCATACATATCCATAAGTAAAGGCTCCACTGGATAACCAATTATAACTAAAAACATGTAAATCATGCTGATACAGGAAAGAAATTACAACAAGATAACTCCAACTTGGAAAGAACTCATGGTCCATACCATCTCCATGAAATAACTAATACAATCTATCTCCTGAAGTTGGCCCCTTTACTGCACGTAAATCAATAAATTCTGCACGCGTCCCGAAAGGATCGTGCTGAGTGTGAGACAAATCTCAGTAGGATACCACCCAATGGTGCGTAACTAATATAAGTGTTTAAGATGACATGAATTTATAAGGAAAACCGTAATAGTACGATGCACAAAAATAAACACAAACTCCACTAGTGCTCAACAGCCACCATGGTTTGTCACCTGCTTCGGCCAACGTCGGAATATCTGTCATGTAACCCGAAACCACATCCCTCCTGACACCTTGTGTCTCAAGTAACGACGTCCTAAAGGCATGCCCAAGAAGTTGAAACCTCGCACCATGTGCCTCCTAACACCTCGTGTCTCAAGTACCGATGTTTTGAAGGCATGGCCAAAACTAGTAACCCGAGGGAACAACAATGTATGTCCTCAAATAAATAATCGGAGGGACAACAATGTGTGCCCTCAAATCACGAAGAGCCTCATCCCCCACCCTGATAGCCTCAACACTATCCCCTGTAGGCTCCTCCCCTCCCACGTGGCTTCCTACGACAATCACCCCCAACCAAAGTACCTAAACCGCATCTACGGGGGCCTCTACCCACACTAGTGGTCAAAACCACCTCATTACAGATTATCTTAATGTTCACACTACTCAAAGATCCGGGTGAGAGGTAATCACCAAAATAGTACCTAAGACACCACACCTTTGACACCTCGTGTCCCTGTGTCCATGCCACCCAAGTCTGATGGACTCTCCATCCAAGTAACCTGGTCCATGCCCAACCCAATAGTCGTACTTCCTCAAGCTGGCGTCCATGACGCCCAATCCTGTGGTCAAAACCACCGAACGTAACCTAGGCCATGCTCAAAATGACAGTCATACTGCCTCAAGACGATGTCCATGATGCCCAATATCATGGTCAAAACCACCCAACGTAACCCGGGCCAAGCCCAACCTATGATCAGCATCACTCAAGAATATTCGGGCCTTTCCCATCACAACCCAATGGTTCCAACATATGCAATTCATCAATTACATATATAACAAATTAGAAATACATTAACAAGAAAAACATACTAGACAGTTGAATTGAACTAACCAGCTGTTGTCCCATACCAGCACTAATATCATGAAGCCTTTAGAATTTCATAACAAGATTTAATAACCAAACTTAACAGTTTAAACCAAAACAATTCAAGTATAACCATTTTGGAAACCCTGGTCAAATTTCCCCATATGAGAAACAACCTCTCACCCGACCCTACTCAACCAAAATAGGACAAAGGGAAAACCCAAAGGTATCCCATAGGCCTAATAAACAACTTAATATGCAACAATAGATAAATTAGGGTGTCTCTCAAAATACCCAAATACGCGCTTTAAGCCGCACCACCCAAAGGTCTGCAAAAACAAAAAAGAAGGTATGCACCACCTACCTGAGACTCGTAAAATGCTACTCCTCCGATAACATCCTCCAATTTTTCCTAAAATGCAGTAGATCTATAAAAGAATCAAAACCGATCAAACCCTAATAAATCATTCTAGAAAAAAAATCAATAAAACGACTCAAGAGAAATCAAGGCCTTACTAAGGGGGTTCCAACAGATCAAATGAAATTCGAAATGGAGTTCGAACGAAGAACCGGGAAGGATTTCAAGGTTCGGTCGGCTCTCCCCACGTGAGCCACAAGAGGGAGGAAGAAAAGAGAGAATAATGGGAAATCATGAGTAGCTGGGAACATAAAAACCCTAACTTTATGTGGCCACACAGTTACCCCACACGGTTTGGAAAATTGTCTGCCAACCGTGCGGTTGCCCCTGCCTCACCTGGAGAGTTCACACGGCTTGTCCGGATGGTTTGTTCAGACCGCGTGCCAACCCTGCAGTTGCTACTATCTCACCCAGGTACTTTTCACGGCTAGAACACATGGTTTGTTCAAACAGCGTGCCAACCATGTGCAGCTTCACGACCTCCCCAACTTTAAAAAGTTTTTCCTTAGAAACAGTCAAAATTTCAAACAGGTTCAGGATTTTGAGCCCTTCAAAAAATCTGGGTTCTTACAACACATATTTTTATACTTTTTTTTTCAAATTTTACACTAACATAACACCAAAAACAAATTTATTCATTACTTCATATATATAACATCTTATAAACTAATGGATGTTCATTATTATGTTATAAACTAATAGCACTTCAAGATTTGTTATTTATAAATCGATAAAAGAGATTAGAGGTTCTTAGTGTTTAGTTTTTTTATTCATCATTATTTAAGTAAAGAATTTTTTAATTGTATATTTTCATTATATAATCGTATTTTAATGTCTATCTTTTAGTGGATAAAATGGTTCATGGAATCAAAATTTATAAAAAAGAGTTGGTTATAACTCTTTGTTGTGTGTTTGGATGTGTGAATGATTGTGTATATGATAAATAATTATGATCATGTTAGTTTCCATTATTTAACTAAGACATATTTATTTCTATAATTTTCATTCTATTTTCACGTTCCTATTTTAATAAAATTGATTTTAATTTCATTGAAATTGGTTATATGTGTAAGCCCAAAATTAGGGAGGTTATATTAGGGAGTGTTCTTGAGGTAATGTAGTTTGACTAAATTAAATCAATGGTGACTTAGATGTTTGGGATCAATTTATTTTTCAATATTTTTCAATCAGTAAACATTGAACCTTTAATATTTTAATATTCTCTAATTGAAATTATGGTTTTGAGAAAAAATGTTATCGTGATTATTTATTGTAAACTAATTGATGATATTAATGTGTAGGTCTCTTCAAAGACATGAATGGTGGGGATATTTGTTAGTAAAGATGTGGTTTGGTTCTCTACATTTAAACAAAGTTGGATTTATGTTTTTTCTTTAATCTAACACTTTTTTTTAGTTTTAATTATCAATTTTATTTCATAGATTTTTTATAAATAAATGAATACATCAAATCAAACCACTATGAAAAGGTTGTACTATATTTTTCTTCACATTAGAAGGATTATTTTATGTCATTTTCTTCTTTCTATTTTTTTCCTTTCAAAAATGAACTTTCTTTAATAAAAAATATTGTTTTCATATTTTTAACTTACTTAGACTTAGATATTGGCGATCCAATCAAATTTTTCATTCATTGTGGAACAAATGTTTTATTTTGTTAATGAATCAACAAAATTGGTTATAGACTCTCAATATGTGTTATTTATTTAAATACTAAAAATGGTCATTTTTAAATTTTTATTTACATTATCTTTTGAACTAATTACTATAATTTTTCACATGTCTGCATTTATAAAATATTTATATTGACCACATGTGTTGGTTAATAAAATAATGCTCAGACATATTCATTAATTAATATAACATTGTATATGAAAGTATTCTAATTTTCAATATTCGATTTTTATTTACTATTTGATTGTTACATTCAATGCCTTTTATTAAATGTAATTCTAAAATTGTTTGAATCAATAATTCCCTTCAAACAAGCATTTCATTTTTTATCATAGTATTTCATGTTGTTGAAATTCATATAACCAAATTTAAATTTATTTTTATGTTATTTTATTATACCATCTATAGGATCCCGTATGAATACACTAGAGGAACATTAGAAAACATTGGTGATGTTCACCCTTTCTCTACTATTATCCATGTTACTTATCACATAAAATGTATTTATTTACACTATGTTGGGATGATGTTTTTTCCAAAATATTGAATTTAAAATTTGTAATACATTTGTAATATATACATATATATATTTAGTTGATTTATTACATATGATCCAAATAAACTCTCATTGGTTGTTAGATATCATTGATATTTCATATATTAAAATATATTAATCATAGACTTTAGAAATTTTTATGTATTATTATTGGTTATTAGTTTTCAAAGATATTATATTAACATGTTAATACATTAAAGTCAAAATCATTTATCCAAACATATATTTTCTTGATAATTGATTCCTTTTCCAGGAACTATCTAGGAAAATTAACATTGACTAAAACGTAAAAACTAGCTACATGAATTAATGATTTTTTAGGTTATATTATGGATCCAAAAATAATTTGGATATTATAGGAATAAAAGAGGTATCTGATTTAGTTTCTATTGAATTTTAATTTTCTCTTAAAATGGAAACATATTTTTTGTGTTATTTAATATTCTACCATTTCAATTTACATTTATTAAAAAAAATACTTCCACCTATCCATTTATAATATGTTTTCCAGTATGATTCATCAAATCATTAATAAAAAAGGGAATAATGTATTTTTTTTATTAAAATAAATTCACATTGTTACTTAATATGGGAAAAAATATTCTTAGTGAAATGTTAGGTTCTTGAGAAAACATAGATGTGCTCATATCACTGTTTTCCTTTAATATTGTTTCCTTCAATTTTTTTTATTATTATAATTTCAAAATATTATTTGTATTGAAATAAGTTGTATGTATGTTCTGATGTTAATTACTTTTCATTCTGTATTTCATAGTTTCTTAATTATACAAAAATATTTAATAATGAAATCAATGTTGGAATAATTACAAAATGAATTGTATTTATTTTTTATTATGTTGTTCTAGAATTTTTTACAATTTTTACTTGAGTAATTTGGTAATATGAACGTTTTCTAATTATGTTACATTAACTTGTTATATAAATAAAAAAAATCAATCACTGATCACTAGCTGACACAAATTTTAAAATTATCATTTAATTAATTTTATTTTAATTATATTGTTTCAACAAAATTTTAAATTATGGAAGTCTTGACCATTGTATATTTATAATTATCTTTTCATTTATTCTAGTTTATCTAATTATTTAATTCTTATAATCTTAGAAATGATATGGATCTATACTATAATAGTATTCCTTTTCCTATTTGAGTTGGATAACCTATAACATTTTCATTGTGAAATTATAAGTTTCATTATATCTTGTTTATAATTAAAACATAGATTAGTGGTTTTAAGGGGTACAATTGTTGTTGAAATGGTCTTTTAAGAATGTGAACATTCGTGTTTAAGGGGGATAAGCATGTCAAGCCTACTTTGGTTAATTAAACTAGAATTTTTGATGATGTGCCTTGACTAGGATTGTTATGGTGTGCATTATATGCTGAATTTATTTGTAATGAAGCTAGAAATGAATCCTTAAATGGTTATAAAGTAAGAATAATTTGGTAATGGTTCAGTAACTAACTTTTACATGAAATATGGGATATTTAAACCCTGTTAGAGGCTATTTATCTGTATTAGGTTGTAGAAATTATGATCTTTAACATAGATAATGGGTTTTTATTTCCATGTTGATTTCACATTCTATGTAGGGGGAATAAAATTACAACGTGAGTTGTCATGGGAAATAAATCATGTAATATACTGTTTTTTAGTGATGTATGAGATTTTTATCACTAACCATATTTTGGTATGTTTGAGATATGGTAATAGTCACTTACATGTGGATAATGGTTGGTTGAGTTACGTAATTCCATGGTATGGAATAATTGTCCTTGAAGGAATTGACCCTTTTATGGAAATACAGTATTATTTATATATTCACAACCTAACTCATTAATTTAACAGAGGAAGTTCTAATATTTACCAAGGAATATTTTATTTCTCACTATAAATAAAGCATTTTTTTCATATGTATTGAATTCATAATGTTTGAGGTAATTCAAAGTGGAATTTATAGCTGAGTGTTGATTTCTTGAGATAGTTTGAAGCTTATTATTCTATCTTATAGGTTATTAAGGCGTGTGTTGTATAAACTTCCTTACATTATCTATTTCAGTTGAATTTTATATGTATTGGAATATATGACATACAAGTTGGAGTTTGAGTTTTAGTATTTAAGAATTTCATATGTATTTTAATTGTTTTCTAATGATTTAGTGTTAATTCATATAAAATAGTCCCACTATATTATTTTATATTCATTGTTTTCTTAATTTCGGTGTAAGATTGAGGATGAATTCATTCTATTCAAAAGAATGAGAATGTAGATCTTCTTAAAAGAGTGGATATTATTAGCTTCTTCTATCTACTAGTGTGCAGAATATGAGTAGACATTCAATCTGACATTACATTTTATTTCCTTACAAGGTGCTTCTTCTGATGCAAGTTACCGAACAAATGAATCAAGTACTATAACAATGTCATCATTATATCAAACGTTATGTAATAAATTATTTCATCTGTAATTTAATTATATATTAGAAAATCATTCAAAGATATGACTTTCATTTTTATTTCTATTTATTTATTGATGATTTAGTGATTCTATTTTAAATATTTTTCATGAAAATAAGATTTTATATGTTAATTTTTTTGAATTGTTTTAGTTTATATGGTAGTATTTTTTAAAACATTCAGTCCATGAATTCTGAGTAGTTTATATGAAAATTTTAATAAACAAATTAAAATATAAATAATCATATAAATAATATTTAAAGTTTTTTTGTACTAACATAAAAAGTTTATGATTTATTGGATAGGTTTTATCAATAACTGATCAACCAATTAAAAATGGATCTACTTAGATAGTCTACAATAATTCTAAACTGAATATTAGAAACTTTGTCACCTTGAATATCACCATAATAGCATGAGATGTATCCCTTTTTGGTATCATAAAGTTGGATAGACATCCTGATTGAGTTGTAGAGAATTTTTAGCGAGCTAGAAAAATAGTCTATGTACCTGAAATTTTGAATTACTTCAAACATGAAGTACAAATTTATAGATTCAATGTCTTTTTTAACATACATATTAAGATAAATTTCACTAATCTTACCTGATTTCTTCAATAGGATATAAATTATGAGGTTGGTACCAGATAATACTATATTTTCCACCCTTGTAAAAATACAAACTGATTATTGGAGACCACCTTCCCAATGAGTAAGGAAAGTCTAGTGGCTATTATTTTAATCAAAATATAATTGACTCTATTTGATGAAGAAACATATAAGAACATGTTAAGCGAGTCAGCAGATTACTCTTTAGGGAATTAGACAATAAACTATGAGTTTACTCCTTTAGGAATAATTCCATTTCTAAATAAAATATAAAACACTTTTAACAAATAATTATTAAAAATTTCCTAGAATTCGTGGAAGAATAGATCAGTCAACCCGTTTGTACCAGGATCATTTAAATATTACATCATTTCCATTTTTATATATGTTTTGGTCTTATTGTCCTTCCTAGTCCTCTAGAGGTCATTGAAGAAGAATAATATATATCCTCATCCTTTAACTATTTGAACTTAATATTTTATTTTGGGATAGCTCCCTTGCAGTTGATTAAGTTATTCAATTTTGAAGAAAAATCAACTTCTCTATTGATGAAGAACAATTGAAAAACATCCCCAAAGTTGTTCTATTAATGCTAAATCTAATTTCGTAGGACCTAAATCTCCATATCTACAATTATATAAATGTTGGGTCTTCTAGATACCACATGTTTTCTCCACATTTCATAAATTTCTGCTCATTTTTTTCACCACTTCTGGATATTCAATCATATGACATCATACACATCATTTTTGTATATTTTGTCTTATGAATTCATAAACATCATTAGTGCTTGTTTTCTATTAATATAGATAAAATAGAAGTATTCCTCATTCCAAACAATTAAATATTTTAATTTACTCTGAGAATATCACATATTATATATTAATATCAATATAGATTACAGTAAAAACAACCAACATAGATAATAAATCAAAAACATTCAGAAAATATTTGGACATTTTATTACAAAAATATGTTCAACAAATCGAAGATTTTGACAATTCAAAAACAAAATACTGCATAAAAATTTATAGAGATACATAGTAGAGAAAATCAATTTCTCTTGATTTCCATTGACACATTGATCACATTTATATATATATAAGAAGTCATTATATCTCACTTTATTTACCATTATTTCCTTATAGGTGGTTTCTTATAATGTATATTCATGGACAATTGAATTATATAATAGACCAATGATGTCTGTTTACTTAGTGGTACATATTTCACTTCCTATTATTTAAGAAACATTTGCACTAGAGACATGGCTATACTTTATTCTATTATTTAATTGAATTATTATTAACCCACATATTATTTGTTTAAAATTATGAACTAACTAGATCATATGCTATATTTCAAAAATAAAAATTATATCATTTAAATGCACAAACATTATCCATTAATAGACATAATATTTTGTAACTACACACTATTATATACTAAATTCATATCATTTAGTGAATCCATAATTGTGTTTGAATTCACACTATTATATCCTTATTTCATATCATTTAGTGTTTCAAATAATATTATAGTAATTTTAGTTCACTTTGTAATAGTCTCATATGAAAATGATATAATACCATGTTAGTGTACCATTATGTATTTGTAAATGATAGTGTGGAAGTAAAGGTACCTCACTCGAGAAACTGATAGTGTGAAGTTGTAAAATGAATCTCACCCAAAACGAACTAGTTTCCAATGATATAATATCATGATAGTGTGAAATTGTGAATTTTTTAAATGGTAGCATGAAGCTGTAAATAATAGTGTGCAGTTGTGTATATTAATGTTTATTTTCAATGTGATTGATAGTATGAAGTTGTGCTATTTTACAATAACTATTAAAAACAGTACAATTATTTTGATGGTGTGGAATGACTTGGAATAATTGATATTGTGTATAATCATTTCATTTCATCCCTTATAAGTGTTATAAAATTATTTTAAATTTATTTTCTGATTTATTAAAGGTATTTATAATTTCCATAAAAATCATGTAAATGTTAAATGTTTTTAGGGAAGGTTGATGATATGAGTAGTGATGCATGCTTATTATTGCCTATATATTGTGGTCAGTGAAATACCTCTCATTTGAATAACCTTATCGATAGGCAACACATTCCTCATAATTATCTATATGGGAAAACACATTTTAATAGGATTACACTTGTCTATAATGAGATCCCATGAATGAATATTAGATTTGTAATTTTAGGGGGAGCTCTAAAAAAAATTAGAAAACATTCTATTATCACTAGAAATATATATTATCATATCCTTGGTCATAGAGGGTATAATATCATTAACAATGGATATCTAGGAATCATTAAGAATTACATATAGGAAGTTTAGATATGTTAATTGCTACAAAACTATAATATCATAATAATGACATCTAGGGAAAAACAGTTGAGCGATAAAATATATATCCTTTCAAAAGGAAACATAACCATTACCCACTATCCATTGGGCATGGTCAATGATGGTAGGAAGTATTGACACAACCCAATTCTAAATTCTATAAATTTATCTTCCAATCATTCCTACAACCACTAACCATAAAATTCAATGCATGGAATGAGTAAATCATTCCCACATGGAAGAATATTCCATATAGTCCCAAGAAAACATAACATGAAGTGATTTTATAATTTCATTCAATAGATGAATATTAACACCATCATCCTCCATATAAAGAGAAAAATGTATCCATACAGCACAATGGGACTATTTTTCCTTACCACTATACCAAAAAAAGATAGAGAACATCTCAAATTTTTTTATGACTGAATTGGGCACCATAAACATAAAGATAACATGAATAAGAATAGATTCGAGTACACTTTTTATTAAAGTGGGGTTTCCAACAAAATATAAAAATATATTCTTCCATTTTGAGTCCAATTAAAAACTAGATTCAATTAATTCAACATTTTTAATTCTAATATTCCCATGGATCAAAAGAGTCCCAAGATAATCAAAGAAAAATCCCCTCTTATTAATACTTGACCACCTCTCGAGGAGTTAAACTCTTCTAAAATAAAAATTTCTAGAGACCAGTACAAAACTATTACAATTGTTAATGGTCTAACAACTCCATAATATAAAGGTATTGAAAATGACCATGATATTAAACATATACTTTTTCTGGCCATTACGGAACACCGAAACATCATTAGTAAAAAATGATGAGAGATTCTCAAGGACACATACCTGAAAACAAATCACCCCACAATACCATCCTCTACACAAGAATTCAAATATATACTATAAAAATCTTTAACACTAATAAATAGGGTTGGATATAGAGTGTGACCTTTCCAAAGGCCTCTCAAATACTTAATAAAGCCAAATTTCTTAACCGTAAGACAAATGGACATCCATGGATAATAAAAACACTGAATAATTAAGTCACACACTTGGTTATTAAAACCCATCATTCACATATTGTGTAAAATTGAGCCTTAATATCTTCTTTCGTATGATTTATCCATATTAATTGTGACAATCAAATTACCTCCCAGAACATTCTAGTTTAACTCAATGATCATTTCCTAGGTAATTATGAATTCGATTAGAATTCCTTTTCCCTTAATGAAACAATGTTTTTACACTGATATAATAGTACATAGAATAAAGGACAACATATTATTGATGGTAGGACCAATATTTAGATAAAAAAATAAAAATATTAAAGTGATGAAATTGATAGAGATGATTAATATTGGGAATAAGAACAAATGTAGTGGCTTCCATGGACTTTATAATTATTCCAGTCCTAAATAAGTTAAAGAAAATAGACCCGGCCTCACCCTTAATGACTTAAAAATTAACAATGTAAAAGAAACCTATGAATCCATCTAACCCATATATACTATCCAAAGTCATGCAGTTAATAAATCATAAATTTATATTTCTTCTGGAAAATAAGAAATGTTTCTATAATGGAGGTCTTGAACACATGAATAAATATTTCCCAAAATGTATTTCCCATTTAAACATGACTACGTAAATAGTATTTATAGATTTGATCAACGGGTGCATGCAAAAATATATATAGAAAATAAACTCCCCAAATTATCCACATATGAATCTATAGATCAATCCTATTTTAAAACTTTTATCATTATAAAAAATTGATTATCTTTGATATATGAATAAATATAAGTAGTTTTGTAGTCACCATCCTTTAGATGAAAATCCCTTGATATTTCTCTCAACTCTATCTCTTCTTTTAAAAAATAGATTTCTGTATGTTGAGATGAACTCATAGAATTAGACTTTCTATTATCATTTTATTCATTTATATTACTTATAATGATAAGTTTTTTACTTAGTGTAAAATACATAAATACAAAATAACATTTGACATGTGAATTCTGTGGAAGGGATTTTAACTTTCACCTTAGCTAAACCATAATGATAAAATGGTAGAGATTTGTACATCGAACATTTTGTAGATATGTGACCTGATTTTTAGCAAGTATCTCCAGAATTTGTACAAAAGCTAATATCCATTTCACAGTATTTACATTACATCTATTATCTCATATTAATATATTCTCCACTAAGTAAAAAACTAGGTGTTTATTTAATTTTTCACATTTTCATTGAATTGGTGCCAAAATACTAACAAAGGCCCCTCTTTTACTTCAATATATCTCAAAATATATTACTCCACCTCTATATCCATGACACGATCATTGTACCAATTTTGAATCAGCAATATGATATTCATTATATTTTCCTATAAATGATCAATGATTGAAGAATCAACTCAATATTTCTAGGATGAATATATCACATGAAGGATGCCTTCCTCTCTATGTGATAATATTGATTATATGAAGCCTCTTTTCCTGAAAAAATGAACAATGAAAATTAAAACTACTGTTGAGTGATCAGATAGAAATCATAGTAAATGCCAAACCCTTAAAACATGAGATGAATAAATCCCATTCATGTTTTCCAAACACTTATCTAACTATATTTAAACCCTTCTCTCTCTATTATGATTATTACACTATATAAAAGACACCCAAAAAAATCCAATTCAACCAGCTAGAAGTCTACCAAGAAGCAATTGAATTACTCATTTGGACATATAAAATTGAAAAATCATATATTTTTCTTATTAGGAGTAGAAATAATATTAAAATCCACCACAAAATAACTAGGCCAATTGGATGGGGTTGAAACCAAATAGATAAACCCATAGGCTTAACCCATTATCCTTATCACAATAGGTTTAAACTGCTAAGAATTAGTGATGATTATTAAATAAATGTAGTTTGATAATGATATGTTGTTCCAAATCATTTTTATACAATAGAGAACAATTTTTATTACTGAATATTCATATGTCATGGTAGAAAGATAATACAAGAATGTAATTTAGAAAACACAGTCCACTTGCAATGTCTTTGAGGTTTACCTTATTATACTCTGGATCTAGAACCACATGAATTTGACAGTTGTATGTATTCCCCTTATAATTGATATATTCACATTTAACATAAATCTTAATCCCCTAATATTCTATACAAAGGTAGACATTAAAAAAATTTATTGTATTTGGATATATAGGTAGTGTCAGTGCCTTAATTAAGGGTATTTATAATGGTTATGAAAATCAGTTGTAAATTATGATTGTTATGGTATCTTGATGATATGAGTGGTGTTCTTTGGTGTTTGAACCTACAACAACAAAAGGTTTAGGTAGTTGGAGTTTTTTTAAGTATTTTTTATGTCATATAAGGAATATAGCCATGATTTTAACTATGGTAGTGACATCTAATTTCCATGAAAAAATAGTTGTTGTACCAATAAATAAACATGGTTAAAATCATGGATATAGGTATCATACTACCAAACATTTAAATCTATTCATAGATCCAATTTCCATGTTTATACCATAGATGAAGAAAGTAATATCCATGGTTTAAACTGTGTCTGTAGAGGACATACCGCCACAGTTTTAAACATGATCATGGGTTACAATTTCCATAATTAAACCATGGATTTACCAAGAAATGTACATGGTTTAAGACATGTCTATAGATATACTATTACCATTGTTTAAACTGCGGTGATAGGGAATACCAATTGCAATGGATCTAGCATCCATTATTTTGAAAACCATGGAAATAGGCTATATCAATAGTTTTTTGTCCTACAGATATGATTTCAAACTATGGACATAGGTGAATTTTCTAGTTGTGTAAATAATTTATACATTAAAGATATAGATAATATAGTCTATAAAATTTAAGATAAGATGGTCAAGGATGATTTTAACACCATATATATTTTGAATTTCCACCTCAAACTATATATAAGAAACTCATCTAAAGACTCCACAGAGATGGATTATTAAACTCTTGCTGTTATGATTAATTTGAATATTTCAAATCTTTTTCATTAATAAATATGACCATACTACTTATTAGTGGTGAATTTGAGAGTTCTAGTTAACTATTAGATCTTATAATTAGTTATTTAAATTAACCAATGCATACTCAATCATTTTGTGGGTATATGTTTTAAAAAATCTTTTCATATGGATTTTTTCAGTATATTAATGCATTTTTATGAGGAATAAGTTTGAAACCTTTTAAAAGGTTACAATTTTTATAAATATATTTTACAATCAACTATAATAAATTATTAATATACTATTATTATATATATGTGGTGAATAATTAATATAAGAATTAATATATTATCTAACCGAATGTATAATTATTTCACCACTCACTCCTATAAGGACATAATAAGGTAATAGTGTGTTGAAAAGGAGTAATTGTACCTTATTGGGAATGGTTTTATTAATAATGAGTTTTTATGGATATTATTTATTTTATAGTGGAATTATATATAAGAAAAAACATTCAAAATAAATTGAGTTATATTTAATGGAGTCATAAAAACACTATACATGATATAAATATATAGGAATTTAAATTTAATATATTATAAAAAGTTTATATTTTCAGGCATAGGTACAAATTATAAATTTTGATTAAATTACCCATAAATTATATAAATTTTGTGTTATTTTTCATTCTATGAAAAACTAAGGGATTTCAATTTTATAATCCCAATTAAAGTAGTGTTTATATGGAATAAAAAAATGTTTTACTTGTAAATGATCACAATTTTATAGTTGTTAGTGGGAGTAAAGTTGATATTAGAGGAGTTTATGACACAAAAATTAGAATTATTATTGAGAGATAATGTAAAACATTTCCATAAGGGTTTTTTATAAATTGAAAGGACTCAAGTTATACAAGAACATAAAATTTCTTGTAAGATTCATATTGAATCTTAAGGATTTAGAATGATTCTTGTAATAAATCAGGCAGTGATGTTTATTGGGGATTAACCAATTACATTACAAGATTCCATCTAAAGTTTTGAATATGAAAAATATTTAGTTAAAATGTGAGAAGATATGTACTCTTTGTACACGATCCATGTTTGTAACTTGGTGGTTGAACATGATAAGGTGAGATTTATTGGGAGATAGTGGATTTTCCATAAGAAAACTTACATTGATAGTAGATTTTATATATATAAATATCTATTAGTTGAAATAGGTTATAAAAAAATTAATTTTATTGACTATGAATGGATCTCTTCACTACAGGTGACAATAATGTTTATAAAAAAAATAATATACAAATTAGATCATTATGATTTAGGGATATATCAAATGGTTTTGAAAGAAAATTTCCTCTATAATAAGTTAGTCAAGTATTTTTATAAAATATAACCTAGTGGTTTTGAATTACTAAATGATGTTGTTAATGTATGTATGTTTCAATGATTTATTTATGGATTGAATTAAGCTTCCCGGAGTCTATTTAGTGGGGGTATTTTTATAACCATCATCTGTTCATTGGGCACTAGCTTTGGTAATAGATGTTTCTTTATGGATGGCCATTATTCATGGGGTCTCTAGCCTATGATAATAAAAATATTATTTTTTTACTCCCACCATGTAATCGTATCATTGCCTATTTGGATCAATCATCTCAATAATTTTTATCTTAATATATATATATATATATGGAAGGAAATTCGAAATATTCTATGAATACCATTAATTTTTTTTTCATCCATTATCCCTCATTATAGAACACTGATAGAAATTTTCAACTTAGATCAATTTACTCTTATATCGCATGAGTATTTTATTAAATTGATGAGAGGTATTTATACTCTAGATTCACTGTTGATTCTCATTTTTTGTTTCATTTGAATCTATATTTTTCTCAAATAAAGACTTCTCCAAAAAGAATAATTATTGGGTAGTATCTATGAAAAATTATGGCTATTATATTTCTCTTTTCAATATATTTATGTGAAATAAATCACATGGAAAATGGAGAAATATTGGTTCATATGTTAATCCAAACACAAATTATTCATAATTTTTCATCATCAAAGGGAATTAATAGTGGTTTGGTTGATTATTTCATAAAAATACAAATATACCTTTCATGTGAAATACTAAGATTGTGATAATTTTTGTTGAAATGGATTTTGTTGATAATTTTACACATCACATGTATCTCAATTATATATTGGAGTTTTTATTCTAGAAAAAATAATTTTTTGATGTAAAAGATTTTATTTTTAAGGTTATCTATTTAAAATATCATGCAAATTATAAATGTAAGAGTTGGGATCTTTGTTATTAACATAATCCTCTTATTTAAAACATATAGGAGAGTTGTTCACTCAAATAGAAGTAAACTATGATAAATCACAAATAAACATCATTGAATTTATTTCGTTCACTTCATGTTAATGTGAATGATTATGTTGGTTCATCAGGGAGGACCATTAATTCTCTTTGAGGTTATAGTAAGGATGATTTACTATCTTTATGGAGTTTATGATAGGTGACCAGCTAGTTGTGAACATGGGTCTTGTAAAGAATGGGGCGGGTGAACCTATTTCTATAAATGAGCCTATATTTTCATTATATTATTTTTAAATGGTAGGGAAATAATTTCATGGAAAATCACCCATCACTGTTATTGGTTCTACAATAATTTCTTGTTATGAATTTGAAGGAATTTTTTCTTTGGATCTCTAGGATATAAATTAGGTCCAAGATAAAGTCAAGGAGGTATAGATAATTATTTTCATAGATGGTGGTACTCACTTAGATGAGGTGTATCTTGTGGATAATGAGAATTATATGTATATGGGATCCTTTAAAAATTCTCTCATTGTGCTTCCTTATTAAGAACATGACTAAATGGTTTTATGTAAGATTATATCCCCCTTATTCTATTGGTAATTCATTCTCATCAATATGGAATCAGTAGTAGGGAACATAGTCTATTCCTCGATCAAGAATTATCTCTATAAAGAATAAATATATTAGTGATATAATAGTGGAAGAGATACTGACTTGATCCTCCTCTCAAAAATGATTTGTAATTAATCTAAGAATATAATCATGAAGAGAAAAATAATAGAACATAGATTCAAAGATATCCTTCTCATGACGTTAGTTATGATTTGAAATTCCAAGGAATATTGTTCTGAAAATAAATGAGATTTTATACTCATGAAAATTAATAGGGTGAATTTGAATATTCTATTCATTCTTAATACTCAACCCCCAATGGGAAGATATCAATTTCCATTTCACTAAAATTAAAATAAATTGACTGAAGCATTTAGATCCATGAAAAAAAATATTTGGATCTTATATAAACCAAAATTTAATATTTAAATGGCTATATTCATTTCACAATAATTTACCATAAAATTAACTATTCATATATCCCCTTTCTTACATTCAATTATTTTCCCTAAGGGTGAAATATAATAAATATGTGATCTTTAGAAAGGGATCATGTGATAACCCAAACATATAGTGCAAAATTATACAATAAATCCAGGTTAGCAAGTCTTAAATGAATAATCTTACTAAAATATATATTTATATACTTTATTATGGTATAATATTACAATATAAAAGGAAATATATATCAGGATAGAAAAATTAAACATAATCACTAAAATTATGAAAGGAAAGAAACTAAATTTAAATAAACCTACCAAAAGATTGAAAATTTTCTCATCTGGATCTTCCTTGAAGAAAACATATTTATAACAGAAATTAGAGATTAAGATGAGTTATTTTCATATAGTATATATTGTTAAATATTGAAATGAAATATACCCATTTTTTATGTGTTCATTGTTCTTATATATTAGTCTGAATTATATAAACATTGGTCTTATATGGTCGTTGGGATTATATAGAAAATGATACCATCATTAATCATAAAATATTTAATTCAATAAATGATATGTTTATTGGAAGTAGTATTTGATTAAAATGAAATTGTCATAACATATTCATTGGATTTATGAGTATAAATAGAAGTAAACTTATTATAAAATTTTTATTAAACGGAGATGAAATCTTATCATGTAGTAGTAGTATTCCTTATGAGGATCACTTTTTGAGCTTGTAAATTAGGTAAAATCACTATGGTTTTCCCTATACCAAGACCATTTTTATCTTAAATTAGTTAATCTTTAGATAAAATATCTATAGGGGAAGATCAAACTCATGGAAATCACTATGAGATCCATGTTAGCTAAATCAAAACCTACGACTGCCTCTATTTCTTATCTTTCCCTTAGGTTATATGAGGAAGACTTGAGGAGTTTTTTATGTTGAAGTTAAGATGATATAAAATTTTAATTATTAATGTAATAAAAGATATTTTGATATATATATATATATTATTACATGTATTATTATATTTTTCTTTTTTTATAAAATTTATCTTATAAATGACTATAGTAAAGAGAAAAATTATTTTATTAATACTATTATATTGATAAAATTAAATTGTTTTTTGTATGTAAAAATTAATTTTAAATAACTATAAATATATTCATTTATTTTTACAAGGGATATTTTTCAAAGAATTATATTTTATATGTAACATATTTTATAAGATAATTATATTAATCCCTACTAAAGAATGGTTTAAATTTTTTTTTTGATAATATATATATATGTGTATTTATATATATAATCAACACTTATCTAATTATTATTAATTGATACAGATTAAAAATAAAATAATTTTTATTCTAAAAAGTATGTTTTTTTTTAAATTAGAAAAAATGAATTTATTTTGAATGAGAAAGTATATGTTCAAATACCATCCAAAAAATCACAATTAGAGTCTTGATGATAAGATTATGGGACTAAAAATATATAAAAATACAAAAACAATCATCCAGAAATCCCCAATTGAATGATGAATACCAATTACAAAGAAATCCCTACCAACTATCATCACACAACCACAAAAACATGTGCAAATGGGCAGTTCAATCAACTATGTTACAAGGGAACTATTATAACAGACATCCACTATGAAGTCTATAAAAAATAGGATCTAAACCCCCACTAGAACATCACCATTACTAAACTATTCTACCCTGGTTTTTGGATCTACAGTAGAAATAATTATCGAATTAATACCCTCCACACCTACAATGATAAAGAAAATAAGAAGAGAAGAAACCCCAACCAAAAAACCTAAACTCCATAATAACTAGTATCCATATCATAATCCTCAAGAAATGAGGTTGGTCCCACACATCAACAATAAATAACTATCCTCTTCCATTTGACGATAAAAAACACAACATTAAACTAAGCAAGAAAATTAACCAATAAATTTAAAAAAGAAAGGGTACTTTAGAAATTTAGTCTTGGTTTTATTTTAAAGAGTATTTAAGATTATTAATTCCTCTAATATTTATTCTAAGAGTGAAATATTCTTTTTTGATAATAATATTAACTTTAAAGGGATTATTGTGTAAGAAAACAACCAGTTTTATGGATTTCCAATCTGGTAAGCAGTCCAACAAATCATACATAAGTAGAGATAATTGAAGGTGCATGAATAACCTATGTGATTAAAGTATTCAATAAAAAAATTACTTTTATATGTCAGTATTAATTTTTTCTTGATAGTATTGATATTTAAAATAACCTTGGTGTTTATATAACATTTTAAAAAATATTGATATCTTTTTCAGGAACCAAGTATCAAAACATACATAAAATAGAATCAATATTAGTAAATTTAGAGCATCTCACTAGTGTAAGAAATAAATCAATAGTTAGAAGCCAGAAAATAAACCCATGTTTCGGTTTAACAAATGTTCTCCAAGAAACTAAAGGCCAAATGTTATTTACACCATTCCATACGGAAAAATACTATCTTGAGTCACTATAGTAGTAAAATGAAATCCATTTCCCTTCCAATGTATATAATCATCAACAACATGGAAATACAGAAGTTCTTTGTTATTAATTCTTGGAATAACATTAAATAATCATGCAAAGTTTTTTTAAGAAGGTTTCTCTAAAAAGGGGAACTATAAAGAAAATAATGGTGAATCTAATGAACCCACATTGATTCCTTTATAAAAAATATCTTCTAAATATGTTATATCATAATTAAAATGTAATATTTAAAATAATAATTGACACCACCATTCAAAATTAATTCTAATTGTAATATTAGAAAAAAAATATTAATTTTATTAAATTCCACTTTCTAGACTAAATGAAACTTCTACATATAGAATTAATAATTATATGAATTGTTTTATGGATATAAATAATACAATTCCAGTAAAAATTTATTTCAAGAAAATTTTAAGAAGAACCACTATCCCTAAATTGATCAAGACTCGAGAAGACCATGAACAAATATGGGATGTAATTTTTTATACTAACGAAAAACTATCCCCAATTGAGAGACCCTTATAGGATATAGAGAATCTGAAATAATTTATAGAATGTTTCCCTTGAAAAATGTTAATGTTTTTCCCAATTATCCTCAACAGAACATGGGAACTATCACTAAAAATATATTTATTTTTATTTCATCGATAAAAATCTAAAAAACACTAAAAAAATACTAATAGATTTAAACAAATTATTAGCCTAGTAAAGGACATTTTTAGAAAAAAATCATAATCAAACATAACATGTGAATCTTTAAGTATATAAAAATTATGATAAAATATAAAACCTTTTAATGTCATGTATTGTCTAGAAATTTTATAAATTAATTCCATATTAATAATGAAAATAAAGGGAGAATAACGGTCTCCTTTTCTTAAACCCTTCTTTAATGGAAGTACCCACACATCTCAAGTTTAATCATAATAGTGCAACCATAAATGTCAACAAAATCCATAATGTAATTAATAAATTTAAAATAACATTTAATTTTATTTAGGATAATATCTAAAAAATAATAGATAGAGTCAAAGGCTTTATAAAGGTCAACCTTTAAGATTCACCTAGGGAAAATTTTCTTCCCGATGTAATGACTAGTTCTTCCCCAAGAAAGATGTTGTTATAAAAATAATTCCCTAAAAATTACTTTCTCCTCACTAATAATATTAGTTAATAGTTTTTTAAACCTATAAGTAATGAAATTTTTAATAAACATACAAATGAAATTATAACAAGGGATTGGTTGGAAGTCAAACATAGTTTCAGGGAAAACAACATTAGTGAAAAGAGTCATGATTGTGGTGTTGAATCCTAAAGGAATAAAAAGGTGTTTTAAAAATTTTCTACCTCTTTAAATAATACTACATGAAACAATTTCTTTGGATTCTTTTAAAATATACGAAGAAAATTCATAAGGACCTGAGGCTATGTCATTTCTAATAGAAAACACAACATCATTGATCTCATTGTTTGAGAATAGGGAACAATGAATAAATCACTCTTTATCTTAAACCATGATGAAATAATAAAAAAATTTAGAATTAATGGACTGGTTAAAGAATTCATAATAAAGGTACCCAATTAAGTGATACAATGAAATAATTTTAATGTCCCCCAGGTTCTCAATGAATAATCCATCCATACATTTAATCATAATAATAAATTTATTAGAATAATTGGATTTGATTAATGTCTGAAAATTTTCTGAATTAGAAAATACTTATTCAAAACAATTAACTTTATCCCACTTCTTATGGAATAATTTTTCATGTGAATTAATTTTTTAATGTTACTAACCCAAGAATGTTTCTTATTATGTAGGGAGTGATTATTAGATCCATTTTTTAAAAAATATATATATTTATTTTGGATTACTAAATGAAAAATAAATATGTTTCACTTTTATAAATTGTATATAAAAAATTATTCAATATTTAAAATCATCATGTCTAACTTAAGTAATATTGTTAGCTTCATTTTTTCTAAAGAAATAAGTTACTGAGGTGAAAATTATTCTTTCACAGTAAATTTACAATAAGGTAATGATTCTAAATTAAATGATAAAATGATAAACTGTCACTGACCATATCTATATATTTGATTTATATGATAATTTATAACCTATAAACTTTATGTTTCTACTTTTTTATCCAGTTTCATTGATAAATTACATTCCTTAAACATTAATGAATGTGTATTTTAAAAAATCCAAACATGCTCACCTATAAAGGACCCCACCTCTACTAACCTCAAATCACAAATTTACCTCAGTTTCCTATTTTATAAATTCCAAAAATATCTATCAAATAAATTTATCCCACATTTTGGAACATCTTATCCTAAGAATGTGTACCCAAACATTCTTTCTAGTGAGGTTCTATGAGAGAAAATGTAACCCTTCAATGTAATTTTTAACTTATACTCAATAATTTTTCAAAATGATTCTCATATACTTATTCTTAAATATTACAAATAACTTAAATAACATGTTTTTTAAATCATTATTCTTCTATAAATTCAATATTATAACTATACATTGACATGTTCTTATTTATTTATTTTTTATAACATGTTCTCATTTTGGTATGTTCTACCACTTATGTGAATGGTGATATACTATTTATAACGTAAATGATAATGAAACCGTTAATAGTGGTAATATGTTTTAATAAATATTAATTTATTATGTTTATATATTCTAAAAATTTAATACATATAAGTATATTCATTTCTGGAATTAGTTATTTTGTTGAATAAAAATATAAAATGATATCTAAACCTCTATTTATAAACAATCATTATAACATCCACTAAATTACCTTTATAATATAAAACTATATCAAAAACACCTATAGAACATCCATGACCATTTTGGAGGTGATGAACACATAAGTAAGGATGAATGACTGAAACCACCACATCGAAGCTAATATTGAACACTTGGGAGAATTAACACAAGAATACTAAATTTAATAATAATTTTCTAATGATTTGGTAATAAGAAATTTTAAATTAATGGTGTAAATTAAATGAAATATAAATATGGTTATGATATAGATTAATAAAATAAATAAATTTATTATACAATGAGTTGGACAAAATTTAACCATGTAGGGATCTAAGGTATGTATTTTTCTTGGCTCAAACTCCTTTCCTTGAGTCAAAATCCTTTATTTTTTTATATGATCCACTATGTTTGAGATATTATACTCATTTAATTTTATTATCATACACTATTTTAATTTATATGTAAATTAATTTTTCATGTCAAAATCATCTACTTTGATGGATTTATTTCTTTAGAAAAATATAACATTTTCAAGAAGAATTATCATTCTATCTATTGGATATTTCTCCTCCAAATTTGTATTCTTTATTAAAAAATATTTATTTTATTATTTTAAAATTAAAATATATAACATCGTTAAATATTTTATATTCTACATTATCTATTTTCAAAATTAAATCTTATAAACTTTTCATTTATTTGGGTTTCCTTAAAAAACCTAAATATCTTAATAAATTATATCTATTCAAACACATATATTGTTTGTCTTCAATAAAATTTGTCTTTATATTTACCTTTAATCCGTTTCAATAACATATTATTTTAATTTATTTTATGTTTTTAAAAATATTTTGGAAAACCCTTTTGGGGAAAATGATTTTATAATTGACTTAAAAACATTATTTTTATGATAGTGTAAAAAAACTAAAAATTCATTATTATTATTTTCCCTTAATTTTCCTCTCTACCTCCATAATATATATCTCATATATAGTTGTTTTTAATTAATAACCCTATAATTTATTTTATTGTATACATACTTTGGGGGATTTGAAGTGCCTTGGAATATGATATGGCACTAAAAAGTGGGGTGGAATCAAAATTTTTCTTTTACATTTTCTTTTTAACTAAATTAACATCTATGACCTATTACAGTCTAAATCATACCAATACTTATATTTCACTATTACCCATATTTCATAGAATATAAATATAAAAAAATCACATAATATTTTTATAAGTTTTACCCAAAATATGGGTGACTACATCCTTTATGAGTTTATGTCATGTTTGAGAAAGATATTTTCCACTAATATATATAAAGATTATATGTGGGGTGGGATGATATCACCCATTAACCAATAATTATTTGAAATAATTATGTTTCTAAAAACTTATTTATAATCCTTCCAAATAGTTTACAAAATTTCCCCAAAAATAGAATGAAAAATATCTTCCTTTTCTTCTGGTTAATCAAAAATAAATAACGATCTTCCTCTTAACCATTAGAATAATCAAAATCGACACCTTCACAAAAGATAAAATTTCATAACATCAATAATAAGAACGTTAATTTTTGAAACTTAAACATATTTCAATTTATCTTTGTGATCATTTGAAGCATAAGATCAGCTTCATTGACTCTGGAGTTTTTGATAATCTCCATTTTTCATCATTGACTTAATTTATATTATAGAAAATATATATTTGATACCATTGAAAACCATTATCAAATTATCACTTTATATCTTTCAGTGATTTCCATATTTATATATACATTTATACTATAAAAAATATTGAAAAAGTGGGATCCAGAATTTAAAATTCCCACTTACTCAATTTATAATCACCCCCTTTGATTTCTATAAAAATATCAATGTTTGATTTTATCAAAGAATATGAAAAAAATTGAATCAAATATCCTCAAATATTTCATAAATATCATATTCAATCACGTCATTTACTTTATGATAATTACATCATTGTGTAAACATTATATTAATTTCATAATCTATTTGACATTAAATAAATTCAATATTAAATATTTTAATGTTTAGGAATATTCCTATTCTATATCATTGGTATCCTTTGAATTATTCAGATATAGCCCGCATGTATCTTATGTAATAGGTTGTACCTCCCCCTCCCTATCACTAGATCTTATAGATCATGACACTATCACTTCTCATTCTACTTTGATAAAACATAACTTCTCCATAATTCTTCCCATATCTCTTTGAATAATCTAGTTTCCTTTATTACTTTGGTCTGCACATGATCCATCAACATTTCTTCATTACTTAGTAACTTCATCTCCAAAACACACTCCTTGAGATAAATGTTCTTATTTCATTATTATGATTATGGATTCTCAACTATAGAAAAAATTTATTTAGAGATACATAATGTTTTATTCTAAACCAATTCTTACTTTTTTCATCCCAACTTCAATCAACTCATTTGTTTTCTCTAGGATTTCATCTTCAAAACTATACATCTCTATAATATATTTTTAAATGATCACATGCATTTACTAACCAAAAAAACCTCATGTCTTAAAAAAATATTTCATCTTTAGAATACATCACCTTTATACTTATAGAAACTCTATCCTTTGAACTCCAAATGAATCACAGTTGATTCTCAAACCAGAATATTTTTTATTACTTGGAAAGATCACCATAGCATAATCTAATTATTCATTCTTAATAATTATAATAGAATCTAATGGATTACGTGTTTATTCTAAAAGTAATCCAATATTAAAATCTACGAGGAATAGTGAAATAATCATCTTAAATAGTCTTATATATTCATATTCTAAATATTATTTAATTTATAAAGAAAACATACTTTACATAAGTGTATATTTACACATTATCAATCCTTTAAATATGTTTTTTACTTATATATAGTTATATCAATGTTATTTTATCCATGGTGTCTTTAAAATTCTTTAACTAATTTTACACAACATTAATTATCTATAGCTTATAAATGGTTCACATTTTAACTTCCTCATTCATCTCAAGGACTTATGGATTTTTATAACATCAAGATGAAAATATTCCTTCATCTGTAACTCATGAAGCAAATATTCAGTATTCAAAATAAACATAGCTTCTGACTCCAAAACTTGGTAAATTTATAGATACAAAATAAAAATATATTTTAAATAAATACATATTAATATTTTATCCATCCACTTATTATATCATAAAATATATCATCCAGACTTTAACATATAGTATCAACAACATTACCTTCAACTATTTTTCAAAAACAATCTCACAAACAATGTAAACATAAAATATAACAGCATCAACAATTCCAAGGGTTCTACAATACCCCTTTATATTGGTTTTCAACACAAAATAATCTCATATTTTTATAAAATAAAATTATTTATTCTAGAGAATCTTCCTAAACCCACACTACTGTATAGAGAAATGTTTTAGATAGAATTCCATCCCTCATTGAAAAACAATTTATGGATAGTGATTTTTATTTTCTCCCCATTAACAAATTCACTTATCTTTTCTCCACTATTTTAAAATATCTATATATTTATATTGAAAAAATTATAAAGTAAATTTCTCTAACAAGAGTTATAAAACATTCTCCCCTATTGGTAATAAAATCCAAATGATCTTGTGTTATTTCATATCTTCCATATGTAAGAGAGAAATGATGAATATAATGTTTGATCCATAACTCTTAAAAACTCTCACTTGGTAGATATACAATGAATGTATCAATAATATGATATATTTTAAAAATATTATTCAACCTCACATATCCATTAGTTATTGTGACACACCGATATTTGATAATGTCTATATTTTAAATAAATTCAGTATGTTCAATAGCTAACTTTTTATACAACAATGAACTCGAATGAACCATGATATATTATAACCTATATAACATAGACATTGGATCATTAGGTTTTAATAGAGAAAACAATATTATAAAATATATTTATAATTCTTTCCAAAATATAAATATATTTATTTATTTTTAGAAAATAAGCACTAAATTTTATTAAAATCATTTAATGATAAAAGGATAATATTTAGAATAATTTTTTTTCTACATACTATATATTTTTATCTGAAAAAAATATTTCTATCAACAGTGAAAAATTATTCTATATAATGTATATAAATTAATGAATAAAAAACCATACATTATTTTTTAATTTGTTATTAATGGTCATAAAAACATGTTAAGTTAAAAGAGAAATTTTTTATGAAAATTGATTTTATATGCACAACGGGTTTTATCTTAATAAACTAAATAAATTAATATTGATGAATGTTTTTAATTAAATTTATATATTATATATAAAATAAATAGTATACTCATTCATCTAATGGGTTTTACAAGTAAATTAGTGATAATTAATTCAATTTTATGCTTAAAATTTCATTTTCTAAAAATATTTTTCCCTGCATTTTTCACACTTGTTTTAAATTTAATATCTATGGCTTATTGAAATTGAATTTGATAAAATGGTTTACATATTTTAAATAAAAATTTATATATTTTTAAATTTATATTCTTTAATTTTTTGGGTCTTAATGAATAATAACTATGGTAAAAATTTCTTACCTTGATACAGGTTGAAAATGGTTACTGTGGGGATTAAACTATGATATATGGTTTAAAATGAAAATTAATGTTGTATAAATTTAATTTTTAAAAGGGGCTTCTAATTACCTTATATTAGTTTCAAAAAATAATTTATTTGGATCCAATTTGTCTTTGGTATGTCTTTATTTTATTTTAATGTTTCAAGTATTTATAAGTTTTTCACCCACCTTACTTATCCAAGAGCGTATCCTCTCCACACTTCATCAAACATTTTGAGAACTCTGGTTAATCCAAGACCTACCCAAATACCTTACTAAATTAAATACACATTTACTAGAATTCTTGGTCTCACCAGAAGTGAAAATTTTTAAGGCTTAAGGTGTGATCAAATAGATGTTTTCCAAATAAGGGGAGTTTTGAATGCACATGAAGAAAAACGAGACTTGAGGTAAGGGTTTATGTTACAAATATTTTTCATTTTGGGAATGTATATATTAAATTTATATTGAGGTTAATTATATGATAATTATACTTTAAACCCCACCTCATTTATTTTATTCTATTTAATTTTTTGGGTTTTAATGTTTTCCTTAAATCTTTTTCTCTTTGATAATTTGAATGATTAAGTTTTTTTTAATAAAAGCTAAAGTTATTTCTCATTACAGGTTAAGAATAATTTTCCTCCATATACATTTTATTTAAAATAATGTATGAATGTTTTTATATATTATTAAATGTTTGGGAAATGTTATATTTACTACCTTTTACTATTGATTTTCTCTTATTGTGCCATACACATTTCAATATGATTTATGTTGATGATGATGATATTATAATTATTTCCTGAAACTAGTTTATTTCATGCGGGCTAATTAATATATGATAAGATAATAAATTCTCTTATGATTCCATCCACTTCCTTACTCTGAATTTATTGTGATTATGTGATTATTATATGTTTAGTAAGCCTATTTATTTTCCATGGGTTATGCTATTATAATGTGATGAATGTTTTATGATACTGTCACACACATATATATGTATGTATGGTTTTTATTATGTGATGGGTGGGGATATAATTATATAGTCCTCCAATGCATTGGTAATGATTGTTATCTTATGAGATAATATGAATGAGGAAATAGAGTTATCTAATTTCATGAATTAAGTATGATGGAGAGTAAACCCATTCCATGAATTAATGATGATGGAGAGTGAAAAAGTTATAATAAATAATGAGTATGGTGAGTAAACACATTACATGAATTAACATGGATGAAGACTAAACCCATTACCAGAATGAAAAGAGGTTTGGGAGTGAACCTAATCAACTATGATACTTTTTCAACTATGTGATGATGGTATTGGATGTGATCCTTGACTAATAGGATTATTTTATATGGCCATTATTTTTAAGTAAAATTCATATTCCATGTTTTAATTCCTATGATATACTCTCATGGATCATGATTGATTAATGATGATTACTCTCTCTTATGAATCATGTATTTTGAAATGATAATGATTTATTCCATGAAAAAATATTTATGATATATGATTGATTGAGTATGAAATTCATTTTTTTTATAATGATTTCATACAAATATTATTATCTTTTTCTTGTGTATGATTATAGATTGAAATCTCCCATGTTTACATTTTCTCAGTATTTGAGTTCACTATTACTTATGTTTCCATTTTCCCAAGGTTATAAAGAAAGTTTTTAAGTGGGGTATATCGAAGAAGGGTACTATGAGTGAATAAATATATAGGACATGTTAATGATATTTAATAAAATAAGTTGATTATATATTTAGTCTAAAAAAACACTAAAAGTTTACTGATTTAGGGAAGGTATTATTATGATATGTGTTGAATATTCATCTAAAATGATGTAATACTTAAGTTTTTTATGCTTGGGTCACCTCAATTGGTATCAAAAAAGGTTTTAGATATTTATGGATATTATGTTATTGGATATATGAGGATAAAGACTAATAAAACCTTTGATGAGTTGAAACTAATATAGGGTGAACTTAAAAAAATTATAGGATGATAAAATGAATCAAAAATTATGAAATTTCATTAATTATTTTCATGATTATGTGACTTATCACTCTAATTATTGTAACATTATGCATACATTATTACTTTATTTAATTAATGAATTTAACTAGAATGAAATGTCCTAAAAATTAATGCCATGGAAAATGAATTGAAAAACCAAATGACATCATAGATGGAATGAAAAATCTTATTTTTATACTCACTTAACTCTATTAATACATGAATCATAATGAGATTAAAAATTATTAAATGGAGTGGAATTCACCATTGAGTCTTTCATGCGTTATAATCCACCTTATTTCTATGGGCCCTCAGATCCATTAGTTGCTGGGTAATATATCAATACCACTGAAAATATATTCTCTATTCTCCAATGTTCAAATCATAAAAAAATTGTCCTGTAGGTATATCATTTAAATTAAAATGAGGATAAATTGAGTAATATTATTAAGAGAACGAGGTAAGTGGAATAAATTGAATCCATAGAAAGAATGAGTTTTATAGATTATTTTTTAGTAAGTAATTTTCAAAAACTCTTAGCACTAAAAATGGAGAAGTAATTCCTAGAAATAATGTAGTAGGATGATGAATATATCCGTAACTATGAGGTAAATTTTACAAGAATTCCAAGGTGTGCTCTATATTAAATAATCAAACCAAAAAATAAAAACTGATTAATTATTTAGTGTCTTGAGGCCATTTTATAAATGGAATTGGTTATAAGATAATTTTAATGCTATGATGAAATTTGTTTAAGTGATCTCAAGTTATGGATAGATGTTTTATAATATCATTATTATTATGATTTTGGGTACATTAATACAATGATGGAGTTTTTAAGAAATTATAATAATTAAACCCATTGAGGAATGATAATTAATCTTCATTTATTCCATAAGTGTGGAATGAAGCATATGGAAAACAATCATATGGGTTTTGGTAAATGTTTAAAGTTTGGAAAGGCTATCGAGAAGAATAATGTTGAAGTAATGTGAAGAGTCTAGTCAATGAAATGAATATATATAAAGCTCAACCACCCACACTCGAATTCTAATGTTACATGGAGTATAGAAATTATGTAAATTAGTTTATGAATATAAGGGTTAATGATGTTAATCAAAATTATAATCCTCTTAAGGTAAGAGAAAAAGGGAAATATGATTTGATCATAACTACTAATGTTGGTCCTGAGAATTAAGTTTTGAATAGAAAACTCACTATCCACTTTAGAACTAAAAATGTCTTGTTTAATTATAGATGTACCCACTATTTTATATTTTATGAATTTTATAATGTATCACATCACCACCTAACTTATTTAATGTTGATTTTATATTCCAAGAACCTAATGATATGAAGATAACATCTCATGTTTATGAATCATTTACAATCGGTGATTATGGGATTTTCATTTATGAAAATATTGGTATTCTTCTTCCAGTTGAATTTTATATTATTTTGGGCATGGATAGTGTTATTTATATAGTGACCATATGAATTAGTGAGGAAGTAAAGTCACATTTTATATTCCAAATCAAATTATAATCATCTATCAATGCAAGGATAAATATGAAATTCAAATGGAAATTAATTCCCTTATAGGGGTCTTAATACTTATTCATGATTGATATTTATCTCGAATGGTTTTGGAGAAACTGAGCATTGAATATATGCCTTTAATTCTAGAATTTTATGATTTATTTCATGAAGATATTCATAGTCTTACCTTGAATCATGAGGTTGGTTTTTCAATAGAATTCATACTTTTTACTACACAAATTTCAAATAATCGTTACAGAATTTCAATAATTTAATTGAATGAATTAAAGAAGAAATTATAAAATAATCTATAAAAGGGAGTCATATGCATGAGGGAATCATAATAGGGTGAATTTATTATTATTTTTATTAATAAATATGGGTCAATTAGTCGTTGCATTGATCATCGAGAATATATCAAGATCACTATCAAGAACAAGTACCATTTACCCCATATTGATGACATGTTTGATCAACTTCATAGATCTCATTACATTTCATAGACTATCCTTTGTTTTAAATATCATCAATTGAAGTTCAAGAAGTAAGATATACCCAATAAAACATTATGTATATGGTATAATCAATAGGAACTTTTAGATATTCCATTTAGACATACCAATGCCTTTTCTCTCTTTACAGATCTAATTAATAGAGACTTTAGAGATTAATTTAATCAATTATTGGATGTATTTATGGATTATATTATATATTAGAAGATACATCAAGATAATAAAGACATTTAAGTATTGTGTTTAAAAACCTAATGAAGTAGAAGTTGTATGAAAAATTAAAAAAATGTACATTCTTGCTATAGAATGTTTTATTCGTAAATAATATAATCTCAGGTAGGGTATATCTATTGATCATTCAATGAAACAAATTTTATTTTGAAATGGACCCAAATATCCATGATGATCTAGATACAAATTGTTCTTGTAGTTTTTGGATACTATTGTATTTTTTTAGATATTTCCCATGGATATCTAACCTAATATCCAAGTTGATATGGAATGGAGATAAGTTCCTTTTTAAAAATGAATGTAAAGAAAATTTCAAAGATCTAAAGAGATTATTGAAAAGTGGACATGTTCTTATATTAACCTACAATAAATAAGGATGTTTGATCAATAAAGATGCATTAAATATGATACAAATATGTATTATTACACAAAGTGTCATAGTGATAATTTATACCACCACCAATTTGTAGATTCATGAGGAAAATTACATGAATAATTATTTAGATCTACAAGTGATAATTTTTTCATTGAAAATATATAGGAAATATATTTTTCATTAAATTATTTATATATATATAGTTTATAAAATCTTGATGTACATATTAACATAGAAAGAGTTGAATATATTCCAAAGGAGATTATTAGAGATGATTAAATATTATAACTACTCAATACACTACCACACTATGAAGTTGAATAAGGTGGTTGATTCTCTTGATTCAGAAGGAAAATGGTTGTGTTTCTATGATGAGGATTGAACAAGATCCAATACTTATGGATTTTTTTCAAATATATCTTGAAATCTTGAGTAAAGGGTAAAAATTATATATTTTTTAGATAAAGGCTCATACATCCATCAATGTGAGGATTAAAGAGTCAGAGAAGGAGGACGTGGAACTGTAAAAGAATGTGAGAAATGTTCCTAAGATTAAAAATGAATGTTATGGAATGACATGGTTTAAGAAACAAGTATATTTACCTTCAATAAAATTCTTTAATAAGTATTTACTAGATGAAACTTATAGTTTATTATTCTCTATGCTTCCTAGAATTACGAAAATGTATAGAGATCTAGAAGATTATTTCTATTAGGCCAACATAAAAATGGATATAGTAGAGTTTATTTTAAGATTACTAGTATGTATTAAAGTAAAGGATGATAGTTAGAAGTTTAATGGGATGATTCAACCATTACCCATAACAAAATGGAAATGTGAAAATGATATCCTGTATTTCATAGTTAAACACTTAAAAAAATATATGGTCCATAATTATATCAAGGTTATAGTTTATGTCCACAAAAAATCAATTTATTTTATTACTATCATAGAAAATTTATATATTGGTCATCATGATATTATATACATTAATAAAGAGATAACGCTTCATGGAGTACCACATTCTATTTTTTCTTTTTAAGATTTGAGGTTTACCTTAATTTTTTTGAGAAGTATTTAGCAGGTATTGAGTACAAAATTTAACATCAGTACTGTATATCATAATTTGATAGATTTTTATTCTGATATGACCATTAAAACTCTTGAATATATTCTAATAGTTTTCTCTATATATTATAAGGGTGGTTCTGATAATCACCTTCATGTATTTGAATTTTCTTACAATAATAACTTTCACTCAAGAACTCATATGTCTCATTATGATTCTCTATATCTCCATAAGTGTAGAAATCCAAAATTTATGGATGATGTTAGAGAAATATATCCATTGGGTCCTAATTAAGTTGGATAAATATAAGATAATATTAGAACCATTTAGTAGCACATCATGGAATCTCAGAGTCAATAGAATAGTTATGCTGAAAATCATTGGTGAGATCTAGAGTATGAAGTTGGGGAAACGGATTTTATTTGAATATATCTTTGGAAAAAAATATATAATATTAGGAAATATGGAAATTTGATCCATATATTTAGAAACCCTTTAATGTTTCTTGATCATATATAGATGGTATCTTAACACTTCAAACTTCTTCTAAATAACACTATAGTTCATGATCTGTTCTGAGTTTCCCTTTTAAAGAAGTGAATACCTAATCATTAAAATGTACATAACCTAGATATTATATCATTATAACATGATTTTTCTTATGAGGATAAAATAGATAAAATATTGTATCATTGAGATAAATTACCACATAACAAGATTACTCACTTGTAAAAGGTCTTGGGAAGAATTATAAATTTGTGGATGTAATGTGGGAACCTCATGGTGTAATTAGGAAAAGATATCCCCATTTTTTTGATTCAGATTAATGGAATATTTATTGGAAAATTATTATAATGGGGGTAAAATATAACAGCCAAATATTTTAGAATTCATTTTATTTTCAATAAATTCAATGTGTTTGATATATTAATGTACACACAACACCAAACATGAATGAAACGTGATATATTATGACATTTATAACCTAGATATTAGAACAATGGGTATGTATAGGAATAAATATATTATAAAATATAATTATAATGGGTTTCATTTATATAAATTTATATAAATTTATTGATTTATTTTTATAAAATAAGAACCCAATTTTGTTACAATCATTTGATGATAAAAGACTAATTTAATAGAGAATTTTTTTTTCTACACACTCTGTATTATTATCTAAAACAAATATATTAATAAAAATATTTTCTTTTAATGTAATATTTTATAAATTTATATAAATTAATTAAATATTAACTATAAATTTATTATGAATTGGTTATAAATTATTATAGAATCATTTGAAGTTAAAAAGATACATTTTTTAGAAAAATAATTTTTTTTGTGAACAATGTGTTTTTATCTTAATAAATTAAATAAAATAACATTTATGAATGATGTAAATGAAATTAATAAATTATAAAATCAATAAAATGTTTTAAAATTCACCTATTTTTTATAGTTGAATGAATTATAATAAATTCAATTTTATCATTAAAATTTCATTTTTGAAAAATCTGTTTCTGTTACATTTTGCATGCTTGTTTTAATTTTTTTCCATATATATAAATTTAATTTGATAAAAGAATCCAATATTTAAAATCAAAATATCCACAATTTTTAATGATGAATGTTTGATTTTTTTTTTCATAATTAATAGTAACTATGGTAAAAATTTGATACCTTGGAAAAGGTTAAAAAGGGATAACGTGTGGGTTAAACTGGGAGATAAGGTTTAAAATGGCAGTTAAAATTATCTAAATTTTATTATTTAAAGGGTTTTGATCTTAACTTATATTATATTTGAATATTTTTCCATTTGGTGAAACTTACACTTGAATATGAGTTTATTATATTTTAATGTTCTCTATATTTACAGGTTTACCACCCACCTCACTTATAAAAAGGAACAATTTATACTCACTTATTCCCACATTTTGATAACTCTAGTTTTTCCAATACCTTAAAAAATAACATCATAAAATCCATCAATATTTCATACAATCTATTGTCTCACCAGAAGACTAATCATTTAAGGACTAACATGTAAGAAAAAGAGGTTTTCCAAAGAAGATTAGTTTTATCCATTTATAATGCAAGATGAGACTTGAGTTTAGGGTTATGTTACATTATCTTTTTTTCAAAATGTATATGATAAATTTTAGTTGGAGGAAATTATATGATCATTATCCTTTAAATCTAATATATTTTCTACTAATCTGGTTATCTATGGGGTTTTAATTTTTCCCTTACATTTTCCCCTCTTGGGTACATAAAATGATACTGAAATTTTTTCAAATAAAGGACTACCTTAATTTGCCTTTTTGGTCGGGAATCATTCTACTTCATGTCAATGTTACTCATAATGTTTAATGGAAGTTATTATATAAACATAAATATTTTTGGAAGATTATTTTTACTCCCTTTGACATTATTTACAAATTATTAAAAGGAATCATTTTAAGGGTTTTACATATGACTTACTTTCGAATTTTTCCAAAAGTGTGATATGAAAATTCTCATTTAATTTATATGTAATGAGTTTATTCTCCCACCATAATATATAGACTTCTTCATGGATCATCCTTTACATGTTTCAAAGTTTTTACAATAAAATACAATTCCCATTTGTTCTTAAAATTTTGGTTTTTAAAAGTTACAAAAATAAATTGGTTATTTTCTTAATATTTTCAAAGCATTTTTTAAATAAAAATATAATAATATTTTCATATATGTAAACATACTTTAAATATTTTTATGTTTCATTGGGTATATATTATTATGATTACATCAACTTTTCTTGATGACTTATGATGATGATGATCTTAGTATTCTTTCAAAAAACCCATTCCTTTCCCACAGGTAAATATATCTATGATGATATAATGAATTAAATTACAAAACTACACACTTTAATTATATGAATGTATTATTATTATATGGTGATGAGATATTTAATAAACCTATTTATTTTCCACGGGTTATATGATGATCTTGTTATGAATGTTTTATGATATTGTGGAAGATATATGAATGATTTTTATTATTTAATGGGTGATACCAACATTATATATCCCTTGAGTTCATTGGGTAAAGACTAAAATATCATGAGATAATATGAATGAGTATAGGAAGTGAACCCATTCCTTTAATGAATGATAATGGGTAGTGAACCTATTACATGAATGAATGAGGATGGGGAGTGAAACCCATCAATTAATTAGTGAGGATAGGGTGTGAATTGATTTTAGGAATGAATGATGATTGTGATTGAAACCATTAAATGAATGAATGAGGATAGATAATGAACCCATTTCAGAGATGAAAATAGGTTGGGATGGGAACCAAATCCATTCTGGGACTTTTTTACTATGTGATTATTGTCTTACTAGTAATCCTTAACAAATGAAATGATTTTCTATGTTTATTATTATTTCACACTATTCATGTGATATGTTCTTATGAATATGATATAATCTCATTAATAAAGATTAATTAATGATGATTCCTTAACCTTATCTATGTTCTAATTTTAATTTCAAAATATTTATTCAATGAATTAGAATTTATGAGCTACGACTCATTACGTATATACTTCATAAGTTATGGTAATGATATCATACCCCTATGATTAACCTACACTTGAATATGATCATTTTGATTCTAATATATACCCACATAATATAATTTTTTTGAAAACCCCAATTAAATAGCATAGTTTTCTTAAAAAATGATTTGAATAGTCATATATCCAAAACAGACATACGAATAAAAAATTTTGATCAATCAAATTTATCTTTTGAAACAAAACTTACAAATTTGATTCTATAATAATGTCTACAATATTAGGAAACTCAAAATATTTGAAAAATACAATTGGAGTGCTATGAAACTTAGTATTTCATAAAAATTATTATCCTTCTTGAAACATATCATCATGAAACTCAAAATTTTTCAATGATTGTAATCCTTCACACTATGTATCTTTCGATTGTCCTAGTGCCTTTAAATACCACGAAAAGTAACCATCTCACTATGGAGGAGGAAATGTTAGGCTATGTCATCACACTATCAATTTGAAAACTCCCAAGAGTATCATGAATTCAAATAATTCATTACCCCCATGAAGTAAACTATCTTGAACTAAATCACACAAGCCCATCAGTATGTTGGTGAGTGTTTGAGGATACATTAGAAAACATTTATCCTAAAAGGAAACTTTTTTCATAAGTTTTCCATTACTTATGAAACATGAATTTTCATAAAACTATAAAGTTTCATGTACTAGTGTTATCCATATCAATTTGGATCGATCTGTTTATTGAACACACTTTCACAGAATTTTACCATCGTATATAAATTTATTTTATTGAACCTCTTCAATCATGTATACTAGATTGGTTCTTTCTGGTATATACCATATGAAATGTTGCCCCATACCCCTAATCAGGATCAATGTTTGGTTATTGTCCTGGGGCTTCACCCCAGTCCCTTCTCTTACATCAATAACCCCCATGAAAAATCCTCAGTCAAACTGTGAGATTTTTGAACCAATATATACGAATTTTGGGTAGCAAAACGTACAACCCCAACCTCCATCCATGAGGGTACCAAGAGTCAAGGTACTCATATCGACTCCCATAAAAACCATAGGATGAGATATTCATATTGGTCCCTTCATTGCACCATGAGTTAAGATACTCATCTTGGGTTCATCTAATATCCCAAGTTAAAATACTTCTCATGGTATGAATAAATTCCCATCACCTTACCCATATGTCAGGTTGAACTTAAAAATGACCATTTCAGCATAACTCCCATATTAGTCATTTCTAAAAATATCCTATTTATTAGTCCATGGTATAGAATGTAAAACATTAGAATACCCTATTTGATGAGAATATGATTCCTCATCTGAAAATAATGGGATGAATTATGTGTTTAGTGTATTATGCCTCATGTTTTGAGCATGATATGACCTGATTAGTCCCAGATGTATGACTCTAAACTATTTATTATATGTGTCTTTCATTCAATACATAAAAATCAACATCACCCGATCATGGATACATGACCTTAAAAGAAACCAAAATGGTCCTTGTCACATGATCATTATATGGAATTGAAGATGTGTGTTTTGATTTCTTACATAAGGATATGTAGGAAGCCCCATTCATGGTACTAACCCCAATTTTTGTGACACATTCCTTTACCATGGATGGAGATAAAACACATGTTTCGTACCCATTGGTCTCCTCGATATGTGTAATGCCTAATCATATTCCCCAACCCATCAAACTATCTATATTCCCTCAAGAATATATACGAGGAAGATTTAATGGGAAGCCCTATTTTGCAATCCCCACATGTATCCATGATGCTCCCAAGCGGCCTCATATGAGCCTCCCATTCATGGATAAGCCCTAAAAATATTATCTAACCCACCAGGGGGTCTAGATACCTTCATAACCTGATATGAGGAATAAATAATGTGAATCACACTCACGTAATCACCACTCATGAATTCTCTTCTCTTAGGTAGCACATAGGCAACACACTCACGTAATCCCCACACATACATTCGATTATCTTTAGAAACACTTGGGAAGTTCCATATGTATGCCCCAACCTACATATGAGCTTCAAGTCATTAAACTGAATTTAATAACATCCCAATTATATGACATTATACTACATGAAAACATCTCTAATGCATGAATTTAAGCAGTGACATTTCACTTTGTGATGAACATGTGATGCCTCATGTTATGACCGTGAGTTGATAACTCAATATATCAAGAAACTTATAGAAATAATCCCCATACTATCCTTTCTTCACTCCTTCCATGATAAAATCATTCTTACCACATGACATTAAACAACATGAACCTATCTTTCCACACAACCATAAACTATTTAGTCAAACTATGTGGATTTGGGTCCCTGTATCCTAACAGGCTACTTAGAATTCCTCCCACAGGTTCATTTCTAACATCTCAAAATTATAATGAATCTATTTACCTCTTTGAGAGATATAAATCCAACACCTTCAAGGACCATGGAAAACCTCTAACCATACAAATATGAGGTCCCACTAGACTTTATCTTTTTCATAGGACACCAACCTATACACAAAATAGTATATAATGAGGGTATATGGGAAGTATAACCACTAAAATTGGAACATGTGACTGACCCATATGTAATGAGAGTATGTGGGACCATCCAAACTAGACGTTATGCATCTGAACTTCCCTCGCTTCACTTTAAACTTGTGATCATTATCCATACATCATAGTTATATACCATGGTGATGATCCTAGTTTTCCATAGGTGATCATACTAACAAGTTTATGCAATGAGCATGCAATATATAGTTTTATACTTTATTGAAAAACCTATGTTTCTACCTTATTTTATTTTCATTAAATTAATTAAGTGATGATCATAAGTAGCCTTATGTGATGAGAAAAAAGTTAACTTGCACGATAGGTTTTATATGACTGACATGATAAATAACAAATGGGAGTGGCCTTGTATAATGACTAAAGTATGCCTAAATAGATGAGACTTGGATTCCTTATACACTGAACATAAGTTACCCCATTGTGATCAAATGAATCTTTAGGGTTTTCACCTGATTTACCTTATGTTATGACAATAATATTACCTTAAAAGACCAAATATGCAAGAATTTTTCAGATTATAAATATTACCAACATCATCATCTACTCTGAAAGAAGTTAGTCACCTTGTCTTGATAGAAAATATTGTAATTAATCGGTTTCCATATGAAGATAGAGTAGGGAATGAGATTCACTAACATGTATTTGATCTATACATCATACCTGGGATAGGTTAAAAACTATAAGGAGGGATCCTAGGAATGAGGACACAACATCCCATCATACCCTTATTATCAAGGAGTTAATATCATTATCCATGGTGTTATATGTTACCCACCTTGGGAAAGAAGGAATATAGGGTGATAATGAACCAAGACTAGTCCAAATATTTGGACTAAGAGAGAAATTTTACCTTGGGGGTTGCATTTTAAGACTATAATCAATTGATATCTCAAATTTTTACCTTTATAGATCATATTATCTCACCCTTTATTATGTATATTTTTCCCAATGTTATAATGAAAGAGTTTAAGTAGTGCATATCTAAGAAGGGTATTATGTGAGAAAACATTTCTGGGAGATGTCGAGGATATTTAATGAAATAAGTTGAATATGTATCTAGTATATAAATAACTAAAAATTTATGATTCTTGGGTATGTATATTGAATATTCATCTAAAATTATGTGATATTTATGAATGTTATTCTCCGGTTTCTTTAGTTACTTTCTTCTTCATGAAATGATATTTCATATTAATATGTTTAGATATAGAGTGTTACAATATATTCATAGAATAATCAATTAAGAATTAATTATCACAAGTAATATTTAATTCATTCTCAATATTCACCTTCAAATAATTCAGTTTCAATTTCATACATAATATTTGCGTACATGAATGTTTGACAATAACGCAGTCAGATTCACCTACACTCAAATTTACTGAACTTTGTTTCTTACAATGTTAGGCAACACAAATTTCTTCTAAAAAGATACTTACTTCTATTTTTTATTTTCTATCCTTAAATTATATAGCCTAAAAATAAACAATCACACCTATCATGTATAGTTATTTTTTTCTATTATACATCAAAAAATTTCTCAATATTCCTTTTATATAACTAAGAAGTCCTTAGGTAGGAAAGTAGTTTTCTTCCTCTAGATCAATTATATATCTGATGGATCTTGTTTTTTATACATATTATAATTTAATCCAAATATTTTAATCCCATAAATTTGTTATTATAAGGGTAATTATAATTTTTTTGTTTTTGTAATAACTAGATTGTAATTGTGAAAATGGGTTTATTTTTAATTTTTATAATATTTTAATCATTTTTCATTTATTCCATTAATTTTTAAACTGATCCAAATGGAAAAATTATTTTATTTATGGTTCTATGTTAAATGGTATTAAATTAATCCAACTATAACTAGTGTCGAATCGAACCACATAGGGCCAAAATAAAGCATGTTAATTGGAAAACTTTTTTGAATAAAGAGTTGATTAGCCTTCATTGAAGGAGGTATAACTTAGGAAAAATAACTCAAAATGAGAAAATTGTTGTTGGATATTAAAAAAACTCAATTTTTCAAATATAAAATAATTATAATGACAATATTTTATAATTATTTAAATCTATGGAATCAAGAAAATGGATGGAAGAAAACATTCTTCTCTCCCTAAAACATTTAAAAAGAAATACGAATATATATATATATATATATATATATATAATTTTAAAAAGTAAATGAAAGTTTTTCTATACACACGGTAACCATAGTTAAACAAAGTTTTATTTAATAAAAATTATATATTTAGTATTATTTAGGTTAAAAATAACATTCTCATTGAAGATATATATTTTTGAGTGAATATTTTACACAACTTTTCTTTATAAATACGTGTCTATACCTATATTAAAATGTTATAGATATATTTTTACAATATAATATGATGATTATATAGGATATATGAGTAATAATTGATTAATATATCCATTAAGGGATAAAAATATTTTGGTTGTGGTAGTGGAGGCCCTAGGACATTCCAATTTTGAGTTTTTCTACTTCTTTGTAATCCATTTGAATTATTTTGAAAACTATTTTCATGAATTTAAAACATAATATTATTTATTAATTTAATATAAATATAAAATAGTATAGATATTTTTTTATCTTAGGGAGTTAATTTAATTTTTATTCTAGTTTAAATTTCACTAGTGATGTATCACTCTTAATCAAAATAGTTTTAATTAGTTTTGGTTGTCTGGAGGTCTTTGGATAATCAGATAACTTTATAAGGGGATAAAAAACCATATTTTAAGTCTTAATATTCATTATAGGAAATTTATTTTAATAATTTTAATTATGAATTTTTAATTGAGTAATTAAATTGTGAAAAAATTTAGAAAATGAATAAGGGTATTTCTAAAGGATGAAACATTTCCACTACTCCAATCTGTATTCTATTATCTTATCTCTTTTTAGTATGTACCATATATAACATATAATTTTTCAATGTAAATTCATTTTATATTTTAATCATTTTTAACTTATTTTATAAATCTCTAATTTAATTAACATTTAGAAAAAAAGTAACATAATTTTTACCTTTTCAAATGTTTCTTTCAACCTCCTCAAAAGACAACTCTAGGTACCATTGTACTATATTTATAATGGGAAAATTATTTACAAGGGGTAACACACCAAAAACTATGTGTATCAGTATCTATAAAACACATTTATTTTATAAAAATATCTGGTATAAGAATTATAAGACAAATCAAGCATTCAATTATCAATCTGGAGCCATTCAAATTCATACCTTTTCATGTTTAATTTTTCATGGTTTCACACCAATAATTATGGGTGTGGATACTTCTTTAAAATATTTTATTATAAAAATATTTAGATATACCATGTTATAATTATCCTAGGATAACAGGATACATTTTTTCCTTATGCAAAAAATTTAATCTAATAGTGATACTAATCTCTCTAATAATTAAGATCTAAAAATGTATCTTTATCTATACGGAAAATTCCTCACAAGCATACACCCTGTCACTGGTAAAAAATATTTCATTGAAAAAATTAGAGTACCCATGATCATATATTTTACTTATTTCTACAATGACCAAACTTTTATCTATATGTCCATTACATCACTTTTAAGATAAAAAACATAATAGCGATATACTATAGGATAAAAATGTTTAATGTCTTGGGAACATTAGTATCATACATCATTTATACATTATAGAACATAAAAATTATTTAAATTGTTGTTTTTTGTCCTTATAAATATCTAATGAACTTTTTAGTAAATATATTCACTTAAGGATAAAGATAAAATACTGGGGTATTCTAGAATACCAGTAAGGGGAAGAAGAAGGTATATGAATCAATAGAACATGGGTGAGCATTGTCAACATCATAATATAATCTACAAATGATCATAATCATAATCATGATGGAAACATTTTATAATTTCATGGAATATTTAATATTCATAATAATGGAACATCATAACATTGTGGCGAAATAACACACATAGTAGTGAACAAAGAAAACATCATGTTGACACATAAAACATGTGCATAAATTGTAACATCATAAATGTGAAAAAGGATATCACCAAATTCTTGCATAATACAAATTATCTCATGTGATATGTCACATTCACTAATTCGTTGGATGGATATATAATTCTATGCCCAACTATCACATCGTAAAATTCCCATAATCATGTATGCCACATGGAAGGATAACAGTCAAATTCACGAGATAACCCATTAAAAGGAATGGGTTTCATAAAATATTTCACGTATCATAATTAATGAAATGAAATTTATTATTAAAAAATGAATATTGTAGATAATAATTTTTTAAAAGTATCATTTTCTTCTATTAAAGGAGAAACAACTCATGAAGAAATAAGAGTTGTTTCGGAAATTGAAGTCTTTTTGAAAAAATAATTAAAAATGGATTAGAGTTTTTTTTAGAAGTGTAGAAACATGTATATAACCGAAAGAAAAGAAAAATAAATTTTAAAGTATATATTTTTCATAGTATATTAACATTAATATTTAAATCAAAGTGAAATGGGGTATAACCCAAAATAAAGAGTTTGGGTTTGAGGATACCCTTAACCAAAATCTTGCTTTGTTTCGTCTCTTTTTTATCTCTTGAATAATAAACATGGGTTTATTAAAAATATATCTAAAAGGGAACTATTTTAATTTTTTCAATATTTATATATTATATTCATTGTATTATATTTTTTAATTCCCTAAATTTAAGGGAAACCATTTTATTATCATTTTTTCCTTAAAAATTTTACATTTTTCTTCGATTTGACATTTTTTGTTCAAGGTCATTTATACATCAGTAAAATTATTTCCACATAGATAAAATACATATATTTACACAACAAGGTATCATAAATAATTTCTTATAATCATTCATATGGTTGGTGATAAGAAAATAATTAGCAACATCCTCATTAGCAGTTAACCGACCTTTAAAGAGACATTTTCCAAGGAGGAGGTACAGGAATTATGAAATATAATTACAAAGTATCTATGATTATTTATGTAGGATAACATCATTAATATTATATTAAATGAGACCTTAATTAATCTTAGAATATTTTATTTTGGAACTAATAGGGAAAAAGAGTTATAGAAGAGGAAACCAAAAAGATGTGTTTATGAAAACATAATATCTTCTCATTGTTTCTTCTCTTGTAAGGCACTATTCTCTATTGATTATTATAGTTTGTTACTCTAGAAAATACATAAGGATTATAAGGGGGTTTTGGGTATAAAAACCCTTCTATTTATTACACACTTAAACATGATTTATTATATAAAACTCTTGACTTGATACAACATAGAATATCGAGGGGTATTGTGTCTTTGGGGATTAGGAACATAACATAACAATTTAGAACATAAAACACAATATCTTTATTGAAAAATGCTTTTACATGACCACACACATTCCTTCATACTTATCATTTCATGGGATATCTTGAGGACATGAATAATAAAAGGGTAATCTATAAAGCCTAGTAATGGAGTAAACAAGGCATAACATGAAGAATACAGTACATGATAGGCAATAGGCATATTAATGGAGTATAAGAGATACATGAACATAAATGCATGATACATCATGATTATCCTAACATAGAGATGTGGAAAAAAAATTTAACATGGTATTAGCATGATCCAAGCCTCATTGCACATGGAAAATGAGTAAACCATTATTGTACTTGACGTATCATGATACTAATCTTTACCTAATGCATTGGAGCACTATCGGGGCTCACCCTTCTTAATCATTTCATTTCATGCATTAGTGTGACACATGGAGCATATAACATGGATTCATTAAAAATCATAATTTATTACACGATAACAGAATGTGGAATTAAAATGTAAAACTCAATAATAAATAAGTAAATGTGCATAAAGGTTAATATATTTTATAGAGAAATGGACATGGTATTCACGACACAATGACTTTGTCTTGGAAAATCATGGTTCAATTTCGGCAGCATAACGACGTGACATAAGAATTCATAAAAATGGTTGATGGGAGATAATGTGGTTTCTCATCATATGAACAAAAAATGGATAGTAAGGGGGTCATATAGATACATGTACCAACATATTTAATGGAATTTAGATTCATAATACAAAACAATTTCTTGAATGTAAATGAGTAGAGAGAAATCCCTTATGAAATTTTGGCATATTAATAAGTGTACATGGGAGGAATTAATTATAGAGATAGAGATATATCATCATTAAAAATATTAGGGAATTATGGGGGAGGTTTTAAATAAAACTCAACATTTTTAATTGAAAAAATGGTATAAAAATATAAAGAACGTTTGAAAAAAATGAGAAAAGAAGAAATCCATTACTTGGAAGTGTGATCCCAAAGGCATGGGGGATGCTTGAGAGAGGATAATTGGTAACTTGGGGTGCTGTGGGAGGATTTTAGAGAGAGTAGGGAATAGGTTGGTCGAGCTCCAATGGCTTTGAGCGAAGAGGAAGTGGGATTTTGGGTTGGTTTATAAAGGAAAAGAGTGGGAATTACTTATTATTTATGTTTTAGAAACCACACATTAATATAATCAAAACAACAAACAAACACACGGTTTTGGCCGATGGTTTTTTCCAAAGAGGAGTAGAAAAGATTATTTTATATGTTCAATGTCCGAACTTCTTAAAAAATAGTCCTGCTTATGTGGACGTGATTCACACTCTCAAGGAAATCATTTTAAAATAACAAAATGTGTTATATGTCTTGGAGGATCCACTAAGGCTTTGTAAAATAAATCAAAAAAACCGAAAATAAAATTATTTTAATGATAAAACATATACTGGATGAAAATTCCATTTATAGTATTTTATTACATAAATATTTGGTCATTATGATGTCATAAAATACATTATATATTTAAATGGTATTTAATTTTTACCCAAAAATTCGACTACCTCAGAAAATTATGAAAAATTCTCAGTTAGATAATTTCAATGTCCTGAATACAAAAATAATATTTATTTTATCTAAATATTTTTATAAATAATTGAATTTTAAATTTTAAAATAAAATCCATCATTTATTGAAAATTAATGGGTTTTGAAAAAAAATAGTTTTCAAACCATAATAAAAATTTCAATTGTATTCATAAAAATTAACTGATAATTTATATTTAATAAAAATTAATTTATTAATAATAATTTATTAAAATATTATTTAATTCAAAAATCCATTAATTCATCAAAATATATTTCTTAATTGAATATTAAATAAAAATATTTTTTGTTCTTTAAAGTAACAATAATAAAATGAATTTATATTCTTTATTATATAAACAAATAATTCACATAATCATATTGTTAATTTATTGTTACATAAACCCTTATAAAACTAGCATAAGTTCTAAGGGTAAGGTGTGTGATGGTGATAGACTCTTGGGGTGGCTCAGATAACATGGCTCGGTTGGTAATCTCTATCAACTTCCACTTCTCCCATAGGCGGTTCAATTCAAGCATAGCATGTGAAAGATCAGCTTGGGCTTGGTCAAGAGAGAATCCTAGTGATGCCACCTCCTTTTCGAGCTTTGAAAATGGGCTTTATAATGTTCAATTCAACTGGATGAGGTCATCGCTTCCTTTGTTTGAGTGAATTGGATTTGTTAAATCCCTATATTTATACTAATTAATTGATCACTGTTCAATGGATATATTAGCAACAATAAAAATTATTAACGGCATTTTGAAATCCAAAATCAAAAAACCAAATAAGCTCATATGTTATATAACCATAATAAGAAATTTAATTAGATCAAGAGAAATTTTCATTAATAAAAGTTTGGACTGTTACAATCTTCCCCCATTAAAAAATGTTTCCCTCGAAATTTCCTTTTCCCACACTAAAACCGATGTGGGTAACTTAGCTTCATCACTTCCTCTGATTCCCCCAACTCTTCATCAAACTTGTGGTTTCTCCACAACACATTGACAAGGGGAATTGTCTTAATTTTTAGAACTTTTTCCCAATGATCTAAGATCATCACCAAATTATTTTTGTAGTAGAGGTGATTCTCCAATGATACCACCTCTGGATTGAGTACATGCGATGGGTTGGGTATGTACTTCCTCAAGACTGATACATGGAATACATCATATACTTGAGACAGTTTTGGTGGCAGTGCTAGTTGATAGTACACTGCTCCAATGCAATCAATGATCTCAAAGGGCCAATGTACCTTGGAATAAGATTTCCCTTATTCCAAATCTCATAAAATTCTTCCATGGTGATATGAAGAGGAATACCATACCTCCAACATCAAACTCTAGGTCTCATCGACAATTATCATCATAGCTCTTTTGTAGACTCTTAGAAGATTTAATGTGCTACTGAATGGTCTTAACCTTCTCCCCCATTTCTTCAACCATTTCTGGACCTATGAGATTTTTCTCCCCAACATCATCCCAACATTCCGGTTTTCTGCACTTCTTACCATAAAGGGATTAATAAGGATCCATTTGTATTCTGGAGTAGAAACTATTGTTGTAGGAGAACTCAATTGGAAAAATTTGTTGATCTCATCCTCCGTTGAAGTCCATTGAGAATGATCTCATAATTTCCTCGAGTGTTTGGATAGTTTGATCAGATTGGACATCAGTTTGTGGATGATAAGTTGTACTGATGTTCAGCTCAGTATTCAGAGCATGTTGAAGACTCTTCTAAAACATAGAGGTGAATCTTGGATCTCAATCAGATACCATAGATTGTAGTGCTCCATGCATCCCTACCACATCTCTAATGTATATCTATGCTAGTTTATCTAATGATAAATCCTCCCAAATTAAAATGAAGTGTGTATTCTTTGTATGATGATCCACAACAACCTAGATATCATTATTTCCATTGGATGTCTTCTTAAGTCTTGTGACGAAGTCCATAGTGATGTTCTCCCATTTCCATGCTGGTATGGGTAATGGTTTCATCATTTTCTTAGAATTCTACCTCTCAGCCTTAACTTGCTGACATACTAGGCACTTTTTTGTATACTCATCGATCACCTTCTTCATGTTATACCACCAATAATGCTCTCAGAGATCTTGATACATTTTGAGTGAACGGAGAAATTCGAACTATGTGAATCATCCAAAAGTTCTTTCTTTACCTCCGGATTTGTTGGAACACAAAGTCTTGACCCAAATCTCATAGTTTCTTCTTCATTAACATTGATATCAAAGGATTTCACTTTTATTATAGTTTTCACTTTTTTTTGAATTCCCACATCAATCTTTTGATCATTATTTATCATTTCCAAAAGAGGCGATTGAGCAATCATTTGTGAAAGAATTAATGATGTTCCCTTCTTTATGATTCCCTTATCCATCTTCATCAAATCTAAGAAGATTGGATCATTTTCAATTCTCATCAATGATAGAACATCAGCGTGCTTTCTACTTAGAGAATCCACCACCTTGTTCACGTTCCCAAGGTGGTAATGGATTGAGAAGTCATAGTCTTTGATCAGCTCTAACCATTTCCATTGGAATATATTCAACTACTTGCATGTGAATATATACTTGAGGTGTTTGTGATCCATGTATATTTCAAACTTATCCTTAAAGAGGTAATGCATCCAAATATTAAATGAAAATATTACTGCATCCAACTCCAAATCATGTGTTGGATTGTTTTTCTCATGAACTTTCAATTTCCTTGAAGCATAGGCAATGACTTTTTCATTTTTCATCAACAAAAAACCCAGGACCTTCTTAGAAGAATCACTAAATACCAAAAAATGTTCTCCACTTGTGGATAATGTGAGTACGGGCATAGTGATAAGCCTTCTTTTCAACTCCTTGAAGCCCTCTTCGCATTCATCACTCCAAGAAATCTTGACTCCCTTCCATGCAAGCTTGGTAAGTGGGTTTGATAATCATGATACATTTCTCACAAATCAGCAATAATATCTAGCTAACCCCAGGAAGCTACGAATGTTCATTACCGATGTTGTCCTCGACCATCCCTCAGTTATATCTAATTTTTAGGGATCCATATATATCTCATTACTTGTGATCATATGGCCCATGAATGATACCACCTTCAACTATAACTCACACTTGCTGTACTTTTCATAGAGCTTATCCTTTCACAAGGTCTCTAGTATAGTGCTTAGATGATCCTCATGCTCTTCCTTGGTTTTTAAGTATATTATAATATCATCTATAAATACTACCAAAAATTTGTTGAGGTAATATCTAAATACTCTATTCATCAAGTCCATGAATATTGATGGAGTATTATAGAGTTATAAAGGCATTACTATGAATTCATAGTGCCTGTATCTTGTACGAAAAGTAGTCTTGGGGATATCATCCTTCTCCACCATTACTTGGTAATATCCCAACTTCAAATCCACCTTGGAGAACTATTTTTCTCCACATAACTGATCAAAAATTCATCAATTCAGGGAATATGATACTTGTTCTTTATCTTGATTTTTTTGAACTCATCATAATCAATGCAAAGGCGCATTGACCCATCCTTCTTCTTGATGAAGAGGACTGGTGCACCCCACGGTGAAGCACATGGGAGTATAAACCCTTTATTCTGATTATCTTGTAGTTGTTTCTTGAAATCCTCAAGCTCCACAACATCCATTCTATACAGAGTATTGGATATTTTAAACACCTCAGATATAAGATCAATTGAGAATTCAACATCTCTTCTAGGAGTAAGACCTGACAATTCCTCATAAAACACTTTAGTGAATTCCATCAAAATAATAATGACTTCAAGGATGGTTTCTTCCTTAGACTCAATCATCTGAGCCAGATATGTGTGCTCATAGGGTAGTCATATCCATGCGTGAGATGATGGTGCTAAAAAAGATTCATCCTCCTCCTTGCACTTGTACAAAATCGGGGGTCGATTCACCATATAGAGATCAATTTCCCTCTCATGGAAATTTATGTTGGCTCTATATAAGGAAATCCAATCCATGCCAATAATTGAATCAAATTCCACCATAGTGAGTATGAAAAGGTTCGTTGTGAGGTTTAATCCACAAATTATGGTAGGGGAGGAGTTATATTCACGGGTTGCAATGATTTCCCCATTTTCTGTTCTCACCAACATCTTTAATTCTATGATTTATGGTGGTGTTGGGATTGTTGTACTAAACTTTTGGGATATAAAATAATTCATAGAACTAGAATCAAAAAGTATTTTCTCTGTTTTTGAATTAATAACTAGCATACATGTCACCACTTAGTTTTCGGAGTTCACTTCGGCAGTAGTGATGGAAAAAGATCTCCCTTGATGCCTTGGTGGTTGTTGGTTGACACCGAAAACCCTTGGCTTAGGGAACATGTTTTCAAAGTTCCCTGGTTCCTCGCAGTTAATGCAATGAAAAATGCGTTGAGGGTCGACCAGAGTGTTCCCCTACTCTATCGGAGCCGCAGGTTTTTCTTGTCGGCAATTAATGGCCAGGTGCCCTTCTCTTCCACACCTAAAGTATTTCCTCATCCCATTTAGGAAATTTCCTGGGTGCTTATTTCCTCACCTTTGGAAATTGGGGTGATGGATTTTCTTAGCACCATTGGATTTATCCATTGGACCACCAGAATTGAAGTCCACCTTACACTTCTTATCCCCATGATACCCTTGAAATTCACTAATCTCTATTTTGACTTTGAGGGCACATCAGAAAATTTCCTCATAGCTCTCGAAGTCACAGACCGCTAGGGATTTCCATTGGCTAGGTTTTTCCACTAAAGAAGATATTAACCTTGCATTCATGGGTAAAAAAAAACCAAATGTGTATCAAGAAAGACTTATGATGTTTTCCTTGTACACTCTGATGGATTCATCATCTTTTTTCTTGAGGGCAAGGAAGTACCTTTGAATCTTATGTTGGAGGGTGTGAGGAACATATTTATCAAAAAACATTTTCTGAAAATCCTTCCATTCCAATGCCTTGATATCCTCCTCAGGCTTCGTATTTTTGATCAATGTCCACCATTGATCAGCTTTACCCTCCATACAATAAGCATCCAGAAGTAACTTCTCTTGTTCAATACATTGAAGGATAAATATGATCTTCTCAATGGAGTTGATCCACTTTTCGATGATTGAGGGATCATAAAATTCATTAAAAGTAGGAGACATTTGTCTCATGAAGCTCTCGGTCATGAATTGTTCTTTATTGGGGGGGGGGGGGGGTTGAATGTTCTTCTTTACCCATGCTTCTTTTCAAAACATAAGTTAAATGAGAGAGTTTGTGATAAAGTTTGCGATTCCCACTCCCATTGGATTAGGAATCTCATTAGAACAATCATCACATTGATCTTCACATCAGTTGTTAGGCCGAATCCTCCTATTATCAGCCATTGGATAGAATAAAAGGAATGTTATTGGTGAAACATAAAGGGTAATCCAAAGACAAAAATAGATGACATATAAATTACTTTTATTTCTTCAACTTATGAATTTATGGTCGTTAATCTAGGTTATCGATGATCTACATCCCAACATATATTCTTAGGGTTTTTTTTAATTCCCTTAATAATGGTTCATAATAATCTTGTGAATTTACCAAATCATATCCCTTGGGGGTGTCTTAACCAATAGTGCAGCAATGCCCATTTTCGTTCACCAGTTCCCATTCGAGTAGCTCAAAGCAGTGTTTTCATGTTTTACCTCTACATACATCTATTCCAGAGCCCCTCTACCTGATTGTATCCATACATGGATGTATTTTATTGATAAATCACTAACTCAACACTCAAAAAAATTTAGGGATGTTTTTATTATTCTTAGTCTTATCCCTAAGGCTTTCACTAGGGTTTTCAAGTCTTAATCCCATAAATAATTAAACATATCCTCTGATACCAACTATAACAACCCTTCACTTTATTACAGAATCAAACATGATTTATTACATATAAATCTTGACTTGATACCACATAGAATATTTAGAGGTATAGTTTATTTGTGGATTAGAAACATTACTTAACAACTTAGATCATAAAACACAACATCTTTATTAAAAACTTCTTTTACATGAAAACACACATTCCTTCATACTTAGCATTGCATGGGCTAACCTAAGGAAATTCATAAGAAAAGAGTGATCTATAAATCCCTGTAAGGTAGTAAAAAAGGGATTACATGAAGAATATAGTACAAGATAGTAAATATGAATATCAATATACCATAAGAGATACATGAATGTAATGGCATGATACAACATGACAATCATAACATGGATATGTGCCAACAACACTTATCATGTTATTAATATGAGCCAAGGATCATTGCACATGGAGAATGAGTAAACCCTCATTTCACATGAATTATCATGAGTAAACCCTTATTTAACATGATGTATCATGATACTAATATTTACACAATGCCTTTGAGCGCTATCAGGGTGCACCCTTCTTAATCATTTCATTTCATGCATAAGTGTGTCAGATGGATCATATAACATGGATTCATTAAACCCAATCATTTATTACAAGATAAAGTAAGGTGTAATTCATACATGAAACTCTATAATCAATAAGTTAATATGCATAAAGGTGAATACCCTTGGTAGAGAAATGGGCAAGGTATTTACAACACAATGAATTTGTCTTGAAAAATTGTTTTGCAATTTCGGGAGCATAACTGCGTGACATAAGAATTCATAAAAACAGTTGATGAGAGAGAAAGGGGTATATAAAATTTTTTACATGAAATGGAATGTAATGGGGTCATATAGAAACATGTCCCAACATATTTAATGGAATTTAGATTCATAATACCAAATAATTGCTTGAATGTAAATGAGAAGAGAGAAATACCTTACAGAATTTCGGCATAGTAACAGGTGTACATGGGAGGCATTAAAGAGAGAGAAATATGTCTCTCATAATTCAAAAATAAGGAGGACAGTATGGAAAACGTGAAAAATCATACCCCAACATTTCTAATTGAAAAGAAAAGGGTATAACAATATAAATAAACTTGGACAAAAATGAGAAAGGAAGAAATCCATTACTTGGAAGTGTGATCCCAAATGCTTGGGAGAGGCCTGAGAGAGGCTTCTTGGGAGCTTGAGGCACCTTGGGAGGATTATAGAGAGATTATGGAAGAGGTTGGTCAATCTCCAAAGGATTTTAGTGAAGAGGAAGTGGGATCTGGGCTGGGTTTATATAGGAAAAGAGTGGGAATTCTTTATTATTTATGTTTTGGCCACCACAGATTAAACTAATCAAAATAAAACCAAGACATAGTTTTTTCCCATGTTTTTTTTCAAAAGGTAGTGGAAAACATTATTTTTTAAGGCCAATTTCAAAACTTCATAAAATATTAGGCTTGATTATGTGGAGGTGAGTAACACTTAAGGAAATCAGTTTAAAATTACATAATTTTTTGTAAGTCTTGGAGGGTCCACTAGGGCTTTGTAAAATAAATAAAACAAACCTAAATTCACATTATTTTAATGGTAAAAAATATATTTCCTAACATCCCTTTTATATTATTTTATTACATCACTATTGGGTAATTATGATGTCATAAAACACATTATATATTTAAAAGGTATTTAATTTTTACCAAAAAATTCGATTGCCTCAGAAAATTATGAAATATTCACTGTTAAATATTTTCAATGTCCTGACTCCAAAAATAATAATCATTTTATCTATATATTTTTCTAAAAAAGTGAATTTTTATTTTTAAAATAAATTGCGTCATTTATTGAAAATTCATTGGTTTTGACAAAAACAATTTTCAAACCTTAATAAAAATTTCAATTGTATTCATAAAAATTATAGGATCATTTATTTTTAATAAAAATTAATTTATGAATAATATTTTATAAAATATTATTAAATTCAAAAATCCATTAATTCATCAAAATAGATTTCTTAATTTAACATTAACTAAAAATTCTATTTGTTATTTAAAGTGACAATAATAAAATGAATTTATATTCTTTATTATATACAAAAATAATGCACATAATCATAATGCTAAGTTCTTATTACATAACCCCTTATAACACCCACATAAGTCCTAAGGGTAAGGTGTGCGATGGTGACAGACTCTTGGGGTGGCTCAGATAACATCGCTCGGGTGGTAATATCCATCAACTTCCACTTCTCCCATAGGCAGTTCTGTTCAATCTTAACATTTTGAAGATTGGCTTGGTCTTGGTCAAGAGTGAATCCCAGTGATGGCACCTCCTTTCCGAGCTCTGTAAAATGGGCTTCGTATGGAGAAATTCTATGGGATGAGGCCCTCACTTTTTTTTTCTGTGTAAATTGGATTTGTTAAATCCCAATATTTATACTAATCAATTGATCACTGTTCAACAGCTATATTAGCAATAAAAACAATTCTTAATGGTATTTTGAAATCTAGAATCATCAAACCAAAGAAGTTCATATGTTATATAAACATAATAAGACATTTAATTAGATTAATAAGAATTTACATTAGTCATTTTTTTGTTGTTACATTAGAAGAGGATTTGGGAATAGTTTTTTCTTTGCTATGTGATGGAGGAGTGGTTTGACAATGGTAGAAAGAGTGGTTATTTGAACATGAGGAGAGGGGTAAATTTAGAATAAAATATTGAATAAAATACTATATCAATGTTAAACCTTGTAATAGTGATATAAATAACATTATGTATAATATTTAAATAAAATATAATGGTTTTAGGACTTTAAAACCATTTATAATTATAATTTAATAGTTTACTAAAATCGAAAGTGGGAAAAATGAAAAATTGTTATTTTAATTGAATACTTTAGACTTTAGACTTTGGATAATACTTTTTAGGTTTTTAAAACATGTATATTGTATTTCAATGAATCATTTATAATATTTAATATTTTATTGGTCAATCTAACCTTTATATAATTGATTAGGTCATAATTGCATCATGAATGATGTAATTTAAAAAAAATGGTTATGAAAAAATTTCATTTTTACTATTCATATAAAAATTGAAGTATTTCATAAAATTAAAAAAAAACCCTTTGAAAATTTTGAAAATATGATTTAAAAAATGTTCATTCATTTTATCAAAATAATTTTTGATCATAGTTTATTTTATTTTTTAATATAAGATTTTAATTAATATGAAATACTTTAAAATACAGTTTATTAAAAATGTTCTTATATTTTCTTTGAGTTTTTAATCTAGATATTTATTTTATGAATTTATAATATTTATATTTATGTAAATTACTCATAATAAAAACTTTTTATATTAAATTTTACTATTTTGATGTCAAATTACTATTCTAATAGTTATGTTTCTATTACTAATGGTCTGATTACTATTCCTAATAGCCAGGTTAATATTCCAATTGTCACATTACTGTTAAAATGGTTATATTAACTCATATAAATACCACTTAATTCCTCCATTAATTATTAAACTAAATTATATCACGGTTCTGCATTTTCATTTTTGAAAATATTGATTGGTTTACAAATATTTTATTTCATTGATGTAGTGTTGGTCATGGGGGAGATGACTCTAGAATATTGGGGCGATCCATATTTTCCAATTTTACATTTCATAATTTATATATTTTGTCCCATTGTAATGTTTAGAATTTTTATGGGATTAGTTACTGATTAATGTAACAATATTTTTTATTGTAATAAATTTTTGGTGATTTTGTTTATGTATTGTATGTGTTTAATACTATATAATATAGTATAACACACATTTATTTAAAATATCATTTATAAATTCTGTTTTTTTATATTATTACCCTATTTAGAAATATTTTTCGTAAAATGTCAACTCATATTCTCGGTTTAGAATAGGCGGGGGTACTTCTATTTCATTGATTCCTATGGTTTCCATTTTTCCTCATCATATTTATGGTTCTGTCACAACACATTAATATGGTGAGTTGTCTTATTTTGAATAACATTGTCTCCATAGTTTGAGATCTTCACCGTCTACCCCTCACAAGAGGGGAAATTCTCTAGTTGTACCACCTCTAAATTTAGTACATGTGACATATTGGGTATGTACTTTCTCAAGAGAGATACGTGCAAGACCTCATGAACTTGATCCTTATTTTGTGGAAGTGAAAGGTGATAGTTCACTAATTCTATACGATCAAGGAGCTAAAAGGGGCTAATGTACCTAGGGATAAGATTCAATTTCATTCCAAATTAGATGACTCTCTTCCATGGAAATATTCGATGGAAAACTTTGTCTCTATCTTAAAACTCTAAGTCCCTTCAATGGAAGTTAGTATAGCTCTTTTTTCAACTTTGATGAGATTTTTTGGTCATGTATTATCTCAGTAATACACTATGAATATTATTGATTTTACTGGAAAAAAATAATCTTGGTCATAAAACATAATTTTATGATCAACCTTACATTTTCAACATTACGTTTAGAGAATTAACTCTATGTAGGTGATCCCCAAATTTGATATTTTTTCATTTTATGAAGGAACCCTACATTTGACTATTCAATGCCGAAATTTTAAATCAACTATTATATCTGATATTTCTGCAAAATTCTTGACAGATTTAATAATCTGATAAAATATCATTGATTACTGATTTAAACCTCATTGTGATTGATTCAAGGAACCATATTCATCATAGAAAATCACTCCTATTTTTAAGGGAATTTATGAATCTCCGGTTTATTTTTTTCTTGGATACCCACATTCTATCAGGTGATTTTCATGGATATTGGATACCAAAGAAACCAGTATACTATATATATTATATCATAATTTCATATTAAATAAACATGGATACACTGACATATTCGACTATATTATTTTGAATAACTTTTATAGGGCTTCTAAAATGAACGGTCGAATCTGTTATTGTCTGAAAAAGCTACACTTTTGAGACTTACATTTTCTACCTCATTTTGTTGTAAGACTACTGCTTTTATTTTTTTCTATTAAAAATAAAGATAATTTCCAACCAGGATATCTTCATTGGAATTTATTATTGAATAAATTAATTTCTAAATAAGAAGACCCGTATTCTATCAATTATTTTTTCTAAAATTGTGAAGATCAATGTGAACCACCAACAAATCAATCTCTTTTGATTTATTGGAGTATCAATTGGTCATACTAAGTTGTGGATTAATTACCAAAATCTTGTACTAAAATATGGATAATTGGTTCCCTGCAAATAACCAGAAGGCTATGTTTATCTTAGATTGTAAAAGTATTAATATCTTGCACTTATTTGTGGATTAGATGGTTTAGTGTTAAGAGAAATTTTCTAGTTAAATTCACTAACATCATAGAGAGAGCGTTGGTGGAGAGGAATGGGTGATATTTATGCCCCGAAAGACTATAAAGTTTTTTATTCATTCATTCTATTTATCCGCTACTCATATTTAATATAGAATATGAAATTGAATATTTTCATAAATTCAAAATAGATTTAGAAACTAAAATCTACTGAGATTTTCAAAAAGATACAATTCACCCCTTGTTATCTTTGGATTGTTCTGACCTAACAATTGGTATCAAATGTGATATTTTGGGATAAATCTATAGCAATATTAATGAGAATAAGTTATATATAAAGAAGATGGAAATAATTGACCCAAAAGAAGGAATGTGTATGGTTCATTCTGCATACATTAATGGTGACAACTATGGATACCATAAATATTATATGATCATTTACGTAAAAAATATGGGTCTCAAAGTTTACTAAAAGATTATCAATATCTATGTGATTATTAAAAAAATAGAAACTTGGACTCCTAAAATAGTGTCTGAATACGACATCAACTCAAAGGCAATGAATGATATTATCTATGTTCTTGTACCTAATGAATTCAATAGAGTATCATAGTTATATACTACCTATGAAATGTGGAAAACTATATTAGTTTCTTATGAAGGAGTAGATAACATCAAACATATGTGATATGCTTCTTTTAAACTCAAGTTGGACACATTTATAATGTTTGATTGTAAAATAATCACATATATGAGTGGAAAGTTAACTGAGATTTTCAACAATATTACTATCTTGGGACATCCTATTAGTTAATATGATCAAGCATTGAAAGTACCTAGAGTACTTCCCTCTAAATGGAATGTCTTATCTACGACTATCTAACAATCATCACCTATCAATAATTTCACAATGAAGGAACTAATTAGAACATTGATGATCTATGAAGTATAAATTCAAGATGAAGTTGAAGATCACAATATCATAGAAAAATCGTAAAATACTGCTCTCAATGTGATATCTCAGAAGAATATTCAAAAAAAAAAGAAGATATCAAAATAGATAAAAATTTAGACTCCTCAGATTCTGAAAAATAATTGGCTCAACTAGCTAGAATGTTTAGAAAATCGGACAAGAAAAAATTTGGATTTAAAAAATCCTTTAAGAAGGATGAAAGAGAACCTCATGAAGTATGATTATATGAATGAAAAAAATTAGGCCATATCAGACCTGATTTCCATCAATTGAAAGATGGAGGAAAGAGGATAGAAAATAAATATCAAAAAAATATTGACAATGAGTATAAAATAAATGACCCATGAAATATATATAGAGTGTTTGAAGAATCTTGAAGCTCCTCAAAATTTTATTCATAGAAAGATACATAAAATCTCAAACCCAATATGTGCTTTATAGATAAGGAAGATGAATATTTACAAACCTATTACTCTTCTTCTTTTGACTTTGATAATTTCTTAAATGATAAATTAGCTGCTTACTATTTAATGTTAGAAGATAAATATGATTCTTTATTAAATAAACATAAATCACTAAGAAATATAAAGAATGCTATTTTAGGTGAAAGAGACACTATTATAAAACAATATGAAGATCTATTTGAAAAATTCAACTCATCCACATCACACCATATTGATCATGAAAAAAGGATAAAAAAACTATAGAATGAAGTAAAATCGTATAGAAGAATGGATCTTGTTTTTTAAAAAATTATAAAATTATCTAAATGAGATTATTGTAAATAATGTTATTAAAAGAGAAAAAATTGGAATATGAATCACGGCTGAAAAAAAATATTATATAAAAATTATTCTGTGCCTAAGTCAAAAAATTATACCTGTAATCTTTTTGGAATAGAATTTAATTACACTAACAATTGTTCCTTGAGAAATCGTCAAATTACTAGCATTAAAAGGATTTTATTACAAAAAAATATTTCTAAAGCTGATAATTCAAATTTTGTAATGATAAGGCAGATCTAGATTCCTAGATCATTACTTGTTGATACTGCTGGACATAAGAAAATATAGTTACAGAAACATACAAATGTTTAATTACTTTTGTAGAAAAATAACATAGGACAAAAATTATATATGGTATATAGAAAGTGTCCATTCTAGAAATATGAGTGGAGACACATCACATTTTCATACATTGAATCAAATTAATGGAGGACTAGTCACTTTTGGTGACATGTAAAAGGAAAGATCATTGGAGTAGAAAATGATGGAGATCCAAATACTATCTCAATAAAAAACTATAGTATGTGCAAGGGTTGAAGAAAACCTGATAAGTATTTCTCATCATTGTGATAATGGAATTTATGTTTATTTTTCTCACAAATCTGACTTTGTATCCAAATATAAAATTATTAAATTTAGAGCACCAAGAATTGACAATGTTTATACTTTGGAATTAAATTTATTATGTAAAAAGAAAGTGTATTATTTAAATATGAAGACAAACGAGTAATGGATTTGGCATAGAAGACTTTAAACTTTAAATATATAAGATTTAAATAAATTATCTAAGAAAAATTTAGTTTCTAATTTTCCTAGTATTTAGTTTGAAAATGATATATTTTGTGATGCAAGTCAAATTGGAAAACAACACAATTCATCGTTCAAATCTATTAAATAATTTTTACATTTAAAAAATTAGAACTTATCCGTATGTATTTTTTTGTTCTATCCATATTATCATGATTGACTGGTAAATTATATGTTTATCTTTTAGTTGATTATTTTTCTATATTTACTTGGGATTAATTTCTAAAACTCAAAGGTGAAGTATTCATTGTTTTTGAATCATTTTTCAAAATTATTAAGAATGAAAAAAATTTTAAAAAAATTTCATTAAGAGCTGATCATTATGGAGAATATTATATTCAATAATTTAATTATATTTACTTAAATATAGGAATTAAACACAACTTATCTGCACCAAGAACAGCTCAACAAAACAGAATTTTAAAAAAAAGAAATATAACTATTAAAGAAATGGAATGAACTATGCTGAATGAATAAAGTCTTCCTACCTACATATGGTCAAAATCCATAATCACAACCTATTATATCATGAATAAAGTTATAATAATTCCTATTTTTAAAAATACACCCTATGAACTTTGGAATAAAAAAACCTAATGTAAAGTACTTTAAAGTATTTGGATGCAATTTGTATATGTTGAATGTTAAAGGAAACCGTGTTAAATTTGATCAAAAAGCTGATGAAAGAATATTTTTAGGATATTCAGCAACTTCTAAATCCTATATATTTTTAATAGAATGTCTAGTATTGTTGAAGAATCAGTTCTTGTGAAGTTTGATGAAATTGAACCTTTCATTTAAGAGAAAGAAAAAAAAGATAAAATTATTGATTCATTTGAAAACATGAGACTTGAATCACCTAAAGATGATTTTTAAAATGACATAAATAAAATTCATTCCATATCATAAGAACATGAAACTAAAGATCCTGAAAGATCCTTATCGATATAGTCTAGAACCCTAAAGAACCACCCTTTAGAAACTGTTATAAGGGACCTAGATACCTGAATTAGAATTAGAAGAAATATTGGAAACCTAGTTAAGTTTTCTACATTTCTATCTTAGTTAAAACCTAAATCCACTGAATAAAATTTCGAAGATGAGAGTTGTATGTTAGAAATTATAGAAGAACACAACCAATTTAGAAGAAATAAAGTTTGAGATTTAGTGGAAAGATCATCATATTATCCAGTAATTGGAAATATGATGATCTTCAGAAATAAATAGGATAATTAAGGGAATATAACTAGAAAAAAATCTCTATTTTTATAAAAATGTTATAAACACTAATACGTTATATATTATGATGAAACCTTTTCACATGTAGCTAGATTATATGCCATTATGATCCTTTTATATTATGCATCTCATATGAATTTTAAATTATATTATATGGATGTTAAACCTACTTTTTAAAACGGATATGTAATGGTGGAAGTTTATGTTGAGAAACCCCATGGTTTTGAAAACCCTCATTAACAAAATTCTATTTTTAGACATACCAAATCCCTTTATAGACTTTAATTAGAACCTAGATATTAGTATGAAATATTAAAATATTTTTTTATTGGAAAATAGGTTTTCTTGTAGGATTAGTATATCATACTATTTTTAAGAAAACAATTTGTTCTAATATTTTATTTTTAAAAGTATATGTTGATGATGTTATCTTTTGTTTGACTAATAAAAAACTTTGTAATGGTTTTTCATGTATAACAAAAAAATAATTTGAAATGAGCATGATAAGATAACTGAATTTATTTTTAGGATTCATATTTATTTAAAATATTATAGAAATGTTTTAAATCAAATAAAATATATTGTTGATTTATTGAAAAATTTTGGACATGAAAAAATTAATACTTATATAACTGCTATATGTACCCATATAAAACATGATTAGGATATAGCTAGAAAACTAGTCATCACCATGTTGTATAGAGGTATGATTGGTAGTTTATTATATTACACTACCATCATACTAGAAATTATGTTTTTTGTATAATTATGTGATAGATTTTAGTCAAATCCAAAATAATCCCATATTACTGTTGTCCAAATAATTTTTTTATATTTAAAATGAACAATTTTTCAATCTATTAATTACACTAAAAGTTATTATTTAATTTAATTTCATACTCAGATGCTGACTTTGGAGGATTTAGATTCGATAGAAAAATCACCTCAAGAACCTATCAATTTTTATGAAAATATTTAGTATCATTTTTTAGTAATAATAACACTCAGTTGTTATATCAATAGCCGAGGCAGAATATGTTTCTATTGGAAATTGTTTTTCACAAGTTTTGTGGATGAAAAAGACTTTACTATATTTTGGAATAAATTTTAATAATATATATATTTTATGTGATAATAATAGTGATATAAACATTTTAAAAAAATATTATAAGTCATTTTAGGTCTAAGAATATTGATATTAGGAATCATTTTTTAAGGGATCATGTTCATAAAAAGGATATATCTTTAGAATTTTTAAATACTGAATATTAACAAGTTGATATTTTTACTAAACCAATTCCCACTATATGTTTTGATTTTATTAAGGGGGAGTTAAGTTTATTTAATTTTAAATAAATGATATCAATTTATTTTGCTTAAATTGGTTTATTGTCTTTATTAGTTTTTAATTTACATTAATTTTGTTGTAAAATTAATATTTCCTTAATTTTATTAAACAAATTTGCTCGTTTTTAGTTTTAAAACCCGTGTTTTCTGTTGGGAAAAAATCCCTCAAGGTAATATTGTAGTATTTTTGGGTTGACTATGTTTGTTGAAAAAGTGGGTTTCCAAGGTATGTTGTATAGATCCACAGATATTTTTGACTAGGAATGTTGAAAAAGATTCTAAATATAAGAATTTATTTCATGGATGTGGTGAAAAAAATTTCATACACTAGGTGATACATTTTCCCAGTGTCTCCCAAATTTTTGGAGGTCCAAAATTTGGAGATTGGGTAGTATAGAGAAAAGTGGATTTCCATGAAGGTCTTATAAAATTATAGAACAAAAATATTTTTGTGAAGATGGTCTTCATGAATGGGTGTTTTATGAAGGATCAAAGAATATTGTTGGTGATATTTGTGAGTACAACGAGCATTGCGAATGACGAAGGTATGAGCATCACTAGTGGAGTGTCGGGGATGCGTGAAGAGTTTAACGTTGATCTCTATGATTACGAAAAGAATCAAGAACAAGAAATTTCCATAGATATTTTTAAAAAAATGAGAATCATGGTAGAAGAGTAGGAATATAATGAAATGGTGATGACATGTTTGGAAGGTTCTAGAATTGATGGAAATGCCTATAAATAGGCCTATACCACTACATAAAAGGAGCTAGAGAAGTGTATAGATTATATTTATCTCAAACCATGATTCATGGAAGTGATCCTTGGTGGATGTGATACCATCGACACATCGCCATTGCATATTCCTTGGATGTATCCTAGTGAGGGTGAACCAAGTGAAAATTGATGTGTCCCATGGATGATTTAATTTACAGTCATACATTTCTATGCGAAGAAGAGAGAGGTGTGTTTTGTTTAATGAAGAAACAATATCTAAAGGGGAAGTTGTTTTAATCTACCATACACTAATTCACCTCTCCTCTTAGGGTATTTATACTAGTTATGCTAACATTTTTAAAAACTAAAAATTAATGATTACCCTATGTAATCAACATGTGAAACCAGACCATGTCATCATCTATCAGAAAATCCTTCAAATTTCATTACCTTTTAGTTTTCATAACATTTAACATCCCAAAACACCCATATTTCTTCCAAACCCTAGAATATGAAAACCATTAGATTCTTATAAATTTTGAAGACCAAGTTAATTGATGAAGGTGAACCAAGTGACCCGAAGAGTTAGCGCGTCCAATTTAGAAATATTCATCAAGGAAATGTCATAAATTTTGAATTTCTGTATTATAAAAACCTTCTTCTCAAGAAATCTATTTTATTTCAAGGTTTGTAATATTTGTTTAATGAGGAGAATACTGATTTTCTTTATGAAATAGAACTAAAGTAGTTTTATATAAATGTTTAGTTTACTATAGGTGAAACAAAAGATAAAATAAATTATCGAATAGATGATAAGGAGGGTTCAATGTCCTCAATATAAATTTCTCAGATTTTGAAATGTCCTCATGAAGGAGTCTTCCATTTTAATCCTTGATCAATTGGAAATCGATATCATAAATCAGAGGATGTTATGTTATTTCACTCCGGATCAAAAAAATATTAGGAATTTTTTTTAAAGGATCATGAGGTAGACCAAAAGGTCTCAGTAATGTTTATTCAAACTTCTATTGCTCCTAGGGTTTCTTGGATGGAGAAGATTTTATACCCAGACATGTATATCATCTTTTTGTCCATTAGTGACATTAGGTTGAACATTCCCACATATATGATGAGATATCTGAGTTATTATTTTGATCTAGAGGAAAATATGTCATTATATACTTATAGACATATACATTCTCTCATTTTGTTTATAAATAATTTGATTTTTATTTTTGATTATCGATTCAAATGTCATCGCAATAATGTCTTAAATACCGATATTGTATGAAAATTTTGTTTCTTTTGGAGTACTATATAAGGTAAACTAATACCTGTTGCTGAATATAACCAACAAAAATATGGATATTTTTCTCAGGGGAAGCAAGGAAACCTCATGTACTTAAGAAATAATGAAGTTAGAGAATCAAAATTGAAGACATCATTCAGCTACCAAAATAAAGCTTTGATATAATGATACCAATCTTACTGAATAAGTTCCATAAGAAATAAATCATGGGGAATTTTTCTTAAGACCAAGGATTAGAGAAGAAAACCAATCTAATGAAAAAGATAATGCTATTTAGATGTAACTCATTCCATGAATTTGGAAGAACCAGATCTAGATGTATATTAACAAGCTTAAATTAAATGTCAATATCTTAAGGTTATTCCTCAACCAGATCAATAGAAATAAACTGATAATGTAGATCATCAAGTTAAAAAATCAATAATTGATACCACTGAGATTGTTCAATTTCAGGTTGTCTTTACCATTGGTCAATCCCTCGAAAGAACTGTATTCTCTTTTGTATAAAGGAAATAGGTCATTGATGGTATGTCTTTTTCAAGTCAGAAACTTGTTGATAAATCTTTAGCCATTGTGGAAGTGTTTTCTCAGTCAAAGAATAAAGATGAAGGAACATATTATTACCTATCAAATTAGATAGAATAATTGTTTATAATGTTTAACAAAGTTTAGGAGGATAACACTAGTCTTCAACAAGAGTTGGAAGCATCAAGGAAACATCAAGAATATTTAAAAACTAAATTTGTTCCAAGGATGGAATTAGATACTGTTCAGACTCATCTTCAAGATCTTATAAGAAATTTTGTGTCAAGAAGGGATTTTTATGTGATTAAGAATGATTTATTGAAATAATTTGGAAAGTTAAAATCTGAATATGTCTCCAATTGTTTTTATAGATTTGAAATGGTACTTAAGAATTCAATATTCTTCAATTAACGGAGATTCTAGCATGTTAATAGATTCTGCATTTACACCTCCAACATAACCAGATCTAATCAAGAGATTTCAATTCATCGCATCAGTAATGGTTGATATGAATGAAAGGATTCAGAATATTACAAGTAATAGTTCACCCCTATCAGTTTTGTTTAGATAATGATAGATATTTTTTAGGAAACTGACCTCAAGTGATCCTAGCATCAGGATACTACTTAATATGTTCACATATAAGCTATCTTAGTTTTTGCAAACATATGAGAATTTTATTGATGTTTTGAAAGTCAATTTGGTTTAATACATGAAAGTCAAGATTCAAAAATTTGGATAAGGTAGTTGGTAGAAACTCTTTTAGAAGGGCTATAATCTCAGAAAAAAGAATTAAAAGGAATTTCTCAAGCAGCTTAGGCTTCATTAGAACCCGCACCAGAAAGTACTCCTGACCAATATATTTCACCTTCTACCCAACCTTCTATTTAAACCCTTTCCTCAAGGTCAAACCCTCTCATGTATTTTTACATTTTTTATAATATAATTTCCATTTTTCTTTTTATATTATGTTCTTATATTCTATATTTTGTTATATGTTTATTTTTACTTCTAAAACCCATGTCTAATTTATCAAAATAGTAAAATATAAACTTTCATTAATTTTTTTGTGCAAAATTAAAAGCTTTTTGACACCTTTTTTCTTCTAATTTATTTTTTACATTACAAAAAGTGGTAGAAAATTTGTTAAACCTGACATTTAAACTCAACATTCAATTTTTTTAAATCAAAATAAATCTATGAAATTGAAATATTATTTTGATAAAATTAAATATTATTTCTTTAGTGTTTACAAAATATTATAAATTATTTTATTAGTTTTGTTATAATCCAAAAGGGGGAGATTATTGGTCATGTATTGTCTCAACAATACTATATAATTCGTATTCATTTTGATGCTCAAAAATACTGTTGTTTTTTTAAAATTATATTACATTAAGAGTATTTCAAGAAAATAATATTAATTACAATATTTATTCTATAATTATATTCAATCTTTAAATTCGCAAGGAATATTCATTAAAGTGTTTGAAATGCATTTTTATGTTTTCTGGAAATACTGTTTATGCCCTACATGGTTATACGTAACTTAATGAACAAACACAATGCTTAGAACCAATCATAAGGAATGAACCCTTCATTCAAAATAGTACTTATAGATCATTGAACCTACATTTTCAGAAAAGTATAGTTAAATAACCTTATGCTTGGATGGAACCTTATGTTTGGTAAGAGGATAAAGTACTCTTAAGAAACCATACATTAGGAAGGAACCCTACCTTTGAGAAACAAACATATTGATCATCCAACTTAATTTTATGATAAACCTTAATTTTTCAACCTTGAATTTGAAGAATGAACGCTAAAAAGTTGAAAACAATGTTTAGTATTTTTCATTTTATGGAGGATCCCTAATTTTGACTATTCAATACGAGAAGTTTTAAATCCTTGATTCTCTTTGAGATTTATGAAATGGTCTTGAAATATTTAAAGATATGCACAAATTTCATTGAAGATTGATTCAAAGAACATTATGATTAATTCAAAGAACAATATTACTCATTAAAAATCTCTCCTATTTTAAAGGAAATTTACAAAACTCCTATTTATTTTGTGCTTGAATATCCGTATTCTATCAGGAGAATTTCTCAGCTCTGGGATATCAAAGAAATAAGTATACTCTATGTATTATATCACAATTTCTTTTGAAATATACATGGATACACTCACATATTCATTTGTTTAATTGTTAATATCTTTTATAGTGATTCTAGAATAGATGATCAAATTTGTTATTTTCTAAAAAGGATACACTTTGGAGGCATATATTTTGTCCCTCATTATCCTATAGGATTACTACTGGGATTTTTTTCTATTCAAATTGAAGATTATTTTCAACCATGATTACTTTAGAGTCATTATTTCTTGAATAGTTTCATTTCTAAAGAATAATATCCATCTTTTATCAATTGTTGATACGAAAATTGTGAATATCAAATCAGACCATCAATAAATAAAACTCTTTTTTTATCGGAGTATCAATTCATCGTACTTAGTTTTGTATTAAGTATCATCTTCTTATTCAAAGATATGGATAACCAGTTCCCTATAAAATATCCAAAACACTGTATTTCGACTTGATTATAAAGTTGTTAATTGCCTACACTCAGTTGTGAATTTTAAGTTCTAGTGATGAGAGGACCTTTCTAGAGAAATTTTCCAAGATCGTAGAGAGTGTGTTGGTGGAGTGGACAGGGGATCCTTTTCCCCAAACCAATATAAAATTGATATGTTTACTCTTTATATTTATCTCCTTCTCAAATTTCTTATAGAATGTAACGATGCATATTTTCATAAATCGCAAACAGATATACAAACCATAATCTATCATGATTTTAAAAAAGACCTAATTCACCCCCTCTTGTGTTGTATTTGTATTATTCTGACCTAAAATAATTATATATTATTGTTTATCTTGAATATTATCTATAATATATTTCACGAGGTCAGGTCCAAGTAGATTTCATTCACTAACTTCAACCCAACATATAAGAGTTATACATTTATTACCATATAGAGATTCAGATGGAGAAATTTGGATATTTGAGTGCAAGAAGTTTTTAATGAGAATTCAACTTATGAGATATGTCTATCTCAATATACAATAAATTTTATTGAGAAATATCTCATCTCTTTATTGAGTGTTTTAATAGTCCTTTTAGATTGTCCATATTTTGTGGGTGATAAGTCATAGTGAAATTCAACTTAGTATTCAGATCATATTGAAAAAATCTCCAAAATTTATAAGTGAATCTTGAATCATGACCACAGGCAATTGAAATTGGTTCCCCATGTATCCTCACCACTTATATTACATATATCATGGAATTGTTTTCAAGAAATAAATATTATAGAATATTAATGATGTGGGAGGTCTTGGGGAGTCGATCCAGTATAGCCCATATCACATTGATTCCTTTGGATGCCTTTAAGGGACCAATTAAAAAGCCCATGCTAATTACCCCACATTTTGAAATGGGTATAAGTAATGGTTTCATCATCCGTTTAGAATTCTATCACTATTTTTTAACATTTTCACATTTTGAGCACTTTATGGTGTACTCAAGGATCTCTTTCTTTATATTGTCCCACCAGAAGTGCTCTCAGAGATCACTATACATCTTGTTGCTTCTAGTGTTGATATAGAAGGATGATCAGTGTGAATTAACCAGCATATCTCAATTTATCTTAGGTGATTTAGGCATACAAATCCTAGTTCCAAATCAAATTAAATTGTGTTTATATATATATATATATATATATATATATATATATATATATATATGGAACTCATGAATATTCCCTTCCGTTATGGATTTCACCCTCTTTTGAATCTCCAAATCATTCATTTTTTCATCCTTGATCTTATTTTGGATATATGTTTTAGAAAATATATGGTAAATGTATGATGTATTCCCTACGGTTATGATTTCCAGATCCATCTTTTGAATATAAATTAAGATAGGGTCTTTCTCAATCTGCATCATGATAAACTAGTAGGTTATTTTATGCTAAGATCATCACCTACCTTGTTCAACTTTCCATAATGGTATCAAATAGAGAAATATTAATCCTTGATCAGCTCCAAAAATAATCAATAAGACATATTGAGATGCTTTTGTGTGAATATATACTTTAGACTCTTATGACTAGTATATATGTCACACTTCACTCCATAAAAGTAGTTCTACCAAATCTTTATGGTGAAGATCACAGTTGTTAACTTCATATCATGAATTATGTAGTTCTTCTCAGGGATATTTAGTTTTCATGAGGAATAGGCTATCACTGTTTCATTCTACACGAATACAAAACTCAATATTTTCTTTAAAGAATCATTGTATATCACAAAACATTATCCACTTTACAGTAGTTTGAGCACATGCACTATGAATATCCTCCTCTAAATCTCCTTACATATTTCCTTATATTCTTCTATCCAAAAATTCTTTACCCCTTTCCTTGTTAACTTAGTTAGAGGGATATTAAAACATGATAAATTTCTCAAAAAATATTGGTATTACCTAGATAATCCTATAAAACAACATATTTTGATGATACTAGTGGGTCTGGGCTATTCCTTAATAGCCATTTCCTATAAAGGATCCAGAAAAATTACATCACTTATGATCACGTGCCCCAAGAATGTGACTTGTTGCATCCAAAAGTCACACTTTCTGAACTTAGAATACATTTTATCCATCCTTGATTTTTTCCATTAAAATCCTTAGATTCTCCTCATGGTCTTCCTTTCTCTTTAATTAAATGATAATATCATTACCAAACCATTTTAAAGATAATCTATAATGACTATATTAATAAAATATATAAATAATATAGAATAATTATTAAGTATGATGGGAATCACTAGGATCACATAGTCTCTATACTTTGTTTGTAAGGTTGTATTCTGAATATATTTCTTCTTCACCTTTATCTGATGATATCTTGAATGAAGATCCACCTTAGATAAGTAATGAGTTCCTCAGAGTTGATTAAACAAGTAATAAATACTTGGTAGGGGATAATTGTTCTTAATGTTTATATTTTTGAGATCTCGGTAATATATACACATCCTCATCGATCTATTTTTTATTTATAAAGATCATCGGGGGACCCCAAGGTGATACAATAGGGAATATGAAAAGTTTTTCCAAATTCTCTTATAGATACTTCTTAAACTCATCTAGTTCAATAGGGGATATAATATAGGGGAACTTGGAGATAGTAGTGTCTCCTGGTATAATTTCTATTGAGAAGTCCACCTCACAATCTATTAGAAATTTGGGAATATCATTAAGAAATACATCGGTGTATACCTTAAAATTGGGAGTTTCTTTAAGGTTGATGATTTCATTTGACTAAACCATTTGAGAATGGTATGATTCTCTATAGGGTATAATCACCCACACCACTGAGAGATTATTTAAGGGATAATAATGATCTTACTTTAATTTGTAGAGGATCATGGGATGGTTTGGAATATAGAATGAGATTTCCTTTTCCCGATAGTTAATGTGTTATATATATAACATGTGACAATTTATGCCCAGTATATCATCGAATTTGAACAATGAATGCATTATGATATTTACTAGAAGAATCATCCAACATATACTAACAAGATAAGTGAACAAAACTTGGGTTGTAATGATAATACCATTATGTGTTTTTACAAATATCTCTACTTCAAGGTATTGGGGAATCAATTCAATAGTTCAAGAAAACATACAGGGTATAATGACTTCATTTTCATGGTACACTTTATCAATAGTGATGGAATAATATTTCACTTCATCCTTTAGCATTGGTGGTTTCTAACACTAATTAACCTCAATGATATGTGGTTTAGTAATTGTCTATCATAGTACCCTTACTCCCTATAGTTTAAGAATCAAACCATGGGAGGTAAATTAGGAGGTTCCTATATTTCCATAATAATTTGGGCCTTATTCATCATGTATCTTCAACATTCATGAGCTTGGTGGCCTTATCTCCCTCACTTGAATCATTTCTACATCCCTTTGAGGCAATTCCCGGGGCGTTTCTTCCCACATTTTTGACATGTGGGTGGTTGGATCCTCTTTACTCCTTTTTCATTTAACCCACCAACTTAAAACTCCATTCTTATCTTCTGGTATCCTAAACCATGGTACTATTCTCTAAATTCTATCTCTAATTTGAGATAACATCAAACTACTTCTTCATAACACCAAAGTATCATATAAGTAGAACCTTTTGAAGGTGTGGTTTTAAACCACTAATGAATCATTCTATTTTTCAATAATTATTGATAAAAAAATCCCAAAGCATATCTCTCAAGAGTTGTAAAGTTTACCATATATGTTGTGACAGATTCACCTTCCTTTTTCATCAAATCGAATAATTACCTCTCTATCTTTGTTTGAAGGGTTCAAGGGAAATACTTGTTAATAAGTATTTTCATAAAGGCATTAGACTCCATATCTTCTATTGAATTCATTAACATAGTGTTCATTATCAATAACCATCGTTGATCAGATACTCTACCTAAATGATATATTTCTAGAAAACTTTATTAGCCCGAATGGCCAGGAGGCCTTCTATTTTATTGATTTTTGATAACCCCTTTTCTAGGGATGAGTGGGAACCCTTACAAGGCCCATAGGCTTAGAGATTACATGACCCATAGGTCTTAGAAAATATACAGACTATACATGGAACTGCTCCTCCCCATATTCTTCATTGTGATATCATCTCTCTGCCTTCACATGGATTATTCAGCTAGGCTTTCCATGAAATCACAGGCTGGTCCTGATGGTAATGACATACCCTCTCTTTTGAAAAAAATCCTCTTAGCTTATTCTCTAGTGAATGCACATGCTCTAAATCCTCATCTAGATTCTTCTCCTTGTAGAGTATTTTTAATCAGTTATGCAAAATTTCAGGTGGCCCGAAGGCCTTGAGGTTTCCTGAAGGCCTTGAGGTGGCTCGAAGGCCTTGAGGTTTCCTGAAAGCCTTACTGGCCCAAAGGCCTTGGGTGGACTGAAGGAATTAAAGGTCCCGAGGCCCAAACTAGTGGCCCAAATGGATGAATAGTATCGTTTGCTACAATATAGAACTGTTTATTCTACAATACAACCTACAATACTGCTACAGTAACCTAGAAAATATGTCTCCACCTAGTTTTGAACTAAGGTCTCTTGGATTCACATCTTGAGTCCTCACTAACTAGGCTGAGGCTCTTGTTCCTAGAGACACCTTATCCTTATTAAAATACTGGATCATAGAAAAAAATTTCTTCACTGAGTTAACTCATTATTACTTGACATGTGGATTATAAGATATATTAAACAGGGGTGTTCGTTGTCATATAAAGGACTCTACATCCAGTTACTTCTTCTTAGGTAAAGGAATATGTTTTGAAAAAAATCTATGCTTTTATTCATAGCCTGAGATAGTTAGGTGAGCATCACTATGATGTTTTTAAATCCATCTCCCATCACATTGGGAATATTGTTCGAACAATCATTTTAGTGTACCTCACATGGGTTTTTGGCCTACTTTATCCTGGTTTTCAAAATTTTCTAAATTAAAAATGTGTTAAAAAACATTTGAGTCAAAAAATGAATAGTTAATTTATTTCTATGTTAAAATAAAGTCTAAAGACATGTATTTTGAGATTAATTTATTAATTATTATTCAAAATAATGTTTCTAGGATTTTTACCTATACTTAGACTTATCCTTAGGGGTATCACTATCATTATCTATTCATAATTCCAAAATTAACTATAACGATATCTCTGATGCCAACTATAGAAACCCCAAATTTTCTTACATGACTATTACATCACTTTTAATATAAGGAACATATTATCGATACAATCCAAGATCCAAAGGTGCAATGTCTTTGGAAAATTAGGCTCATAAATCAATTTTACATAATAAAACATAAACATTAGTTCAATTATTTTCTTTACTATTCTAAATATATCATGCTCTAGTTATCAAATGTAGTCACCTAAGGATATAATTCAAAGAATGGGGTGAGATAAAACCCTAGTATAGGGAGGAATAAAGGACAATAAGCAATAGTACATGGATGGGCATAATCAACATAATTATATCCTAAGCATTGGATCATAATCATAATCATGAAGGAAACATTTGATAAAGTCATAAAAGGTGGAATATGAATAATAAGAAAACATTATAAAATAATTGTTTCCGACACTTTCCGCTTGGGCGTGCGCGCATCCGTCACACAGGGGAGGACACGCGGCTTGTAGCCCAGAATTTCCACTTTCCAAAGGCGGGCGACATCCATTCCTTGTTTAGGGACGTCTGCTCCTTGATCGAAACCGGGATGATGGGATGTCGGTTCTTCCTTTCGTGGATTCCTCCTTGGAACTCGTTACCTAGTCCGGGTCTCCCTCATTGATTTAAGACGTATTCGTGAACGTCATTCCCAGTGCCATATTTTCATGGACACCAGTTAATTACGCTGCTTCCGTCAAGACGCTCCAAGGGGTCTGGTCAGGATAGCAACCTTCAGGGAGGAGAATGGTCATGCTGGGGTGTCGCTGGCATGCCTTGACACTGGGGGATTGGCATGTCAGTCTTCCGTCCCTTATTATAGGGCTTCTCGAGGGCGCAGAAGCTCGAGGCATCCCACATCGAACGCGGGGAATTGTGTTCCATATGAGGTTTTCCTCAGCTTCACATGTTTAACACGGGGTATGCCGCGAGTTTAACGTCTTGCGGAGACGAATCTGACTAATTGGAACACTGAGAGTGGATCAGATTGAAGGACCCCCTAAGGGGAACCCCGATATTGGGGGATAGAATGTGGGCAGATTTCCGGATACTATGGAGTGGAATGAGGTGGCATGATCCCACTGGGATGTGGCGGCCCGGGTAGGAATCCGGATGGGTGATGGAGTGAAGAGGGGTTTGAACCTCATAGAGGATTCCTACGTATCCCCATGGCAGGGAATCAAAGTACGCGTAGTTTGGTGATACGATGGGACACCTGAAGGGGCGACCCGTGAGAATGAATGCATGGATTGGAGCCTGGAGGAAGTAAGATCCCTAGGCTAGGGAATGAGCTTCCCGAGGCACGTGGGCTCGAGGGAGAGGTCAGGATGAGACGTGGGAGTTAGATATGGGGGATTACGCTCTGAGGCAGCCCATGATGGTGGATATGGGGCTTACAATCTGAGGAGGCCCATAACGGTGGTTTTGAACCGACACGGAGGGGTCGGAACAACTGATTGATGGGATTGAACCTTGTGGAGGCTTCCTACGTACCATGCGTTAGCACGGATCAAAGTACATGTAGTTCAGGGAATATAGTTTAACTTCATGCGGGATGAGCATACAGTTTAACATCACATGGGATGAGGGCATACAGTTTAACGTCATGCGGGATGAGGGCATACAGTTTAACGTCATGCGGGATGAGCAATTTGGGGCTTACGGGCTGAGGCGGCCCATAATTTTGGCGAACCGATGTGAAGAAGTCAGAACAACCGGGTGGTGGGATTGAACCTCGTGGAGGCTTCCTACGTACCATGCATTAGCACGGATCAAAGTCCACGTAGTTCTTTGGGATGGGGCATACGCTCTGAGGCGGCCCAAGATGGTGTCATGGTCGATGCTCGCACTAAGCGCACGTGATTCATGCTCGGTGTGATAAATAAGAGGCAGCAGGGACCAGACGATCACGTCACGAAGGGTGCGTCCATGAGAAGCGGAAGGGGGCTTACATGTTGAGCAACCCAAAGAGGAAACAGGGGCTTACGCATGGTTAGTATCCCTTAGTGCAGGGGCTTACTCCACAATGGAGGCCCGTGGTGAGACAAAGCACAGAGAGAGAGGGATTTGGGACCAAACAAATGAGATGCATCATTCCCTATCACGCCCTCCGCTAGCTTTGGCAGTGGGGAAGTACAGAGGTGCATGGGTAAAACCTTCCACATGAGGTTCTAGGGGCTTACGCTCTGAGGCAGCCCTTCCCCCATGGACAAACGCCACTCTGATAAATCACCCCCTATGAGGGATGATCCTGACATCCCTGTGGAGACAAGCGGGCATAGAGCATATCCGAGCTAGGGGGGACCCTGTGTGCGAGGCACGAGGTCAGATCATAGTTTAACATCATGTGTTGAGGATGAGGTGCTTGGAAGTTTTACGTCCTCCAGCTCGGACGAGGTGGGTTCGCTCCACACCCCTAGGGCTTACATTCCCAACACCCTTTACCCCTTGTGGGAGGGAAGGCGTCGGCAAGGCCGTAGTGATGTGGGGCCACAGGGCGAACCATAGATGGGTCCACGTTAGCGTGGCTATGCGAAGAATCAATAGTTGTTAGCGTGCCTATGTGAAGAAGCATGAGGAAAAGAAACGCAATGGGAAACACCACCCAAGGGACCTTGAGGTTACTTTGTACAAGCCGGGAAGGCCGTACGGTAAAACAACGCATGGCGTGCATGCCCGGTTGGAAGACATTGGGCACCTAAGCAGGGAGGCACCCGGGGGGTGTAAAGGTGAGGGCCCCTGGGGTTTGCGTGCAAAATACCGGGCTAGCGTGCAATTGGGGAAGAAGGATTGCACGCGACTACGAGATTGCGTGCAAAGTGCTAGGGTTGAACGCAATGGGAAGGGTTTGCGTGCAAGGGAAAGGATTGCACGCCAAGGCAGAACCCGAAGGAGTTGGAAAATTCACTTAAGCCAGTGGGGTTGCGCACAAAGGCGAACCCAGGGGAAAGGTTGCGTGAAAAGGTGTATTAACTGGAATACATCTTGCTCGCGTGAGATTTCGAATTGCATGTACAAGAGCGGGTCCGAATTCCTCAACCCCAAAACAGTCAGAGTTGCCTTCTATTTATAGGCCTCCGCCGTCATGGAATCATGGAGGTGCGCGAAATCCTTTGCGCCGGGACACGTCGGCACACAAGGTTTTCTCGCGTGGAACCGGGCGCGAAAAATTGTGCGATGTGCCAGTTCCTTTTTGCGAATCCCGGGAGCCCTTCACGCGAACAAACTTTTTCCGCATGAGTTCTCTTTTATTTCGCGCACCCCTTCCGGGTCCCCCGAACTGGGTCTCTAAGTCCGAATATGACTTCGCTTCATCAGCTCAAAACTTCCTTTAGGAGTTATGGACCTTTTTTCGGCGTCTACAAATGCCCCCCCCCAAATTGGATCGGCGATAGGTCTCAATGATCGGATTCCAAGGGAAACGCAGAAACGCCACAGTTGTATCTATTGGGCACTTGGCACGCGCAAATCCAATGGGTCATTCAAAACTCCGGATTGGTGTGGAATTCACTTTCTGCATAGCACGGAACCATGGCCTCGCCTATAAAAATGGGAGCTGGGTCCCAAGTTCTGTACTTAGGCTTTTCTGTGCGACAGGCTCAACGCTCTCGTGCACAAAATTTCTTCCGCAGCTGTGTGTAAAAACACTCTGGAAGTGCATAATTCCTTCTGAATTTTGTCCTCATTTGCGTGTGAACTTGGGGTATTGCGCTCCACTGGTTCTAATTGCGCACCCAAATTCTGGATTTTGCGAAAACCTCTCCAATTCCATGAACTTCATCCTAATTCTACGCAACACTTAAAATTTTCGAGATGGCCACAAACCAAGCCGATGAGGGGGGATCCGCCACTCGTAGAGCTGAAATGGCGGTGAATGAGGAGTTTTATGGAACCAAGGTGGTCGTTTATAACAACCTAACCTTATTAAACCTTCTGAACCCCTCCCAAAAGGAATATCCCTTATTTGATAACCTCCTGCTCTGGAACATCGCCATCCTGGTGGAGGTTCCCCAGCCAGGCTTTGAGGTGGACACACCGCGGTCTTGGGTGACCCGGGAGGACGAGCTTCCCCACTACAACATTAACAACAACATCCATCATGCCAGGGAAACCAGGAACATGGATGTATATACCCTGAACCTGATGACCAGGACCATTACCGGGGATGAGCCTGTCGCAGAGAATTATCCAGCCCTCTACACAAGCACCTTCCGTCAGAGCATCATAGATGACACTAAGGGCTGGATGAAAGATTGGGACCTACGGTCCAGGGCAACTTTACCAGTGAGTGGGCCTGGGAGTTCTGGGTTTTCCATACTTGCGACCAATTTGGGGCTGAGCTGCAGCATATTGGCATGTTCGAGGCGGTATGGACGTCACAGTTCCACTTCCACCGTCAAACTAAGCTTGGGTCGGAGCTATTCACCCGATGGTCTCCTGATACCAACACATTCCATCATCACCATGGGGAAGTTGGTATCACCCTCTGGGATGTTCACTGAATCGGAGGTATACCACTGGAGGGATACCAATACGACGAGTTCGTTCCTCTAAAGAACACCTAGCAAGACAGGTCACAGACCCCCATGCTGATGTGGCACCTGCGGGATCTGGCCAAAGAGAGGCTGAAGGTCACGAAATTCCAGAGGGACATCGCCTACAAGGACTGGTTCAGCCAGTTCCTAAAGAAGGACCCGGCGGTCGAGATGCAGGGACGAGGAAAACAGTGCCCAACCACGGCCCAAAGGAGCAGGAATGGGTCATACTGGAGGGTCCTGGAGACGGGGCATTACCAAATGTGGGGATACCGTGTTATTGAGGCCCGGGACCCGAACGTCCGGTATGTCAGGTTCCTTTCCGCCTTCCTGAGCGAGTGGATCCTGCCGGTGTGGGACGTGAGGATGGGCGTCCATCCAGCAACACTGTAGATGGTGGGCACAATGGCCGCCAGCAAAAGGTTCAACTCAGGGGTCCCCATTATGGCCAAGTTGTATGCCATTCTAGGACGCATCTCATGAGGGGGGGGGGGGGGTCGCCTCAAAGGGTATGAATCCCTTTCTAGATCTTCCACGGCTGGGTGGATGCTCATCTCGGTGGGTATACTTTCCCAAATTCCATCCGTCCTTCAGCCAACGGCCTGTGACCGTCTCTTCCAAACATTGCTGGGGTGGCGCCGATGATGCTCAATGAGGAGGGTGTAAGGATCAGAATTGGTAACCACACCAATTTAAACTTCAGCCCGTTCCCCACCCCGATCGGCCAGATGGTGGACAATGGGTGAGGCCCACTGGGAGCAGCAGGAATATTTTCAGAGCATCCGGGGCGGGGTGCTCGTGGCTCGGATCGATGGGAATGTGATCTGCGAGCCCTACGTGCCATCCCGATTTTCCAGGTAATTCGGGTGCCTCCAACGGATGCCGAATAAGGTATTCACGGATATCTGGGAGGAGAATAATCCCTGTGTTTTGCACCAGATGTGGTTGATGTTCACCTCTTTCGGCTCCAGCGACGTTATCACCCTTCCTCCCACCGGGGTCGACACTGGCTTAACAACCGAGTATGCCGAACATTGGACCATTGCGTACCCTGAGGGGATTTTACGCAAGAGAGTCCGGTAACTCGAGACTACCCACGTGGAAACCGGGCGACGGGGGAGCATACAAGGTGTTGCTGGAAGGGGGGAACCAGGGGCGCACCAGGTAGCGAGGCCTGCGCAGGCCGAGACTTCAGCAGTGGGGACATCACACGGTGCCGCCGTGACCTCATTGCCCATAGGGGGGTCACACGAGGCTGCCAGGGAACTTCCTGGGAAGCAGATAAGATACCTGCTCGAACCTTCCCAAGATGCAATTTTCCCGGCACTATGGTCGGCCTGGATGACCCTGCAGCAATCACTGAGCGTTGAAGCCATCTGGCAGAAGATAATGCAGAATGGGATCCAGCTGCCAGAGGTTGGGCTCATTCGAGTTACCGACAAAGTGAACTTCCATCGGCGGCATGCCTATCTGATGTCCATGGACACATATGCGCTCCAAAGGGGTCGGCGTGTGGAGCCACCTTTCCTAGTGAAAGTGATGCTCGACCAAGAGCATGATCTGGAAGTGATGCCACCGGGAGAAGGTGACAGTGATGACAAGTCGGAGGGGGAGGAGGAGACCAGAGAAGATGAAGACTAAGGAGAAGATGAAGTAGAAGGTGAAGGAGAAGGATAACCCGAGGGTGAGGGGTTTTAGGGGGTGTCCCACCAAGGGAACATGCAGGAGAGCGGTGAGATTTTTGGCTCCGACATGGAGATAACCGAACTGCTCGAGGTCCATCTCTATCCTTATCCATCTTTCTTCTTCGTCGATTCTCTTCTGAAACTTCTAAACCATCTCTCTATCTCACTCAGGAGCACCTAGGTGCTGATTAGGCATCCCCAATAGAGGGAGGAGAGGAACCGGTGGGGCAGGATGGGGCTCCGACGCCCATCATTGAATTGACAAGCGCATAAGGATCTCCTGTAGCGGCCAGAACACTGGAGGCCAATGCCCTGGGTTCATGTAAGTCCCATGCCTCACTACAGGAACTTGATATCAAAGATCCCAACTAATCAGGGTGCGCCTTGCATAGTGATTTCGACATTGGAGGCTCGTCAGGCTGCTGAGCCTGGGTCGTCCGTGAGTGAACCAGCGGCAATCATACCACCTCGTCTGGACCATAATTCCCGCACTGAGTCTGCCCCAACAGTTGGTGAGAAGGGGGCGGTAGACATCAGTGATGTTGTCATTGGATCGGGGATAGAATTTGACGGAGGCACCGTCACTATCGGGGTGAGAGAGGAAGGTCGCCCGGACATCGAGGATCATATTCCTCATGCAGACATCCTTGAGGAAGGCCCTACTGCCGACCTGCTGGCTACCTTTCCCGTGTATCGGACCACTTATCCCGAGGAGGTAGATGACTCGGACTCCGAAGCGTCCGAGGAGAGCCAGATGACACGACACAAAGGGTGGAAGTGTATGCAGCGCTTTCTCAGGCAGCCCTAGTCGGATTGGATGAGGCGGATGGGATCAATCTTGACCTGGCTGTGATTCCTATGCGCCGGAGGGGATGACGCTCAATGCCTTCATTTGACGGTCCGTGATTACATGGCCTAGAAGACGCGCGAGAGAAGACGATGCATCAATGTTGCCCAGTGTTAAGAAAGATCGGCGAGCACCTCAGCATTTCTGTTGGCAGAGCAGGAGGTCCGGCACCTCGAAGGGCATGTGGCGGAGAAGGAGGTATTCATTGTAATGTGATCTGAACTCGTGGAGAAACCGACTGACTCCCAAGAACAATTGATGGAGGCGAGTCACCAGATGAACGTATATCAAAACGAGCGGGTGCATGCACAAGCTAAGGTTGGCGAGCTACGCTCTACGGCTGCTGATGAAGAGAGAGTCTTCAAGGAGCTAGAAGCAGTCCTAGAGGCTACCAGCCAAAGGGTAGCAATGTTGGAAAGATTAATCCAGCATGCTGATCCCTAAGGGCTCTGTTTTGGCCATCTCATGAAGTTTTTGCCTTCAATGCTTAATATTTCGATCCAATGTATGGTCCAAACTATTTATCTGTACCATTTGTTTAGTATGATCACAATAATTCTGAAATGAATAACAACTGACCCCTAAGATCCTGTGGGTCACACCCAACATGAGAAATAAAGGATGCTTGTGTCATCATTTCACCAAACTATGGGGCGTTAACCAAGCTTCAGGCGTCCAAAATCGGGCCTAGATTTCTGAGGAGAAGAGAGTGGTCCAACCGAGGGGAGGGGACCTCAGACCGATCGATGTATCATCTCCTCCACGTGCCCTAACACATGAGCGGGGAAATTCTTGGGGCATTGAAATCTATCCTAACATAGGGAGATGAAAAAGGTGAATCACGTTACCTGAATTCGGAACACTATGGGGGTGAGACGATGGAGGATAACTATTAACCGTGGAAGAAACGCAACATCCATATCGCATTGGCCTGAAATTGAGACAATAAATGAGGGCTGACCACTGACCATGTTCGAAACATGGGGCCTAACTCAAATATCATCGATAAGTATTCTGGAACGTTGGCCCAGGACAACAGGAGGACTATAGTTCTATCATCCATATTGATAGAATAGGCGGACCAAAGGGGTATCATGCATATTGTCACAGCATGCTGACCAAAGACTATCATCCATACTGTTAGGTGGTCCCAAAAAACATGACCAGTCCTCCGGGACATTGGCCCAGGATAGTAGGCAGACCATGGGTTAATCATCCATACTGCTACAATAGGCGGACCAAAGGTCTATCATCCATATTGTGGCAGCAGGCGGACAAAATTATATCATCCATACTGTTAGGGGGTCCCATCAAACATGAAATTGGGTGAAGATCCGAATAAAGGGGCATGCAAAGCGTGGAAATTGGAGTGGTGGTTTTTTCTAACAGAATCCAACACTCCCAAGATTGTGCCACTGTGGTGGAGGTGCATTATGGTGACACACTAATATGGTAACAAATCATCCCAATTTTTAGATAGGACCTCTCTAGCAAGAGAACTGTCTCTTCCCAACATTACTATGGGGAATCCCGAACTTATTTGGGGTAGATGTCGCAACTACACCACTCCCCAAGAAGTCAGGATGAGGGGACGACAGTAAGGGGGGACGAGATTTGGTAATCCCAGGGGCTGGACCCAAGACGAAATGTTCAGGAGTTCCTATGTATCTCATAAGGATGAGAATCAAGCCACACGTAGTTCTAGAAGAACAGTTTAACCTCATGTAGGACGATAAGACGAGAAGGCTAATTCTTAGAACGGGGTGCGTGGGGTGCAGTCATCGCAAACCTGACGTGAATGAGGACATGATCCCACACTACGCCACGCAGTCCCATGGTTGGGGTCCCGAAGGTGGGACCGAAGAGACAAACTAGCTGAACTCGAGATGGACCCAAAGATAGGAGGTCTGGGCGTTCCTACGTGTCCCTTTAGGATAGGAATCAATCCAGACGTAGTTCTTAGGAGTTCTTAGTTTATGGTCTTAGAGATTGGACCAAGGATCAGTAATAAGGGCAGGAGACGCACAATAAAGTTACCAAAGAAACCCAACGTGAATGAGGACGGGGTCCTGCTTACCATGCAATCCTTGGAAAAGTGTTTAGGCCGCGGGACCGAACACGGAAGTTAGGCTGGGCCTGTGGGGAAGTAACCAAGAACTCCTGCGTATCTCATAAGGATGAGAATCAAGCCATACATAGTTCTTGAGAGGTGGCGTGGCACGATATGGTGCCTGCGCAAAGGACGAGGGAGACGAGCGGGTCTAGCCCTCATAGCAAAAGAAGCAGCATTTGACATATCTTGTTTGTCATTGAAGGTGAATGGTTTTTCTTTTGTGGAGCTACCGACCTAGGGAAAGATTGCCTGGCGTCTCCACAATAATAAAGCCGTAACAGGAGTTTGACAAATGGTATGGCAATTGACCAATACCCGACATGATGTCCCCTATGGGGAGGTCACCACAATGCAGTGTCATTTTTCATCGTGCGACTAGGATGATGTCATCACAGTTTATGGTCATGTGGTGGGAACAAACAACACAGTTTAAGGTCGCATGTCTTGGACCTGGGGAATACACATGATGTAGTGAGGCATAACCGGTATGGATGAGGGCATATCCCCATATCGTCACCGTGAGCGATTCCGGGAGAGGGGTCTCGGGCCAAGGGGCCTACGAGGGTCCAATAATCAGGGGGCAGGAGAGGATAGCTTCCAGCTGAGCTGGGCCCGGGACGCAAAGTCTGGGTGACTCCTCGTATCTCGTTGGGATGGGGTTCAAGCTATGCGTGGATCCTAGAGAATACCCAAGCCTCTAATCTTAGCGTTCGGATCGCGTGAGCCCCAAGAAACATCATAATGCAGCTTTGTCAGTCTGACGTGTGGGTGTGCACTGAGGGTTAGTGCAAGGAGTGTCGAGATTACACCTTGACATAGTATGGTGGAATGTAATGTGAATCATGCAACCAACATTCAGGGCCCGAAGGAGCCGACATGATGACTGAGGATTACTGCTGACCATGTTCGCAAGACACCATCCTGTCGCGTTAGCCTAAAGATAGGGGAAAAAATTATCATCAACCACTGTCCATATTCGCAATACGGGATTTGTATCAATTTGTTGCCCGAAACCCTTGGGGGCATTGGCCCGTGACAGTAGGAGAGCCCTTAGGCGTTGTATCCAGGTCGTTTTTTTGGGGGTCCCTCTGGGTACAGAAGATATCAGGGGCCCGAATGAAGGGGAGCACGAAGCTTGACAAGTGGACGAAAACTTGCCTAAGTCGAATCTGACACTCCAGGTCCTAGACTTGAGTACTCTAAACACATTAGCAGACCACTAGAAAGGGTCGAAGGGCTCAGTCTGAGAGCGGCCAAAATATGGCGGATTATCAGGAGAAGGGGGCATAGTGCCAAAAACCCTGTACCACACCTAAATATCCCCTCGTGGGGAGGGACATGCCATAAGACCGAGGTGACCAGGAGATCGTAGGATCTCTTAAGAGATGGGGCTGGACCTAAAATCTAGGTGTTTAGGTGGTCCTACATATCCCATAAGGATAGGAATCAAGCTGCACGTAGTTCTTATAGCACAATTTAACATCATGTAGGAAGATAAGAGGCATTCCTTCCAAGGAGTGCGCACGACGTGGTGGATAACCCGTCGTGAACAGGGACATGATCCTACACTGCACCACACGCTATGGGTGATGGCTGGGTATGATAGACCCGAGAAGGCCTAGGGGCCCGAGGTTGGGCCTCGGTCAGGGATGCCTAACCAGCTTGTGGTTTAGCGTCTTGCAGTGAGGACGTACATGTAGTTTAGGGTCATTCTAGACCATAAGTGTCTTAGTTTAAGGTCTTAGAACTCGGACCGGAGGGGGCCCAGATGTAGGAAAAAATGTAGTTTAAGGTCATGCTGGACCGTGTGCAGTTTAAGGTCATGCGGGACCGAGTAAGGATCATAGTTTTAGGTATTAGAACTCGGACCCCTGGAGCTTAGGAAGAATACCATTTGAGGATCCTGGCATTGGTGGGAGGAGTGACAAGTACACCATCCATAGTCACCAGGGAATGCACGCCATTGGGATAGACCTTATGGATGATGAAAGGCCCCTCCCATTTGGGATCCAATTTGGGTGGTTTCCTGCCGGGAATCATTGGCGCTCTGAGAGCCAGTACCAGGTCAACTTGCAGGAAATAGCGACGGTGAACCTTCTTGTTGAAAGCTTGAGCCAACCTTATCTAATGCCTTTACAAGTTATGTAAATAGTGAAGCCTATTCTCATCCAGCGCTTCCAATTCAGCTAGGCGGACTTCAGAAACTCTATCCGGCGCTTGCTGGTCGTAGACCGCCATACGCAATGAGGGAAACTGAATCTCGATAGGCAGGACGACCTCAGCTCCATACACCAGGGAATACGGAGTCACCTGGGTGAAATTACGAGTCGTTGTCCGATAATCCTAGAGAGCGTTGGGGAGATTTTCCAGCCAACTTTTCATGTTCTGACCAACCATTTTATGCAGAATGTTAGAGAGGGTTTTGTTAAATGCCTCGATCTGTCCATTCTCTTGCGCATGATAGCAGGGGGTGTGGTTAGAGAGAATGTTGTACTTAGCGTAAAATTTCTTCATCTCGGATGATTGGAAGTTGGTTCCATTATCCGTGAGGATAGCGTGAGGTACTCCAAATTGATAGATGATATTGGAACCCATGAAGTCAGCGATTGAATGAGCTTTGACTTCATTGAGTGTAATTGCCTCTACCCACTTGGAAAAGAAATCCGTAGCGGTCTGAATGAACCGGCACTGGCGGGCCGTCGCTGGTGGGTAAGGTCCTACGACATCCAACCCCTAGACTGCAAAGGGCCAAGAATAATTGGTAGTTTGGAGAGGCTACGGTGGCCGATGCATGAAGTTAGCGTGAACTTGGCATGCATGACACCTCTTGGAAAACTCGATGCAGTCATAGATCATGGAGGGCCAGAAGTACCCCAGCCTCCGAATCTGGTGGGACAACTTCGACCCGGCCTGGTGGGTACCACAGGAACCAACATGAACTTATTGCATGACCTTTGGGATCTCGACTCCTTGAAGTAAACGGAGGAGAACATAGTCAAATCCGTGCTTGTAAAGGACCTTTTCAAGGATGGGACCACTCTGAAGGGTAAACTGCAGTGCGCAGCGTCAGATTCACTCGCGCTCGACTCGGTCCGAAGGAAGATTTCTGTGTTGGAGATATTCAACCAAGGGCGTCCTCCAATCAGCGACCATTTCGATTACTGCATATGATGTCCCTGGGGATCCTGACGTAGGGGCACCAGCGGTGAGATGGTTCACCCGCAGGCCACGATCATCCTCCGGAATAACAGGAGCAATGACTCTCCGGTGTGCCACAGGGATAATTAGGTCGTCCTTTTCGGGCTCTGGAAGTGATGCGGCCCGGCTGGATAAAGCATCTGCTCGACTATTCTGTGACCGGGGGATATGAATGACCTCTGGGCGAGAAGGGAACTTAGCCATTAGACGGAGGGTGCACTCCATCAATGGCACGAGTTCTGGATTTCTGACAACATATTCACCATTGACCTGCTTGATGGCCAACTCGGAGTCCCCTTTCACATGCAGATGGAGCATGTCAATCTTGAGAGCCAGCTTGAGGCCAGTGCTGAGGGCATGATATTATACCTCATTGTTGGTGCAACCTTCTGACAATAGGAACGGATACGAAAGAACGACTTGCTCAGGGGTGATGAAGACGACACCTAGGCCCACTCGGTTGAGCCTAGGATCATTGAGCCTTATACCGGTGGGGATCTGGGAGGCACCATCAATGTGCATCTGCCAGCATGGGATTACAGGATCCACGGAGAGGATTACCTCATCAGGAAAGCCTAAATCCAATGGCTAATCCATGGAGGTTGGATGAGCAGCTAAGAAGTCTGCCAATGCCTGTCCTTTGATAGCCTTATGAGGTACAAACCTGATGTCTAACTACTGGAGGATCACCTCCCAGTGCACCAGTCGTCCGGCCAACATAGGTCGGTTTAGGATGTATTTCAACGGGTCTACCTGAGAGACCAGCTATACCTCGTGGTGCTTCAAGTAGTGCCACAATTTTTGTACGGAAAATACGAGTGCCAGGAAGCTCTTCTCGATGGGAGAGTATCTAACTTCTGTATCGAAGAGCATGCGGCTAAGGTAGTAGAGGCTATTCTATGTTCCCTCATTGTTCTTCTGGGCGAGAAGTGCACCAAGAGATCATTCCAAGGTGGTCACGTAAAGGACCAATGACTTTACAGAAATGGGTGGCATCAAGACCGGAGGTTGGAGAAGATACTGCTTGATTTCATCAAAGGCGATCTGACACTCTTCATCCCACTTGTAGGTGGCATATTTCTTCATGAGCTGAGAAAAGGGATTACACTTTCCAGCCAGATTCGCAATGAATCGGCGTAAATAGGCTAAGTGGCCTTGGAGGCCTCTGAGCTCCCGAATATTACCAAGGGGAAGCATCTGGATGATGGCCTTGATCTTATCTAGGTCGATCTTGATGCCTCTTTATCTGACAACGAAGCCAAGAAACTTTCTGGAGGTAACCCCGAAGGCACACTTCAACGGGTTCATATTCAGGTGGCGAGAATGAAGGAAGCCGAACACTTTCTCAAGGTCTTTGAGATGGTCCTGGCACTGGCGAGATTTAACCACCAGATCATCCACGTAGGACTCCACCAATGTCCTGATAATTGGCTTGAATATGCGATGCATGGTCTGTTGATAGGTGGCACCTGCAATTTCAGGCCGAAGGGAATAACCTGGTAACAGAAAGTACCATGGGAGGCACTGAAGGCAGTGAAATCTTCATCCTCGGGGGACATCTGGAACTGGTTGTACCCGGAATACCCATCCATGAAGGAGAGAGCTTGGAACCTGGCCGTGGAATCGATCAACAACTCTGTCGATGGAAGGGAAAAATCATAATTCAGACAGTGGCGATTGAGATCTCGAAAGTCAATACAGACCCTGATCTGTCCGTTCTTCTTCCTGACCGGAACAATGTTGTCTAGCCACTGGGGGTACTGAAATTATTTGATGAAGTTGGATTTGATGAGCTTATCAACTTCAGCCTCAACCAGGGAACCGTGAGAGGGATGCATCTTTCTGGGAGGCTTCTTGAACCCATGATGGTTTGCCCGAAGCCCAAGGCAGTGGACGGCTACCTGAGGATCTAATCCTGGCATCTCGTCGTAACTCCAAGCGAACACATCATGGTGATGACTAAGAAAGTCCACGTAATGTTTCCACTCCTCGGGGGGCATTGCGGCACTGACCAATGTGGGTATTGGGTTCGCCTCGCTACCAAGGTTCACCTGCACTAACTCGTCGACCGTGGTGGAGACGCCCCCCTCAAAGGCAGGGGGAGCATCTTCCATGTTCTTCTCTCCACTTGTGGAGGGATCATACATGGGGGGAGCCGTTTTGGGGCTACCAGACCCTAATGGGAAGCTGGTGCCTACTTGGGCGGTAGTGGTCATAACGTCAGGAGGCTCATGTGCTACAGAGACCATGGCGACAAAGGCAGTTGATCCAATCTCATTTGGTCTTCGGCCCAAAGGGCCATGATTTATGACATCAAAGAAGTAGTGGAACATCGGCTTGAGCCGATCGATTCCGGCCTGGTGAAACAGACACGTATGATGTACCACCGTTTCCATGATCCTGATGTCCCAATATCGTACAGGGGTAAGAGGTTTGGGGATTACCTGGGCCTGGTTGGTGTAGGAGTGTGAGGTGATTTTCCACCATTGCTTGGACATAGAAATATGCCTTCCTATGGTACCCGAAACAACAAAGCACAACACCATGTCGGGGGTTGTGGCCTCCAACCGATGGATTGGAAAGACATAAGCGTCATCCAAACCTGCCTAGGGATAACTTGTGACGGTGGTGGGCTCGACCTCACCTGCCAGGATCTGCTTGTCCTTGCTCTTGTAATTGTCGGCATCCAGATAACGGGCTTTGCAAGAGGCAAAAGGAGATGCACCTCCTTGGAGAATTCCTACTCGACCATTAAAGGAGTATTTTAGGCATTGGTGATACGATGAGGGGACCACTACGTGAAGGTGGAGCCACGACCTGCCCATCAACACATTGTAGGAAGTGTCCTGAGAGACAACCATGAATTAGGTGCAGGCAATTAGGCCACCGAACTGGGTCTTCAAGCGAATATTTCCGAGTGGAGTCTGCTCGGTCCTATCATACCCCTAGATCCTAAGGTCGGAGGGAGTTAAATCATCCTCAGACAACCCCAGCTTCTGTAGTGTCCGAGTTGGGATTAGGTTAATCCCAGAACCTGTGTCAACAGGACAGCATCAGACTTCCACGCCATTCAACTGGCCGATGAGGTACAGTGGGAGAATTTTCCCATGTAGGGGGGGGGGTCTTCATCCTCACTAGAGAATGAGATAACCGCCTAAAATTAGGCGTTCTCAATCGCCTTGGCGTGAAAGGCTTCTGCAGCCACTACCTCCGTCTCAAACTAGAGGGGGATCCTTAGGGACTCGGTGAGTGCCTCACACATTTTGGATGACAGGAGAAGAGCCTCAAGGATAGAGAGACTTTCTGGAATGCCGTCCAGGTGCTTCAGAGCATCATAATTTTGGGGCAAACGTGAGCTTCTGCATACAGGAGGCCGCTCTGCGATTGGAGGCATGACGGGCCCTGCCGGTGGGACCGGTGGATGACTGGTACTAGGCATGTCTGGCTGTTCACTAGTCAAAGACCGAATATTAGGACCAGAAGGCTGGGGTCAGCTGGTGGCAGGGCAGAGCTGGTCGCTGCACAGCCGAGGTGGTTCTGCCTGATCCAGAAACACAAATGATGGTAGAGGTGAACCTGTCGATACCGGGTGAAGGGGCCGCGTGTGCTGAACTCTGTATTGGGCCTAATACCTAGTCTCAATGGCGTGCATGACCTGAATAGAGGTACCAACTTCCGTGCCCCAGAAATTCATGTAGCTGTAGCTCTGCCGACGTTGGCGATGACTGGGGACATTGGGAAGGTCCACTTGGCATTCCTAATCGTCGGGAGTCAAAAAGGGATTTACCAACTCTATGGTGTTAACCAAAGCATACCCCATACTATCACTTGAGGAATCATACACTCTCGGATAGAGTCTCGGAGGGATCCCCATTTCTAGGGTTATAAAATTGCCAAGAGTGCGGGATGAGGACGACATTGGCAGGGCGTGTTTGTTCTTCTTGCACCGCCGCTTGCTCTTCTGGGAATAGGTAGGCTGGGACGATGATGCCGAGGTAGCACTCGCAGATTCTGAGGGCTCTGGCTGATTTAGGTGGGCATAGATGATTCCATGGGCGTTGGAGACCATCTTGCGGGCCATCCAGTCGTTATACTTCTGGGACCCATGGTCGGAAACCTGCTTCCAATCATCCTCATTGCCAATACTACCGTCTGATCTCACAAAGGCACCCGCCACTTGCACCGGGGCTAGGCCCAACCTGACTATATTTTTCTCAATCATGTCTTGGAGCCAGTCCTTGAACACATAGCATCGCTGGATGGTGTTCCCCAGGGTCCGGTGATAAGGGCAGTAGTTGGGGTGATCAGTGAGATGTGCCACTTCTGGCTTCCGACACTCAGGCAGCCGCACGATTCTCTGCTCCAAGGAACTACAAAAATAACCGGGAACCTGGGCCTCATCAAATGAGTAATTCCGATTCCTTCTGTCTAAGAAGGGGGCTATAGGATGTTGGCCCCAACGAGGGGCCAAAGGAGCATGCCGAGGAGGCGTAGCCTGATTATCTCGCCTAGGTGGTGGCGGTGCGTTACGCGGAGGCACCTGCCGATTTTTAGGTGGTCGCTGCTGGGCTGGAGGCTATGCCTGCGGGGGTGGACCCCTATGGGACTGCGGAGCTGGCCTCACTGGTAGAAACTATAGCTACCTGGGGGCCTCTATTTGGGCCAAAGTAGCGGGCTCGGCTCTGGAGGCTCTCCTTGCAGGGATCACAGGTGGCAGTGGGCGTGCCTGGCTGGCCTGTTGCAGGGCTTCTTCGAGGCGTTGAGCCTTGTATGAGATGTCCCGGAACCCTCTGGGGTAATTCTGAGGGATCAGGGAAGGAACCATCTCTGCCTTGAAATTACCTACGCACATTGTCAGCAATTTTCCTGAATTAGTGGCATGTCAAGGGAGTATGTGAGCCCCTTCCATCGGGCGACGAAGTCCGTGACTCGCTCTTCAGGCCTTTTTTTGACCCTGAAGAGGTCTGTGATGTTCGTCTTCTGAGTTGTGAACTGAACTGGTAGAGGAATTTCCTACGAAGGTCCTCCCAGCTAGTCACAGATCCGACAGGGAGGTGGTTGTACCAAACAAATGCTGGTCCTTCCAGTGTCTGAACGAAGAAATGGAGCTTGGCAGCCTCCTGCTGTGCCAGAGTCCCTAACATAGGCCCACACCTCGAGTTGAAGTGGGCCAATTGCTGTGGCGGGTGTCCAGTCCCGTTAAAGGGGGCGAAAGTGGGGTTCCCAAATCCCGGTGGGGCCGACATGTCATCCACCCATGCTGGGTATGGCTTACCATCCAGTGGGATCGCCACCTGCCGAGTCTCCAGAGCCTCTAAGCGGGCAATGAGTGCTTCCATTGGATCGTCTGGACATGGGTTCCTTTTCTGAAGGGGATACCTAACCACAGACACATTATCAGGCTCTTCAATCTGATAGTCAAGCTCAGCATCTCGCGGGGCGGCTGGTGGAGCGACTCTTGGGGCAGCGGGAGGAAACTGAGCGTGGTCCCTTGGGTGATCACACCACTCAGGAGGGTTTGGAGAAATGTATCGCTCCCTATTGCCATGAGCTCCAGCCTCTCCTCTGTTGGCGAACATGGCATGATCGTGGTTTCCCGAGATAATATCATCAAGGGGTAATTGCTCCTGCCCCTGCTGTTCTGGCCTAGGATCACCGTAGTTAGGCCGCTGCTCTGCAGTGCACTCGGCCAGGTTCTCATCAACCAGCCTCTTTTTCTCAGTAAGCTGTTGGTGTAGCGTGGCCTTCTCAGGATCTTCCTATGCCTTTTTCACCAAGGCAGATGGGTCGGTAGGCTTGACAGCCCCGACGTTCTCTTTACCCCTACCGACATCTCGGCTCAGTGTTAATACCTAGGTGGGTGTGGGGAGACCTAGGAGGTTCCTATGTTGGTGAGTAATCCTCCCAGATGAGTCTAGTAGTGGCTTGTCCTCAGGGGGTGAGTCCCTATTGAGAAGCTCCACACCGTTTCCCTCCCCTGAAAGGTTGGCCATGTTAACCGCTACTAACTTTGGTGGCATTCCTTCAGAGCCGCCTAGTGAGTCGGGCTGTCGGCGAATCTCACTGAAAAGAAGGGCATCGTACTGCCCCCATCGATGGAAGTGCGCGTGGGGGGTGGCCTCCTCGATAACTTTGCAGAGTACTTGAAAGCTCTGGATGCATTATTGTTGGAGGGCCCTGTGGTGGCCAAGTGACTCGGGGTGCCAAACCGTGGGGAGCGTGGCCAGGTTGACCCGGCGACATTGCTCACCGATATCCTTGATATGTGATTTACTCATAGGATAAGGCGCTCGCTGATGGAGAAGATGGGAGTGAGTCACCTGGAGAGTCTGGCGGAAACATTCAAACTCTCCCAGGGTGAGCGATTATGGTATATCAAAATCTGATCCTGCGACCGGCCAAAAATTCTCGGGGAAGTGGCCTACCGCGAGGACGGTCCAGAAGCTCCATGACTCTGGTTCGGGTTCCAGCCCTGGACACCCCTTCTCATCAATCGAGGATGGATGGGGAACTGACAGTGGTGCTGAAGCAGGCCGGTGGGCCAGCGGGCTTGCCAGCAGAGAATACGGCGAGCAGGCCGATTGGCCGCCGAATCCTAAGTCGTCCTCCAAGGGTTGTAGTGTCCTGGCTGGCACGTCACGATAGGATGGGCTGGTGAACAGGTCTCATGTCACAGTGTCGGTACTTTCCCAGGGTGTGTCATGTTGCGACTCTTCCGTTGGTCCCCAGAAAAGTTCCCCACCCTCTCTGACCGAGGTGGAAGGTGCTTCCGGAGAGGCCAACGGTAACTACATGTTTGATCCGTAGGGGTATGCCAGGTCCTCATCCTCCTGGACATAGCTTTGGAGGGAGGCTGGAACCATGCGGATATTGCATTCGGGGAGTACGAGGCTGATGCGCTGTGTCCCCATCCTTGCCCTTGACTCAAAGGTTTGGGGGGAAGGTTCCATTGCTGAGTCGTACTCCGCCTCAGAGTCCGAGAAACGGACTGGCTTGATTTCTATCTGGACTTCCCTGAAATTCCTCTTACGGCGACGACGTCCCGCCTTCCTGCCCCTGGGTGGCTCCTTAGGGCAAGGCTTATTTCCGTCATTGAGTCCTTTGGCTGTAATAGTGTTGGGGCCGAGAGGACTGGAGGCCGGGGTGCGATGAGCACTGAGATAGATGTCGAAAGGTAAATGGGGAGAACCTCCATGTGGGAGAGAGACCAGATATGCAACAACTCCATGCTTGTGACCTAAGGTAGGGGAAGTGACCCCATACACAATGCAGTGAGTGCTAGAAAAAGCTATAATCGGAGCGTAGCTGTCACGGGGAAGCCATCTGCTTTCCAGATCGGTGGAACGGAGTAGGCCTTCATGGAGGATGGCAATACCGCGAATTGGTCCGCGGTGGCCATTGCCTGTGCCAGTGACCAGGAGAGTCGACGCAACCTACCTGTGGGGCGGTCAGGGCCTCGATCCGGGTCAGGTATTTAAGTACCACTGCTCAACATGTGCAGGGGTCTGATAACAGGGGTCAACAGTTGCTCGGGCCACAATGGTTGCTGATGTTGGCGCCCCAGGGTGGGCATTCTCTTCCGCTCGCGCCCGATGCTGGCGTTGGGTCAGGTGGGTTGGAGCCGGTGGTGCGGGCACAGAGATTGCCTACTCTTCGGTCCGGGGAGTCGGGCGGCAGCGTCGACGCAGCCTGGCCGGGGCCCTTGTCGTGGACCCTTGAAATGGGTCTCTGATCGGGCGAACCCGGACATCCCCCACCTCATCGGCGTAGGGAAGGGAGGTGTCAAGGTGCTCTGAGGATAAACTCTCGAAACTGTCGAACGTCGGAGTGGGGAGCGACGGCTCCCTGCGCGGCCCTCGGGGGTGGCAACGGTGGTGAGGTGCATCTACCTCTAGATCCAAACGAGCCATGTCCCTGGTGGGGATGACCCCTTTCTACTCATACCTATGAACTAGGTCATTGATCACCCTTCGCTGGACGATCTCTAATGGGGAGAGGGGGAGTTAGCACCCAGAAGTTGCAGCAGTTGGATCAACTATGGAAAAGGTGGGACCACGCGGGGTGGCCGCATCGGTACTACCCCTGCCCCTGCGCCGGTGGGAATGTGGAGATCGAGCTCCAGATGCATCGATCTGACTCCTGGAAGAAGGGAGATGAACCCATTAGTGTTAATAGAAAAAGAAATCAACAACCAATATCCCAGTGCCATTCCGTCTTCTATGTTCGGTAAGAGGGATCCATGCTGACGATGTCACAGAATAGATTTCTCAACATCCTAACTGCTTCAACCCCTAGCGGGTTTCATGTCCCTATGCTAGGTGCCCGGACCTGGTGACATGCTAATCTTTCGACACCCCGAACGCTACCAGTCTCTATATTTAGGAGAAGAGGTTCACGTCAGGTTCACCACTTTCTTTTTCTAACGCTTTCCATAAGGGAACGTGTGAATCCATCATGCAGGGGAGGACGCGCGGCTTGTTGCTCTGAATTCCCGCTTTCCAAAGGCGGGAAACATCTGTTCTTTGTTCAGGGACGTCTGCTCCTTGATCAAAACCGGGATGATGGGATGTCGGTCCTTCCTTCCGTGGATTCCTCCTCGGAACTCGTTACCTAGTCCGGGTCTCCCTCATAGATTTAAGACGTATTCATGAACCTCATTCCTGGTGCTAGATTTTCATGGACACCAGTTAATTACGCTACTTCCATCGAGATGCTCCAAGGGGTCTGGTCGGGGTAGCAACCTTCGGTGAAGAGAATGGTCAGGCTGGGGTGTCGCTGGCGCGCCTTGACGCTGGGGGATTGGCATGTCAGTCTTATGTCCCTTATTATAGGGCTTCTCGAGAGCGTGGAATCCCGAGGCATCCCACATCGTACGTGGATAATTGTGTTCCATCTGAGGTTTTCCTCATCTTCCCATGTTTAACAAGGGGTATGCTGCGAGTTTAACGTCTTGCAAAGACGGATCGGACTGATCGGAACACTGAGAGTGGATCAGATTGAAGGACCCCCTAAGGGGAACACTGATATTGGGGGCCAGCACGTGGGCAGCTTCCCGGATACTATGGAGTGGAATGAGGTGGCATGATCCCACCGGGATGTGGCGGCCCAGGTAGGAATCAGGATGGGTGATGGAGTGAAGAGGGGCTTGAACCTCATGGAGGCTTCCTATGTATCCCCATAGCAGGGAATCAAATTCCGCGTAGTTCAGTGATACGGTGGGACACCGGAAGGGGCGACCCATGAGAATGAACGCATGGATTAGATCCTGGAGGAAGTAAGACCCCCAGGCTAGGGCATGAGCTTCCCGAGGCACGTGGGCTTGAGGGAGAGGTTCAGATGAGACGTTGGTGTTGGATATGGGGGCTTATGCTTTGAGGCGGCCCATGATGGTGGATATGGGGATTACGCTCTGAGGCGGCCCATAACTGTGGTTGTGAACCGACACGGAGGGGTCGGAACAACTAAGTGATGGGCTTGAACCTTGTAGAGGCTTCCTACGTACCATACGTTAGCACGGATCAAAGTCCACATAGTTCAGGGCATACAGTTTAACGTCATGCAGATGAGAATACAGTTTAACGTCATGCGGGACGAGGGCATACATTTTAACATCATGCGGGATGAGGGCATACAATTTAACGTCATGCGGGACAAGCAATTTGGGGCTTACGCGCTGAGGTGGCCCATAATGTTGGCGAACAGACGTGAAGAAGTTGAAACAACCGGGTGGTGGGATTGAACCTCGTAGAGGATTCCTACGTACCATACATTAGCACAGATTAAAGTCCACGTAGTTCACTAGGATGGGGCTTACGCTCTGAGGTGGCCCAAGATGGTGTCATGATCGATGCTCTCTCTAAGCCCACGTGAGTCATGCTCGGTGTGAGAAACAAGAGGCAGTAGGGACCAGATGATCACGTCGCGAAGGGTGCGTCCGTGAGAAGCGAAAAGGGGGTTATGCGTTGAGTGGCCCAAAGAGGAAACAAGGGCTTACACGTGGTTATCAGCCCTTAGTGATGGGTATTACTCCATGATGGAGGCCCATGGTGCGACAAAGCATAGAGGGATAGGGATTTGGGACCGAACAAAGGAGATTCCTCGTTCCCTATCACGCCCTCCGCTGGCTTTGGCAGTGGGGAAGTACGGAGGTGCATTGTGCAACCTTCCTCAGGAGGGGCTAGGGGATTATGCTCTGAGGAAGCCCTTCCCCTGTGGAAAAACGCCACTCCGATAAATAACCCCCTATGAGGGATGATCCCGACATCCCCGTGGAGACGAGCAGGTGGAGAGCATATCCGAGCCGGGGGGACCCTGCGTGAGAGGCACAAGGTCAGATCATAGTTTAACATCATGTGTTGAGGACAAGGTTCTTGGCAGTTTAACGTCCTATAGCTCGGATGAGGTGGGTTCAGTCCACACCCCTAGGGATTACATGTCCAGCACCCTCTACCCCTTATGGGAGGGAAGGAATCGGCAAGTCCGTAGTGAAGGGGGGCCGCTGGGCGAACCATCGAGGGGTCCACGTTAGCGTTGGTATGCGAAAAATCAATAGCTGTTAGCGTGCCTATGCAAAGAAGCATGAGGAAAAGCAACACAATGGGAACCACCGCCCAAGGGACCTTGAGGTTACTTCGTACGAGCCGGGAAGGCCGTACGGGAAAAAACGCATGGCGTGCACGCATGATATGGAAGATATCGGGCGCCTAAGCGGGGAGGCACCCGGGGGGTGTAAAGGTGATGCGCCCTAGGGTTTGCGTGCAAAGAGAAGGTTTGCGAGCAAAACACCAGGCAGGCGCGCAATTGGGGCAGAAGGATTGCGCGCGGCTAGGGGATTGCGCGCAAAGGGCTTGTGTTGCGCGCAATGGGGGGGGGGGGGTTGCGCGCAAGGGAAAGGACTGCGCACTAAGGCAGAACCCGTAGGAGTTGGAAAATTCACTTAAGCCAGTGGGGTTGCGTGCAAAGGCGAACCATGGGGAAAGGTTGCGGGAAAAACTGAATTACCTGGAAGACATCTTGCGCGCGCGGGATTCTGAATTACACGCACGGGAGTGGGTCCGAATTCCTCAACCCTGAAATGGTCGGAGTCACCTTTTATTTAGGCCTCCACCATCGTGGAATCCTGGTGGCGCATGAAATCCTCCGCGCCAGGACCCATCGGCGCACAAGGCTTCCCCGCACAGAACCGGGCCTGCAAAATTGTGTGTCGTGCCAGTTCCTTTTCATGAATCCCAGGATCCCTTCGCGCGAACAAACTTTTTCCGCACGAGTTCTCTTTTATTTCGCGCACCCCATCAAGGTCCCCCAGACCGGGTCTCTGAGTCCGAATATGACTTCACTTCGTCAGTTCAAAACTTCCTTTAGGAGTTACAGACCTTTTTTCGGTGTCTACAAATGCCCCCCCTTGTAATTGGATCTGCGAGAGGTCGCAATGATCAGATTCCAAGGGAAATGCCGAAACGCCGCAGTTGTATCTCCTGGGCACATGGCGCGCGAAAATCAAACGGGTCGCGCAAAACTCCAGATTGGCGCGGAATTTTCTCTCCGCGCGGCGCCAAACCCTGGACTCGCCTATAAAAAGTGGCGCTGGGTCCCAAGTTCCCTACTCAGGATTTTCTGTGCGATAGGCTCAACACTCTCATGCACGGAATTGCTCCCTTAGCTGTGCGTAAAAACGCTCTGGCAGCGCGTAATTCCTTCTGAATTTTGGCCCAATTTGTGCGCGAACTCAGGGTATTGCGCGCCACCGGTTCTGATTGTGTGCCCAACTCCTGGATTTCGCGCAAACCTCTCTGATTCCACGTACTTCATCCTGATTCCATGCACCACTCAAATTTTTTGAGATGGCCGCAAACCAAGCCGATGGGGGGGTGGCACTCGTAGAACTGAAATGGCAGCGAATGAGGAGGTTTATGGTGCCAAGGTGGTCGTTTCTAACAACCTAAACTTGTTCAACCTGCTGAACCCCTCCAAAAAGGAATATCCATTATCTGACAACCTCCCACTCTGGAACTTCGGCATCCTGGAGGAGGTTCCCCTGCCGGTCTTTGAGGTGGACACACAACGGTCTTTGGTGACCCGGGAGGACGAGCTTCCCCACTATAACATTACCAACAACGACCATCCTGCTAGGAAAACCAGGCACATGGATGTATGTGTCAGGAACCCGAGGACCAGGACCATTACTGGGGATGAGCCTGTCGCAGAGAATTCTCCAGTCCTCTACGTAAGCACGTTCCATCAGAGCATCACAGATGACACTAAGGGCTGGCTGAAAGATTGGGGCCAGCGGTCTGGGGGTAACTTTACCAGTGAGTGGGCCTAAGCGTTCTGGGTTCTCCATACTTATGACCAATTTGGGGCTGAGCTGCGGCATATTGGCCTATTCGAGGCAGTATGGACATCACAGTTCCACTTCCACTGTCAACCTAAGCTCGGGTCGGAGCTATTCACCCGATGGTCTGCTGATACCAACACATTCAATCTTCACAATGAGGAAGTTGGCATCAGCCTCTGGGATGTTCACTGCATCGGAGGTATCCCACTGGAGGGCTACCAATACGATGAGTTCGTTCCTCTAAAGAACACCTGGGATGACTGGTCAAAGACCCCCCTGCTAACGTGGCACCTGCTGGATCTGGCCAAAGAGAGGCAGAAGGTCACTAACATCCAGAAAGAAATCGCCTACAAGGACTGGTTCACCCAGTTCCTAGAGAAGGACCCGGCGGTCGAGATGCCAGGACGAGGAAAACAGTGCTCAAACACGGCCCATAGAAGCAGGAATCGGTCATACTGGAGGGTCCTGGAGACGGGGCATTACCAAATGTGGGGATACCACATTATTGAGGCCCGAGACCCAAACGTCTGGTACGCTGGGTTCCTTGCAGCCTTCCTAAGTAGGTGGCTCCTGCCGGTGCAGGACATGAGGATGGGAGTTCGTCCAGCAACACTGGTGATGGAAGGCATAATGGCCACAAACAAAAGGTTCAACTTAGGGGTCCCCATTCTGGCCAAGTTGTATGCCATTCTGGGATGCATCTCGTGAGGGGGTCTCCTCGGAGGGTATGTGGCCCTTTCCAGATCATCCATGGCCGGGTGGCTACTCATATCGGTGGGTATACTTTCCCAAATGCCATCCGTCCTCTGGGAAACGGCCTGCGATCATCTCTACTGAACATCTCCAGGGTTGTGCCGATGATGCTCAATGAGGAGGGCATAAGGATCTGAATTGGTAACCACACCAATTTCAAATTCAGCCCGTTCCCCACCCTGATCGGACAGATGGTGGAAAATGGGCGAGGCCCACTGGAGCAGCACAAATATTTTCAGAGCATCCGGGGCGGGGTGCTCGTGGCTCGGATCGGCAGGAAGGTGATCTGTGAGCCCTACATGCCATCCCGATTCACCAGGCAATTTGGGTGCCTCCAACGGATGCCTAAGAAGGTATTCACGGATATCCGGGAAGAGAAGAATCCCGGCGTTCTGTGCCAGATGTGGTTGATGTTCACCACTTTTGGCTCTGGTGATGTTATCACCCTCCCTCCCACTGGGGTTGACGCTGGCCTAGTAACTGAGTACGCCGAACATTGGACCATTGCGTACCCTGAGGGGATTTTACGCAAGCGAGTTCAGAAACTCGAGACTACCCGTGCGGAAATCGGTCGACGGTGGAGCAGGCAAGGTGCTGTTGGAAGGGGGGAACCAGGGTCGTGGCATGCAGTGAGGCTTGCGCAGGCCGAGACTTCAGCAGTGAGGACATTACATGGTGCGGCTGCGACCTCGTTGCCCGTAGGGGGGTCAAACAATCCGGCCATGAAACTGCCCGACAAGTAGATAAGATACCTGCTCTAACCTTACCAAGATGCAATTTTCCATGTACTGTGGTCGGCCTGTATGACCCTGTGGCAATCACTGAGCATTGAAGCCATCTTGAAGAAGATAATGAAGAATGGGATCCAGCTGCCAGAGGTCAGGCTCATTCGAGTTACCAACAGAGTGAACTTCCATCGGCAGCATGCCAATCTGGCGGCCATGGACACATACACGCGCCAAAGGGGTCAGCGTGCCGAGGCACCTTTCATAGTGAAAATGATGCTCATCCAAGAGCATGATCCGGAAGTGATGCCAATGGGAGAAGGAGACAATGATGATGAGTCAGAGGGGGAGGAGAAGACCGTAGAAGATGAAGGAGAAGGAGAATATGAAGGAGAAGGTGAAGGAGAAGAAGAACCCGAGGGTGAGGGGTTGCAGGGGGCGGCCCACCAAGTGAACTTGTAGGAGAGCGGTGAGATTGTCGGCTCCGACATAGAGATAACCGAACTGCTCGAGGTCCGTCTCTATCCTTATCCATATTCCTTCTTCGTCGATTCTATTCTAAAACTTCTAAACCATCTCTCTATCTCACTCAGGAGAACTTAGGTGCCGATCAGGCATCCCCAATAGAGGGAGGAGAGGAACCAGTGGGACAAGATGGGGCTCCGACGCCCATCATTGAATTGACAAGCGCGGAGGGGTCTCCTGTCATGGCAGCTCCGGTAGCGGCCAAAACACTGGAGGTCGATGCCCTGGGTTTTTGTAAGTCCCATGCCTCACTAATGGAACTTTCTATCAAAGATCCCAACTAATCAGGGTGCGACTTGCGTAGTGATTTTGACATTGGAGGCTCGTTAGGCTGCTGAGCCCAGGACGTCCGTGAGTGAACCAGCCGCGGGCATACCACCTCGTCTGGACCATACTTCTTGCACTGAGTCGGCCCCGGCTGTTGGTGAGCAGGGGGCGGCGGACATCAGTGATGCTGTCATTGGAGTGGGGCTATCAGCTGATGGAGGCACTGTCACTATCGGGGCGAGAGAGGAAGGTCGCTCGGACGTCGAGGATCCTATTCCTCATGCAGACATCCTTAAGCCAGACCCTTCTGCCGACCTACTGGTTGCCTTTACCGCATATCGGCCTGCTGATCTCGAGGAGGTAGACGTCTCAGACTCACAAGTGTCCAAGGAGAGCCGAATGACATGATGCAAAGGGTGGAAGTGTATCCAGCGCTTTCTCAGGTAGCCCCGGTCAGATTGGCTGAGACGGATGGGATCACTCCAGACCTGGCTGCGCTTCCTATGCGCCGGAGGGGCTTACTCTCAATGACTTCATTTGATGGTCCGTGATTACATGGAGTAGAAGATAACAAGAGCAGCCGGCGCATCGACGTTGCCCAGTGTCGGGAAAGATCGGCAAGCACCTCATCATTTCTGAGGGCGGAGCAGAAGGACCGGTGCCTCGAAGGGCAGGTGGCGAAGAAGGAGGTCTTCATTGAAACGTGCTCTGAACTCATGGAGCAACTGATGGCCCAACTAACTGATGCCCAAGAACAACTGATGGAGGCGAGTCACCAGATGACAGTACTTTAAACCGAGCAAGCGTAGGCACAAGCTAAGGTTGGCGAGCTGCGCTCTACGGCTACTGATAAAGAGAGAGTCTTCAAGGAGCAAGAAGCAGTCCTCGAGGCTACCAACAAAAGGGTAGCAACGTTGGAAAGATTAATACAGCACGCTGATCCCTAAGGGCTCTGTTTTGGCCATCTCATGAACTTTTTTCCTTCACTGTTCAATATTTCGATCCAATATATGGACCAACCTATTTACCTGTACCCTTAGTTCAGTATGCTCACCATAATTCTGAAATAAATAACAACTCACCCCTAAACTCCTGTGGGTCGCACCCAACATGAGAAATAAAGGATGCTTGTGTCATCATTTCACCCAACTGTGGGGCGTTAACCAAGCTTCATGCGTCCAAAATTGGGCCTGGATTTTTGATGAGAAGAGGGAGGTCCAGCCGACGGGAGGGGACCTCATACCGATCGATGTATCATCTCCTCCACATGCCCTAACACAGGTGCAGGGCAACACCGGAGGCATTAAAATCTATCCAAACATAGGGAGATGAAAAAGTTGAATCATGTTACCCAAATTCAGAACACTATGGGGGCGCGACGATGGAGGATAACTGTTAACTTTGGCGGAAACGCAACATCCATATCACATTGGCCTGAAATGGAGAAAATAAATGAGGGCTGACCGCTGACCATGTTCGAAACACGGGGCCTAACTCAAATATCGCCGATCATTCTTCCGGAACGTTGGCCCATGATATTAGGCGGACTATAGGTCTATCATCCATATTGCTACAATAGGTGGACCAAAGGTCTATCATCCATATTTTCATACCAGGAAGACCAAAGTCTATCATCCATACTGTTAGGGGGTCCTATCAAACATGAATAGTCCTTCGGGACGTTGGCCCAGGACAGTAGGCGGACCATGGGTCAATCATCCATACTGCTACAATAGGCGGACCAAAGTTCTATCTTCCAGATTGTGGCAACAGGTGGACCAACGTCTATCATCCATACTGTTAGGGGGTCCCATCAAACATGAAAGAGGTTGAAGATCCGAATAAAGGGGCACACGAAGCGTGGAAAGTGGAGTGGTGGTTTTTTCAAACAGGATCCAACACTCCCAAGATTGTGCCACCGTGGTGGAGGCGCATTAGGCAGACACACTAATCTAGTCACGGATCATCCTAATTTTCAGACAGGACCTCTCTAGCGAGAGAACTGTCGCTTCCCAACATTACTATGGGGAATCCCGAACTTATTCGGGGTAGATGTCGCAACTACACCACTCCCCAAGAAGTCATGACGAGGGGCCAACAGTAAGGTGGGACGGAATTTGGTAATCCCTAGGGCTGGACATAAGAGGAAATTTTTAGGCGTTCCTACGTATCTCATAAGGATGAGAATCAAGCCACACATAGTTTTAGAAGCACAGTTTAACGTCATGTAGGTAGATAATACGAGAATGATAATTCTTAGAACGGGGTGCGTGGGGTGCAGTCTTCGCAAACCTAACGTGAATGAGGACATGATCCCACACTACGCCACACAGTCCCGTGGTTGGGGTCCCGAAGGTGGGACCGAAGAGGCAAACTAGCTGAACTCGAGCTAGACCCAAAGACAAGAGGTCCAGGCAATCTTACGTATCCCTTTAGGATGGGAATCAATCCATACGTAGTTCTTAGGAGATCTCAGTTTATGGTCTTAGATCTCGGACCAAGGATCAGTATGAAGGGTAGGAGACGCATAGTAAAATGACCAAAGAAACCCAACGTGAATGAGGACGAGGTCGTGCTTACCATGCGTTCCTTGGAAAGTGTTTAGGCCGCGGGACTGAACACTGAAGATAGGCGGGGCCTGCGGGGAAGTACCCATGCGCTCCTATGTATCTCATAAGGATTAGAATCAATCCATACGTAGTTCTTGAGAGGTGGCGTGGCACGACATATCTCCTACGCAAAGGACGAGGGAGACGTGCAAGTCTAGCCCTCGCACCAAAAGAAGCGGCATTTGATATATCTTGTTTTTCCTTGAAGGTGAATGGTTTTTCTTTTGTGGAATGACCAGACTAGGTCAGGAATTCCTGGCATCGCCACAATAGTCAATCCGTAACAGGTGTTTGATAAATGGTATGGCAATTAACCAATACCTGACGTGATGTCCCCTATGAGGAGGTCACCACAATGCAGTGCCATTTTTCTTCGTGCAGCCAGGACGATATCATCACAGTTTATGGTCATGTGGTGGGACCAGACAGAATAGTTTAAGGTTGTATGGCTTGGACTTGGGGAATACGCATGATGCGGTGAGGTGTACCTAGTGTGGATGAGGGCATATCCCCATATCGTCACCACGGGTGATTCCGGGAGAGGGGTCTCGGGCCAAGGGGCTACGAGGGTCCAACAATCAGGGGGCAGGAGAGGCTAGCTTCAAGATGAGTTGGGCCCGAGATGCAATGTCTGGGTGACTCCTCGTATCCCGTGGGGATGAGGGTCAAGCTACGCGTGGCTCCTAGAGAAAACCCAAGCCTCTAATCTTAGCACTCGGATCGCAGGAGCCTCAAGAAACACCGTAATGCATATTTGTCCGTCTAACGTGTGGGGGTGCAATGAGGGTTAGTGCAAGGAGTGTCGAGATTCCACCTTGATATGGTGGGGTGGAACGTAATGTGAATCATGCAACCAACATTCAGGGCCCGAAAGAGCTGGCGCGACGACCGAGGATTATTGCTGACCATGTTCGCAAGACAGCATCCTGTCACGTTAGCCTAAAGATAGGGGAAAACAAATGAGCATCAACCACTGACCATATTCACAACATGGGATTTGTATCAATTTGTTGCCCAAAACCCTTGGGGGAGTTGGCCCATGACGGTAGGAGAGACCTTAGGCATTGTATCCAGGCCGTTTTTTTGGGGGTCCCTCCGAGTACGGAAGATATCGGGGGCTCGAATGAAGGGAAGCACGAAGCTTGAAAAGTGGACAAAAACTTGCCTAAGTCGAATCTGACACACCAGGTCCTAGACCAGAGTACTCTGAACACATTAGCAGACCACTGGAAAGGGTCGAAGGGCTCAGTCTTAGAGCGGCCAAAAGATGGCGGATTCCCGGGAGAAGGGGGCGTAGTGCCAAAAACCCTGTACCACACCTATATATCCCCCTGTTGGGAGGGATAGGCCACAAGAACGAGGTGACCAGAAGATCATGGGATATCTTAAGAGATGGGGTTGGACCTGAAATCTAGGTGTTCATGCGGTCCTACATATCCCATAAGGATAAGAATCATGCCGCACGTAATTCTTAAAGCACAGTTTAACGTCATGTAGGACTATAAGAGGCATTCCATCCACAGAGTGCACACGACGCATAAGATAACCCATCATGAACGGGGACATGGTACTACACCGCACCGCATGCTCTGGGTGAAGGCTGGGGCTGAGAGGCCTGAGAAGGCCATGGGGCCCGAGGTTGGGCCTCAGTCAAGGATGCCTAACCAGCTTGCAGTTTAGCGTCTTGCAGTGAGGACGAGCATGCAATTTAGGGTCATTCTAGACCATAAGGGTCTTAGTTTAAGGTCTTAGAACTCGTACTGGAGGGGGGCCCAGATGTGGGAAAAATGTAGTTTAAGGTCATGCTGGACTGTGTGCAGTTTAAGGTCATGTGGGACTGGGTAAGAATCTTAGTTTTAGGTCTTAGAACTCGGAACCCTGGAGATCAGGCAAAATACCGTTTGGGGAACCTAGAATTGGTGGGAAGAGTGACATGCTCACCATCCATAGTCATGGGGGAATACGCGCCATTGGGATAAACCTTATGGACGATGAAAGTCACCTCCCATTTGGGCTCCAATTTGGGTGGTTTCCTACCAAGAATCATTGGCGCTCTAAGAGCCAGTACTAGGTCACCTTGTAGGAAAGAGTGAAGGAAAACCTTCTTGTTCAAAGCTCGAGCCATCCTCCTCTGAGGCCTTTCCAAGTTATGTAAAGCGCGAAGCCTATTCTCGTCCATTGCTTCCAATTCAGCTAGGCGTACTTCAGCAACTCTATCTGGCGCTTGCTAGTCATAGACCGCCATGCGCAATGAGGGAAACTGAATCTCGATAGGCAGGACGGACTCAGCTCCGTACACCAGGGAATACAGAGTCACTTGTGTGGAATTACGAGTCGTTGTCCGATAAGCCTAGAGAGCGTTGGGGAGCTTGTCCGGCCAAATTTTCTTGTTCTGACCAACAATTTTTTGCAAAATGTTAGAGAGCGTTTTGTTAATTGCCTCGATCTGTCCATTCACCTGCACAGGATAGCAGGGGATGTGGTTAGAGAGAATGTTGTACTTAGCGTTCAATTTCTTCATCTCAGCTTCTTGGAAGTTGGTTCCGTTATTCGTGAGGATAACGTGAGGTACTCGAAATCAATAGATGATATTGGAACCCACGAAGTTAGAGATATAATGAGCTTTGACTTCCTTGAGCCAAATTGCCTATGACCACTTGGAAAAGAATTCTGTAGCAGTCAGAATGAACCAGAACTGGCTGGCCATCGCCGGCGGGTAAGGTCCTACGACATCCATCCCACAGACTGCAAAGGGCCAAGAATACTTGGTAGTGTGGAGAGGCTCCGGTGGCTGATGAACGAAGTTAGAATGAACTTGGCACACTTGACACCTACTGGAAAACTCGATGCAGTCATAGAAAATGGAGTTCCAAAAGTACCCCGGCCTCCGAATCTGGTGGGACAACTTCGACCCGGCCTGGTGGGCACCACAGGAACCAGCATGAACTTCTTGCATGACCTGTGGGATCTCGACTCCTTGAAGGCAACAGAGGAGAACACCATCAAATCTGCGCCTGTAAAGGACCTGCTCAAGGCTGGGACCACTCTGAAGGGTAAACTGCAGTGCGTGGTGTCGGATTAACTCGCGCTCGGCTTAGTTCGACAAAATATTGCCGTGTTGGAGATATTCAACCAAGGGAATCCTCCAATCTAGGACCATTTTGATTTCCGCATCTGAAGTCCCCGTGGATCCTAACGTAGGGGAACCAGCGGTGAGATGGTTCACCCACGGGCCACGATCATCCTATAGAATAATGGGAGCAATGACTCTCTGGTATTCCACGTGGATAATTAGGTCGTCCTGTTCGGGCTCTGTAAGTGATGCGGCCAGGCTGACCGAAGCATCTGCTCGACTGTTCTGTGACCGGGGGATATGAACAACCTCTGGCCGAGAAGGGAACTTAGCCATTAGACGGAGGGTGCACTCCAGCAATGGCACAAGTTATGGCTTTCTGACAACATAGTCACCATTGACCTTCTTGATGACTAGCTCGGAGTCCCCTTTCACATGAAGATGGGGCACGTCAATCTCGAGAGCCAGCTCGAGGCCAGTGATAGGGGCATGATATTCAGCCTCATTGTTGGTGCAGCCTTCGGACAACATGAACGAATATGGTAGAACAGATTGCTCCGAGGTGATTAAGATGACACCTAGGCCCACTCGGTTGAGCCTAGGATCGTTGAGCCTTCTATCGGTGGGGCTCCGGGAGGCACCATCAAAGTGCATCTTCCAGCATGGGACGACATGATCGACTAAGAGGATTACCTCATTAGGAAAGCCTAGATCCTGCGACTGATCCACGGAGGTTGGATGAGAATCTAAGAAGTCTGCCAACGCCTGTCCTTTGATAGCCTTCTGAGGAATAAACCTGATGTTGAAATGCTGGAGGATCACCACCCAGCGCACCCGTTGGCCGACCGAAATAGATCGGTTCAGGATGTATTTCAATGGGTCTACCCAAGAGACCAGCTGTACCTCATGGTGCTGCAAGTAGTGACACAATTTTTGTACGGAAAATACGAGTGCTAGACAGCTCTTCTCGACGGGAGAGTATCTAACTTCTGTATTGAGGAGCATGCAACTGAGGTAGTAGAGGCTATTCTCTGTTCCCTCATTGTTCTTCTAGGTGAGAAGTGCACCAAGAGATCATTCCAAGGTGGTCACGTAAAGGACTAGTGACTTTCCGTAAATGGGTGGAATCAAAACCGGAGGTTGGAGCAGATACTACTTGATTTCCTCAAAGGCGATCTGACACTCTTCATCCCACTCGTAGTTGGTGCCTTTTCTCATGATCCGGGAAAAATGCTTACACTTACTGGACAGATTAGAAATGAATCAGCGTATATAGGCTAAGTGGCCTTGGAGGCCTCTGAGCTCCCGAATATTACTCGAGGGAGGCATCTAGATGATGGCCCTGATCTTCTCCGGGTCGATCTCGATGCCTCGGTATCTAACAACGAAGCCAAGCAACTTTCCGGAGGTGAACCCGAAGGCACACATCAACAGGTTCATCTTCAAGTGGAGAGAACGAAGAAAGCTGAAAACTTTCTCAAGGTCATTGAGATGGTCTTGGGGCTAGCGAGATTTAACCACCAGATTATACATGTAGCACTCCACCAGTGTCCTAATAATTGGCTTGATTATGAGATGCATGGCCCGTTGATAGGTGGCACCTACATTTTTCAGGACGAAGGGCATAACCTGGTAACAGAAAGTACCTTGGGGGCCCTGAAGGCAGTGAACTCTTCATCCTCGGGGGCCATCTAGATCTGGTTGTACCCGGAATAACCATCCATGAAGCAGAGTGATTAGAACCCGGCCGTGGCATCGATCAACAACACTGTCGCTGGAAGGGGAAAATCATACTTCGAATAGTGGCGATTGAGATCGCGGAAGTCGATACATACCCTGATCTGTCCGTTCTTCTTCTTGACCGGAACAATGTTGGTTAGCCACTAGGGGTACTGAACTTCTTTGACGAAGTTGTCTTTGATGAGCTTATCAACTTCGGAATCAACCAGGGCACCATGAGAGGGGTGCATCTTTATGGGAGGATGCTTGAACCCGTGATGGTTTGCCGGAAGGCCAAGGTGGTGGATGGATACCTGAGGATCTAATCCTGGCATCTCTTCATAACTCCAAGTGAACACATCACTGTGTAGCCTAAGAAAGTCCATGTATTGTTGCTTCTCCTCGGGGGGCATTGCGGCGCTGACCAATGTGGGTCTTGGGTCCACATCTCTACCAAGGTTCACCTACCTTAACTCGTCGACCATGGTGGAGAATCCCTCTTCTAAGGCAGGGGGAGCATCTTCCAGGACCTCCTCTCCACTTGTGGAGGGATTATCCATGGGGGGAGCCATTTCGGGGCTACCAGACCCTGACGGGAAGCTGGTACCATCTTGGGCGGTAGTGGTCGTCACGTCAGGAGGCTCATGTGCTATGGAGACCATGGCGAAAAAGGCAGTTGATCCAATCCCATATGGTCTTCGGCCCAAAGGGCCACGTTTTATGACATCAAAGAAGTAGTGGTGTGTCGGCTTGAGCCGGTCGATTCCGGCCTGACAAAACAGACACGTATGACGTACCTTCGTTGTCATGATCCTGACGTCCCGATATCATACAGGGATAGGAGGTTCGAGGATTACCTGGGCCTAGTTGTTGTAGGAGTATGATGTGATTTTCCACCGTCACTTGGACCCGGAAATATGCCTTCCTCTGGTACCTGAAACAACGAAGCACTGCCCCATGTCGGGGGTTGTGGCCTCCAACCGATGGATTGGGAAGACACAAGCGTCATCCAAACCTGCCTAGGGATCACTTGTGATAGTGGCGGGCTCGACCTCACCTGCCAGGATCTTCTTGTCCTTGCTCTTATAATAGTGGGCGTCCAGATAACAGGCTTCACAAGAGGAAAAAGGAGACACATCTCCTTGGAGCACGCCTAATCGACCATTAAGGGAGAATTTGAGTCATTGGTGATACGATGAGGGGACCGCTGCGTGAAGGTGGCGCCACGACCTACCCATCAACGCGTTGTTGGCGGTGTCCTGAGAGACAACCATGAATTCGGTGGAGGCAATTAGGCCACCGAACTGGGTCTTAAAGCAAATCTTGCCGAGTGGAGTTTGCTCAGTCCTATCATACACCTAGATCCTAAGGTCAGAGGGAGTTAAATCATCCTCAGACAACCCCAACATCCGTAGTGTCTGAGTTGGGATTAGGTTAATCCCAGAACCTGTGTCAACAAGACAGTGTCAGACTTCCACGCCATTGAACTGGCCGGTGATGTATAGTGGGAGAATGTGCCCCTGTATGGGGGGGGGTGGGCTTCATCCTCACCAGAGAACGATATAACCGCCTGATATTCGGCATTCTCAATCGCCTCGGCGTGGAAGGCTTCTACAGCCACTACCTCCGTCTCAAACTGGAGGGGGCTACTTAGGGCCTCGGAGAGTGCCTCAAGCATTTCAGACGACAGGCGAAGAGACTCAAGGATAGAGAGCCTTGCTGGAATGCCGTGCAGGTGCTTTAGAACATCATACTTCTGGGCCAAATGTGAGCTTCTGCTTACTGGAGGCCACTCTAAAATTAGAGGAATAACGGGCCCTGCCGGCGGGACCAGTGACTGAATGGTACTAGGCATGTCTGGCTGTTCACTAGTCGAAGCCTGGAGATTAGGACCAGAAGGCTGGGGTCGGCTGGTGGCAGAGAAGAGCTGGTCGCTGCATGACCGTGGTGGTTCTGCTTGATCCCATAATACAAATGGTGGTAGAGATGAACCTTTCGACACCGGGTGAAGGGGCCGCGTGCAATAAGCTCTGTATTGGGCTTGCTTCCTGGTCTTAGTGGCATGCATGACCTGACTAGAGGTTCCAACTGTCATGCCCCAGCGATTCACGTAGCTGTGGATCCGCCAACGTTGGAGATGGCTGGGGACATTGGGAAGGTCCACCTGGAGTTCCTCATCATTGGGAGTCAAAAAGGGATTTACCAACTCTACGGTGTTAACCGAAGCGTACCCCGGACTATCACTCGAGGAATCATCCACTACCAGATGGATTCTCAGAGGGATCCCCATTTCTAGGGGTATAAAATCGCCAAGAGTGAGGGATGATGATGACATTGGCAGGGCACGTTCTTTATTCTTGCACCGCCGCTTGCTCTTCTGGGAAGAGGTTGGCTTGGACGACGATGCCGAGGTAGCGCTCGCAGATTCTGAGGGATCTGGCTGATTCGGGTGGGCACATATGATGCCATGGGAATAGGCGACCATCTTGTAGGCCATCCAGTCGTTATAATTCTGGGTCCCATGGTCGGAAACCTACTTCCACTCATCCTCGTTGCCACTACTGTCGTCTGATCTCACAAAGACACCCGCCACTTGCGGTGGGGCTGGGGCCAACCTGACAATTTTGTTGTCAATATGTTCTTGGAGCAAGTCCTTGAACACATAGCATCAGTGGATGGTGTGCCCCAGGGTCCGTTGATAAGGGAAGTAGTTGGGGTGATCAGTGAGATGTGCCTCTTCTGGCTTCCGGCACTCTGGCAGCAGCACAATTCTCTACTCCAAGGAACTACAGAAATAATCGGGAACCTGGGACTCATCAAACGAGTAAGTTCGATTCCTTCTGTCTGGAAAGGGGGCACTAGGAGGATGGCCCTAACGAGGGGATATAGGATCATGCCGAGGAGGAGGAGCCTGATTATCTCGCCTAGGTGGTGGTTGTGTGTTATGCGGAGGCGCCTGCCGATTTTGAGGCGGTCACTGCTAGGCCGGAGGCTGTGCCTGCAGGGGTGGACCCTTATGGGGCTGCAGAACTGGACTCACTGGTTGAAAATCTAGGTGCCTGGGGGCCTCTATCTGGGCCACAACAGTGGGCACGGCTCTGACGGCTCTCCTTGCAGGGATCATAGGAGGCAGCGGACGTGCCTGGGTATCCTGTTGCAGGGCTTCTTTGAGGTGCTGAGCCTTGTCTGAGAAGTCCCGGAACCCTACAGGGTAATTCTGAGTGATCATAGAAGGCACCATCTCTTCCTTGACATTCCCTACGCACATTTTCAGTAATTTCTCCTGAGTTATTGGCATGTCAAGGGAGCATGTGATCCCCTTCCACCGGGCGACGAAGTCCTCAACTCGCTGGTTGGGCCTTTGTTTGTACCTGAAGAGGTCTGCGATGTTCGTCTTCCGAGTTGTGGAACTGAACTGGTAGAGGAATTTCCTACTAAGGTCCTCCCAGCTAGTCATAGATCCAAGAGGGAGCGGGCTGTACCAAACTAATGCTGGTCATTCCAATGTCTGAACGAAGCAACAGAGCTTGGCGGCCTCCTGCTGTGCCGAAGTCCCTAACATTGGCCCGCACCTCGAGTTGAAGTGGGTCATGTGTTATGGAAGGTCTCTAGTCCCGTTAAAGGGGGCGAAATTGGGATTCAAAAATCTAGGTGGGGCCGGCATGTCATCCACCCATGCTGGGTATGGCTTGCCGTCCAGTGGGATAGCCACTTGCCGAGTCTCCAGAGCCTCTAAGCAGGCGATGAGTGCTTCCATTGGATCGTCCGGACATGGGTTCTTGTCCTGACGGGGATCCCTAACCACAAGTGAATTTCCAGGCTGTTCAATCTGATAGTCAAGCTCAACAGCTTGCGGGGCGGCTAGCGGAGAGACTCTTGGGGTAGCGGGAGGAAACCAAGCATGGTCCCTTGGGTGATCACACCACTCAGGAGGGTTCGGCGAAACGTATTGTGCCCTCTTTCCATGATCTCCAGCCTGTCCTCTGTCGGCAATCATGGCATGATTGCGGTTTCCCGGGGGAATCTCATCAAGGTGTAGTTGCTCCTGCCCCTGCTGTCCCGTCCTAGGATCACCGTAATCAGGCTGCCGCTCTGCAATGCGCTCAGCTAGGAGCTCATCAACCGACCTATTTTTCTCAGAAAGCTATTGGCATATCATGTCCTTCTCAGGATCTTCCTCTGCCTTTTTCACCAAGGCAGATGGGTCGACAGGCTTGACCGCCCCAACATGCTCTTTACCCCTGCCAACGTTTCGGCTCAGTGTTAATGTCTCGGTGGGTGTGGGGAGACCTAGGAGGTTCCTATTTTGAAGAGTAATCCTCCCATATGGGTCTAGTAGTGGCCTATCCTAGGGGGGTTAGTCCCCATCGAAAATCTCCACACTGTGTCCCTCTCCCGAAAGGTCGACCATGTTGACCGCCACTGCCTTTGGTAGCATTCCTTCAGAGCCACCCAGTGAGTCGGGATGTCAGCGAATCACACTGAAAAGAAGGGAATCATACTACCCCCATCCACGAACGTGCGTGTGGGGGTGGCCTCCTCAATAACTTTGTAGAGTACTTTAAAGCTCTGAATGCATTTTTGTTGGAGGGCCCTGTGGTGGCCAAGTGACTCGGGGTGCCGAACCGCGGGGATCGCGGCCAGGTCGACCATAAGAAATTTCTCCCCGATATCCTTGATATGTTCTTGAATCCTGGGATAAGACGCTCACTGATGATGAAGACGGGAGTGATTCACCCGGAGAGTCTGGTGGAAACATTCAAACTCTCGCGGGGTGAGCGATTCTGGTATATCAAAATCTGATCCGGCGACCAGAAAAAACATATCGGGGAAGTGGACTGTCGCGAGGACGGTCCGGAAGCTCCACGAATCTGGTTTGGGATCTAGCCCTTGCTTCCCCTTCTCATAAACCGATGATGGCCGGGGAACTGGCAGTGGTACCGAAGCAGGCCGCTGGGCCGGCAGGCTGGCCGACAGAGAATACGACGAGTAGGCCGATTGGCCATCGAATCCTAAGTCATCCTCCAAGGGTTGAAGTGTCCTGGATGCAACATCACAATAGGATGGGCTGGTGAACATGACTCCTGTCACAGTGTTGGTACTTTCCAAGTGTGTGTCATGTCGTGACTCGTCTGTCGGTCCCCAGAAAAGTTCCCCACCCTCTCTGACCGAGATGGAAGGTGATTCCGGAGAGGCCAATGGTAACTGCATGTTTGATCCCTAGTGGTACGCCAGGTACTCGTCCTCCTGGAAATATCTTCAGAGGGAGGCGAGAATCATGCAGATATTGCATTCGGGGAGTACGAGGCTGACGCGCCATGTCCCCATCCATGCCCTTGACTCAAAGGGTTGGGGGGAAGGTTCCATCGCCGAGTCGTCCTCCGCCTTAGAGTCCGAGATACGGACTTTCTTGATTTCCATCTGTACTTCCCTGGCATTCCTCTTACGGCGGCGACATCCCGCCTTCCTTCCATTGGGTGGCACCTCAGGGCATGGCTGATTTCAATCATGGAGTCCTCGGGCTGCAATAGTGCTGGGGCCGAGAGGACTGGAGGCTGTGGTGAGAGGAGCACCAGGACAGATATCGAAAGGGACATGGGGAGAACCTCCATGTGGGCGAGTGACCGGATATTCAATGACTCCCTGCTCACGACCATTTTTAAGGGAAGTGACCCCATACACAGTAAAGTGAGCGCTGGAAAAAGCCATACCCAGAGTGTAGCTGTCACGGGGAAACCCTACGCTTTCCAGATCGGTGGCACGGAGTAGGCCATCATGGCCGATGACACTACCTAGAATTGGTCCGTGGTGGACATTGCCTGTGCTAGTGACCGGGAGAGTCGACCCAACCTTCCTGCGGGGCGGTCGGGGCCTCGATCTGGGTCGGGCATGTAACTGCCCCTACTCAACATGTGCGGGGGTCTGATAACAGGGGTCAGCATTGGCTCGGGCCACAATGGTTGCTGATGTTGGCGGCCCAGGGAGGGCATTCTCTTCCGCTTGCGCCCGACGCTGGTGTCGGGTCAGGTGGGTTGGAGCCAGTGGTGTGGGCACAAAGATTGCATGTTCCTCGGTCCGGGGAGTCAAGCAGCGGTGTCGACGCAGCCTGGCGGGGGCCCTTTCTGTGGACCCTTGAAACGGGCCTCCGATCGGGCAAACCCAGACATCCCCCACCTCATCGGCGTAGGGAAGGGAGGTGTCAAGGCCCTCCGGGGATAAACTCCTGAAATGGTTGAACGTCGGAGTGGGGAGCGGCGACTCCCTGCACGGCCCTCGGGGGCGGCGATGGTGGTGAGGCATAGCTGCCTCTAGATCCAAAAGGGCCATGTCCCTGGTGGGGATGACCCCTTCCTCCTCGTACCTACGAACCAGGTTGTTGATCACCCTTCCCTGGACGATCTCTGATGGGGAGACGGGGCATGAGCGCCTGAAAGTCGCATAAGTTGGATCAACTATGGAAAAGGCAGGACCATGCGGGGTGGCCGCATCGGTACTTCCCCTGCCCCTGTGCCAGTGGGCAGGTGGCGATCGAGCTCCGAATGCAGTGATCTGATTCCTAGAAGCAGGGAGATGAACCCATTAGTTCTAATAGAAAAAGAAATCTACAACCAATTTCCCAGCACTATTCCATCTTCTGTGGTCGGTACGAGGGATCCACACTGACGACGTCGCAGAACGGAGTGCTCAACATCCTGACTGCCTCAACCCATGGTGGGTTTCACGTCCCGGTGCTAGGTGCTCGGTCCTGGTGACATGCTAATCTTCCAACACCCCGAACGCTACCAGTCTCCATATTAAGGAGAAGAGGATCACGTCGGGTTCACCATTTTCTATTTCCAACGCATTCTTCCGGGGCGCGCGCACATCCGTCACACAGGGGAGGACGCACGGCTTGTTTCCCCGCATTCCCACTTTCCAAAGGCGGGCAACATCTGTTCCTTGTTCAGGGACGTCTGCTCCTTGATTGAAACTGGGATGATGGGATGTCGGTCCTTCCTTCTGTGGATTCCTCCTCGGAACTCGTTACCTAGTCCAGGTCTCCCTCATAGATTTAAGACATATTCATGAACCTCGTTGCCGGTTCCATAATTTCGTGGACACAAGTTTATTACGCTGCTTCCGTCGAGACGCTCCAAGGGGTCTGGTCGGGGCAGCAACCTTCGGTGAAGAGAATGGTCATGCTGGGGTGTCGCTGGCATGCCTTGACGCTAGGGGATTGGCATATCAGTCTTCCGTCCCTTATTATAGGGATTCTTGAGGGCGCAGAAGCCCGAGGCATCGAACATAGAACATGGGGAATTGTGTTCCATCTGAGGTTTTCCTCAGCTTCCCATGTGTAACACGGGGTATGCCGCGAGTTTAACGTATTGTAGAGACAGATCAGACTGATCAGAACACTGAGAGTGGATCAGATTGAAGGACCCCCCTAAGGGGAACATCGATATTGGGGGCCAGCATGTGGGAGGCTTCCCAGATACTATGGAGTGGAATGAGGTGGCATGATCCCACCAGGATGTGGCGGCCCGGGTAGGAATCGGGATGGGTGATGGAGTGAAGAGGGGCTTGAACCTCATAGAGGCTTCCTACATATCCCCATGGCAGGGAATAAAAGTCCGCGTAGTTCGGTGATATGGTGGGCCACCTGAAGGGGCGACCCATGAGAATGAACACATGGATTGGATCATGGAGGAAGTAATACCCCCCATGCTAGGGCATGAGCTTCCCGAGGCACGTGGGCTCGAGGGAGAGGTCAGGATGAGATGTGGGTGTTGGATGTGGGGGCTTACAATCTAAGGCGTCCCATGACGGTGGATATGGAGCTTATTCTCTGAGGAGGCCCATAACGGTGGTTGTGAAAAGACACGGAGGGGTCGAAAAAACTGAGTGATGGGCTTGAACCTCGTGGAGGCTTCCTACGTACCATGGGTTAGCATGGATCAAAGTCCACGTAGTTCAGGGCATACAGTTTAACGTTATGCAGGATGAGCATATAGTTTAACGTCATGTGGGATGAGGCCATACAGTTTAACGTCATGCGGGATGAGGGAATACAGTTTAACGTCATGCAGGATGAGAAATGTGGGGCTTACGCACTGAGGCGACCCATAATCTTGGCGAACTGATGTGAAGAAGTCGGAACGACCAGGTGGTGGGCTTGAACCTCATGGAGGCTTCTTACGTACCATGCGTTAGCACGAATCAAAGTCTACGTAGTTCGCTGGGATGGGGCTTACACTCTGAGGTGGCCCAAGATGGTGTCATGGTCGATGCTCGCTCTAATCCCACGTGAGTCATGCTCAGTGTGAGAAACAAGAGGCAGCAGGGACCAGACGCTCACGTCGAGAAGTGTGCGTCCGTGAGAAGCGGAAATGGGCTTACGCGTTGAGTGGACCAAAGAGGAAACAGGGGCTTACGCGTGGTTAACAGCCCTTAGTGCTGGGGCTTACTCCACGATGGAGGCCCGTGGTGCGACAAAGCACAGAGGGAGAGGGACTTGGGACTGAACAAAGGATATTCCTCATTCCCTATCACGCCCTACGATGGCTTTGGCAGTGGGGAAGTATGGAGGTGCATGGGTGTAACATTTTGAATGAGGGGCTATGGGCTTACGCTCTGAGGCAGCCCTTCCCCCGTGGACAAACACCACTCCAATAAATCACCCCTATGAGGGATTATCCCAAAATACCCATAGCGATGAGCAGGTGGAGAGCATATCCGAGCTGGGGGGGGGACCCTGCGTGCGAGGCATGAGGTCAGATCACAGTTTAACGTCATTTTTTGAGGACGAGTTTCTTGGTAGTTTAACATCCTTCAGATCGGAAGAGGTGGGTTCTCCCCACACCCCTAGGGCCTATATGCCCAACACCCTCTACCCATTGTGGTAGGGAAGGCATCAGCAAGGCCGTAGTGAAGGGGGGCCACAGGACGGACCATAGAGGGGTCCACGTTAGCGTGGCTACGCGAAGAAGCAATATCCGTTAGTGTGCCTATAAGAAGAAGCATGAGGTAATGCAACACAATGGGAAACACTGCCCAAGGGATCTTGAGGTTACTTCGTACGAGACAGGAAGGCCTTACGGGAAAAAACGCATGGCGTGCACGCCCGGTATGGAAGACATCGGGAACCTAAGCAGGGAGGCACCCGGGGGGTGTAAAGCTGAGGGCCCCTGGGGTTTTCACGCAAAAAACTGGGCTGGCGCACAATTGGGGCAGAAGGATTGCGCGCGGCTAGGGGATTACGTGCAAAGGTCTTGGGTTGCACGCAATGGGAGGGGTTTTCGCGCAAGGGAAAATATTGCGCGCCAAGGAAGAACCCGGAGGAGTTGGAAAATTCACATAATCCAGTGGGGTTGCGCGCAAAGGCGAACCCCGGGGCAAGGTTGCGTGAAAAGGTGTATTACATGGAAGACATCTTGCGCACGCGAGAGTCCGAATTGCGTGCACGGGAGTGGGTCCGAATTACTCAACCCTGAAACAGTTGGAGTCACCTTTTATTTATAGGCCTCCGCTGTTGCGAAATCCTGGCGGTGCGCGAAATCCTCCGCGCCGGGACCAATCGGTGCGCTAGGCTTCCTCGTGCGGAACCGGGCGTGAAAAATTGCTCACCGTGCTAGTTCCTTTTCGCGAATCCTGGGAACCCTTCGTGCGAACAAACTTATTCCGCGCGAGTTCTCTTTTATTTCACACACCCCTTCCGGGTCCCCTGGACTGGGTCTTTGAGTCGAAATATGACTTCGCTTCATTAGCTCGAAACTTCCCTTAGGAGTTACAGACCTTTTTTTAGCCTCTACAATAATGATCAATTATCAATCATAGTTGTAAAAGAAGCTAGCATCATGTTCACGAATAACATATGTGCATACATTGTAACATCATAAATGTGAACAAATATTGAATGTTTTTATTTCATAATAAACAGTATATCATGAGATATATCTCATTAACCAATTAATTTTTGGGCTATATAATATTTTTCCACCTATCACATCATAAAATTCTCATAATCATGCATGCCAAATGGAAGAATGCCAATCGTAGTCATGAAATAATGCATTAAAAGTAATTGATTTTGTAAAATATTTCACATATAATAAATCATGATATGAACATTAGGATTACCAAATGAATAACTAAGATCACAATTTTTCATAAAATATCATTTTATTCTTTGGAAGAAGAAACAACTCATGAGGTTTGAAGAAATGTTTTGTAAATTGAAATCTATTAAAAAAAGCATTATAAATGTCTTATAAATTATTTTGGAAGTGTAGAAACATGTATATACCAAAAAAAAAATATAAAGTATATTTAAAGAAAATATATTTGATATTATAGGAACAATAATAATAAACTCAATTTGAAATGGGATATAACCTACAAGAAAGTGTTTGGGTTTTAGAATCCCCTTACATTAAATCCCACTTTATTTCATTGCTTTTCCATCGCTTGAATAATAAACATTGTTTTGTTAAAACTTTAACCATTAGTTAGTTATTGAAAATTTTTATAATATTTATAAATTATAATAATTTTATTTTTTTTATTAATTCCCATGCTTAAGGGGAAAAGGTTTTGATATCTTGTTTTCCTTAAAAATTTCACATTTTTCTTCGATTTCATATTTTTTTTGTTCAATGAGATTTACACATTAGTAAAATTAATTCCAAAATGATTAAATAAATATATTTCAAAAAAAATATATATATATCCTAAATAATTTAATATAATTATCCATAACATTGATGATAAGAGAAAAACTAGCAACATCCTCATTGATGGTTAACTAACCTTTAGTGGGATATTTTCCAAGGAGGTGGTGTAGGAATTTTGAAATATAATTACATATTAGATATAATTATTTAAGTAGGATGAAATCATCAATATAGTGTTAAAATACTAATTAATTAATCTTATAAGATTTTATTTTTGAATGGATAGAGAAAAAGGGGATGAGAAGAGGAATAAAGAAAGAAGAGTTGATGAAAACATACCCTATTCATGGTGATGTTTCTCTTGTATCAAACTGGACTCCCTTGATACTTAGAGTTGGTAACTCTAGAACATCCCAATGAATTAAAATGGGATTGAGTTAGATTATTTTGGCCAATTTTAGGTTTTTTCATGTGAGGGATGAGTTGTTTTCCAATGGGAGGGATATGGGTTAATTATACTTGAGGAGAGGGGTATTTTTAGAATAAAATATTTAATAAAATACAATATCAAAGTTAAACCTTATAATAGTGATATTAATGTAATTATGCATCATATATAAATAAAATATATTGTGGTTTAAGAAAACATAACCACTATATAATTCAAATAAATAGTTTATTAAAAAATAATATGGAAATGAATTTTTTATTATAATGGAAGACTTTAGACTTTAGACTTTGGAAAATACTTTTTTGTTTTGGAAAAAAATATATTGTATTTAATTTAATAATTTTAAAAAATTAATATGTTCTTGTTCGTGAAAACATTTATATATTTTATCAGGTAATTAATATATCATTAATGATGTAATTTGAAATATAGTTGCTATGAAAAACTATATTTTTACTATTCACTTAAAATTGAAGTAATGTAGAAAATTACCAAAATATCACCCTTGTAAAATTTTAACATTATAACTTCAAAAATGAAATTTATTTTATCAAAATAAATTTCTAATAATGGTTATTTTAATTTTTAATATAAATTATGTTTTTTTAATTCCTTAAAATATTATTTATTAAAAATGTGCTTATATTTTCTTTTAAATTTTATGATTAATATTTATTTTTAGAATTATAATATTTATATTTAATTAAATTACTCATAATAAATATTATTTATATTATATTTTTTTATTTTGAGGTTAAATTACAATTCCAACCGTTAAGTTACTATTCCCAACAGTCAAGTTATTATTTCTAGTTTTAATATTACTATTCAAATGGTCACATTACTACAAAAATTGTTATATTACCTCCTATATGTACCACTTAATTCATTCATTATTCACCTAAATTCCTCTTTGTGTTTATATTTCGATTTTACAAAATAGTGACTGGCTTACTTATATTATATTCCATTTCTATAGCATTGGTAATGGGGTGATGAGTTTAGAAGACTGGGGAAATCCATATTTTCTCATTCTACCTTTCATAAATTATAGTTTTTGTCTCAATTAAATGTAAGAAATTTTAGTGAGTTTATTTATTGATTAATTTAATGGTATTTATTTATTAAATCTATCGTTTTTTATTTTTTTAATGTGTTGTATGTGTATAATACTATATAATATAATATAACACACATTAATTTCAATTATCATATAGAAAATCATGGATGATACAATTACCTTTAGGAATGATTAATTATATTAGGAAACTATAAGGTTTGGAGTACCTGGATCCATGGTCCTATTTTAATCCATAAAAGGATTTCTTTATTTTTCACATCATGGTTACATCACTATCAAGTACAAAACTAGAAAGTAGCTTCATTAAAACTTTTTCATTAATATATCCATTTTAGAAAAAAAATTACATATGTATAACAATTTCAACAATATATATATATACTATAATATAAATAAAAATCCTAATATTTTAAAATCATGCAATACGTGAAAATGATTTTTCAATATTGATATATTGTGCGAAAAAACAAAATTTGCAAACAAATATGGCCTTGTTTCATAAAATCTCAACATTATCCTTGAACTTGTTTCTAAATACCCACTTAGTTCCTATATCATTATTCCATTAGGTTCTAATAAAAATATCACAACATTTTCATTTCAATTTGATCCATCTTCTCATTCATAAAATTTAATCACTCATTAAGTTTAATAGCCTCAGAATCTGATTGTCATTCAAACTGTGAATAAGAGATGTTTGATTTTCTAGACTCCGTTTTCTTATAGTATATACTATATCTTCCTAAAATATAATTAGCTTTTTAATTTCAACATGATTTTATTCATTTTAAAAAAATATCCTTTTAAGTTCAAAAATATAAATATCATCACTTGAATAATTAGAGTATGCATTAAATTCATTAGGATTGTGATCATATTAATTTTCACTGACATGTTTAGAATTATACATGTTATCTTTTAATAATTCTATAAAATATCCTTTACTTGTATCCTCCAAGATGATATTATTTTCAATTACTTCCACATCATAGTAATCAACTAATTCTTGTTTCCTTTTATTCCAATACTTGTATCATCTTCCATTTGATAAGTATCTTGTGAACACACATTCATTATATTTTTCATCAAAATTTACTATAATTTAATTCACTATATTACTTAACCTTATACGTACAATAAAATATTAACAAGTTCATAATAAGTTTATTTTTATACAACATTACATAAGAATTCATGGTTGATTCAAGTTTCAACGAGTCTTTATTTTTAATATTCATAATTTTACTAAAGGCTTCGCACGTGGATAATTTGGTGAGATTTTATTTATCATTCATGGTTATTGTCTTTAAAACAAATAATTTATTCTTATTCTATAACTCTATTATGGTGGGGGTTATAAATAGAACTATATTTATGCTACTTTTGTTCTTATCAAGATAGGGATTCAAAGAATTACCATTGAACTCCCGTCCATTATTTGTTCTCAACTTAATGATATACACTCTCAACTCTTTGTCAAAATACCTTTGGAATATTTTTTAAATCCGTACTAAAATAGTGTTATGATTTATTTGAATCACATTAGTCATCTAGGTGAAATTATCTATGAATGTGAATGAAAACATCATTGTATGTATATTGATGTCTCATCAATCAACATAAATCAGAATAAATTTATTCAAGTGGACCAGTGGAATGAATTTACACTCTTTTTTGAATTAAATATACAATATTCCCATTTTAACACGTTTTAAAAATAAAATATCTTTCTCTAAAATGTTATTTTATGTCACTATCCACATATTCCATTGATCTTTTACCCAATATTCTTTTACAATGATGGAAATGTCTTATGTTCCATAACATATTTATATCTTAAATACTAAGATAAAAATAGTTACTTGGATATATATTTTAGAATATGTTACCACATGTTCTTTATTACTTATAAATATATATCAAAAAAATCATAAAACACATAAATAATAAATCATTTTAGATGAATATTCAATATATTTCACAATAATGAAATTCCTAAGTACCAAAAAGGTTTAGTGTCTTCGGAGACAAGACACATAATCAAAATATTTCTTAAAATATGTCTAAAATATCCCAAAATGATATTATCACATACTGAACTTCTTAGATACACCCTACTTAAAACCTTTCTTCACAACCTAGCTAAAGGAAACAAAATAAAGGGTGAGATTTGATGCTCAATAAGGATACATATTGGTAATATCAATGTAACACCCCGAGATTTTATGAAAAATATTATTTTAATTTCATTTATGTCTTCTATTATACACCACACCAAGTTTAGCTTGTACTATACGCAACACCGTATTAGCTTGCAGTATAAGAAACATTATTCTTGGATCGTGTTACACACAATTTCAAGTTCGTTTTATAATAGTCATTCTACGCAACATTGAGTGTGTTTATATATATATATATATTCAATGTATAAATAAAATATGGTTGGATTCTGTTATACGAAACAACGAAGGATTCTTGCACAACATGCAACCCGGACTTGGCTTGCATTACACGCAATCGTGACCTTCCTCGATAGCGTGTGTTGTACGCAATACTGATTTTCACTAAACAACGATATATTATAATATTATCCGTTATGAATAGTATTAACTAAATTTTGAATTTTATAAAATTTTAATTCATCTTATACATTTTCTAGAATGAGGTATGAAAACAAAATCATTTTTTTGGATAAAAGAAGTATTTTTCAAAAAATGCAGTTTTACCACCTTTTGATGGCGCACCCACATTAAATCTAGTTTTTGAAATGTTTATAAGTTCAATTTGACAAAATAAAATTCTTATTTTGAATCAGGATATAAATATTTACATTGGATAAAGTTTTGATATTTTTCTGATAACTTTCATATTTTAATGAATAGTAAAAACACGGTATATTTTAATTAAAAAAACTTTTTTCATCATAATAATTTATGTGGTTAAATTATAATATTTAATGTTTTTAAAGTATAAATAGAATATATTTTTACCATTTAATATAATTTATGTCATTAGCATGGATTTTACCTTGAATTCGTGGGTTAAATCTGTTCAATCTTTTGCAATATTTTAAACAAAAAACCGTTTTCTTTTGACAACGGGATTAATTTTAATTTAATTTCAGAACCATTTGTGTATTGAATTTAGAAAAATGGATTCCATATTTGGAATCAGTGGGTCCAAATTATGTTAATAAGCTACTTTTTATTTTTGGGCATTATGAATAGTAACTACGATAATTTTTATTTACTGCGGTTAAAGGTAAATAGGGTAAATCAAGGTTATAATAATATTATAATAATTCAAAATTACTTTTACACTTGTACTAACCTTATTGGATGAGTATTGGCCGACCATGGGAATACTTGGGCCGATTTTGGGACCCTAATGAGCTACTTGGTAGTGAAAATGACAATTTGGATTAATTAATTTAATGAAAAGACAAAATTGACTTTAACAAAAATATTTTAGTAATTAATTTTTATAAGGGGTTATATAAGTTATATTTTCGACTATAAATATTCTTTGGAAAGATAAAATTATTACCTAAATCATGGTAGTTTTTTCATAATTGTTAGACATCAAATGAATTAAATTATTTATGACACAATAATGATGTAGTGTTTACCTCATTAATAAATGATTTAAATAAATAAGATTATAATGATTAAAATATCATCCAAAACCTTTCCAATTCCAATTGGATGATTTTATTTCGAATATGAGTCATATTATATTCCACATTAATGTGTTTTGGACCACTTGAAACCGAATATAAGTTTATAATAAAATAATGTTTTCCCACTTTCCTAAAGAGCCCCTCCTCTCCCTTATAAAAGGAGACCACTTCTATGCAATTCCACACACCTATCAAGACTTTTGGCTCGTCCAAACTCTGAAAAAATAATCTCCATACATCCCTATCCCCCCCCTTGAAGCCTTACATTAGGCAGAAGACTCTCCAAGAAGTCCTTTTGGTTAAAACCAAAGGAAGTTACCAAAATTAAAGGTAACAGTTTCTCTTAAGTTGTTTTTTTTATTCTACATCTCCAACCCCTAAAATCTTTTTAATCCTTTCTTTTTTAAAAACACCAATATCCAAAATATACTAGGATGTTGTTATGAGAAGTATTATAACTACACTTATACACACATCCATCTAATGGATGAAGAACATAATGTTTCTGTGATGGCAAACTAACGCCTCACGAAACGATGATTGTTCGATTTTCTCCTACCGCCTCTCATGGTGGCCATTATGATGGAACTATATTTATATATGATATATATTATGTTTATGATTTCCTTATGATTCTTTACTTATCAATTATATCAAGCCTTTACGGTTTCCATAGTCAGTAAATACGATAATCTCATTTGAGGAAGTGCGGACTACCGCCCCCTTAAAGTGATGTGATTCGTTAATACCTTATGTGGGATGTATAAAGGATGTGGTTAATGATATTATATATGATATTATACTGGAATTATAATATACCTATGTATAATTATGTTTTAATTCCATTAAAATAAGAAATAGAAATGAAAGTAGCGTTCATGCGTACGTACGACTTACCGTCTCCATGAACAATGCGTTTCATTTCTTACCTCCATATGTTACGTACTATTATAAATTCTTGTATATGCTGGATATATAATGAATTTATATTATATATAAATCATGATTTACATTTTGGAAGTAAGTAAATCATGATATAAGTAATAATAACATCAAGAACAACAAGTCCAAACACGTACGATAAATAAGATGATTTTACCCAAAACGCTACTTTAACATTAATTTACAAAAGAATGGGTAATATAAAGTCATAAGTGAACCACATATGATATAATAACAATTAATATGATTATTTAATAAGTCAATGACATTATTTAAATCATTATACAGGAGGTTTGGATACGTACAAAGCATATCAGACCTAAGGTAAGGGACAACTTTTCCAATCTCGTTCTTATCTGAGATTGTTTATTCGTAAGTATTTACTGGGGTTATTGTTCTCATCCATTTCCATGTTTCCTAAAAATGTTTTCATGTATGTTTAAAGTCCTTTTTACCCATTTTGGACTTTTACTACATGGTATGTATCGAATATTTCTTTTACGAGGTACTTTTTTACTTTTCTGGCAAAAGTACGAGAAGAATGTTTTTTTATCTTATACGACATGAAAGGATTTTTACGGTTTTATAAAGCCTTATTTTCATGAAGCTTCCTCCAAAATATTTCATGACTATTTTAAACAAAATCTTTTTCTTTTAAAATTTCATGACGTTTTGTGAAAAGAAATTGATTTTGAAGAAGAAAGGATATTTTCCTCAAGAGTTCATTTCAAGTGTTTTATCAAAACCATTTTCCATCTAAGATGACATTATTTCATATGTGTATGTTTCAAGTATAATGTCTCTATGATTTACATGGCTTCAATTTTCTTATTATTAAATTATATCCATTTCTTTTATATGGATTATGTGATGATGGGATTCTGTTTATGAAACCCATTTTATTCGTTGGGTTATTATGAATGATGTATGTTTATTTTGTGGCACAAGTAAGAATGATTTCATTATGAGATGGGTGGGACATATATATCCCTCCAATGCATTGGGTAAAGATTTATATCTCATAAGATAGACATGGCTGGAATGGAAAGTTAAACCGGTTCAGTAATACAGGACTGGAACGAGGAGTGAACTCGATTTAGAAAGGGACTTTGTCCACTATGATGGTCTTGGCAGCAATGCCTTGGATAATATGGAAATCATATCATGTTCTTAATGGTTACCACAATTACATGTTTTATTCCCATGCTATTTTATCATTCTTAATGTTTCTTTATGATCTATGCCTTACGTACTTCCATGTTTTATGTCATTGCTCAAGCTTTTGATGTTTAAACATTATGTTCATGTTTTTAAGTTCAAATGTATATGGTATGTTTTATTTTATCCATGCCTACCCTTACTGAGCATTTGAGCTTACCCTTTTTATGTTTTCTTTTCCCCAGGATATAAAGAAAGGTTTTAGGTAAGAAAAAAATGGGAAGATCTTTATGGGAGATGTTGAAGATCTTTCACAACGATTAGAAGATTACGTTCCGAGTTTCCAAAGACACTAATCTATTACGGTCCTTGTGTGTCTGTTTTTGTTATGAATTTAGTATTCCGAAAAATTAATGTAATGTCCATGTACATCAAGATACGTGTCTCTACAGTTGGTATTAGAGGAAAGGTTTAGTTAACCTTTGGAAACTAGGATGCGAAAACTTTAGTGAAGATCCCTAGAGATATTTCTAAGGTATGTCTAGGGATGTCCCTAAGGATAAGTATACGTATAGGTTATAGTCCTATAACTACGGTAACGATCTTAGAATTTAACCTAAGATGATAGATATTGAGGGTACTCCCCCTTTATTATGTTGTTTTCCATAGTATGATTTTTGCCTCTCACAGTATTCTTTTTGGGTTTTAGAAAATGGCTGGAAACAAGATGATTCACGATAATGGAGGATATGATGGACAATGGAATGATATTCTTCATGAGAAACCAAATGAAATGGTATTAGGAATTCCAAAAATCATTATTATGTCGAATCAGCAATCTCATAATATGATCAATAAACTCAAATTTGGTAAGTTTCCTGACTCAGCTATTAAGAGAAAGATGGAGTTTCATGGTGATCATGGAGGAAAGAAAGTTAAATTTCCCCCATGTAAATCATGTGGGAAGAGGCATCAAGGAGAATGGTTCAAAGGAACTGGAAGATGATTTGGGTGTGGAAAAGAAGGACATAAAGCCAGTACCATGGATGAGGATAATGGTATTGCTCCAACATCAATAATGGTTAAATGTTTTAAATGTGGAATGTATGGGAATTATGAAAACCAATGCCCTAAGGAAAAGTCTCATGAAGAGAATCAGTATGGTCGTATGGGTAATATTTATGTTGATGATGAGGAAGAGACTACAAATGATATGTGAGATGAAAGAATTGTTGAAGCTCCGTCAATGGTTTAAGAAGGTAGTTGAATAATTACATGTTTATAAAGTGTAATGTTGTATAAGTAATCTCATGGTACTATGGAATAAAGAGACATCTATGGATTGTTACACTATTGTATTTCCTTAAATTTTGAAAGTGTATGATGAATGGTACCAGTAACCATGAAAGGTTATTCAGATATTTTTGGAAAGTAGAAGATATGCGCATAATGAAGGGATAAAGAGAAAATTAAATATTTGATAGTATTCATGAGCTCATGACTGATATAAGGAGAAGGTTATTTCATGGTTCGAGTATATAGAAATTTTGGATTTTGGTATGTGGAAAGTGTTAACTTTTGGCCGCATTCATGTTTTCACTAAGGTTTAATGGGTATTCATTTTTCAAGAGAATACATGATTAAGGTATTCAAATGATTGGAATGTGACCAACAAGATATATGGGGGATAAATGATGGTATTCACATGCTTGGCTGATGACATTTCAAGTAATAGTTTTATTTATACTACGAGCTTGGACCGAAGTCTTTTAGATAAGCCTAAAGATTAGAATGGATTATGTTGGACATAAGTTAGTATTGTTTAAGGATAGAACTTTTTAGATATTATTTAAGGGATGTTATAGTAATGTAGTTTTAGAAAAAGTATAACCTAGAGGACGTGCGACAACCCATCGCATCGGAAAAGGTTGTGGGAATCGAACCCACAACCGAAGTGCGACTGGACTTTATCGCCTACCACTGGCCTACAGGAAGTCCCTGGTTAGTAGAAACTAGTTTTATTTTATTAATCGGTATGATATATGAAGTATAAGTTCATTTTTGGAATCTTATATAATTAACCTCACCATAGATGGACTTATGTATATTTGATAACTTTTGTTTGAAACATATGGAATAACCCATCATTCTATCACATGATCTGCTAACTCTTCATGAATAACAAATTCAACTTCATTTCTTTAAGAGATGAAGTTGAAATTGTTCAAAGCACGAACAACAGTGAGATTGTACCAAAATCAAGAAAATATTTCTTCTAATTCAAAATTTTCAACTTTAGGGAAATGATATTGAAAACCAAAAATGTTGTCCTAGTTCTCTTATATACGATGAATCAGATGGTACCTTAAATCATCACAAATCTATGGATTTGTGATTGATGGCTTTTTCATAGCCATGTTCTCTACCACTCTCCATTGGAACATGATGGTTAGATTTCTCTTCCATATCCATATTTTCACTTATGTTATCCTATGTGGAAACCCAGTGATTAGTTAATTTGGGTAACTATTACATTTCATACATTATTTTTTAAAGTCAAGTTTTTGTATTCCTTTTTACGATGTGGGTTTCTATTAAAGAAATTTTCAAGTAGTAAACCATTTATAACCCTGACGAATTTTGAGGGCGAATTTCATTTTAAGGGGGGTAGAATGTAACACCCCGAGCTTTTATGAAAAATATTCTTTCAATTTCATTGATGTCTTCTATTATACACCACACCAAGTTTAGCTTGTACTATACGCAACACCGTATTAGCTTGCAGTATACGCAACGCTATTCTTGGATCGTGTTACACACAATTTCAAGTTCGTTTTATAATAGTCATTCTACGCAACATTGAGTGTGTTTATATATATATATATATTAAATGTATAAATAAAATATGGTTGGATTCTGTTATACGAAACAACGAAGGATTCTTGCACAACACGCAACCCTGACTTGGCTTGAAATACACGCAATCGCGACCTTCCTCGATAGCGTGTGTTGTATGCAATACTGAGTTTCACTAAACAACGATATATTATAATATTAGCCATTATGAATAGTATTAACTTAATTTTTAATTTTATAAAATTTTAATTCAACTTATACATTTTCTAGAATGAGGTATGAAAACAAAATCAGTTTTTTGGATAAAAGAAGTATTTTTCAAAAAATGCAGTTTTACCACCTTTTGATGGCGCACCCACATTAAATCTAGTTTTTGACATGTTTTTAAGTTTAATTTGACAAAATAAAATCCTTCTTTTGAATCAGGATATAAAAATTTACATTGGATAAAGTTTTGATATTTTTTTGATAACTTTCATATTTTAATGAATAGTAAAAACACGATAAATTTTAATTAAAAACAACTTTTTTCATCATAATAATTTATATGGTTAAATTATAATATTGAATGGTTTTAAAGTATATATAAAATATATTTTTACCATTTAATATAATTTATGTAATTATCATTTATTTTACCTTGAATTCGTGGGTTAAATCAATTCAATCTTTTGCAATGTTTTAAACAAAAACCCGTTTTCTTTCGACAACAGGATTAATTTTAATTTAATTTCTAAAACTTTTGTGTATTGAATTTGGAAAAAATAGATTCCATATTTGGAATCAGTGGGTCCAAATTATGTTAATAAGCTACTTTTTATTTTTGGGCATTATGAATAGTAACTACGGTAATTTTTATTTACTGCAGTTAAAGGTAAATAGGGTAATTCAAGGTTAAAATAATATTATAATAATTCCAAATTACCTTGAAACTTGTCCTAACCTTATTGGATGAGTAGTGGCCGACCATGGGAATCCTTGGGCCGATTTTGGGACCCCAATGAGCCACTTGGTAGTAAAAATGACAATTTGGATTAATTAATTTAATGTAAAGACAAAATTGACTTTAACAAAAATATTTTAGTAATTAAGTTTTATAAGGGGTTATATAAGTTATAGTTTAGACTATAAATATTCTTTGGAAATATAAAAAGATTCCCTACATCATGGTATTTTTTTCATGATTTTTAGACATCAAATGAATTAAATTATTTATAACACAATAATGATGTAGTGTTTACCTCATTAATAAATGATTTAAATAAATAAGATTATAATGATTAAAATATCATCCAAAACCTGTCCAATTCCAATTGGATGATTTTATTTCAAATATGAGTCATCTTATCTTCGACATTAATGTGTTTTGTACCTCTTGAAACCGAATATAAGTTTATAATAAAATAATGTTTTCACACTTTCCTAAAGAGCCCCTCCACTCCCTTATAAAAGGAGACCACTTCTATGCAATTCCACACACCTCTCAAGCATTTTGGATCGTAAAAACTCTGCCCACATAAGCTCCCTACACCTTTATCCTCCCCCTTGAAGCCATAAATTAGGCAGAAGACTCTCCAAGAAGTCCTTTTGGTTCAAACCAAAGGAATTTATCAAAATTAAAGGTAACAGTTTCTCTTAAGTTGTTTTCCTTTATTCTACTTATCCAACCCCTAAACTCTTTTTAATCCTTTATTTTGTAACAACACCAATATCCTAAATATACTAGGATGTTTTTATGATAAGGATTCTAACTACACTTACACACACCTCCATCTAATGGATGAAGAACATAATGTTTCTGTGATGGCAAACTAACGCCTCACGAAACGATGATTGTTCGATTTTCTCCTACCGCCTCTCATGGTGGCCATTATGATGGAACTATATTTATATATAATATATATTATGTTTATGATTTCATTATGCTTCTTTACTTCCCAATTATATCAAGCCTTTACGGTTTCCATAGTCGGTAAATACGATAATCTCATTTGAGGAAGTGCGGACTACCGCCCCCTCAAAGTGATGTGATTCATTAATAGCTTATTTGGGATGTATAAAGTATGTGGTTAATGATATTATATATGATATTATACTGGAATTATAATATAACTATGTATAATTATGTATTAATTCCATTAAAATAATAAATAGAAATGAAAGTAGCGTTCATGCGTACGTACGGCTTACCGTCTCCATGAACAGTGTGTTTCATTTCTTACCTCCATATGTTATGTACTATTATAAATGCTTGTATTTTATGGATATATAATGAATTTATATGATATATAAATCATTATTTATATTTTTTAAGTAAGTAAATCATGATATAATTAATAATAACATCATGAACAACAAGTCCAAACACATACGATAAATAAGATGATTTTACCCAAAACGCTACTTTAACATTAATTTACAAAAGAATGGGTAATATAAAGTCATAAGTGAACCATATATGATATCATAACAACGAATATGATTCTGTAATAAGTCAATGACATTATTTAAATCATTATACAGGAGGTTTGGATACGAACAAAGCATATCAGACCTAAGGTAAGGGATAACTTTTACAATCTCGTTCTTATCTGAGATTGTTTATTCGTAAGTATTTACTGGGGTTATTGTTCTCATCCATGTCCATGTTTCCTAAAAATGGTTTCATGTATGTTTAAAGTCATTTTTACCCATTTTGACTTTTACTACATGGTATGTATGGAATCTTTCTTTTACGAGGTACTTTTTGACTTTTCTGGCAAAAGTACGAGAAGAATAATTTTTTAACTAATACGGCATGAAAGGATTTTTACGGTTTTATAAAGCCATATTTTCATGACGCTTCCTCCAAAAGATTTCATGACTATTTTAAACAAAATATTTTTCTTTTAAAATTTCATGATGTTTTGTGAAAAGAAATTGATTTTGAAGAAGAAAGGATATTTTCCTCAAGAATTCATTTCAAGTGTTTTATCAAAACCATTTTCCATCTAAGATGACATTATTTCATATGTGTATGTTTAAAGTATAATGTATCTATGATTTACATGGTTTCAATTTTCTTATTATGAAATGATATACATTTATTTTATATGGATTATGTGATAATGGGATTCTATTTATGACACCCATTTTATTCGTTGGGTTATTATGAATGATGTATGTTTATTTTGTGGCACAAGTAAGAATGATTTCATTATGATATGGGTGGGACCTATATCTCCCTAAAATGCATTGGGTAAAGATTTATATCTCACGAGATAGACATGGCTGGAACGGAAAGTTAAACCGGTTCAGTAATACAGGACTACAACGAGGAGTGAACTCGATTCAGAAAGGGACTTTGTCCACTAAGATGGTCTTGGCAGCAATGCCTTGGTTAATATGGAAATCATATCATGTGATTAATGGTTTCCACAATTACATGTTTTATTCCCATTCTATTTTATAAATCTTAATGTTTCTTTATGATCTATGCCTTACGTACTTCCATGTTTTATGTCATTTCTCAAGCTTTTGATGTTTAAACATTATGTTCATTTTTTTAAGTTCAAATGTATATGGTATGTTTTATTTTATCCATGCTTACCCTTACTCAGCATTTGAGATCACCCTTTTTATGTTTTCTTTTCCCCAGGATATAAATAAAGGTTTTAGGTAAGAAAAAAAGGGAAGATCTTTATGGGAGATGCTGAAGATCTTTCACCACAATTAGAAGATTACATTCCGAGTTTCCAAAGACACTACACTATTACATTCCTTGAGTGTCTGTTTTTGTTATGTATTAAGTATTCCGAAAAAGTAATGTAATTCCCATGTATGTCAAGATACGGGTCTCTACAATCAATCAACGATCATTAGTGGTAAAAAATCAGAATGAGATTATTAGAACATGATCATAAATCATATAAATAATTCATGATAATCCAATAACCATTAAGTAGAAATCATGGAATAAGGAATTTTTATAACAAGGAACATAATTCTTTGTGTTTAAAATCATCAATAATCTATAATAATCCATGAGAACATATCATTAAAATAAGAAATTAGTTTGAGGAAAACACATAATCTTTTAAAATTATTTCCTTAGTTAAGGTTCTCTCATAAGACTATCATTGTAGAAAAAATTCCCATAATAGTAATGCCTACCTAATAATTTCCAACATTCTATGTAGAGAATCTTCTATATAGTTAAATATATCATCTCTTAGGAGTTCATTACCTCCACATGCTATTATAAGTTCATTAAAATTATCATATTATATGAGTTTCTCAACTACTTTACCATTACCCAATTCATTAGAGTGCTACAATGGAACCACCCATAACTAGGTGCTATATCAGGCTCACCCATGACATAATAAATATCTACACAAAAGAGGACCACGAGATAATGAAACATTCATAATCTCATCCAAAAATAACCCATGGAAAATAAAATGAGTTTTATTAATGTATTATAATTATAACCATAATATCATTCATTGTATCTCAATTAAACCATGGATTTTAAACACATTTCATCAATGTATCATCATCTTAATAATAAGTGTGTTCATCAAAGATTAATTAAATCATTAAAAGAAAATAAGCATCCTATTAATTTCCATATCATAATAAACCATCTAGAGGTAGAGAATTTAGAGTACCCTAAGAAAATATCTATAGTAGATAATAATAAACACCAATGGATATTTACTTATGTGAAAAATTACATTTAAATATTATTAATACAATATTTTGAAAACATGGTAAAATCCTATTTTATTTCAGTATCATTAAAACTAAAAATTATCAAAATTCTAAAAAAATATTTTAATTTAAAATTTACCTGGAATATTTTTAAGGGATATTAATATAAAATATTGGTGAGGACTATGGGAAAATATTTCCATGACATATACTATAAAAGAAAACATTCATGTCACACTTTTGTAAAATGTAAAAAAGGATTTATTTAGAAAACATTTATAATGATTCATTTTTAATCCATTGAAAATAAATTTAAAGGTAGTGAAAATGAACATATTAAAATATTTCATGTATAGGTATTATAATTAATATATTTTTTGGAAGATCATGGAAAAATAAGAAATATTTCATAGACTAATCAATAAATAAAGTATTCATTTATTTTAAAAAAAATCGATCATTTTAAATACCGAAGATATAAAATTTTACTAATAAATAAAAATTATAAGAATAAAAATAATAGAATAAATTATATGAGGATAAAATTATAATATTCATATAATTTATATCAATATAAATTTATCATAAAAATATCAAAAAGAAATGAGATTATATTATAAACCCTTACCACATTGGTAACTTTTGAATCATAACCCCCATGATATAAATAACTTCAAATGAAACATTAAATACCATGAATATAAATGTATTCATGATATATTATGTCATATAGGAAGTATATACCCCACATGAAAGAAACAATTAGGGAATATGGAATATATCTCATGGAAAAAAATTGTGATGAGAAACCCTTACGTCCTGTCTTGTCTTGCTTCGCATGCATTCAAACATCTTGTATAATAAATATAAATATATTATACATATATTATAAAAACATATTAATACATATTATAAAAAATATTATTTAATTATAACAAATTATCATATATTAATTAATAAATCATTATTAAATTCACTTTTATAAGTGATAAGTATTTTATTTTTTCATTCATATTTTGGTTCGTTGGTTCATGTACTTTTATATTGATCATGGTTCCATTTCACCATAGTGATAATAAATTACAAATTATCATCTTTAATAACTATATAAACTTATATATATATATATATTTATTAGTGATAAAAAATGAATTACATCACTTCATGGTGATGATAGTCCATACATACGCATGAGTGATGCATTAACTCTTCGATAGATGGAATTAAAGAATGTTAAATAATAATTCACATTTATAGGATCATTATTATATTTTAAATATGATATATATTCATTAAATTCAACCTTATTACCATTTATTTAAATAGGAAATAAAAAATGAAACACACCCCTTCGGGATGGTGGTGGCCCACACATTCATATGAGAGGTGTTATAATTTTCCAATAGATGGAAAGTTACAAAGGCAGATAAGATAATATAATTACAAAAGAATAATTATTTTATAAATATAATATATAAAAATTCAAATGTACACATGAGAGATAATTTCATTTTCCACTTGATGAAAATGATATGTATAAAGGTTATGAAATCAATATAATAACATACTAGTATATTAGAGACACTTATTTTATTGTATTTTTACGGTTATTAAATAATTTAATGCGGTAAAATAAAAATGAAAGAGATCGGTTAATACAATTACCTCCCCTTTGGGAAACCTCATTTAGAACTATTCTCAAGGACCTTAGGGATAGTCTTTTGAGGAATCCAACACTTAAGAAACATAGATAAAGATGTTTATAACAGGTTATATCAAGGTTTTATAGATATAATTGTCTCTAGGTGGTGTGATGAGTAGATTATATTTGGATTATTCTTATAGTGAATTAAATGAGAAACATGGTATTACATAAATGAATAAAATATAATAAATTATTTTTTTATTTTTAAAGTGGAACCCCATAGAAAATATTTAGAATATATGATAGTTTAAGTTTTAAATCAATTCATCTAATAAAATTTGGATAGATTTATGAGGAATTATAAACCTTATCATTTGGATTAACCCCATCGTTAACTAATTTAAACCTTAATCTTGGTAACAAATTTTTAAATAATAAAGCATTATAAATTTATTTCTAAGGTAAAACTTGTCTCAAAATGGTAAATGGATAAAATTTTAGACCATATACTACCCAATTTTACTATTTATATATTTTATTATTTTTAAATTACTTAATTAAATATTATTCAGCATAAAATACCATTAAAGTCATTTTTAGAATTATTCACGTATTTTGACCTTAAAACATCAAGAAAGTAATGAAATTCAAATATAAACCCTTTATAAATCCAATATACAGTATTATTAAACATAAAATATTTGATAAACCATAATTAACCAAACATATATTACTTTTTATGTTTTTAAAATAATTGATAGTGATTTTTATACTATCTTCATAAGCACCATATCAGCATTGTGTGAGTATTTAAGGTAATTTTAGCATCACAAAAAATCATAAATAAATTATAATTATAACTAATTTTATCTATTTTAAAAATAATATTTTATATTCATTCATAACATTTTCTTATCCCTAGGAGAACAGATAATTGAAATCTTAAGGGAGAGAGTCACATTTTGTTTATATCCTTTATTGAAAATAATATAAAGTCATAGTCAAATTAATGTGGAAAGAAACTAAAAAAACATCAATGAGAATATGATTAAGGTTTAAATTTACCTATGAAAGTAAATAAATAATTTTTTTTTTGGATATTTATAGGCGTTATATAATATTTTTAACCTTATTTCACCCGTTTTACCCATACAGTGGTGACAAATAATTTCTATGGTTTCTATACATAAGGACAAAAATTAAAAGGGATCTATTTTTAGAATTTGAACCACATGGTTCCAAATATAAAATAAATTTTTACATATTCTATTTTTTCAAGTTTCATAACAAAATTTTAATTAAAATATGTAAAACATAAGGAAAAACATATTTTAGAAATGTGTACTTTTTTGCCTAAATATGAACTTTTACAAATATCAAGTAAATTTTGATTCATATGTAATTAATTAAATTATATATTATTAAAGGTGATTTATTTTTACCTTTTTATTTAATTCAAAAAATATTGTGACTTTTAAAAAATTTCTTTAATTAAAAGAAATAATAGTTTTACAAAAAGTGGTATTTTTCATTATTCACTGAAAAATAAATGTTTTTGAGAAAAATTCCCATAATTAACCCTAATATAATATTTAAACAATAATTTAAAATGTGATATTCATTTCCCCAAATAAAATTTATATAAATGGTAGAAATTATTTATAATGTACATAAACAAAATACAATAAAACATTTTTGAATAAACCATATTTTTGAAGAATAAAATAACGTTACTAAAAATAATGTACTTATTTATTTTTCATTAATAAATAAATTTTAATTACATAAAACCATTATACATATCTTTAATAATGTGGTTTTTCTATTCATACTGCCAATTTAATGACTATATAATATATTATCATTCGTTTTAAGCTCTTTTTTGGGTGTCAAGAAAGCTATCGAACACTTAAAATTTATTTAAAGGGAAATATATTCTAATATATCAAGTAATTATATTATACCACCCCTAAAATAAATAATTCCCTCACATTTTTAACTATAAATTACTATAATTACTGTACCATGTTATAGTAATAAAATTTGATGTAGATTCTTTCATGATAACTACTTTCTATGTCATTACTAGGAAGCTTAATATTTACTAATTATATATATCCAAAACCTAGTATGTATCATTATAAGGAACATGAATTTAAAAAAATATACCTTGATATTTTATTGATACATTCGATGTAAGGCTTGATATATTTATCTTCCTCATACTTAAGGTGGGGTAATCATTTACCATAAAGGTAGAAAATATGAGAAAATATTTTTACATGATTCCATTCCATGAAATAAGAATAAGTTCACCCTATGGTGGTGGTTTGATTGGTTTCCCAACCCTTCTTAATCCCATATTCCATATTATATGAAAAGCACTTAAACTTAATTTTAAAGGATTATAAGTTCCATAAAATAATTACAATTCATTACTCATGTCTCTATATATTTACCAAAATTGAAATAGATAACACAAGTTCCAATATTAATAAATCATAATAAAAAAGTCTCTAAAATATATATAATTTCACCCAAATATAAAATTAAATCATTCCATAGATAATTGTCCTTAAAATTATTCAAAATATAGAAGACAAAAAATGAATCCCAAATATCGACCTGATGGCATATTCTTCCACTATCAACATTACAAATTTATCCAAATAGTATCAATTTCTCAGATGTTCATGTATCAATTATCTAAAAAAGGAAATCCAAAAATCCCAAAAATATTCAAATTTGTTCCATAAATATCCTGAATCAACATTAATTCATAATAAAATCATATATACTTAAAAAGTAACTTGAAAAAAAGACTCAAATTTATATTATCTATATCAATAATCTATTTATCCCAACAAAACATTATTATATCAAAACCAGTCACATATTAAAGGTTATCTATCCATAAATCATGTTCCTTCTAAAAAAATCAACTTACAAATAAATCATTTTTCATGGTTATTAATAAAATGAAACATATGCTTCAAAATTTTTAAAGAAAAACTAATATAGAAAAATCCTTATATGTTTCATGATTCATTTAACTAGAATATTATTGATAAGAAACTTCTAAAACATAATTCTTAAATTCCAATACATAAACACTTCAACCATTTCAATTCCTTCTTAAACCATTAACCAAGAATTATCACCTTATTCATTAACACTTCTGTTCATTCAAATATCACTCATAGTATCTTCAAAAAAAAATGTTTAATATCACAACCTTAATAATCTTATTTTTTATCTTTCCCCCTTGGAATTAATGTTTCATAACTCCCACAAATCCCGTATTTAAAACACTCAACTATATGTGATACCTTATAGAAACCATTATTCTCATCCACTTTGTAATCCAAAAATTTTATTTTGTTTCTTGGAAATTTACTACATTATTAAGTTACATGGCATGCAGCAGAAGACAAAAAAATGGGATTTTCAAATATTTCCTTGACGAATGACATGAAATCATCGACGTCTGAGAATCGTTGCCTGGTTTAAGCTAAGGACCACAAATGAAGTGTTTTAAGAACAAAATTAAAACCATAAAATACATGGTTTACATCCAAAATCACGAACAACGTATAATTTTTTTATAAATCTCTACTTGAACAATATAAATTTAATTCCTCTAGATTTTCCACAAATTATTCAAAAACTACGGGAGCACCGATCGTCAAAATCTGGGTGCTTGTGTAGAGATCTGATGATGCCTTCGACTCTCCGATGATCACTACATCACATTGCTTGCGATTATTGAGAGTGATTTTGATCTGATATCCTAGATATAGAGCCTCTCTCTCTAAAACATGGGACAGAAGATTAGATATAGAAATTCCATGAATAGTCCCTGGTGGGAGGTTCTCTTCTTTTATAGATAGTTTGTAATTAGGTTACCCGAAACTCCCTCTCCAGTCCTCGAAAACATAACGCACTATAAATGATATGTTATGACTATTAAACTGCATCATAAATATTGTTATCACATTTTTAAAATATATTAAATATATTACGTGATAATAAATGATTCATTAACTTGACTTGTCATTACTTCAAAAATGAATTGAACCTTGAATATATTAATATTCGTTCAAATAATATTTTTTCATGTATTTACTTTAAACATGTAAATACATTTATTAAATAAATTCATTGACCATTATTCACAACTCAAATAATATTAATTCATTTATTCCTTGGTGATCGTATCTCCTTGGACAAATTCCTATCCGCGGTGGTGGGTGCCACTATGTCCAAAACTCATATTCAACTGATTAGGGGGGATTATCAAATACTCTATTGTGTGTGACCCTCTGGAATCTTATCTTTATCAAAGTGAATATTATTCATAGAACAAGAGTGGTATCTAGTAACCTACCATGACCTCTAAAGAGAAAAGTATTTCCACAACATTGATAACCAACCAACGAACACACACATTGTAATATAATCTCTTTGTCATTAAAATATCATAAAGTAAGATGCAAACCTATGTCATCGACCATTTTTTAATTTATTGTTTTTTGATCTAACTATATATATTTACCTTGTATGAACATGACCATGGATTTATCAATGTACTATCATACCGGTAAACATGGCTCAAGATATATATTTTCATGAACCTGGAAGTGACAAATCCTCTCTTGACCATTCAACCAATGTCACGTCACCAATGCTGCACCTAACACAAACTACCTCACCATGATTTAAATATACTTGTTTTTTATAGAATCAATGTACGTGATTTAATCACATAAAGTGGTAATGATCTGAATTTAGGAGACCATTACACATGATAATAGATAGGAATATCCAATGACACCCAAAACATGTGGTGTTCCTATTACCAGGTCTGTCCTCATGATCACACTACTAGAGATCACAAAGTGCAAACTTCATGGGAAAAAGTCTCAATGATTATGATCCCCAGCACTTGATAGTAATACATACATTGTTTTCAGTCAGTAATATGTATCTATACCATATTATCTTTATTTAAGATTAATGTCATAGTATCTTGAGTTTCTCATTATTGCTTGGGATATTCTATAACCTTTTTTTGTGACAATTAATCTATGGACATTACCATTAACTAGTGGACACATAAATATCTTAACTATAATAGTAATAAGAAAATCATGTATAAACAACTTGTATACATGATATCATAATCAAAATTACTACATAGTTGGTTCAAGGGCACCCAATATTAAAAAACGCCCACTTACACTACAACCAACTTGCTAACTAGCCTTTTTAGCTAATCACATGATAAAGATCAAATATCTTCTAAGTCATAGCTTTAGATGTTGGGTCTACCACAGTTCTGTTGCATGTAAATTCTACTATATAGACCTCATCTCCTTGAATAAAACTTCTCAAGAGATGGTATCCCCGAGTATATCCTTTTGGTCCACTTTCAAATATAAAAATCTTGGAGTATAATAATATCATAATTTTCATTATGGTAATACTTTTATTACTATGTGTGATTACAAGAATTTGAAAATATCGTTGCATTTAATTTCTTCTTAGATTCCATATAAGCTACAACATACTTTATATTTGTAGGTATGGCTACCACTGGCTTATATGATCTTTTCTTGATCATCAACTTAGCCTAATTTTGATACTAGATCACAATTACACTATTATATATCTTATTTGAAAAAAACCATTCCCAAATGGATTCATGTAAAGCTTAGGTGATTTTCACCATCCCTTGGGTATGGGGAACACCCTCCATACCTTATTGAGATATGGTTCAAGTGGTGGGTTAGATGGTATCATGAGTTGGTTCATTAAAAATCATATCATAGAATTAGGTTTCCCTTTAGTATAGGGTTAATATTATCTTATATCCATTTTTATTTGTTGATGTCCTAGTATAAAAGATATTAAAGTTGTTAAAGATTGATAAGTATAGGCGGGAAGAGTCTAGATATATATTTCTCAACTTGATCCTTAAGCTACCCATGGATGTTGGGTTTCAATTCCTGGATTCATGTTTATTTTTAGTTTCTTATATTGGTTTTTTATATGATTTACATTTCTTAGAACCTATTTGAGTATATCTATGTTATTGAAAATTGTTCTTGGTTTTGAGGTAAATTGGATGTAAGATAAAGTCGCACAATTGGTTTCCACATCTTTGGAAGTCATGTGATTATGTGATCCTTCTTTGTAGGGTGTGTTTAATGGTTGAGAGTTAGTCACCCAATCCAGGTGTTTAAGGAATGAATAACACTTATTTTCCTTGGTTATCTATTTTGACACCACTTAAATTTTGGAATCTACCGAAAGTTGTTTTTCACCTATTAGAGATGGAATGGGGAGTGTTTTGTGGCCATTTTTATTTGGTTCTTGTGATCCTTCATTGAATACCATTGTAGTGATTTTTCTATATTCAATTTTGTTTAAAAGAATTGAAAATAAAAGTATTTTGTGAAAAATATTATTTTCAAAATTATTGATATATGGGAGGATATTATTTCAAATTACTAATGAAATTATTTATAAAATGATTGTTTTTACTTGTGGTATTTTCAATAATGGGTTGTTCCAAACTTTTTTCCTTGGGTATTCCCAAAATGAATTGATTTAAAAAATAGGTTTTGAAAATGTTGTGGTGTTTAAAGGGTGATTTTGATTTTTAATTTTTTTTGGAAGTGTTAAGATAGGGAAATAATTTTTTAAAATCATTACATGGATGTTTGATTTTTGGAAATGGATGTAATTTTTAGTATAAATTTCACAGCTTTCCTTCATTGTGGAATAGTGTGTGTTCCACCATTTTTGTTTTGTTTACCTATGATAGTTTGGTTTTAATGTGGAAACTTGGTGGAGGGCGATTTCAAAATTCCTTAGAGAAATATTGGTTTTAAAAAGGAAATTTTATTTTAATGTGTATGTGGTGTGCCTCATTTAGGTCTTGTTATTGTGGACTTGATTCCAAAGATAATGTGGAAACATTTGGTTTCTTTTTTGGAAATTAATGTAGGTAATTCATGTATTTTATTTTGTTATCCCACAAATTGGTTGGGAATGGTTTCTATAGTTTTGGTTCCTACCCAGACTCCAAGTTTAGTGGTGGACATTAAAACATTATTTATTTTGTAAGTGTAATAGTGGTTGGAATATATTGGGGTGTTTCTTAGTTCTATTGGGATACCTGATGCTTCACAGTTGATAGAAATTGAGATTTTTTTTATTTTAGAAATGTTGGTGGGAGCTATTGGTCATTCCTCTATAGTGTAAAGGTTTATTTTGAAGTCATAGGGGGTGTTCATCTAGTGGTTCCACAAAGGAGTGTGAAAATAGGTAAAGTGCATGATTTTTCTCGAGTTCACCTCTTGTGTGGCCTTTTATTAATCTCTATAATTCTTTTGAACTTGGTTTCTGGAAAATTAAATGTGGTTGATCATTTAAAGGTGGGCTGTATTATGTTTGGAGCTTCCCTAGGTATTCAAGCTTTGGCTGTGGTGGTTGGGTTTTTTATTCCCTCCCCTTTTGGGATTTCTTATGTGTATTGTTCCATTTTGGGGTGTTTTTTTATGGTTTGAATAATGGTTATTTGGTATGTTTTTTTGGTTTGTGGTTCATTAGTCGGGTGTGGGATACTAACCAGTGTTTAGTTATGAACCTTTTTTGGGATTCATAATGTGAGTTTGATCCAATTTTTTTCCTAGTTTATTCATGTGTGTCATTACCCAAGGTGAGAGATATTGTAATTATTTTGGGGATTCTTCTAGTTTTTCTTCATTATATAGGTTTGGAAAATGTTTTGACTGAGAGTGTGTTTATCTCAAAGTTTACCATTATTCAGGGATGTGTTTCTAGGTAAATTTTCTTCAGTGCCACCATGTTAGTGGAAGTCTAAATTGTGGGGATACCATGTTTGGGTAACTCTAAATAGAGTGGAGACCACATCAGGTCTCCCATGCTTCATAGGGATTCTTGTTAAAGGTTTCTATTTCGGTTATGTTTGCAAACATTTGGTATATTATGGTTGATTAGTTTGATCATTTTGGGGATCTTGGTTGTTGTTTTTTAGTTTAGTCCATGTTGGGTGGTTTTTTGGTTAAGTCTCTTTTAGGATTTCCCCTCTTCAATTCCTTTCATTTCAACAATAGCCTTTATATTTGAAAAAGTTGAAAGTTGGGTAGTTTGAAACACCCCCTATTCCATGGTGTTGTTCTTTTAGTGTTATTTTTAGAAGTGGAGGTTTGGGTTTCATTTCAATGGAGTTATAGATAAAAACATTGGTTTTTTGGAGTTTTTCCAACTATGCATGGTTAAGGTGCATGGTTAGAGGTAAATCTTGTGGACTCCCTTTGAAAGTATCCATTTCTATTCATTTTTATCATCACATGGTTTTTCAGCATGGGTTGTGTACGGTTACGTCCAATCATTTATGCCCCTTAGAGAAACCGTGAAGAGTCCTTGGTGTGTTTGTGGTCTAGTGAATGGATTTTTCAAGGTTTGGAAAACTATGTGGTTGAATCTATAGTTTTGAAATTATGGAACAATTTTCTCAACTATTTTTTTTATATGGATAACCGTGAGAGGGGTTTCTTGGCATAGGAATTGGCTAGAATATGGTTTGTTAATCCATGTTCCCAACTCATTCATATTTTCTAGCAGTTTAAAATTTTGAGATTTCACAAAATTCCCTCCTTAGTTTTATGTGGTTTTCACCACCATTCCCCCCTTCATGTCAGCTGAACCCCTTCAGAGCTCTTGGATGATTACCACCTCACCCACCATGGAATCATAATGTTTAAAAAGATTTTTCCAAGATATTTGAAGTTGATTCTTCCTCTTTTCAATCCCTCTTACTTTTCCATCCATTCTCTCTAGAATTTGGATTCCCCCATGAACCTACTAATCATGTGGATCAATTTTAGGGTTCTAAGTGGTTAAAATTATCAGTATTTTTGTGTATTTGTGTGTTAGAAATTATTTTTATACCCATGGAGAGGTATCCATTGAAGGTGACATGTTTAATGATTTTTTTTCTTGTTTACCTACTATATGAGATATCAGTTACAAATAAATTATTACATTTTAGAAATATAATCAAGCTTACATTTTTTAAATTCCATTTTTATAATAGTAGAAATATACGTGATACCTATTTTGTGATTTGAAATCTTTTCATGGTGTTTTGATCTTAGCATAATTTTTTTATATGTAAATTCTATGTTTCCATGATTGAAATGGAATGTTTAAATATGATTTTTTTGAAGTGATCGTATGGATATTGAAACTATATTCACGTTAATTTTGGTTTTCAAGGACATAAATATGGTTTTAAAAAGGGAATTTGGTTTTTAAGTAATTTTTTGACCACAAATAATTCTATGAAAGGGTTTATGGGATAATTTCAAAAAGAGGATTTAAACGTATCTGTGGTTTACCCCTTATAGAATGCCATGGTGTCTTGTTTTAAATAGTAAAATCAAAAAGGTTGGCCTTTTCCATGTTTTTTATTTTCAATGAGGAAGACCATTGTTAAAGGGTATCTTTGAAACGTTTTTAATGAAAGGGGTTATTTCAATGATCCTATATAAAAATTTTAAGTTTTTTTATGAAAAATGTGATGGAAATGAAGGCACTTGGACATGTTTTGGAATTTAAAATAAGAGATCACTTATGTAAGGTTTAAAATGAAATGTTTTACATTATTGGTTATTTTCCGTAATTTTCCAAATGGTGTTTGGAAATTATTCGATGCAACAAAAATGGTTATGAATTTGGAGATTTGTTGTGTCTTTAAAGGCCTAATTGGGACTTTGGTTTTAAAATTGTGAGAGATAAAACATGATTCACCCTTTCTTGTTTAGCCCTTTTGCGGGTTTTTGATCAATATGTGATGATTTTGTTCACCCCTTGTGTGATAATGTTCCTTTTATCCCTTGAGTTCATGATATGTGTTGATATGGGGATTCACATTACTTGGTGTTAGGGGTAAGGGTATCTTTAGTAATCCCTTGTGAATAGAAATTTCTCATTTGGTACTACTCCTCAATTCCTTATTTATCATGTTATTACATGTAATACGTGAAAGATCTAAATCTCTCCTCTAGTAGGTTCACGTACTGCTATATTCCCACTATTCATTCTATGAACAAAGACTATGTGGGGGTTCATCATCATTCTAATGATTTTGTTGTCTATTGGGGTGATAGTTTAGAATTAGCACATGTTAGTAGCTAGTTTGGTTGGTTATAACCATATATTGTTAGGTGATTGGATCATTTTAATTCCAATGTTATATCTCATGTCACATTATTTTTTCTTGGTGAGATTTGATTTATGGGAGTTTGATCTAGTGCTTGTTTGTACCATTTTCCATGATTTCATTATTATGGAACATTGGTTTCTATATATTTATTTTATTCCTATGATGCATGGTTCATGATTTCTATATTTTACCTATGTCGGTGTTGAGTTATTTTTTTTGAAGATGAGATTTAAGTATGTTATAGAAAACCTGTTTGGATTTTAATGACTCTCATGTGTTGGTTCTTTTGAGTGGATTTCAAAATTGGATTTATTATAAATATGGATTTGGATAGTGAACTGTTTTAATGAAACAATTTTCATTTGGATAACAAATGTGTTTTTTGGGAAATGTTAATGGTGCATGTGGTTTTATAATGGATTTTATAGTGGATTTATTTTCAAAATATGTTGGTTTGGTTTTGGAAAATAAAGTGAATTTTTTTTTCTGATTATGGATATGTTTTGTTTTTCTAATATTCTAAATGTGGAAAGAAATTTTTAAATTCTATTTTAAAAATTGCATTGATTAATTTTCTTATGAAACAAATTGAATGGATTCATATGGTTGTTGTTACATAAATTGATTTTTATCTCACACCTAAAAAATTGTAGGTTCTTGGTTCTTAGCTTGAATATCTCATTCAGTTTGATCGTTATGGTTGATGTGCAATGATTTGGATGTTGGTGATAAACCAGAGGTTTCATGGGGTTGGATAATTCCTGTGTTGAATAGGTTGGTTTTTTTCTATTTTATAGTTTTTTTAGTTCTTTTCTTCCTTGTATTTGAATATTGTATGTATATAAAAATGGGTTGGATAATTATTGTTGGTTATGAACAGTTTGGATTTCTATTTTTCTATTTTGGGTCTTGTATTTAATTACATTGATTTTGTATCTCTTGTTAAGGTGAAAAAAATTCCCAAATATATTATTATGATACCCAAGCCCTTATCACCAGCCCATGGGGATTAGTAATGTGATTTAGGCCTTATTGTAGGCTAGTTCATATGCTCAGTTGGATGGAAGACCGAGCTACTTTTTATAGTTGACATGATTATAAAAATATATTTGTAATTTAAATTGAAATCGATCATTATGAGATGATTATTGGAAATAAAAAAATTATGATGAAATAAATATCAAAATTTACTCAAGAGTAAAATTAGGAATATCAAAAAAATTATAAATTTTGGAACAAGTTTCCATGTATGATAGAAATGAAAAGTTATAGTAAGATTTATTTATATGAAACACTGAATAATATTTAGAGGAAACCTGAAATTTCAAATTTCAAAACTTTTATGATCCTTGAGACAATAAGATTTATACTTCAAGTTGATTATCAAGTGTTATTTGTGTGAATCAGTAGCACAAATACATCAATGATTTATGACGATAATTAATGAGATAAAATCCCTCAGTTATCATGTAATAAAAAATAAAAAACATTTAGAGTTGATCATATAAATACATCTAAAAGAGTGGGAATCAAACAGAAAAATGATAAATTATATGAAACATATTATTAATCTTAGTATGAATGATTAGATTGGAATAGTAATACAGTATGAGAACTGTTTAATGAGATATTATATAAAAGATAAGTATAATAATGGAGTTTTGTTTGCTTCAAATTCAAGAGATAATGTTTCTAATCCATGTACTTATCTAAATAGACCTTCTAAACAAATATTTAGAAAGTAGTTGTTTAGGATTTACATAAGGTAAACATTCATAAATTACAAGGCGTGCAAACCAAATTTATAGAAAGAATAACTTTTAAAAAGATCATTGGAATAATAAAAATGATAAATATAATAAGAAAGAACTATATGAAATTATATATTTTTTATTATAAGAATCATTATTACATTAAGACAAATTATTTTAAATTTAATAATAAGGATTGATATTTTAGAAAAAAAATTTTAGGAAAATAATTTTAATGGATTTACCAAAACCTATGTTTAACTATTCTGGAGTCTAGGACCCATTATAATATAATAATAATTTTAATTAGAGCTTTAAATCTACTGGATAAATCCCAAATTTCAAAAATTTATAGTTATTACACATTAAACTATGTGGTCCTATAAAAACATGAAGTATCAATGAAAACAACTATGTGTATTTCCTACATGAATGACACAAAGGCCTTTTTTTTAATTTTTGATAATCACACTTTCAAGGGATGATGGGAGCCCTTACAAGCCTTAAAGGTTTAAGAGACACATTACACGACCCGTAGGTGTTAGAAGAAACCATCATAAATAAGAAAACTTGTAACTCCCCCTCCCTAGTAGATATCATGATGTCATCTCTCCACCTTCGCATGGATGGATAGCTAGATATCCTATGTAGAATGGTACATGCCTTGTACCAATGGCAAAGCCATACCCTATCAATCTTCAATGATTGGTAAGATATACTTTGGTGAATGTGCTTTCTCAGAATCCTAATATGTAGAATTTTTTTAATTTTTTATAATCACCATTTCAAGGGATGATGGGGAATCCTTAAAATACCTGAAGGATTAAAAGACACATTACATGACCCGTAGGTCATAGAGGAAAACATCATAAAAAATACAACATGTAACTGCCCCTCCCAAACAAATATTATGATGTCATCTCTCCACCTCCACATGGCTGGTCGACTAGATATCCTATGTAGATCTGCACAGGACTCATACCAGTGGCTAAGCTATACCATATCAATCTTCCATGTCTGGTGAGATATGATTTGGTGAATGTGATTTCTCATAATCCTAATCTAGAGCCTTTTTTCCTTGTAAAATGCCTTGTTACATCTGCATTTTTCATTTGTCCCGAAGGATAAGGTGGCCCAAAGTCCCTGAGGTGTACCAAAGGCCTTCGAGGTAACTGAAATCCTTACTTGCCCAAAGGCATTCGGTTTCCCAGAGGCTGTGAAGGACTCTAGGAACAAACAGGTGGCTTGAAGGCCCAAATAGATGAAAAGTTCTGTATTCTACAGTACCAGACAATACCTACTCTAGTACATTCTACAGTATCTTCTATAGTAGATTCTATAGTACTGCTATAGTAACCTGGAAATATGCCTCTGCTTGGATTTGATCTTGGGTCTCTTCGATGCACAAGTTGAGTCCTCAACAACCGGGCTGAGGATCATTTTCACTATATGTATTTTCTAGTTGATGATTATAAGAGGTATGCATGGGTTTATTTTCTTACACTTAAGTGAAAAGAAATCTATTTTTTAAAATGTTTTTCCTCTTGTTTAAAATTTAGAAAACCAAAATATTATAGTGGAAATTTTAACAACCATGAATAGAAAAATACCGAAATTGTAGCGGTGGTAAAAACCATTGTAAAATATAATAAATTTATTTTTCAACCGTTAAAACTGACGCTAAAGCCTTATTTACAAAAAAACAGCTGATTCTGCAACCCCAGTACCAGTTCCCTGAAAAAAAAAATTCCAATTTCACATGCACATACATCCCACATCCAAAAGAATACCAGAAGACCCACATTTTCACAATAATCAAATGATAGATACTTAACTAATAGGTTTAGTATGATTTGGGTACATAAAATTTATTCTAAGTACATAAAGTGTCACTTTTGGATATAGTGGTTTCACAATCAGGGATTGTAGTTGATCTCAAGTATGTTGATGTATTTGTGTATCTATCAGAACTGAGGAATGTAATCAATAGTTGATGTTTTATTGGATTTTATGGGAATTAATGGAGAATAATTTTGGAGATCTCTCAATTACAATTTCCAATGACCTTAGTTACCAAGAATGGATTCACCTTTGACTATACATACAAGAGTGAGGAAGTTTCCATAGTGTTAAAGAAGTGATTTTTTTCATCTCTGATCCTAATAATTACAGAGCCTAACGTTGGACAGGTAGTGAAAGGTGATACATCTGGTTCAGTCTTAGGATATTTTATGATGTAGAGTGATAAATTAGTCACTTGGGGTTTTATCAGCTTTTATCCCAAAAGATGAAATACTTTAATCCTATATTTTAGTTTGTAGTTGTGGTACATGCATTGAAATTATCGTGACAGAACCTCTTGGGAGAGAGATTTGTTGGGTACTTTGGCACCTATATTGCATATAATATTTTCTCACTATATGGACAGAAACTTTATCATATGAATTTCATAGAGTACTTGTATATGTTTGACATCGATTAATAGTATTCAACTATAAATGTAATTGTAATGGTAAATGCATCTGGATAGAAAATGTAGGGGATGTGAGAAAATTTCATTATCCAAATAAAAGATCTTATCTTCACTATAATACTAGTTGGTGTGTGTAGTTGAGGGTTTAGGTGAATAAATGTGGGTATCCTTAGAGATAATGTCTTCATTGGTTAAACAAGTAAAGACACGTTAGAATATTATTTTGGAATGTATCATGATGTATGATAGGTTGGAAGAATGTGAAACTATATCAGGATTGAATTTTTATATACATGTAGTGTTTATAGTTCATAGCATGGTAATTGTCACACATTCCATGAGATACAAATTTATGAGATCCTATAATGCTTTGAAGTGAGATGTTCATCCAGGGCCGACCATGATTTATAATAATGAAAAGTGGATGTTCTAGTGGCCCTCCATAATAAGAGACATTGAAGGCTTTGTTTACCATTTATTGACATGTCCTAAAATTATCACCGAGTGTTAGAGTTGATAGTTGAAGTTGGATGTTCAACGAGGGTCAACCTGTTTTACATCATTGTTTTGGTAATTATAATAGAAGTCTATGAGTTGATATTTGAAGTTGTGTATAACATTTTATCCTCATATCGATGAGTAGTCAGGAAGGATGATCCAAACCATATAGGACATGCTTCAGGGTTGTATTATTGATTTTATCCACTAGATGCATATTTTTGGGAGATAAAAATTCTGGTAGTGTAAGACACTCAAGTGTTCAACAGATATTTTTAAATTCTACTACTAATTAAGTGGACAATCCCTCTAACATAATACTATCAAGACACTCAAGGGTTCAGTAGATATTTGTAAATTATTATCAAAAATATTTTGAATAAGAGGAAAGCATAAGTGGGAGTGATCACATGCCAACTATAAAACATGAGAAGAGAATACTATAAAATTTGATGAAAGAAGGGATATCCAGTAAAAACAAGTTGAAGGGAGTTACAAAACATGATATTCCCAAGAAAATCAATAAGAAGGTTGATCATTCATCCTTGGGTAAAAAACCTAATAAATTTTGGAAAAATAAATCATAAAAAAATATTCATTACAATAAAGAATCGACATATATGGTGCATACCAAAATCATGAAATCAAGAAATAAAAAGAAACAAAAAAGAAATAAAATACATAAAAGGAAACATGAGAAATCGAGAAAATGTTAGGTCATGAAAATGTTTGGTGGAAACTATGTGCCACAAATGATACATATACAAACCAACTGGTAGCATATTTATGCAACATATCAATAATACAACTAATCATAGTCCGATGATGAACACAACTCATAACCATCTCCACCTCCATCTCTACTTCCTCCTACCACCTGTAAGAACATTATATTGAAAATTAAATATTGTCGTATATTTATATTTAAACATAAAACCAATATAAGTTTGAAAACTAAATGATTTTGATTTTTTTTTGATTTACCTACTCACTACTAGTCGATGAAATACCATTAGGGGAAGATGCAGTCTAATTTCGATATAAATCAATCAACGCTTTCTCAAAAGTAGATATCTGAGCCCCCTGGTCTTGAACTATGCTTCATAGAGAAACAATATCTCTCTGAGTATATCAGTGTATGAACTAACAAAAACTAGGACTAGATACAGCTGCAATCCCTGGTGTCCTACCAAATACCTTAGATGGTACGGGTCCCAAAGCCATCCGACGCACTCTACCAGGATGCCCCTTCCCAAGGACTTTATCAACCGGGTCATCCTGGGAGACTGAGTAGGACTGTGCAGGATTGTGATACCATAGTCATTTAATTTTTACCTATAAATAAAATATAATTCATATTATAAAAAATACATATTAACATAGTAACAATAGTTAATATGTTCTTATAATGAAAAATGAGTTAAACCCAAACTTCTTTGGAAAGCTCATTAACAAAAGTTCCATCAGATTTTTGGTGAACATTTAACCACACTTATATTCGGGATGCTTCATTCCCTAAACTCTGTGACTTCAGTAAAAAAACATAAATCAACAATTTAATATATTAAAAAAAATAATATTTTCTTATAAATATTTAAACTAATGAAAATATTACCAATGTAGATCAGCTTCTAGAAAAACTCTTTGACCCCGTAGTGTGAGGGATGACATGCTTAGCATGAAATAATGTATTCTTTCTTGAAAGTTTCTAAAATAATTAAAATGAAATTTAAAAGTAATTTGTTAAATTTAATCTCCTCTTCATATACATGTATAATTGTAAAATAAGATTAATATAGTAATATATATTTAAATACCTTCTGTTTCTCATCATGATGTTTTTCAACAAAAACTTTCCATTTCTATTTGGGTACCCCATTGAGTATCATATCATACATCTTTTGGGCGGTCAACAAAGTATCATAAACATCACCCCGTAATCTCCATTTAAATTCTTTCAATTTTTTGACATGATTTTTCAATGTCCACTTTCATGCTATCACATCAACGACTGTAAAGTAGAAAAAAATCTGTACATAGAAATTCCTTTTGAAAATATTAATAACATGACATTCAATAACACCATAATGTATTAAAATTACCTTTATTTGGGAATAAAAAATTTCATTTTTCCAACCTGCAGGCATGTGCCTCCAATCATCATACGAAATAGGAAGGGAAATGGGCTCCGCGGCCGGCTGGCCGAAAATATATCCATGTAATCCTGAGATCAATATGGATAGTGGATAAGAACCTGAGTGAGATCTATTTGTAGAGATCACTTATTCATGGAAGGTTAAGAGTTAGTGTTGGTATGGAACTTCAAGAAAAGTCTTAATGTGTAACTCCCTGACCCATGAAGCCCAGAGTCGGTGTATTATATTAATACATTGGCATGATCACAAGGGATCAAATCCTGAAAGACCAATCAGTTTAGTTTCCTTGGAAGTACTAGATACATACATAAGTTTTACATTACATTATAAAATGAAAATCAAAAACAAAATTGTCTCCTTTGAACACATTAATATTCCTTAGACTATCCCTACAGGTCAGTCATAATATACTTCTTTGCATCCTGGAAAAAATAAAAAATAAAAAGTGGTGAGATCTAATGACCGGTAAGGATAAAAATATAGTGGAATATTTCATAAATAATCATAAACATTTAAGGAAATTTATAAGACTAAAACAGAAGCCTTCTATACATAAACTTCAGAATAACTTGGAAAAGATAAATAAAATAATTCCATTTACTTATTCACTTGGATATTCCACTAGTCGAATAATCACATGTAATATCAAATAGCCAATTTCATAATGATGGAATGCATAATGCCATACTTCATAACCACGTAGTCAAGGCCTCGTTCCAAGAATACAAATAAGATTTTGTCAAATCCTTGTTCCAAGACACTAGTTTGTCTCATGAGACCTACCGATGCATCGAGGAGCTATAACGGGCTCCACCAACCACATACTATGTCTAGTTCATTCCTCATATAAAAAAGTTGAAACATAACATAAACATTTGTATTAAAACTAGCATACTAAATGTTAATACTTTAACCATAAACCATGAATGGTATAAAAATAACACATCCACAGTCAAACATACCACAAAACCTTCAATAAAATATGGAAGATTGTATCATAATAAATCTACTTCAAACAAGTGTAAAATTCATCAAACAATGTTGGCAAAAATGAAATAAAAACTGTTTGAGAGAAATATCTCTTTTTATTTTGAAATCATTTAAAAGTCATGTAATTATAAAAGAAACCATTTATTTTGAAAATATTTTTATAATATTGTAAGGGAAAATTTAAAGATGTTATAACAGTGGAAAATAGATTTAGTCCCCGTATAAGTTAAAAACATTATTTCTTTAATTTTGTCAAAAAGGTCGTAAAGGACCTTGTTTGGAAGATGAAGAAAAGATTCCTTTATAAACATTATATAAAATGTAAAACAAGGGTATAAATGAATTTAACCCATAGTTTAAGAAATAGTAAAAATGTTTTGATATTCATTTTTAAGAAACACAGATGTGGATGATAAAGAGGTCCCAGTAGATACTCACATATAAACAACCTCGGATAATAAAGTGATTGTAATTTAACCCTTACCTTGTACTTTTACTTGATCAAGGGTATATTAAACTCTTGAATAATAGTTAAATAATTGTTATTAATTTATACAAGAACCAAATACATAAATATGATATCATATATGATCTTCTAATATTCCTTTGTTAATAATATTTTTGTTGTATCATTGTTTTGGGTGTAAACTGATTTATTTTCCTTTATATGTTTTGTTATGTAAGTCATGTTTGTTATGGATAGGATGTATTGGATTCATATCCAGAATGATATTATGTTCTTAAACATTATTTTTAATCATAAAATTAAAATTATTCTTGAATGGTTACAATGGGGAATGAATCTCATCGCGTTCATGGAGACAATAATCTGTACGTACGCACGAGCGACAATATTATTCAATTGATGGTGAAATCATATTTAATTGGATATAATATCATATATATATATATAAATAATAATTAACATGTTATATTTATTATTCACATCAGTTATACTCATCGTTATACCCATACAAATAATGAAGTGTTTGAATAACAAACTACACCACGACGTGGAGACGGTAAGTCGTACGTACACACGTACGGTGACTTGTCACTCATAGGATATATAGAATCATGAATATGGTCATACCATTTTTATAATATCATCAAATTAAGTATAAGGTACTGGGGTTATTATTTTGGTATGGAAACAACAAATAAATAGGAAGTGTAAGAAGAAAATAACTTTGAAAGAGGTGGTGAAATTATTACCTCTTCTTCAGGTGTTTCATTTTTGATTTGATCAAAAGGGAACCTTAGGTTGGATTTATGATAAATTTAAGGACTCTAGGTAAAATTGAGGGTAGTTATGAGGATATTTGAGTAGTTTTTGGTCAAGCCAAATGTATTTGGAGGTGTGATTTTGAGAGAAGGGGAAGTACCCATTTATAAGAGAGGTGAGGGTAACTTTAGGAAAATCTTGAAATATTATTTTATTATACAACCATATTCGGTTTATTATTATTCAAAAATGATTTATTTCTAGGATAAGGTGTGGATGGGTAAAAAAAATCTCAACCAATAGGTATTAGACAGGTTTAGGTCACTATATTATCCTTATCTTTTAGATTTAACTCTTAGTTAAATAGTTTAACTTTTACCATGTATTCTTGTATTATTAAAATAAATGGTTTATAAACATACTATAAAAATCCAGGAGAACCCCAAGTGGTTCATTATTAACATTTATAACCTTATCTTATTCCATTGACCAATACTTATATTTTTAGGATTATTATATAAATTAATAATATAGTATTTGTTTTAAAAACACATTTATGTCATTTTTGACACTATTTGGTATTTTGTTTTTGTGAAAGTCATAACAACATTTACACTTAGAAAAAAATTATTTAATAAACCCTAACACGTCATATTAACCTATAAAATTAGTTTAATTAATCAGATATCTCAATTTACATTTATTTGGATATTTATACTATCAATTATTTTAATCTTTCAGTAATAAGATAATTACTACAACATCATTGTTTCATAAATAAATTTAATTATTTAAAATCAAAAAATCATAAATAAAATACCATTATGTAGGAAATAATTTTAGATTTATAATTAATATTTATGGTCTAATTTATCTTATGTATAGCCTTATATTAAAAATGGTTTAGTTATTAAACTTTTAATTTAAAACTTTTAACTCTTCTTGAAATAAAAAAATAACAAACGTCCTAATCTAATCCAAGTAAACCAAAAGGATCATATTTTATTCATAAGGTTAATTTTGGTCTAAATAAACATATCCAATAGAATAGGGCATGTATTAGAGTAATTATAATTTCATTTTTTACCTTTAATTACTCTATTTAATTTTAACTGTGGTAAATAAAAGTCAAAAATTACTATTTGCCAAAAATTATTTTCATTTTAATGAACCACATTTTATTTACCGATGTCATCCATGTCTCTTGGATTTTGGAAATTCAATTCACAGAAGCGGTAAAATTACATTTTATGCAAATTTTCAAAAACTCCTAGAAGGTGGGTAAAAGACGGTAAAAACATCAATAAAATATTATATATATAATATTATTATAAAATGACTCTAATGAATTACATTGAACATTTATAGGTTTTATTTATCTATTTTTACAAAAAATAAATTTAAATAAAATAACTAATTATTTAAATAAAAAGTCAGTTGTAAACAATAACGCTGTGTTTTTCACTATTCGTCAAAAATTGAATGTTTTCAGAAAAATACAAAAAAATCACCCTAAGATAATTTCAAAATTCTGAATTCAAAAATGAATTCCATTTTGAAAAATAAAATTTTAAAAATTTTAAAAATTGGGTATTACTATCCATAACATCTAGTTTGAATGGTCATGGTCTCTTAAAACTCCAAGTTGCATACAACGTAAGCTATTGTATTATTCAAAGTGAAACATATCATGGATGATTTGGGTGTTATATTATCCCCTCCTTCAAATAATTTCGTCCTAGGAATTTCTAGAATATTACTGAAAAAAAAGATTCAGTTGGTTCTTCATCATAAGTTCCTTGGGTTCCCACGTTGCCTCTTCCATCTTATGATTTCACTATAGAAGTTTCCCCAGATGAGTCGCCTGGTTTCCCAACACTTGTTATATGGTATCAAGAACACTAATAGGCTATTCTCAATAAGATAGGTTGGGTTCTAGTTTAATTTCTTCATAGGTGAGTACATGCGTTGGATCATGCATGTATTTTCCCAAAAGTGATACGTAGAACACATCATGATCTTTGAAAAGACTTGGCGGCATTTCCAAACGATAAGATACAACTCCATTTTGTTCTAGAATTTTGAAAGTTCGTATGTACTTGGGACTTAATTTTCCCTTCTTACCGAATCGTATAACACCCTTTCCTGGATATACATTCAAGAAATCATGATCTCCTACTTGAAATTCCAAATCTTTCCTTCAGTTATCTGCATAGATCTCTTTTCTACCTTAATATTCTTTGATGTGGGTTTGGATAAACTTCACCTTTTACATTGTTTCCTCAATAAGCTTTGGGACTATGAGTATTATTTCCCCAACATCATCCCAACAAGTTGGTATGGGACATCTCTTTCCATATAAGGCTTAATATGGTTCCATCTGAATACTTGAATGGATGCTATTGTTATAAGAAAATTCAACCAGAGGTAACTATTGATCCCACATACCTTGAAAGTCAAGTGATAAAGATCTCAACATGTATTCTAAGGCTTGAATAGCCCATTTTTATTGTCCATAAGTTTGAGGGTCATAGCCAGTGCTCAAACAAAGTTCAGTATCCATGGTCTTATGAAGACTTTTCTAGAATCTTGATGTAAAACGGGGATCAAGATCCTAAACAATTGATAGGGGTACTCTATGATGTCTTAAAACTTCATTAATATATAGTCTTGTTAGATGTTCAAGTGGTAAATCTTATCTAATAGAAAGAAAATGTGAAGACTTGGTAAGACAATCAACAATGACCCATATCGTAACATTCCTTCTAGGAGTCTTTGGTAGCCCAATTACAATGTCCATCATAATATCATCCCATTTCCACTCTGGTATGGGAAGAGGTTTCATGACTCCTCTAGGATTTTGTCTTATCACCTTAAATTTTTGACAAACCATACATCTTGACACATAATTAGAAATCTCCCTCTTCATGTTGTTCCACCAAAAATGTTCCTTCAAATTTATATATATCTTAGTTCTACCCTGGTGTATAGAGAAATTGGATCTATGAGCATCATCCAAAAATTCCCTTTTTAGATCAGGTATGTCAGGAACACAAACTCTCTTCCCAAATCTCAAAATCTCATCTTGATATACGAAGTCGATCAATCTCCCATCATTCACAGATTTAATTTTCTATTGAAAATCCTCCTCATCAGTCTAAGAACATTTTTTCCTTTCAAGTAAAGATGGTTTGGAAACCATTTGAAAAACAATCAATTTTTCACCTTCCATGATTATTCCCATATCCATATTTATTAGATCCATGAAAATTGGATCCCTTTCAACTCTCATCTTGTTCAAAACTCCAGGATCCTTTATGCTAAAGCATCTTCCACCTTATTTTCCATCCCTGGGTGGTAGTTTATAGTGAAATCATAATCCTTGAGTAGTTCAATCCATCATCTTTTCCTCATGTTGATTTCTTTTTGTATGAAAATATACTTCTAACTCTTGTGATCAGTATAAATCTCACATTTTTCACCTTAGAGATAGTGTCTCCATATTTTCAGAGCAATGATTATAGCCGCTAACTCAAGATCATGTGTGATATAGTTTTGATCATGAATTTTTAGCTGTCATGATGAATATTCAATAACCATATCATTCTGCATAAGGACACAACCAAGTCCTTTCTTTGAAGAGTCACTATAAATAACAAACCCATCATTCCCCAACGGTAGAGTCACGATAGAAGAATTGAATAATCTTCTCTTCATTTCTTCAAAACATTTTTCACACTATTTTTTTCAAACAAATTTAACCACTTTACATGTGAGCTTGGTTAATGGGATAGCCAATTGGGAAAAATTCTAGAAAAAACGTCGATAATAACCTACTTAACAAATAAAAGTATTTACCTCGGTTATACTCGTCAGTGATGGCCATTATTGAATTGACTTAGTCTTTGAAGGATCGACAGAGATTCCATCCTTAGAGATAATATGGCCAAGAATAGAAATTTCTTGAAGCCAGAATTCACACTTGCTAAACCTTCCATATAATTCTTTTCTTATGAGGGTTTTCAGAATAATTCTCAAGTGATATTCATGATCTTTATAGTTTTATGAGTATACCAATATATCATCAATAAATAACACTAAAAAGTCATAATGATATTCCTTGAAAACTCTTATCCTTAAATCCATGAAAACACAGGGTAAATTAGTTAGTCCAAAAGGCAATACAAGTAAACTCTTAATGCTCATACCTAGTATGAAATGTTGTCTTTGGAATGTCTTCCTTCTTCACACACAACTAAGGATATCCATATCGAAGGAAAATATTTGAAACATATTTATCTCCATGAATTTGGTCGAATAAATCATCAATGCGAGGTAGGGGAAACATGTTCTTTATAGTTATAGCATTGATATTCCTGTAGTCAATGCACGACCTCATAGTTCCATCTTTCTTCTGAACAAAAAGAATAGTGGATCCCTATGGAGAAACACTAGGGGTAATGAATCCCTTATTACTCAATTTTTCAAGTTGTTTATTTAGTTCCACTAATTCCACAGTGGCCATTCTATAAGGGGTCATTGATATGGGCCTTGAACTAGGAATTAAATCAATGAAAACTCAATTTCTAATTCTAGAGGATGTGCAGATAAATCCTTTGAAAACCCATCAACATATTCTTGTACAATAGGTATGTCCTCTATTTGAAAATTATTTTCGTCACCCATAGTTATTTCATTCTCTTCCTCCACGATAATTGAATTTAGTAGAGCTAGTGGGGGTGGATATAGATAAGAATTAGGTGGTGATGTTTCTACTCAAAATATAAGGTACTCCTTATCATCATCGAAAATTTTATCCTACTTCTTCTTACAATAAATTTTATCATCATGATCCAAAATCCAATACATTCTGGGGATTATATAAAATTCAATCATGGGTTTGATGATCAGATCAGAAGATAACAAACATTTATATTCCCTAATGGGAACTAATTCACAAAACATTGTTGCAATGATACATCCCTTAGGAGTTTTGACTAACAACTTCCTTATTAAATAAATTTTGAAATATCTAATTTTCATAGAAAACTGGGAAGATATAAAACAATGTTATGATCCATTATCAAATAAATCATTTGCTAAACTTGAGGAAACAGTTAAATTACCCACCACCACGTCATTTGGAGCTTCAAACTTAGCAGTACTGATTGAAAAAGCCATGATTTTACCCCTTGTCCTTTTCTGAGATAGTTTTTCTTTGATCTCAGGACATTAATTTGCATAATGCCCCATTTCTCTAAAATTGTAGAATTAAACATTGAAAACCTCTTTCTTTCCCTTGCAATCACTAGCTTGGTGGCATTTTTCACCACACTTGGAACAGACTCCCATTCCCTTCATGAAACTACTAGGGTATTTCTTCCCACATATACTGCAGTATGGATATTCAAATTTTCCCTTCTTCCCGTTATTTCTATTTCCAGATTGTTCAGTAGATATCTTCTTCTCTTTCTTTTCTTTAAAGTTGTAAGACTTAGAAAATTCCTTTTCTGTCTTGATAGCACATGAGACAATATATTCGTATGATGAAAAGGATCGTAAGACTAATGATCGGCGGCGAAATGTTTTAAACCTTCAAATAATTGATCAACCTTACTCCCAGCGTTATGTATATAATATTTTTCATGCCTTGATAACCTTGTAAAGTTAGACTCATAATTTGTGACATTATCATCCTCTTTTTCCCTCAGACATAAGAATTGTCTTTCTATATCCACTAGATGGCCACGAGAAAATTGTTTTTTCTATGAAATTATCTTTAAACTCACAACATTAAATATTTGATACTTCTTCATCTTTCTTTGTGTTTTGAATTAACGAACACCATTGATCTGCATCTCTCGTGAGGTGATAAACTTCCATGAAAACATATTCTCTTTCGCTACTCCCCAAAGCATGAAATATTTTCTCTAAGGAACTTATACATTGCTCAACTACAAATGGATTTCTAGTCCCACTGAATTTTAGTGGTAGTTTCCTCTTGAAGCAGTCTAACATTGATCCTTCGCATTATGGATTAGGGTGCTCCATACAGGTAAAGTTATTATTCATAACCTGAGTGAGTTGTCCCAGAATGGTGATAAGCTGATCAGTACTAGTTGCATCACCTGTTCAACTATAATTATCTTGATTGGGATGGAAATCCCAACCTGGATTACATGCATTGATACAGTTTACATTCCTTCCACTAGGTGCCATTTCTAAATAATGGAATACATGATATTAGTTTATGAATCTCAATACATAATTCCAAACTTGTAAAACACATAACATAAATTGAATAGTTTATGGATATAATCTATAATCATAAAAAATGTTTTCATTGAGGAGATATATACTCATAAATCCTTCATAATGGTTTGTAAAGAAAATGTGAATTATCCTAAGCATATCCCCCTGGAGTGTCATAACCAAGAGTTCCGAAAGGCTCGTTGTCGTGTACTAGGATACCCCGAGTCAAGTCCTAAACTCCTTGTCAGAGTTTTCACTCCTAGGTACATTTGTGCCAGATCCACCTCTACCTGCTTGTATTTATATAGGGCTGTATTTCTTGGAAAACACACAAAATCATTACATTACCAAAATTCTAGGAATTTCTTCTATTCTAATCCTCAAAGTCTATCTTAGGGTGATGTTCTGTAATCATATTTTTTCTAAATCTAAATTACATGGTTTTTAATAAAATTCCCCTAATACCAACTGTAATGCCCCAAACCCAGAAGCCTGGAGTCGGTACATTATTTTAACACATTTTCTCGATCAAAAGAGATCAAATCCAGAATGACCGACAAGTTTAGTAGCCTTAAAAGTACTAGATACAAACATAAGTTTTCCATTACATTATAAAATGAAAAGCAACAAAAACATTGTCTCCTATGAACAAATTCATATTCCTTGGACTATCCCTGTAGTTCAGTCATAATATACTTCTTCTAATCTAGAAAAAAAATAAAACATAGAAAGTGGTGAGCTGAGATGCTCAGTAAAGATAACAATATAGTGGAAACTTTAATAAATAATCATAAACATTTAAGGCAATGTATAAGAATAAAAAACTATCCTTTCAACCTTAAAATTCATTATAATATGGAAAAGATAAATCATATAATTCTGTTTACTTATTCACATGGATATTCTACTAGTTGAATAATCACATGTAATATCAAATAGCCAATTTCATAATGATGGAAAGCATAATGCCAGACTTCATAACCACATAGTCAAGGCCTCGTTCCAAGAATACAAATAATATTTTTTCAATGCCTTCTACCAAGACACTAGTTTGTCTCATAAGACCTACCGATGCATAAAGGAGCTATAGCGGACTCCACCCGTCACATACTATGTCCAATGCACTCCTCATATGAAAAGGATGAAACATAACATAAACATTCCTATTAAAACTAAAATACGAAATGTTAATAATTTAACAATAAACCATGAATGGTATAAAAATAACATATTCACATTAAAACATATCACAAAACCTTCAATACATTATGGAATATTTTATCATAATAAATCAACTTCAAACAAATGTAAAATTTATCAAAGGATGTTGACATAGATGAAATCAAAATTGTTTGAGAGGAATACCTCTTTATATTTTGAAATAAATTAAAATTCATGTAATTATAAAAGAAAAAATTTATTTTTAAAATAAATTTATAATATTTTATGGTAAACTTTGAAGATGTTATAATGGTGGAAAATAGCCACAATCGCCGTATAAGTTAAAAAACATTCTTTCTTTAATTTTGTTGAAAGGTTCACAAATGACCTTATTTGGAAAATGACGTAAATATTCTTTTATAAACATTATATAAAAAGAAAAACAAGGGTATAAATAACTTTAACACATAGTTTAGGAAATAATAAAAATGTATTGAAATGCATTTTTAAGAAACACAGATGTGGATGATAAAGAGGTCTCAGTGGGTACTCACATATAAACAACCTTGGATAATAAAGAGACTGTAGAATTAATATTTACCTTGTACTTTTCCTTGTTAGAGGGTATGATAACCTCATATATAATAGTTAAATAACTGTTATTAAATTATACAAAAACCACATACCTAAATATGATATCATATATGATCTTCTAATATTTATTTGTTAATAATATTTTAGTAGTAGAATTGTTTCGGGTGTTAACTGTTGTATTTTCCTTTATATGTTTTGTTACGTAAGCCATGTTTGTTATGGATAGGATGTATTTTATTCATATCTATAATTATATTAAGTTCTTAAATATTTTTTTTAATCATAAAATTAAAATTATTCTTGAATGGTTACGATGGGGTATGAATCTCATCACGTTCGTAGAGACGGTAATCTGTACGTACGCATGAGTGACGATATTATTATATTTATTATGAAATAGTTTGTAATTGGATGTAATATAATATATAAATAATCATTAAAATGTTATATTTATTATTTATAGTCGTTATAATCATCATTACACCCATCCAAATAATGAAGTGTTTGAATAACAAACTATACCACGACGTGGAGACGGTAAGCCGTACGTACACACATATGCTGACTTGTCATTCATAGGATGGATAGAATAATAAATATTGTTGTACCATATTTATAATTACATCATAGTAATTATAAGTTACTGGATTTATTATTTTGGTATGGAAACGACAAAGAAAGAAGTAGTGGAAGAAGAAAGTAACATTGAAAGAGTTGATGAAATTATTACCTCTTCATCGGGTGTTTCCTTTTGAGTTGATCAAAAGGGCTCCTTAGGATGGATTTTTGATCAATGTAAGGCCTATAGGTCTAAGTGAGGGTATTTTGGGGGATATTTGAGCAGGGTTTGGCTAAGACAAATGGATTTGGAGGTGTGATTTTGAGAGAAGGGGAAGTACCATTTTATAAGAGAGGTGACGATCACTTTAGGAAAATCATGAAATATTATTTTATTATACAATAATATTCGATTTATAATAGCTCCAAAATGATTTATTTCTAGTATAAGTGTAAATGGGATTAAAATATCTAAAAAAATAGGTTTTAGATAGGTTTAGGTCATTATATTAACCTTATTTTTAGATTTAACTCTTAGGTAAATAATTTAACTTTTACCTTGTAATGGGCCAGACCTCTCCGGTCCACTACTTTGTGAAAATGTGGTGTTGGAGGTGTTCTGGGAGGTCAAGGTGACTTATCCCCCAGCCGCGCCCTACCGGTAGCTTGGTCTACCGGTAGCCGCAGCCTACCGGTATCTCGGTCTATCGGTAGCCGCAGCCTACCGGTAGCTCGGTCTACCGGTAGCCGCAGTCTAGCAGTAGCTCGGCTAACACTTTGCCAAATTTCTAGTTCTGTGAACAGTGTTTCCAGAATCCTAAGAGCTACCGATTCCTTTGCCAAATTTCACGTTTGAACAGTGTTTCCAGAATCCTAAGAGCTACAGATTCCTTCCTTTGCCAAATTTCTAGTTCTGTGAATAGTGTTTCTAGAATCCTAAGAGCTACCGATTACTTCCTTTTCCAAATTTCACATTTGAACAGTGTTTCCAGAATCCTAAGAGCTACCGATTCCTTCCTTTGCCAAACTTCACGTGTGAACATTGTTTCTAGAATCCTAAGAGCTACCGATTCCTTGCTTTGCCAAATTTCACATTTGAATAGTGTTTCCAGAATCCTAAGAGCTACTGATTCCTTTACCAAATTTCACGTTTGAACAGTGTTTCCAGAATTCTAAGAGCTACCGATTCTTTCCTTTGCCAAATTTTGAGTATGTGAATAGTGTTTCCATCTTCCAACAGTTTCGCCCCTTTGACATTTTCTTTGACGTAAAATACATTTTAAAACCTTATTTTAAGGACTTTAAGGCCGATTCAAAGTCCACAAATCCTATGTTAATTATTCCTAAGGCCGGGATGTTTTTACTTAGTCAAACCGCGTGGGTTAATGCGATCCGTTTTTAATGGAGAATAAATCGGATCTTAAACTGTCGCCTCTCTAATTTTTTTTAAAAGGAATGAGATATCATTCTTCATTGTTCTTCCTCCTGGTTCTCATCTAAGAGACGTTAGAAACTTGCAATCATTCCCGTAGGAGTTTCACAATCAAACGTTACTCGGATCAGTTCCGCTCTGTCTGATGCAACCAAGCTGTGTCGATCATTCTTCCATATAAGTTGATGCGAGAGAAGGATTGTGGCCCGTTGTGTGGATAAAGGACGTCAATAACTCTTCAAGGTAGGGGATTCATGGCTTCTCTAATTGTGAATGTGCAATCATAAAATTAACATGATTTAGTCCTTTGGATCACAATGAAATTGACCTAATTAAATACTTGAACCGGATTAAAAGAATTGGTTGATCGTATAATGTTGCTTTATACCATGGTAACGGTTTGCTCATGTTTTCTAGTTAGAGTGATATCTATGTTTTCTTTGATTTGTTGTTCGTTCATGATAGAAATTGATAATGAACGTAAAGCTGGAATTAATTGGCTAAAGATAAAGAGGCATGTAAATTAATATGGTTATTGCTGTTGTTGTAGTTGTTCTAATTTGAGGATAATCAAATTAGGGAAGTAGGCATGGTTATTTAAATTGTGATAGCTTACTGATTAGGTCTCCCGTAATTGGATCCTACGAATAACTAATCTTCTAGTTCAATATGGATTAATGAACAGATTGTGTGAGAATTTCTAAAAGGGTTCTGAGTTACCCTCTTGTTGTTAAAGGGTCAAGAGCCATGGTTGTGATTGTTGTTTTCCTACTGCTTGTACTGTGATGTGAGCCTGGATGGGTGTTGTGATATGTGGAGGCCTGGAGGCCTTGTGGTTGTGGTAGCGGATGACGCCTAGAGTGGCGAGATGCATCAGTTTATGCATGTGGGTGTCGGGGAGGACACCGAGGGTGATGGAATGGGATGGATGTGGTTGTTGGATTCTTGTGGGTTCTTTGAATGTTTATCTATTTTGTTTTTCCCCACTGCTCAAGGCAGCCAGTCTTGCTTTTCCTTCTTCTTATGGAGGCAAAGACGCGCGAGGTATGGCATGTGCTTTCCTTGTTTAGCCTCTTGAGGGAGAATGGGTCTGTGCTCTTTCTATAGGCGGCAAAGAATCGAGGGGTAGTATATCTACTCACCGTGTTGAGCCGCATTTGTGTTTAGTAGCATAGGATGCTTTTATAGAATGCTTGGGAATGTGGGAAAGTAACTCTATAATGAATGTTTGATTAAATGGTGATAATCCACGGGGATGGAGGTGCTAAAATTTAAAGGAGATGTGAATCTAAAAAGGAGAAGTTGATTTTGAATGTGATGCCATTTCAGTTTAATGTGGAATTGTTCATGGTTAATTAATGTTTAATGAATTAATTAACATACCATGGAATTGATAAAATGATAATGGAGTAATCTAATAAATTTCTTCAAATGTTGTGTACTTATAGGATACCTAGTCTTAGAAGTTGCAGCCTGGAGTCTGAGAGACGTTAGCTGTAGTTGTATCTATAAGACTTGGTAATGCCCATAGTGTGGATGTGAGTTATATATATATATTCTGTACTTTTTGTGTTTCTATACGCTACTCCACCCTGTCGGTAAGGGCAACTGACACTCCAGGGATTCTGAGCCCTGGGGGGGTGTTTTCCCCAACATTCTGATGGGAGGTTGAATGGCTGACTACCCCCTTTGACCCCGCTCTCTTCTCTTGGTATATCTTGGTGCTGTTAGGCACAGTGGTTTGTTTTACCCATATATGTGTGTAGGGGGATGTAATGGCTCGTGGTTATTTTACACAGATATATTCTGGATATAGTATCCTATGGACTACTATAGGTGTAACGTGTATAGGCTGTGATGGCTTGAGGAACCCTACTCGGTGTATGGGCTATAATGGCTTAAGGTATAATACCCGATGTATGATACACGTTATGCGGGCTGTGGTGGCTTCCGGAACTTACCTGGTTACTTTTGGTTGTGGGATGGTGTGGTGCTTCGCCCAGGTGTCTGCGAGCAAGCCTTTGGAGAGAGATGCACAGGACGCATGTCGTTGGGGAAAGGCGGCAAACCAGTGGGGATGTAGTAGCGAGGTACCCTTGATATTCTCCACTATATTCTATATTCTTGTATTCATTACTTGGTGAGAGTGGCCATGGTGAGGTTGGGAACTTAGTATACCTGTTTAGGTAACGAGTTAGTTTCACTTGTTGTTCACTGGGCTTTAGCATGCTTTCTTTACTTTTGCATGAGAGGCTTGGGGAGGATCCTACTGAGTATACTGTTATACTCACCCTATGTCTATATAAACTATTTTTTCCAGGTCACTTTGAGAGGGTTGGAGATCAAGCTGGTTACTACTAGCTTGTGGTTGGAGGAGGAGCTGTTCGGGCTTGTGGCTGATGCCGTTTCACTTTATTTTGGGTACTTTGAGTTTCCCCCCTTTCAGTTGTAGTACTTTTGCATGACATTTCATATATGTACTTGGTTTCCTTTTATATCTCAGTTCTAAGTTGTAGTTTATTGGAGTCTATTCTATCTCTCTTTTCTGCATGTGTTCTCTTAGAGGGTAATGCCTCCCATTTGTAAGTTTATTATACCCTTGGTGCTAGTCGCCAACCCGGGGCCTACTGGAGGCGGGACTCGGGGGTCATTATCTCCCTTCTCACATTGCCGGCCCAGGAGGGGTACACTTTGTGGGGAGGGGGTCGTGACAGAGTGGTATCAGAGGTCTGGTTGAGGGATAGGATAGAGTTTGGAGTCAGTCACATGTGAGGATACATGGGGTGGTAGGGAAACATTGTCATTCATGTTTAGCAAGTGGGGTAAACACTGGAGACCGGCAGAGACATAGGCGTTCATGGCCCCCTATGATCTGTTGCACGGACCTTTAAGTTTACAATGGCTACTAAACAAAGTGATACTGGTTGCAGGGTAGAGACATAGGAAAGAATCATGCATCATTATTCTTTGCACCTGTGTTTGAATGGGTAGACCTTGGAATAGGTAACCTGAAATTAATAAAACAAAACAATTAATTAACTAATGTTGAGTCTTCCATATTCCAGGCTTAGGAGTTCTAACAGTTGTTATTTTACAGGTATGGCTTCAGGTCGATGTCCTCATCAGGTTTGCGCATAAGATGCCCAGCAGGCTGTTCCTGCAGATCACCGCCGAGTAGAGGTTGACGACGATGACACTTGGAGGAAGACACTTCGAGAGTTTAAGCTCCAGAGTCTACAGAAGTATGAGGGCTCCATTTCAGATTCAGTCACAGAAGACTGGTTGGAGGAGATCGAGATTGGATTCAGTTCGATTCATTCTTGGAAGGAACACTGGGTGTCCTTGGTTGTGACGATGCTGTGTGGAGCAGCGAGGCAGTGGTGATTCTTGTTCCTCGGTGATCGTGAGGAGTCAGAAATCTCATGGGAGGAGTTTCGAGATAGGTTTAGAGTCGAGTTTCTTTCATTGACTGCGAAGGTGTCTAGTCGCCAGGAGCATCTCACCCTTCGACAGGGGAGCTCCTGTGTTCGAGAGTTTGGAATCCATTTCAGGAACCTTCTACGATATGCTTCAGACCTGTTACCAGATGATGAGGCTAGGGCGAGGAATTTTGAGGAGGCTTTGCGTCCAGATATCCAGCGCCAGGTCACCCCATTTATGCTAAAGACATATCTTGAGGTGCTGGAAAGGGAAGAGGTTGTTGAGAGGACTTTGTCCAGGACTTGATCATCATGAGAGGGGAATCGTCATGATTCCTCACGAAGAAGAGTTGTGGTCCGGGGTTCCCGATTTTCAGGAAATAAGAGTTTCCATTCACCTGGGGGTAGGTCCCAGCCCTTCCCATCTCGTTTCTCTGGAGGCAGTAACTCTCAGGCCTATGCCAAGGGATCAGGCGCTTGTTTTTCTTGTGGTGGTCGTGGTCATCAGCAGCGGGGGTGACTGACTTTTTAGAGCAGTCATCGTGCACTGGACGCTCCACTCCAGGTTCCTCCGTTGAGGCAGTTCCAGCTGAGGCAGCAGCAGCAAGTTGCACCAGGTTTAGATCACCAGAGGGTAGATGGAGTAGGCAGAGGACAGTCCCATGACGCTTCTCGTCCTCAGAGAGCAGAGCGCGGTCGTGGTGGTGGTCGTAATCAGGGTCAGAGAGGCCATGGGGGAGGTCGTGGTCAGCTCCATGCTCTAGCGTTTCCATCCCCATGCGAACCAGATGTTGTTCGAGGTACCCTTTGCTTGTTTTCTACCTTGGTGTATGCCTTGTTTGATTCAGGAGCAACACACTTTTTCATATCACCTACCCTTGTCCATGCTTTGGGACTTGAGGTAGAGAGGCTTCCAGTGCCCTTGGCGTTGACTACGCCAGTTGGAGGTCGAGCTGACTTGTTTGAAGTATGTAGAGACTGTGAGCTAGTGTTGGGGAAACACCGCTCTTGGGGAGATTTCCTATGTTTGCTAATACAACCATATGATGTCATACTCGACATGGATTGGTTGTATTCGGTGTAGGCTGTTGTGGATTGCTACAGGAAGAAGGTCTTTTTCCTTGATGCAGATGGAGAGAAAGTGGTGTTTGTTAGTGAGGGAGATCCTCGGATGAGTCATAGACGAGTTTCATCCTTATCATCCATGATGGATGGGATGATGCTGAGTTCTTCAGAGGTTCAACAGTTGGCATTTCCTAGGGTCATAGAGGAGTACCCTGACGTCTTTCCAGGAGAGGTTGTATCCTTACCCCCTCGATGAGAGATCGAGTTTGGGATCGAGCTACAGCTAGGAGCGTCCCCTATCTCTATGTCTCCATATAGGATGGCCCCTTCTGTGTTACGAGAGCTACATATTCATCTTGATGGTCTGTTGCAGTGTGGTTTGTTCGGCCAAGTGTGTCACCTTGGGGTGCACCAGTTTTGTTTGTGAAAAAGGCTGATGACAGTTTGCGGTTGTGAGTCGATTATCGTCGATTGAACAAATTGACAATAAAGAACCGCTATCCTCTCCCACGGATTGATGACTTATTCGATCAACTGAAGGGTGCAAGTTGGTTCTCAAAGATCGACTTGCGGTCAGGATATCACCAGATGCGTGTAAAGGATGAGGATATCCCAAAGACTGCTTTCCGTTGTCGTCATGGGCATTATGAGTTTGTTGTAATGCCATTCGGCGTGATGAATGCTCCAGCTGTTTTCATGGAGTTGATGAATGCTGTGTTCCGTGAATTCCTGGACAAGTTTGTTGTGGTTTTCATCGATGAAATCCTTGTGTACTCCACATATGAAGAAGAGCATGCAGAGCATCTACGAGCCATTTTGGGAGTTCTTCGCCAACATCAGTTGTTTGGGAAGTTGTCCAAGTGTGAGTTCTGGGCTTGAGAAGTTAGTTTCTTAGGGCATGTTGTGTCCCAAAAGGGAGTAGATGTGGATCCATCGAAGATAGAAGCAGTAGTGTCTTGGGCAGCCCCCAAGACCGTGTCAGAGGTGCGAAGTTTCCTTGGTCTCGCAGGCTATTATAGGAGGTTTGTAGCCAATTTCTCTCGAGTTACGAATCCTCTGACATCTTTGACCAGGAAGGCTCAAGCGTTCATATGGATTGATCAGTGTCCGATAGCTTTCAAGTATCTAAAGGAGAATTTGGTAAGTGCTCCAGTCCTTTGTCTTCCAGTGGAGGGAGTCCAGTTTGATGTTTTTTGTGATGCTTCATATCTGGGGTTAGGTTGTGTTCTCATACAGCAGAGGTCAGTTGTTTCTTATGGGTCTCGGCAGTTGCATCCCCATGAATGCAACTATGCCACCCATGATCTTGAGTTGGTAGCCGTGGTGTTTGCTCTAAAGTTGTGGAGATATTAACTTATTGGTGAGCACTTTGTGGTTTTCACCGATCATAAGAGTTTGAGGTATGTTTTCTCCCAACGTGACTTGAACTTGAGGCAGCGTCGGTGGATGGAGTTCTTGCAGGAATACGACTTTGAAATATCATATACACCTGGAAAAGGGAATGTTGTAGCTGACGTACTAAGCCGAAAGAAACGTAATGATGTTGTGTGTGAATCTGGTGATTCCTGTAGAGTGATGGAAGAGCTATCAGCTTTGCATCTTGATATGGGAGATGTTGGGGGTAGAGGTTGTCTTTTCCAGATGACGGTGCAGTCATCCCTAATGCAGAATGTGGAAGAGTCCCAGTTGTGTGATCTAGAGGTGGAAGTTTGGAGAGACATAGTTGTTTGTCGTGAGGCCCCTGATAGTTGGTCGGAGGATGAACAACACCGAGTGTTGTATCATGGCCGGCTTTTTGTCCCCTTGGAAATGCGCCGGACGGTTCTCCGAGAGTTCCATAGTTCACCCTTGTCAGTACATCCTGGTGTGATGAAGATGTACCGATCCTTGAGGAGTCAGTTTTGGTGGCCTAGGATGAAGCATATGGTTGTAGAATGTGTGTCTTGATGTTTAGTCTGCCAGAAGGTGAAGGCCGAACACTGTGTTCCAAGTGGTCTTCTCCAGCAATTGGAGATTCCTTAGTGGAAGTGGGAGGACATCTCAATGGACTTTGTTAGAGGTTTACCTCGAGCTCCGGGAGGACATGATGCTATATGGGTGGTAGTGGATCGTTTAACAAAGTCATCCCATTTCATAGCGATTAAGGAGTCGAGCTCAGTGGAGGTTCTGTCGAGACAGTATCTGGAGGAGGTGGTGAGGCTTCATGGAGTACCTAGGATGATCATTTCTGATCGAGATCCTCATTTTACCTCCAGAGTGTGGAGAGGTGTCCAACATGCTTTTGGCTCTCAACTGTGCCTTAGCACTTCTTTTCATCCTCAAACAGATGGTCAGACAGAGCGAACCATCCAGACTCTTGAAGACATGTTGCGCCCTTGTGTTCTTGATTTTTGAGGTTCATGGATGAAGCACTTACCCTTGGTAGATTTCTCTTACAATAATAGTTTTCACTCTACCATCGGTATGGTGCCATTTGAATCCTTGTATGGCCGGCCATGCCGTTCTCCGTTGTGCTGGACTGGGGTCGGAGAGTCAGCAATTCTCGGACTAGAACTAGTGCAGAATACAACAGAGATGGTTCAGGTGATTCGTGAGAGGATGAAGACAGCACATGATCGTCAGAAATCACATGATGATCAAAGAAGGAGACCGTTAGAGTTTAATGTTGGGGATCATGTGTTTCTAAAGGTGACTCCCCATCATGGGCAGTGAAGTTTTGGTCGTGGAAGTAAGATTTCTCCCCGGTTTGTTGGGACTTTCGAGGTGTTAGCTCGTGTTGGAGCTGTGGCGTATTGAGTAGCACTTCCCCCTCAGATGAGTTGGATACATGATGTTTTCCATGTATCACAGCTCCGTCGTTACCTTCATGATGAATCTCATGTTATCGATTGGGGAGAGATCGATATTGATGATGATGCAACCTTCGAGGAGCGACCTGTGGAGATCCCAGACGGCAAGGAGAAGGTGTTATGTGGGCGTTCTATCCCCTTAGTTCGTGTCTTGTGGAGACACGGTGGCATGGAGGAGAGTACATGGGAGCATGAGTCACAGATACGTGCTCAGTACCCAGAGTTGTTTAATGTTTAACTCTTTTCATGTAATGATGTTTCCTTGATGGTTAGACCTTTCATGTTTTATTTATGTACCTTTTGTGTGATGTTATGATTGAATTGTTTGGATATGGATTGTTTGTTTCCATATTCTTGGATTTCGTAGTTTTGTCCCAGCTTTCAAACAACTCATGGTGGTTTTCCCCTGAGAGGTATCTTATGGGGTGGTTGTTCGGACCCCTCTTTTCCTCTGAGTTGGTTTTTAATTCTCGAGGACGAGAATGTTTTGAGAGGTATCTAATGAAATGGCCCGGACCTCTCTGGTCCACTAATTTGTGAAAATGTGGTGTTGGAGGTGTTCCGGGAGGTCAAAGTGACTTATCCCCCAGCCGCGCCCTACCGGTAGCTCGGTCTACCGCTAGCCACAACCTACCGGTATCTCGGTCTACCGGTAGCCGCAGCCTACTGGTAGCTCGGTCTACCGGTAGCTGCTGCCTACCGGTAGCTCGGTCTACCGGTAGCCACATCCTACCGGTAGCTCAGTCTACCGGTAGCCGTAACCTACTGGTATTTCGGTCTACCGGTAGCCGCCGCCTACCGGTACCTCGGTCTACCAGTTGCCGCAGTCTAGCAGTAGCTCGACTAACACTTTGCTAAATTTCTAGTTTTGTGAACAGTGTTTCCAGAATCCTAAGAGCTACCGATTCCTTTGCCAAATTTCACGTTTGAACAGTGTTTCCAGAATCCTAAGAGCTACCGATTCCTTCCTTTTCCAAGTTTCTAGTTCTGTGAACAGTGTTTCCAGAATCCTAAGAGCTACCGATTCCTTTGCCAAATTTCACGTTTGAACAGTGTTTCCAGAATCCTAAGAGCTATCGATTCCTTCCTTTGCCAAATTTCTAGTTCTGTGAATAGTGTTTCCATAATCCTAAGAGCTACCGATTCCTTCCTTTGCCAAATTTCACGTGTGAACAGTGTTTCCAGAATCCTAAGAGCTACCGATTCCTTCCTTTTGCAAATTTCACATTGGAACAGTGTTTCCAGAATTCTAAGAGCTACCGATTCCTTCTTTTTCCAAATTTCACGTTTGAACAGTGTTTCCAGAATTCTAAGAGCTACCGATTCTTTCCTTTGCCAAATTTTGAGTATGTGAATAGTGTTTCCATCTTCCAACAGTTTCGCCCCTTTGACATTTTCTTTGACGTAAAATACATTTTAAAACCTTATTTTAAGGACTTTAAGGCCGATTCAAAGTCCATAAATCCTATATTAATTATTCCTAAGGCCGGGATGTTTTTACTTGGTCAAACCGCGTGGGTTAATGCGATCTGTTTTTAATGGAGAATAAATCGGATCTTAAACCGTCGCCTCTCTAATTTTTTTTAAAAGGAACAAGATATCATTATTCGTTGTTCTTCCTCCTGGTTCTCATCTATGAGACGTTAGAACCTTGCAATCATTCTCGTAGGAGTTTCACAATCAAACGTTACTCAGATCAGTTCCGCTCTGTTTGATGCAACCAAGCTGTGTCGATCATTCTTCCATATAAGTTGACGCGAGAGAAGGATTGTATCCCGTTGTGTGGATAAAGGACATCAAGAACTCTTCGAGGTAGGGGATTCATGGCTTCTCTAATTGTGTATGTGGAATCGTAGAATTAACATGATTTAGTCCTTTGGATCACAATGAAATTGACCTAATTAAATACTTGAACCAGATTAAAAGAATTGGTTGATCGTATAATGTTGCTTTATACCGTGGTAACGGTTTTCCTCATGTTTTCTAGTTAGAGTGATATCTATGTTTTCTTTTATTTGTTGTTTGTTCATGATAGAAATTGATAATGAACGTAAAGATGGAATTAATTGGCTAAAGATAAAGAGGCATGTAAATTAATCTGGTTATTGCTGTTGTTGTAGTTGTTCTAATTTGAGGATAATCAAATTAGGTAAGTAATCATGGTTATTTAAATTGTGATAGCTTACTGATTAGGTCTCCTGTAATTGGATCCTACGAATAACTAATCTTCTAGTTCAATATGGATTAATGAACAGATTGTGTGAGAATTTCTAAAAGGGTTCTTAGTTACCCTCTTGTTGTTAAAGGGTCAAGAGCCATGGTTGTGATTGTTGTTTTCCTACTGCTTGTACTGTGATGTGAGCCTGGATGGGTGATGTGATATGTGGAGGCCTGGAGGCCTTGTGGTTGTGGTAGCGGATGACGCCTAGAGTGGTGAGATGCATCAGTTTATGCATGTGGGTGTCGGGGAGGACACCGAGGGTGATGGAATGGGATGGATGTGGTTGTTGGATTCTTGTGGGTTCTTTGAATGTTTATCTGTTTTGTTTTTCCCCACTGCTCAAGGCAGTTGGTCTTGCTTGCCCTTCTTCTGAAGGAGGAAAAGACGCGCGGGGTATGCCACGTGCTTTCCGTGTTTAGCCTCTCGAGGGAGAATGGGTCTGTGATCTTTCTATTGGAGGAAATGACTCTATGGGTAGTATATCTACTCACCGTGTTGAGCCTCCTTTGTGTTTAGTAGCATAGGATTCTTTTCTAGAATTCATGGGAATGTGGGAAAGTAACTCTATAATGAATGTTTGATTAAATGGTGATAATCCACAGGGATGGAGGAGCTGGAATTTAAAGGAGATGTGAATCTAAAAAGGAGCAGTTGATTTTGAATGTGATTCCATTTCAGTTTAATGTGGAATTGTTCATGGTTAATTAATGTTTAATGAATTAATTAACGTACAATGGAATTGATAAAATGATAATGGAGTAATCTAATAAATTTCTTCAAATGTTGTGTACTTATAGGATACCTAGTCTTAGAAGTAGCAGCCTGGAGTCTGAGAGACGTTAGCTGCAGTTGTATCTATAAGACTAGGTAATGCCCATAGTGTGGATGTGAGTTATATATATATATTCTGTACTTTTTGTGTTTCTATACGCTACTCCACCCTTTCGGTAAGGGCAACTGACACTCCAGGGATTCTGAGCCCTGGGGGGGTGTTTTCCCCAACATTCTGATGGGAGGTTGAATGGCTGACTACCCCCTTTGACCCCACTCTCTTCTCTTGGTAGATCTTGGTGCTGTTAGGCACAGTGGTTTGTTTTACCCATATATGTGTGTCGAGGGCTGTAATGGATCATGGTTATTTCACACACATATATTCTGGATATAGTATCCTATGGACTACTATAGGTGTAACGTGTATAGGCTGTGATGGCTTGAGGATCCCTACTCGGTGTATGGGCTATAATGGCTTAAGGTATAATAACCGATATATGATACACGTTATGCGGGCTGTGGTGGCTTCCGGAACTTACCTGGTTACTTTTGGTTGTGGGGATGGTGTGGTGCTTCGCCCAGGTGTCTGCGGGCAAGCCTTTGGAGAGAGATGCACAGGACGTATGTCATTGGGGAAAGGCGGAAAACTAGTGGGGAAGTAGTAGCGGGGTACCCTTGATATTCTCCACTATATTCTATATTCTTGTATTCATTACTTGGTGAGAGTGTCCATGGTGAGGTTGGGAACTTAGTATACCTGTTTAGGTAACGAGTTAGTTTCACTTGTTGTTTACTGGGCTTTAGCATGCTTTCTTTACTTTTGCACGAGAGGCTTGGGGAGGATCCTACTGAGTATACTGTTATACTCACCCTATGTCTATATAAATTGTTTTTTCCAGGTCACTTGGAGCGGGTTGGAGATCAAGCTGGTTACTACTAGCTTGTGGTTGGAGGAGGAGTTGTTCGGGCTTGTGCCTGCTGCCGTTTCACTTTCTTTTGGGTACTTTGAGTTTTCCCCCTTTCAGTTGTAGTATTTTTTCATGACATTTCATATATGTACTTGGTTTCCTTTTATATCTCAGTTCTATGTTGGAGTTGATTGGAGTCTATTCTATCTCTCTTTTATGCATGTGTTCTCTTAGAGGGTAATGCCTCCCATTTTTATGTTTATTATACCCTCGGTGCTAGTCTCCAACCCGGGGCCTACTGGAGGCGGGACTCAGGGGTCATTATCTCCCTTCTCACATTGCCGGCCCAGGAGGGGTACACTTTGTGGGGAGGGGGTCATGACATACCTAGTATTCTTGTATTATTATAATAAATGGTTAATAAAAATAATATAAAAAGCCAAGAGAAACCTAAGTGGTTCATTATTAATATATCTAACCTTATATAAGTCCTTTGGATGAACCTTATATTTTTATGAATATTATATCAATTAATAATATAGTATTTATTTTAAAAACACATTTATGTCAATTTTGACACAATTTGGTATTTTCTTTTTGTGAAAGTCATAACAACATTATCTCTTTGAAAAAAAATTATTTAATAAACCCTAACATGTCATATTAACTTATAAAATTATTGTAATTCATCATAAGTCTCAATTTACATATATTTGGATATTTATATTATCAATTATTTTAATCATTCATTAATAATATAATTACTGCATCATCATTGTGTCATAAATAAATTTAATTATTTAATGTCTAAAAATTATAAATAAAATATTATTATGTAGGAAATATTTTTGGATTTCTAATTAATATTTATAGTAAAATTTATCTTATGTATAACCCTATATTAAAAATGGTTTAGTTATTAAACTTTTAATTTAACACTTTTAACTCTTCCTGAAATAAAATAAAAATAAATGTCCTAATCGAATCCAAGTGGACCAAAAGGGTCATATTTTATTAATAAGGTTTCTTTTTGGTCGAAATAAACTTTTCCAATAGAATTAGTACACGTGTTATAGAAATTATAATATCATTTTTTACCTTTAATTACCCTATTTACTTTTAACTGTGGTAAATAAAAGTGAAAAGTTACTATTAACCAAAATTTATTTTCATCTTATTGAACGAATTTTTACTTAATGATGTCAATCATGTCTCTTGGATTTTTGAAATTCAATTCACAGAAGTGTTAAAATTACGTTTTTTTTCAAATTTTAAAATGCGCCTAAAAGGTGGGTAAAAGACTGTAAAAATTTCAATAAAATTAAATATATATAATAATATTATAAAATGGATTCAATGAATTATGTTGAAAATATATAGGTATTATCTATATATTTTTACCTAATATTAATTTAAATAAAATAACTAATTATTTAAATAAAAATTTGTTTTTAAACAATAACGTAGTGTTTTTCATGATTCATCAAAAATTGACTGTTTTTAGAAAAATACTAAAAATTCACCTTAAGATAATTTCAATATTCCGAATTTAAAAATGAAGTAAATTTTGAAAAATAAGATTTATAAAATTTCAAAAAGTGGAATTGCTATTCATATTAGCTAGTTTGAATGGACGTGGTGTGTTAAAACTTCAAGTTGCGTACTACGCAAGATATTATATTATTCAAAGGGAAACATACTGTGGATGCTTGGGGTGTTACATTCTCCCCACCTTCAAATAATTTTGTCCTTGAAATATCTATAATATTAGTCCATAAATAGATTTGGGTGTTTCTTCATCATAAGTTCATTGGGTTCCCTTATTTCCTCTTCCATCTTATGGTTTATCCATAGAACATTCACTAGACGAGTCGTTCGGTTTCTCAGTACTCGTTCTCTAGTATCAAGAATTCTGATAGGCTCTTGGAAATAAGACAGGTCAGGTTCCAGTTCTATTTCTTTATAAGTGAGTACATGTGTTGGTTCAGGCATGTATTTTTTCAATAGTGATGCGTGGAACACATCATGAACTTTGGATAGACTTAGCGGCATTTCCAAACAATATGCTACAACTCCAATTCATTCTGGAATTTCGAAAGGTCCAATGTACCTGGGACATAAGTTTCCTTTCTTACCGAATTGTATAACACCCTTCCATGGAGATACCATTAAGAAAACATGATCTCTTACTTGAAATTCCAATATCATTCCTTCGGTTATCGGCATAGCTCTTTTTCCTACTTTGAGATGATTTGATGTGGGTTTGGACAACCATCACATTTTCCATTATTTCCACAACAAGTTATGGGACTATGAGTTTTCTTTCACCAACATCATCCCAAGAAGTTGGTGTGTGACATATCTTTCCATATAATGCTTCATATGGTGCCATCTAAATACTTGAATGGAAGCTATTGTTATATTAAAATTCTACCAGAGGTAAATATTGATCCCACGTACCTTGAAAGTCAAGTGAGAAAGATCTTAACATGTCTTCTATAGTTTGAATAGTCCATTCTGATTGTCCATCTGTTTTAGGGTCGTAGGAATTTCTCAAATGAAGTTTAGTATCCAAGGTCTTCTGAATACTTTTCCGGAATCTTGATCTAAATATAGGGATCACGATCATAAACATTCGATAGGGGTACTCAATGAAGTCTTAAAACATCATTTATATATAGTCTTTCTAGACGTTCATGTGGTAAATCTTCTCTAATTGAAAGAAAATGAGATGACTTAGTAAGACGATCAACAATGACCCATATTGTATCATTCCATCTAGGAGTCTTTGGTATCCCAATGACAATGTCCATCATAATATCATCCCATTTCCACTCAGGTATGGGAAGAGGTTTCATGACTCATCCAGGATGTTGTCTTCTAACCTTAACTTGTTGACAAACCATACATCTTGAAACATAATCATAAATCTCCCTCTTCATATTGTCGCACCAAAAATATTCCATCAAATATCTATACATATTAGTGCTACCAATGTGTGTAGAGAAATTAGAGCTATGAGCATCATCTAACAATTCCCTTTTTGGATCATGTATCTTAGGAACCCTAAGTCTCTTCCTAAATTTCAAAATACCATCTTCATATAAGAATTCGATCAATCTCCAATCATTCATAGCTTTACATTTCTTTTGAAACTCCTCCTCATCAGTCTAGGAACATTTTATCTTTTCTAGTAATGATGGTTTTGAAACCATTTGAAAAAGTATCGATGTTTCACCTTCTATGATTATTCTCATATATATCTTTACTAGATCCATGAAAATAGGATCCCTTTCAACTCTCATCTTGTTCAAAATTCCATGATCCTTTCTTCTCAAAGAATATAACACCTTATTTTCCTTACCTAGGTGGTAGTGTATAGTGAAGTCAAAATCTTTGAGTAGTTCAAGCTTTTCCTCATGTTGAGTTCTTTCTGGGAGAAAATATACTTCAAACTCTTGTGATCAGTATAAATCTCACATTTTTCACCCTAGAGATAGTGTCTCCATATTTTCAGAGATAATATTATAGTTGCTAACTCAAGATCATGAGTGGGATAGTTTTGATCATGAATTTTTAGCTGTCGTGATGCATAGGAAATAATCCTATCATTCTACAAAAGTACACAACCAAGTCCTTTCTTTGAAGCATCTCTATAAATAGCAGACACATAATTACCCGATGGTAGAGTCAATGTAGTAGAATTGAATAATCTTATCTTAAGTTCTTCAAAACATTCTTCACACTCTTTTTTCCAAACAAATTTAACCCCTTTATGTGTGAGCTTGTACAATGGGTTAGCCAATTAGGAAACATTCTGGACGAAACGTCGATAGTAACCTGCTAAACCAATAAAAATGTGTACCTTAGTTATACTCATCGATGATGGCCATTATTGGATTTCCTTGGTCTTTAAATGATCGATAGAGATTTCATCCTTAGAGACAATATGGCCATGAAAATAAATTTCTTGAAGCTAGAATTCACAGTTGCTAAACATTCCAAATAAATCATTTCTTCTAAGGGGTTTCAGAATAGTGCACAAGTGATTTTCATGATATTCATAGATTTTTGTGTATACAAAGATATCATAAATAAATACCACTATAAATTCATCTAGATATTCCTTGAAAACACAATTCATTATATCCATGAAAACATAGTGTGCATTAGTCATTCCAAAAGGCATTACTATAAACTCATAATTCCTGTACCTGGTACAAAATATTGTCTTTTGAAAGTATTCCTTCTACACACACAAATAATGATATCTAGATCGAAGGTCAATCATTGAAAAATATTGAGCTCCATGAATTTGGTTGAAGAAATCATCAATGCAAGGGAGGGGATAATTTTTCTTTATTGTTATAGCATTGATCTTCCTGTAGTCAATGCACAACCTCATATATCCTTTTTTCTTCTAAACAAACAGAAAAGGGACTCCCCATAGAGAAACACTAGGGTGAATAAATCCCTTATTACTCAATTCCTCTAGTTGGTTCTTTAGTTCCACTAATTCTATAGTGTCCATTATATAAGGGGTCTTTGATATGGGCCTTGAACTAGGAATTACATCAGTTGAAAACTCAATTTCTCATTCTGGAGGATGTCTAGGTAAATCCCCTAGAAACACATCAACATATTCTTGTACAATAGGTATGTACTCTATTTGAACATTCCTTTACACACCCATAGTATTTTTATTCTATTCCTCTACAATAATAGAATTTATTAGAGCTACTGGGGGTGGATCTAGATAAGAATCAGGTGGTGACATTTCTACTCTAAAGATAAGGTAATCATTATCATCATCAAAAAATTTTACATCCTTCTTCTTAGAATACATATTTTCGTCATGGTCCAAAATACAATCCATTATTAGGATTATATCAAATTCAATAATGGGTATGATGATGAGATTATAAGATAAAGAACATTTATATGTCATAATGGGAACTGATTCACAAAACATTGTTGCAATGATACTTCCTTTAGGAGTTTTGACAGACCAAATTCCTTGTTAAATCAAATTGTAAATATCTAATTTTCATAGAAAACTGGGAAGATATAAAATAATGCAATGATCCAGTATCAAATAAATCATTTGCTAAACTTGAGGAAGCCATTAAATTACCTTCCAATGCGTCATTCAAAGCTTCAACCTCATAATTAGTGATTTCATAAGTTTAGACTTGATCCCTTGGCCTTTTCTGAGGTAATTTTACATGGTTCCTAGGAAATTCATTCACATAATGCCCCATTTCTCTAAAATTGTAGCATTCATCATTGATAGTACCTTTCTTTCCCTTGCAATCACAAGCATGGTAGCCTTTTTCACCACACTGGTAATAGACTCACATTCACTTCAGGAAATTACTAGGGTGTTTCTTCCCACATTTATTGTAGGATAGATATTCAACTTTTACCTTCTTCCCCTTATTTCTATTTCCAGAGTGTTTAGTGGATCACTTCTTCTCTTGCATTTCTTTAAAGTTGTAAGACTTAGAGAATTCATTTTCTATCTTGATGGAACAAGAGACAATATCTTTGTATGATGAGAAGGATTGTGAGACAAATGCTTGATGGAGGAATGGTGTTAACCCATCAAAGAATGGATCAACATTACTCCTTGGGTTACGTATATAATCGGCTACATTCCTTGATAATCTCGTATGGTTAGCCTCATACTTTGTGACATTATCATCCTCATTTTTCCTCATACTCAGAAAATGTCTTTACATATCCACTCGATGGTCACGAGGAAAGTATTTTTCAATTAAAAGATGTTTAAAATCTCTTCATTCCATATTTTATACTTATTCATATTCCTTTGTGTTTTTAATTAATGACCACCATTGATCTACATCTCTCGTGAGGTGATAAACTACCATGATAACGTTTTACCTTTCTCTACACCCCAAAGAATGAAATATTTTCTCTAAGAAACTTATCCACTGCTCAGCAAAAAATGGATTTTTAGTCCCATTGAATGTTGCAGGTTGTTTCCTCATGAAGCGATCTAACATTGATCCTCCGGATTGGGGATCAGGGTGCTCCATACTGGTAATGTTTTTATTCATATCTTGGGTGAGTTATCCCAGAATGGTGATTAGTTGATCAACACCAGTTGCATCACCAGTTCCACTATAATTATCTTGAGTAGGAGGAAGATCCCTACATGGATTATGTGCGTTGATAAGGTTTCCATTCCTTCCACTAGGTGCCCTTTCTAAATAATATCATACACTAGATTAGTTTATGAATCACAATACATAATTCCAAACTTGTAAAATGCTAAACATAAATTCAACAATTTATGGATATAATCCAAAATCATAAAAATGTTTTCTTTGAGGAGTTATATACTCATAAATGCATCATAATGGGTTTTAATGAAAATGTTAATTATCCTAATCATATACCCCTAGAGGTGTTATAACCAAGAGTGTAGCAAGGCTCATTGTTGTGTACCAGGATACCTCGGGTCAAACCTGAAACTCCTTATCAGAGTTTTCACTCCTAGGTACATCTGTGCCAGAGCTGTGTCTACCTTCCCATATCTAGAAAGGGATGCATTTCTTAGAAAATACACAAAATATCTACATTACAAAAATTCTAGGAAGTTATTATATACTAATCATCAAAGTCTATCTTAGGTTAATGTTATCTAATCAGTGTTTTTCTAAATACAACTTTCATGTTTTGTACTAAACTTTCTATGATACCAACTATAACACCCCGACCCCAGAAGCCCAGATTCAGTGCATTATTTTAATACATTGTCATGATCATAAGATATTAAATCCTGAAATACTGATCAGTTTAGTATCCTTTGAAGTACTAGATACATACATAAGTTTTACATTACATTATAAAATAAAAAACAACAACAACATTGTATCCATTGAACAAATTCATATTCCATAGACTATCCCTACAGGCCAGTCAAAATATACTTCTTTGCATCCTGGGAAAAATAAAACATCGAAAGGGGTGAGCTCAGATGCTCTGTAATGATAACAATATAGCGGAAACTTTCATAAATAATCATAAACACTTAAAGAAATGTATAAAACTAAAAAAATACCTTTAAAATTAAACTTCAGTATAAAATGGAAAAGATAAATCAAATAATGCCATTTACATATTCACATCGATAATCTACAAGTTGAATAATCACATGTAATATCAAATAGCCCATTTCATCGTGATGGAATTCATAATTCCAGACTTCATAACCATATAGTCAAGGCTTCATGCCAAGACATCAAATAAGATTTTTTCAAGGCCTTGTGCCAAGACACTAGTTTGTCTCATGAGACATACTGATGCATCGAGGAGCTATATTGGGATCTACCCATCACTTACTATGTACAATGCATTCCTCATATGAAAATTTTGAAACATAACATAAACATTTGTATGAAAACTAACATTGGAAATGTTAATACCTTAACCCTAAACCATGAATGGTATAAAAAAAACACATCCACAGTCAAAGATATCACAAAAACTTCAATACAATATGAAATATTTTATCATAATAAATCAACTTCAAAAAAGTGTAAAATCAATCAAAGGATGTTGACATAGATGAAATCAAAAACTATTTGAGAGAAATATATCTTTCTATTATGAAATAATTTAAAATTCGTGTAATTATAAAAGAAAATATTTATTTTGAAAATATTCTTATAATCTTGTAAGATAAACTTTGAAGATGTTATAATGGTATAAAATAGCCACAATCACCGTATAATACAAAAACACATTCTTTCTTTAATTTTGTCGAAAAAGTCATAAAGGAACTTGTTTGGAAAATGAAGGAATGATTCCTTTTTAAACATAAAATAAAAAGTCAAAAAAGGGTATAAATTAATTTAACCCATAGTTTAGAAAATATTAGAAATGTTTTTAAATACTTTTTTAAGAAACATAGATATGGATGATAAATAGGTCACAATAGATACTCACATATAAACAACCTTGGATAATAAATACATTGTATAATTTACCCTTACCTTGTACTTTTCCTTCATAGATGGTATGTTAACCCCCTTTATAATAGTTAAATAATTTTTATTAAATTATTCAAGAACCACATACATAAATATGATATCATATATGATCTTCTATGATTTTTTTGTTAATAATATTTTAGTAGTATCATTGTTTCGGGTGTTAACTGATTTATTTTCCTTAATATGATTTATTGCGTAAGTAATGTTTGTTATGTATAGGATGTATTTGATTCATATCCAGAATTATATTATGTTCTTAAATATTATTTTTAATCATAAAATTAAAATTATTCTTGAATGGGTAGGATGGGGAATGAATCTCATCGGGTTCGTGGAGACGATAATCTGTACGTACGCACGAGCGAAAATATCATTCTATTGATGGTAAAATTGTATGTAATTGGATGGTATATCATATATAAAGAATAATTAACATGTTATATTTATTATTTACATCAGTTATAAACATCATTTTACCCATCCAAATAATGAAGTGTTTGAAAAACAAACTACACAACGACGTGGAGACGGTAAGCTGTACGTATGCATGTATGGTGACTTGTCATTCCTAGGATAGATAGAATCATGAATATGGTTGTAACATATTTATAATAACATGATTATATATATAAGGTACTTTAGTTATTATTTTGGTATGGAAACAACAAAGAAAGAGGGAGTGGAAGAAGAACAGTGCTTCGAAAGAGGTGGTGAAATTATTACCTCTTCTTCGACTGTTTCCTTTTGAGTTGATCAAAAGGGATCTTTAGGTTGGATTTCTGATCAATGTAAGGCCTCTAGATCGAAGTGAGGGTAGTTGTGAGGATATTTGAGCATATTTTTCCCAAGCCAAATTTCTTTGGAGGTGTGATTTTTAGAGAGGGGGAAGTACATTTTATAAGAGAGGTGAGGGTCACTTTAGAAGAAGCTTGAAATAATATTTTATTATACAATAATATTTTGTATAATGGCTAAAAAATTATTTATTTCTAGGATACGGTGAGGATGGATTGAAAAAATCTCAACCAATAGGTTTTAGACATGTTTAGGTCATTATATTAACCTTATCTTTTAGATTTAACTCTTAGTTAAATAGTTTAACTTTTACCATGTATTCTTTTATTATTATAATAAATGGTAAAAATACATACTATAAAATCAAAGAGAACCCCAAGTGGTTAATTAATAATATATCTAATCATATATTATTTCTTTTTCCAATACTTATATTTTGGGAATATTATATCAATTAATAATTTAGTATTTGTATTAAAAACTCATTTATGTCAATTTTGATACAATTTGGTATTTAGTTTTTGTGAAAGTAATAACAACATTATCACTTAGAAAAAAATTTATTTAATAAACCATAACATGTCATATTAACCTATAAAATTAGTTTAATGCATCATAAGTCTCAAATTACTTTTATTTGGATATTTATATTACCAATTATTTAAATCTTTCCTTAATAAGCTAGTTACTGCATCATCATTGTGTCATAATTAAATTTAATTATTTAATGTATAAAAATTATAAATAAAATACAATTATGTAGTAAATATTCTTATACTTATAATGAATATTTATAGTCTAATTTATCTTATTTATAACCCTATATTAAAAATGGTTTAGTTATTAAACATTGAATTTAACACTTTTAACTCTTCTTGAAATAAAATTGTAATAAACGCCTAATCTAATCCAAGTAGAAAAAAAGCATCATATTTTATTCCTAAGGCTGATTTTCGTCAAAATACACTTATCCAATAGAATTATGACATGTGTTAGGGTAATTATAATATCATTTTTACCTTTAATTACCCTATTTACTTAAAACCGTGGTAAATAAAAGTCAAAAGTTACTATTCACCAAAAAATATTTTAATCTTATTGAACCTCATTTTACTTACTGATGTCTACCGTGTCTCTAATATTTTTAAAATTCAATTAATAGAAGGGGTAAAATTATGTTTTATGCGAATTTCCAAATGTGCCTAGAAGGTGGGAAAAAGACGGTAAAAAGTTCAATAAAATTTTATATATCCTATATTATTATAAAATTACTCCAATGAATTAAATTGAACATATATATGTATTATTTATCTTTTTTTACCTAATATAAATTTAAATAAAAAAACTATTTATTTAAATAAAAAGTCATGTTTAAACAATAACGTAGTGTTTTTTACTATTCATCAAAAATTGAAAGTCTTTAGAAAAAATACCAAAAATTCACCCTAAGCTAATTTTTATATTCCGAATTAAAAAATGATGTCCAATTTGAAAAATAAAATTTATAAAATCTCAAAAAGTGGGCATTACTATTCATAATGGCTGGTTTAATTTGTCATGGTGTGTTAAAACTCCAAGTTTCATACAACGCAAGCTATTGTATTATTCAAATGGAAATTTACCGTGGAATATTGGGGTGTTACATGACATGTGATAGAAAATATACAATGGTTATATGGGATTCCTCTTTTTTGTAGAGTATTGGAGTGGACTTCCCACCCCCTGGAAAGCCCACAACCCCCACACCCTTGCATCCCCCTACCCCCCTCCTGCATCCCACCCTAGACAACCCCCCCCCCACCTAGAGACCCCCTCACCCCATCTTGACGCCCCACCCCACTTGGACATCCCACCCCATGGAAATCCCACACCCCTCCCCCACCTGGATAGCCCACCCCACCCCCTGGACAACCCACCCCTACCTAGATAGCCCACACCCCCTCCCACACACCCTTACATCCCCCTACCTCATTGGACATCCCACCCCCACCTGGACCCCCCCCCCCCCCAACACCTAAACAGCCCGAAACTGGATAGACCACCATCCTCCTGAACAACCCCCCCCCCCCATAACCCCCACCTGGACAGCCCACCCCCTTCTTGGACAGCCCACACCCCCTCCCTTACCTAGAAATACCACCCCCTAGACAGCCCACAGCCCTCCCCCACCTGTACAGCCCACCCCCACCCCCTGGACAGCCAACCCCCAAGACAAACCACACCCCTCCCGTACCTGGACAACCCACCGTGACCCCCTGGATAGCCCACACCCCTCCTTGGACAGTCCACACCACTTCCCCCACACCCCTACACCCCCTACCCCCTAGATATCACTCTCCCACCTAGATAGCCCCCTCCACCTAGACAACCCTCCTACCCCCTACACCCCCCTTAGGGTAATTATACTTGAAAAGAAATATTCATTGAAAAGGGAAAACCATCATGAAGTGTCCATTTCATTCAGAATAACATATTCAATTTATCAAAACATGACAAATTCAATTTATAAGGCTCTATTGGTCACTTAGGAAATGTCATTGGGGAAAGATGAAATCACCAACATGGTTAATTCTAATTTAAAAAGTGGTCTAAGCACTTAGGATATCTTTATATTCTATGATTTGATATCTTTATTATCCATTTACTTTTTTACTATAGTTTTATGTGTCAGAGCCTATTTATTTTTTACAATGCATTTATTTTTGGTTAACATAACATTCAATATTGAATTATAATTTTTAACAATAGTCTTATGTTATTTTATTCTTTATTATTTGACTTCATAATATTCTCAAAGAAAATAGAAATGTATCACTTTCCAAATCACAAAGGTAGGTTAATTTTTTAATTTATCCAAGTGTTTTTTAAAAGTCTAGGAAACCTAAAAAAGGATAGGGAACATATAAAATAAAACCATAATATTTTTATATGTCGAATGATGTATATAGTGTGTGCGAAAAACTAATCCCATTAAGATCTCAACAAGTATTTTGTGAAATTATTTTCAAAACACATCTCATTTACGATAGTTTTAAATATAGTCAGAAAATAGATTTTTATTGATAATCACATGAAAAACCAAATATCACCTTAACATCCATTTCATAAAATTCTATTTTATTCTTCTTTAAATGAAAATAATCATTTTAAAAATATCACATTAAACCCCTTACATTCTTCAAAACCACCCATTATAGTTTCAATTTTTAAAATACTTTTGAAACACCCTTTTGAAAACACTTCAAAAAAAATTTAATGAAACAAACCCATTCTCATAAACTATAAAAATAAAACACCAAGTCACCACATCCAAAATGTGATATGAGTAAACAAGGAGAAAAATTCACAGTTCACACCATATTAATCAAACTAGGGGACACAAGGAATGAGAGTCCCTAAATGGAATCCATATAGTATCATGGGAAACAATAAAGGTCATAAATTAAGATAGTCCTAGACCTTACCAATACATGATACCTACCACATACATATGTTCCATCCAAACAACACAAGTCACTTGAGTGTCTTGCACATAAAATCATAGGGGGGAACTCTCCACTGGCCCTGGTATACAAAAAAACTAGGGGACACCAAGAGTGTGTGACTATCTAATATAACATAAATATAGAATTCTCTTTAAGTGACTTGTGTACCCATGATAGAAATATAAGGAGATAGTAATCAAACAAGTTACATGATTAATGAAACAACATAATATAAATCTAACCTCACCTCCAACACCCTTGCAATAAAAACACCAAAAATATCATACATGTCATAAAAATACATATAATGAGAAGGGGGAATCATTGAGGGTATTAAATAAATTATAAGTAGTTCATTATGAAAGTTTAAAATGAAACTTATTAAAATAATCATAATTATATGTCACTTTAATCCTCATTGAAATCCCATTTCAAATAATTCATTAAAACTAACCATTTATATACTTTACTGACATATGAAATGGTTGAATGTCTCTTAATTATACTAATACTATAGAATATCTAGTGATCAAAATATTTTGGGGTTTAAAAAGAAATATGATACCTAAATATATAACAGTCCAAGAGGAAAATGAAATTAAAAAACATGTTCTTTGATGATGTATATAGATCTATCATGACCTATGATATCACAATGAAGTTACATTCTAATAAAAAATCCAAATAATCAAATAATAAAATACTATTTTATTTTAAATAAATTATTGATGAAACCTATAATTATTATTAAATGGCTAATCAATAAAAGAATATGAATGTATTATTCAAAATAAATAAATCATAAAATTGTTAATATAAGGTGGATAATGATAGATAAAAACAAGTGATGTTATTCCAATGAAAACAAGGAACACATAAGGTTGTAATTATATATGACTAACAAAAGGAACAGGGGGAAGAATAAAAAAATCATGGAAACCTTCAATGTTTCAACTTAGTGTGTGAAAAATGAAACCCTCCTATAAAGGGAATCAATTGAAAAATGTTCCTAGTATCTCATCAATAAAATAGAGGTTAGTCATGAAGTAAAATATAACTCTTATTCATCTTCCACTAAAAATTCCACCTCGCTCTCTTTTTCATCATCCAATCACATATGCTATAAAGATCTAAAATATTCTTGTTGAAAACATGATGAAGGTTTTTCTGAAATGAATTTTAATATAGAAATATCATAAATATAAGTATAATCAATCCCTCAATGATAAGTAAAAACTCACAATCAAAAAAACTGAATTATCAAAAAGAATGTTCAATATAATGTGATGAAGTTGCAATGGAATATTGATTATATCAAAAAATATATTTTTAAATTCTCTAGACTCTAAAACAATTGTATAAAAAATTGGGTTTACAATGTTGTGAAAATAATAATATTCTTTGGGATTTAAAAAAAATGAATGTTCATTAAAAATAAAATGTATTTATTAATTGATCTAACAAAAACTGTTTTATAATTACTATCATAAAATAGAGAACATAATTCAAGAACATAATTAAAAGAATGGTATCCAATGAACTAGATGTTTGGGATGAACTGCTATGGTTCAATGATATTTTCTCAAAGTTCAATTTGATGGTGTGGAGGCTTTATAATCATATACTTCCAAATAATGAAAATATTATGTGCATGTGTGTGATTATGGCCACTAGGTGATACTGTTATAACTAGAGTATGGAATAAGATGAAGAATGATGATACTGAGGGGCGGTGAGAAGTGTCGAGTGGTGCCACGGGTCAGGACCTGCAAAGGGGAGGAGAGCTAGGGCTTCGTGGGGTCGGTGGTGATGGGCAGAGATCTGTGCTGAGGTGAGGCATGGCGGTGAGGCGTGTTGAGGGGAGGTGTAGAGATTCAGGGGTCTCCAGGGGGTGGGTCTCACGGGGGTTCGGGGGAGAAGGGGGGTCTCACGGGGTTAGGGGGGGAGAAGTGTCGGGATTGAAAACTATATATTTTAGTAGAGATTTTTAATAAACCACCACTAAATCATTTATAAAAAAAGTTGGGGCAATTTATTAAACCACCGCAAAAAAATAGCTGCAAAAGGTTATTTATGCTGTAGTGGTTATTTACAAAATTTGAGTGAGAATATTAGATTCTTATCTCAATTTAAACCTAAAATGGTATACTTTGTTTGGGGGTGAATGTTAGATAATCACTATTCAACAAGACCATAATCAATTCGAATAGAATATGGTTTGTACATTTTTTGATTAGTTGATTGATATCCGATTTATAGATTTAAATGGGTCTTCTAAAATAAGTTTGATGATAATAGAGAAATTTTTTACTTAAATAATCCAAGATATCCTTTTATGATAGATTTTATAGATTCTGACTTAAAAATGAAATTGTTAATGTAATGGTATATCCCACCCTATTTATCAACAGAAGTTTTAGTAACACTTTTATTATACAAATCTATTTCAAAAAAAATATTTTCTATTCAAACAAAAAACAATTATAAATATATATTTCCAAACATATTCAAATTATATTTGAGATGAGTATGATGGAAAAACTTAATTACCATCATGAAATACAGATAGCTCAAAGACTAAAAGGAACTATTTTAAATTAGCATAAATTAACTTTGAAATAAGGAATATATTATTCTTTTGAATTTAATATTACACTTAATATTTATTCAAATACATATTTCTACTGTTGTAGATTTTTTTGAAAAAGAACCTCTAGAACACTAAGTTTTATTATAGAAGCTTTAGTCTCTTGATTTAGCAAGAAGAAATATTTATTTTCACTTTATACTTATAAAAGAAAATATGTGGTAGCTGGAATTTTTTGTACTCAATTATTACAGATGAAACATTCACTCAATGATTTTGGGTGAAGCTTTACATAAACATAATTTTTTTCTGAATGCTATAGTTATTTTTATTTTTCTAATATTACATTAGATCATTCATAATATAAATACATAGATATAAGAGTCCACGTAATTCAGGATCACATACTCAAAGGATATATTCTTCTTTAGTCTATTGCAACTAAAGATCAACTTATTGATATTATTACAAAACCATTAAATTTAGATAGATTTTAATATATTAAAATTTTATGGGTATGATCAGTGTTAAGTGACCACATAACTCCTATGTTTTCATATCTTCTGAATTTGAAAACATCCCTGATAAAGGGGGGGGACTTAAATTCCTTTTTTATATAATAATTTTATATTATTTCATGTAGGTAATTCATATATTCTATAATCCTGTTGAATGGAACTTATGAGATTTAATATTAATATCTTCATAATCTTTTCCTAATGGAAGTTATGTTTCTCATATATTTAATGGTAATTAAATTCTTGAAAGTACCTTTTACATCATGATTTTTGCTTTTTTAATGATAACATCTTATTATTTAAAAATAAGATTCATTTAGTTTACTTTTACATAGGCTCACTTTTTCGTTGTATTTAAATTTATATATTATTGATTTCAATTTTATGTATCATCGAGATTAATTTTATATTTGGTACTAAAATCCTAATTTATATTTCAGAGAAAGAAGATATACAATGGAATGTAATATATTTAGTACTCATTTTTTACAAAAATTATGTTTAAATAATATTATATTAATCTTAATCTTATGAAATATTTTCATAAGATTAAATTTTACTTCAATATTATATTTTACCCTTGTAAAATGGATATATATTTTATTTATCCTTTAGCAGTATTATTTACATTTTCAAATTAACTCTAAAAAATATAAGGGAAATCTTTTAGATCATATTTTGGAACAATATTCAATAGAAGAAGATCATCTATAAGCATCAGAATATAATTTCAGAATGGTTCATTTTTATTCTTATCATCCATTTTTATTTACATAGACTCTTTTTTTTCTTTTCATTAATCTCAAAGGGGAAGAAATGACTTTTTTCTTAAGATGTTTCAGTAATGGGGGTAGTGAGTCAATGTGAAAGAATCCAAATGTCATGAAAAAATAAGTTTAATCTATATTATTTCTTATATATCTCAAGGGGGTAAAATTTACAGATATTAAATATAGATTTCTACTTTTACATCTATTAAATTTATATTTTTTTATATATTACTTAAATAATCATTTTCTCTAGTTTTTATCCGTTTGGGTTTCTCTTTTTTGAAAAGAAAAAATATTGTAAGATTTGGGAAAATTATGTTTTCCTTTGAATAAGTGTATAATTTTCTACAATACTGTGTTTATTGAGTTTAATTATCATGGATTCAAGGGGGATATTGGGATGATTAAATATTTTAACACTTTTTTATAATAAATTTAAAATTAATTTCATCATAAGTTATAAGAATGTTTTATTTTAAAATTTATGTTTAATTACCTTTCTATATTGTTTTTTATTACCAAAACAGGGTATATTGTTTAGTTAAATGAATCTTCAATATGATTTTTTAATCAAAATATAGTTTTCATTTAATTTTATCTCACTTTATAATTTTTTAATGTTTCTTCTCTATATTTAACATTAAATTAATTATTCTTGTGAATTTAATGGTCCATATAAATCATGAAGAACTATGAATTCACCCTAATAATTTTAATGTAATAATATGTGTTGATTTTGATGAAATTAAAATCAAACTTATCAATCCTAGACATTAATATAGGTATGTTTTTCAACATTGTCTCAAAATTAGTGTGAGCCTTGGAGAATTGATCAAATTATACATATACAGAATTATTTCATCATGAATCTATGAATTGAACTGTTTTATTGAGTTATTATTATTCCATATTATTTTCAGAGTGTTTACTAAGTGATTCAATGTGTAAAAATTTATTATAAAATCTCTTTATCTTCTCATTGTAATCATAGATTCTAATTATGATAATAAAAGTGATTATAGAGCTTGGAATCTGGGTTAATTCTGATCTTCAACATCAAAATGGTTCTAGGGAAAAGAAACATAATACTTTTCAAATGTCAAGATTGATGAAGATCATGTGTGTAATTACTACCAATAATTTTGATTAAATAGTATATTAGGGGTGGAGCTACCAGAATCTAATAGGTTTGTTGACAAACTTGTCGGTGTATGATTTATATACCTTGTTCCTAGATACTATACCACTTTACTCTTATGGATAAAAGTAAATATTTCATATGAATAAAAAATATCTATAGTAAATCCCTTTAAAATATGATTTTCATTGTTATCTAATACACTATTTTTTTTTACTTATTATGGATAATTTTCAATTGTTTACTTAGGTTATGTTTTTTATCTTATCATATTTACTGTTTCCACTACATTAATTACTTTTATATGCTCATATTTGTTTTAATTTTATAAATTTCATAAAAATTTTATTTTAGAGTGTGAAAATATTGTTTTTTTTGTTTTATGACATCAATTTACCCCCAGTGAACCATCTATACTTTGATAGTCTAGGAAAATAATTTCATTATTGTACTTTCTAATAAGGTTGACATCTTATTTGATGGATAAGTAAAGGAAAGTCCAGAATACAATAATCTCTATTTGTCTAAAACATTCCATATAAAGGGAATGGGTACTATAATGTGTTTTTTTGGGGATAGGTGTCGGAATAGATCTAAATTATACAACATTATTCCAAATATAATTTATGTATTTCTAGAAGGTGTAAAAGAGATTTAGAAAGATAGATTAAAAACCTATGAGCACTATAATAGCTATAAATTTCCAAATTTCAAATGAGAAAGAACTTTAAATAGACTAATATAATGTGTATATATTGGAGGTTCCAAATTCATCAGTTGTGGGATGTTTTATGTACACCATGGTTTTTATAAGGCATGATATAATGTTAATTGAATGAGTAGTTAGAATATTTATAGTGAATTTGGAAAAATTTAACTTGTAATATTTTAACTTAATTATTTTATATCTCAAAGGTTTAGTGTATATGGAACATTTTATAGAATATATTATAGGTTACATGGTTTTCTAGATACTAAATTTTGTAGAGATACAGATACAAGGTAGAAAACCAATTGGTGTTTGTTTATATTAATAGGAAATATTGTGAGAAATATATCTCAACTAAAAATTCTAATTTAATTATCAATAAAAATGATAATTATAGAGAAGTTGTAGAAGCATGGAAGTATTTGGTATGGATAAAGGGTTGACCAAAGGAAATCAAAAGAAGGAAAAGTAATCTACACACTAATCTATGATCGCTAATGTGTGATTCACTTAGCAAATAATCTAAGGTTTAACTCATTGAATAAAAACAATCAGTTCAAGTACAAATTAACATAGAATATTGTGGAATATTGAATATTTCAACAATGCATGTTTATTTGGATTAACAGTCTTGGTTACATACTAACTAAATTCATAGTCCTAGAATTTTTGGGGTAGTGTTATGCTTCAGTGGGGCTATGATGACTAGTGGTAACGATGTTATAGAAAAAATGATAGAATATAATATTTTACCTAAAAAAGTGTTGTTATTAGAATAGGGTGACTAGTGACCTATAGTTAAAGGTGGTAAAACCTTGTAATGAATTATTTCAGTGGGATATTATTAGTATTTTGAAATTTTATTTAATTTCCAACAAAATAATTTATAAGGAGAGATTGATGATTTAGGATTTTGAAATTGAATAGAGGGATAACTTAACCTCAGTATGGAACAATTAGTATAAAAATATTCTATAATTATATATGTCTATGGATGACTTTTTGACTCATGAACTATTCCCCAAAAGTAGGTACGAAGTCAGTCCAATCATAAGTTTACTCGTGATAGCCAAGTTCAAGTGATCTTCATCCATAATGCATATATGAGGAACATGATGGATATTATAGAACTCATGAAAAAATATATGTGTGGGGTCATTTGAATTGAATTATGTTGTCATATATTTTAGAGTGTTGTTAGGTCTATGTTATGATTCTCCTGGGTATTAAACTTATTATTAATAACTTATAACTCAGTTGAGTGATTGTATTCTCTTATACTTATCTTTTGTAATGGCTTGGATCTATATGGTCCATTACATTGTGAAAATAAAGTGTGTTGAGTGTTTTGGGAGGTCATGATTACTCATTTCAACAGTTTCTCAAAAATCTAGTTTTTCCAATGGTGAGTCAGGAATATTAGGTGGTGATGGTAGGTAGTGATTGTGAGTTTCTAATGATGACTCATTGATGGTGAATCGTGATGGTGAGTCACTGATGGTGACTGACAATGATGAATCACCAACATTGAGTCTCTCATGTTAGGTCTCTAGTGGTGAATCGTGATGGTGACTAATCCAACGTTGATTTGTTTATGGTAGGTCACCATCGGTGACTAATGTTGGTGACTCTTCCAACAGCGAGTCACTGATTGTAGGTAACCAGTGGTCACTCGTGATCAGAGCTCATCCAACGGTGACTCACTAACGTTAGATCCCCAGTGAGGACTCCTGATAGTGACATGTCCAGTGGAGACTCGTCCAATGGTGATTCATCCAATATTAGGTCATCCAATGGTGAGTCGTTTCCGATAGTTTTTCAAAATTCCAAATTTCTCCCTTTTTTGAGTTTCTACCATTTAAAATTTCCTCTAATGTAAAATGTTTCTAAGACCATATTTAAATTGTTTTGAAGCCATTTTAAGGGATATAAATCATATTTTAATTTCCTAAAAATCCAAGAGACTTTTAATTTTCCATACCACATGGTCTTGGTCATGATTCGACTTTAATGGATTTTAAAACCATTCCTCCCATTGATATAGTATATGGACTTTAGAAATAAAATAATCCTTCTTCTATTCGCATTTCCTCTTTCTCTTGATATAGGGCGTTCCCCCGAATCTTTCTTTCTGAGGAGTCATGTGTTTGTGCTATGGCCTTGGATCTCATTTTCCCTGGAGTTTTTTTCTAATATATGCGAACCCATTGTCTTGGCGCAATAACGAGATGATGACCATTTTTTCTTTGAGGCATTGATCCCTTCGTCTCTCTTTAATTTGTGTATCAAGAAGGGTGGGTGTACGATCTTTTCTTTTGTGAGGATAAAAGAATTTCTAATAAAGAAAGCTAATTTAACTAGTTTATGAACAATATAAAGGGGCTAGAAAAAAGAGATGCATTCCTTTTTTTTTTGGTATTGTGTTTCATATCGGCTAATCACCCACTATCCATCAAACGGACTGAATGCCTTCAAATTTATTTATAATATTATAAAGCCCCCTTTAAAGGAATAAGAGGGAAACCCAAAATGTTTTCATGGACATAGGAAAAATCACACCCGAAGGAAAAAAGGAGTAACTCCATAACGACAACACGAAGCTTCCCCTCCCTAGCATTGGATCATGATTAATATTTCTACCATTGCAAGACTGTTCAACAAGAAAGTGTCATGTATCAAATAATAGGCCTCATCTGATGGCTGACGCCATACCCTTTCAAACAAACAAATCTGAAAGTCTCTACAAAGATGTACCACCAACTTTTGATCCTCCTCTAGAGCTCAATCCATTTAGTAATGTATGGTTACATAGCCTTCTAACCTTTGGAAACAAACCAACCACCCAAATACTTCCACTATATCACAATTTGATAAATTCACCATTCGCTAGTCCTCACCGCCGACCAACCTTCCTACTTCAATGCACGACACGAAAGACCTTCACAAATAGTCACCAAAAATCCTTTATGATCAATTGTGCCTCTAATGAAGATAGCATCGAACCCTGCCATGTCCCACTACCACCGCAGTCTCAGAAGCAACAAGAAGATGATCTAAGAAGCGCAAAGCTGGGTCATCGTCACCTAGGACTAGATTACCCAACAACAAAATGAAGGAGCATCACCAGTGAAGGGATTCGGGCTATGCTGAACCAAAAATGCCTCTCTAGACATGGATCTTCTTATATCTGAACAAAAATTAACCCTCACTATAATCTAGAGCAAGCAAACCACATACAGAAGGGAGATACCAGCAGGGAGGGATTCGAGCATGCGATGCCGCAAATCACACCCACAAGACAATAAAATTTCAAAGCAACACAAAACATGAAAACCTAGAAGAAGCAGTGAACCGCTGATGAAAAAATCCCCCTTCCCCTCCGAACCACTCCAGCGCCGACAACGACCCACACAGAAAGATCTATCCAGATCCATGCCGATTGGAACCAGAGAAAGCCCGATCCACACTACGTCGAAGCCATTGCCACACGCTAAAGCCTCTGAGTCACTTTAAAACCACGCTGTCGAGGCAAACTAATGATCATCTGAGCCAAACCTCATCTCAAGCGTGATCTAGGTGAATTCTACTCCAAGCCTCCAAGCATCACCGAAGGAGGGAAAGAGATGGGACCCATGAAGAAACCCTAGATGCACACAAATAGAGAACCCCGCCGCTCCGAGGCCCTATACTCCCATCACTAATTACTAGTAGATACTATTTATTTTTATTTATTTATTTTATTTTTTTACCAGAATGGACCGAAGGCCTTCATTTTTATACATTTTTGATAACCTCCCTTTCAAGGGATGAGGGGTAACCCTTACAAGGCCCGCAAGCTTAGTGATTAGATGGTCCATAGGCTTAAGAGACATTACATGACCCGAAGGTCTTAGGGAATTCAACCAGACTATAACTACAAGGAACTTCACTTGTCCAGCATCTACATCATGATGGTAGCTCTCCACCTCCACATGGATTTCTGGATAAGCTTACCGTGCATGCCCAGGCTGGTCTAGATGGAATAACCATACCCTCTCCTTCTTCAAAATCCATTAGTTCTACTCTAGTGAGTGTTCCAGATTTGAATCATCTTCTTGGGCTGCTCCTTTTTTGTAGAGTCAGTCTAGGGAAACTGCATGTGGTATGAAGGACTTGATGTGGCCTGAAGGCCATAAATGTGGCCTGAAATCCCTACTCACCCGAAGGCATGGGTGGCCAGAAGGCCTTAAGGAATCCAAGCCCAACCTGGTCACCCAAGGTGAATAGTTATAGTTTCTACAGAACCAAATAGTACGTGGTATACTAATGCCTCTATACAAGAAATATACCTCTTCCAGGTTTTGAACCTTGGCCTCATGGATTCACTTAAGGGTACCTCACCAAATAGGCCGAGGCTAATCAACCACTAAAAAACATGGTTGTTGGTGGTATTTATTTTCACACAGAATGGTCTATGGAATGAATTACGGTTTTTTGGGGTGAATGTTTCAACATGAAACTTGTAACCATGTACACATTCCTAATAAATGGATTCCCTATGATAACTCATTTTCTACGATAACCCTCAAATAAACAAGTGGAATCAAAGAATATATCCTTGTCAAATCTGAATATGTTTTGTTTGGTTGTGTGGTGGTATGGTTGTGGTATTGGCTATGTGATGTGGGGTGGCATTGGTGGTGTAATGGAATCTCAGGTTGAGAGAATGAATGATTGTGTAATGTATTGGGAGTGTTGTGCAGCATGGCTATCGAGTATGGTTGTGATGAAAGGTTTTGTTGGGTGTGGTTTTATGTTGGGGGTTTTTTATGATGAGATGATGGGTTGGGAGGAATGACATTGAATAATGGTGTTGGTGGTGGTTATTATGGGAAATTCACCTAGTGATTCTTCATGATTAGAATGACCAAAGATTCACTCCATGTCTAAAGATCAGTTTTTTTATAATATTAATTGGTGTTAAATAGGGCATAAATATGGAGTTGGTTAATTTTATTGTGGTTCTTCTTCCTCTGTGTGATTTGCGTTTTCTGGATCTTCGTATAGTGTACTTAGTAGTTCCTTGGATAGTGATGTAATGAATGAATTAATAGTTAATAAGTAATGATAATTTATTAATCGGATTGGATGTGGGTATGATTGTGTTGTGGCTTGTTGTGAAGCATCTTTCATTTATCAACTTTGGAAGTGATCTTTTATAATAAATGAATTTCGAGATAGAAGCAAAGTTGTATTTTTTATGGTGTAGTTTAATGATTTATAGAGAACCCATAGGTTTGGGTTGATTGTTTGATACTATATATGTATACCTATATTTCCTTGTGTTTTATGTACGCACCCCACCCTAGTAGATCACCATGTTCTGAACACCCCTATTGTTACGGGGGAGGGTGCCTTTCCCAAACCTCGCGGTGGGAGGATGTATGGTTTTTCACCAAATCTTTCCTTTTACCTATTATAGACAGTGATGCCCCAGATTCTTCAGTTAGGTGATGGTTTGTGGGGCCCAGGTGTGTACGAGCAAGTTGTTCTTTCCTAGGTGTCCTCAAGATGTGATGAGTTGTTTTTTCCTAGGTGTATTCAGGGTGATGTGTGTTTTATTCTCCCATGTGATTTTGAGATGGTATATGGTTGTGATGCCCATGTGTGTGTAGGAGAGATGTGATGATATTTGTTTTCCTAAGTTGTGGGACTATTTGTGTGGCCTAGGTGTGTGTGGACAGGTTGTGACGTAGTACTTTCAGAAGAGGTGGGAGTTCCAGTACATTATCCATTAGGGTGTGAGAGGATCTAATCAGTGGAAAAGTGGTGTGGGGTACCCTATCATCGATTTGATTACTATATTACCTTACACGACTTGAATTATTTTGTGATAATTACTTTGGTGAGGTTGGGGTGGCTATTATACCTTGTTAGGATCTATTGGTTTCTACAATTTCTTCATAGGAGAATTAGTATGCTTCTCCCACTTGTACAGGAGAGACATGATTTTTTTCTTACATATTATACTTGTATGTTCACCAGACATATATAAAACTACTTTCAGGTTCCCATGAGGAATACGAGGACCATGTTGGGCATTACTAGCTTGGAAATTGGGACAGTTGTTGTGTCGCTGCTTTTCATTACTTTTCTACTTACATTGAGGTTATTTATATTTGTAGCAGTTTTGTTTTAAACATGCATGCAGAATGGTTTTAGATATCTTTATATATCTTTGTCGGAGTTGTTTTTAGGTTTATACATTTTATCTCTTGATCCTTGTTACTATAAAAAGTGTAATGCCTCCAATTTTGAGAGAATGTTATACCCTTGGTGTTGGTCTCCACCCTGGGGCCTATGAGAGGCAGGACTCGGGGGTCATTATCTATCTTTATCCATTTCTAAATCACTTGGGGAATCTTTGGAGGGAGGGGTCATGAAATAATGGTATCAGAGGTGATGGTTGAAATATAGGATGGATTTTAATGTTTGGTACCTTGAGGATTACATGGGTTGGTAGGGAAGTGGTGTTAGGTGACCTGGGTGGGTGACATAGGATAGGGAAGACCGGCTAAGAAATAGGATTTTAGGGCCCCCTGTGATCCGATGAAAGGACTCTGAGCCTACCGAATGACCAAGTGAGGCTATATCATTTTTAGGGTAGAATCCTAGAAATGGTACATGTAACATAATGATATGTGTTCTAATTTTAATTGGATTGTTTTTGGGGGAATTTGAAATAGATAACAAAATGAGTTAAAATGAATCATAAATAAAATTACATACTAATAAGGATTAGGAGTTCCTTGTTTAACTTTTTCAGATATGGAACATGGTCATCATCCACGTGTGGCTGGGGAAGTCAAGGCTCAGCAGGATAATACAGTTGATTAGAGGAGGGTTGATCCAGTGGGGTAAGATGACTAGTGGTAGAGAATGTAATGTGATTTCTAGCGGTAGACCTTGGGAAAGTATGAGAGAAGTGTTTTAGACATAGAGACAGAGAGCTATCTCGAGGACCTTAATATCGCCTTCATGCAGATCTATGCTCTGATAGAGTACTGAGTTCCCTTTTTAGTGATTCAGATGAGGGGATTTGTGCATTAGTGGTGGATTATATACCTAGGGGAGAGGAAGGAGGCTGATGTTCTGTGGGTCAATTTCGAGAAGGTGTTTAAGCAGAATTCCTTTCATCGACCATGAAGGTTGAGAATAGGTAGTAGTTACTATCATTTTGGAAAATGATTATGTCAGTATGATAGATATGGATTATGTTCACGAAACATCTTCTCTTTTCCCTAGAACTCCTTTTGGATGAGGAGACTCGTGTGAGACACCTAGAGTAGGCACTTCATCCTACTATCTAGTACGCGGTTACTCCCTTTAAGACGATGATTTACTTTGATGCCCAGAAGAAGGTTGAGGCGATTAAGAGTATGCACTCATGAGGAGGTATAACATAATATGGGAGTTAGCAGAGTTCTTCAGGTGGAAAGGAAACGAGTAGTATGTGTCAGGCACCAGGGCCTTCGAGGTTTTGACTGATGGGGAGTCGACCTCAACAGTTTCTATTTCGACCTTCTGGTTCTCGTTCCTTTCATGTGGTATTAAAGAAAATGAGTTTCTTTTATACCATCTATAGAAATATTCATAACCAATTTCCAATGGTAATTCGATCTTATCATGGTGGAGGTGGAGAGGTTCCACGCCATCCCCGGTAGTAGTTCCCTTCCAGGTTGCTTCAATAGAAGGTATCATATGCTCGTGCTCAAATGAGGGGAGATGGAGCAGGTAGAAGTCAACCTTATGGAATCCCTCAGGGATGACTACCCAGGCATGGTTGAGGAGGCTTTCATCAGATGAGGGGTAGAGGAGTTGGGTGTGGTCATCTTCATGTAGTAGAGGAAGTAGTTCCAGCAGGGCTAGAGATCATTCGAGGTATGATCTGTTTGTTCAATATTCTTTCTTGTACATTGTTTAATTCATGAGATTCACACTCCTTTGTTTCACCTTGTCTATCCCATGATCTGGGATTAGACATTGATATGCTCCCCATTCCCCTGATGTTGATTATGCTAGTCCGAGGCATACAAACTATTTTGATGTATGCTGAGTATATAGATTGATGATGGGACTGCATCAGTCTCATGGGGATATTGTATTTATAAAAATATATCCATATGATGTTATTATTGGAATCTACTAGTTCTATTCTTTAGATTCCATTATCAACTTCTTTTGGAGTAGAGTATATTTTTCAGATGTGGATGATCAATGTGTGGATTTTGTTGTTGAGTGGAGTTTCCAGCTAGTCAATCATCATGTAGAACTTATTATTTACTTGTTTTCTAAACTTTTAGTATGATTAGTGGATACTGAAATGGTGGAGGTTCACATAGTTGTTGATGAATTAATGGAATTTTTTCCTGAGTAGTTTGTGACTCTACTTCCTCTATGGGGCATTAAGTTCAGGATAAACTTACAACTTGATGTTTCTCTGATATTGATGGCTCAATATCAAATGGAACCTTCTATGTCTTGAGATTTGGGGACCCAAAGGGATGATCTGATTAAGAAGGTCTTTATCTGGGCCAGTGTTTCATCGTGGGGTTCTTCGTTTTTGTTTTAAAAAAAGGTGTATGGTGGTATGAGATTGTTAATAGAGTATTTAATGTTGAATCAGGTAATGGTAAAGAACTGTTACCCTCTCCCAAGGATAGATGATATTTTTGATCGGCTGAGAGGATAAAGTTAGTTTTCTAAGATCGATTTGTGGTCTGGATAACAGTAGTTGAGGGTGAAGTAGGGCGATATCCTGAAGATGGATTTCACATGCCGGTATGGGAACTTTAAGTTTATATTTATTCAATCCGATATTATGGACACACCATTCATGTTCATGGGGCTTATTAACTTCTTTCATGATTTCCTAGACTAGTTCATCATTGTATTCATCAATTACATCTAGATCTACTTGAAGTTAGAGGTGGAGCATACCCAGCATCTCAGGACTGTCTTGTTGGTTTTTTTGACACCACCAACTGTATGGAAGGATTTCCAAGTGAATGTTTTGGATACAATAGACACATTTCCTTGGACATGTGATGTCACGACAGGGCATATTAGTGGATCCATCAATGTTCAAGGTAGTATTTTGTTGGGAATAATCCAAGAGTATTATAGATTTTATCAGTTTTATTAGTCTGGAAGGATAATTATAAAGACTTGTACCATATTTCTCCCAAGTTATATCTCTATTGATAGCTTTGACAAAAAAGGACCACGTTTTAGTGTGTGGAGAGTAGTGAAAATCAGCATTCATCCATCTAATAGTGGAGTTGGTTAGTGATCCAGTGCTCTACCTTCCATAGGAAGGGGTGATGTTTGATGTTTTTAGTGATGCTTCCAATATGTTATTGGGATGTGTCTTGATTCATTAGCGGTTAGTTATCTCTTATGGATCTAGGAAGTTACATCCCCAATAACATTACAATGCCACCCATGATCTATAGTTGTCAGTGGTTGTGTTTGTTCTAATGTTTTGGCAGAATTACATCATTGGGGAGTGCTTTGTGGTCTCCGCTGATCAGGAAATTTTGAAGTATTTCTTTTCATAGTGAGATTTAAACCTCAAATAGTGGAGGAATATGGAGTTTCTTTTCAACTATGATTTTGAAATCTCCTACACCTCCGGGAAGCGGAATGTCGTGGCTGATGCCTTGAGAAAGAAGTTGCTGAAGGAGGAAGTTCACAAATTTTCAGATGCTTAGAAGGCGATGAAGGAGTTGGAAGTTTTTTACATAGATGTAGGAATTGAAAGATGGAGAGGATGTTTGTTCCAGATGAAGGTCATATATTCTATGTTGCAGAAGGTGGAGGAGTCTTAGTGGGGATACTCATAGGCAGAGCTGATGCACAATTGTGTTGACCATGGTGATGCTCTCAAAGGATGGTCATAAGATGGTAGAAATCACAAATAGTTCTTTGGGAGGTTGTTTATTCTTGGGGAGATGCATGAGTAAGTCTTGTATGAGTTTCATAACTCACCCTTAGTAGTACAGCTATAAATTTCCAAGATATAGCATGGATTGAGCATACAATTTTCTTAGCTCAAGATGAAGTGGATAGTGGCGGAGGTTGTGGTGAAGTGCTTAGTGTGGAAATAGGTGAAGGCTGAGCTCTATGTTCCTAGTGGTTTCTTACAACCCTTAGATATACCTGAGTGTAAGTGGGATGATATCTCAATGGACTTATTCATTCAGTTACCCAGGGACTAGGGAGGATATGATTCCATCTGGATAGTAGTAGATCAGTTGACAAAATAGGATCAATTCTTGGAGATCAAGGAGTCGGGTAGAGTGGATTTCTTTACAAAGAGGTATGTGGATGAGTTTGTGTGGATGTATGTGGTTCTGAGATCCATTGTATCAGATCGGGATACATGTTTTACCTTTCTATTTTGGAGGGTATTGTATTATGCTTTTTCCACTCAGTTATGCCTCAATACTTCTTTCCACCATCAGACATATTTCCATATAGAACAGACTATACATACTCTAGAGAAAATGTTGTGAGCATGCATCATGGACATTAGAGTTTCTTGGGTGTGACACATACCCTTGGTCAAGTTTTTTTTATTATAATAGGTTTCACTATTCCATTATCTTGGATCTAATTGAATCTTTGTATGGAAGATTTTGTTGTTCACCTTTGTCACTGAGAAGGTTCAGCTTGTACGTGATAGGATAAAGGCAATGAAGGACCGACAGAAGTTGTTTGTCGATCATTGGAGGAGTCCCAAGGAGTTTGAGGTTGGGGACCATGTATTCTTGATGGTTTCCAATTTATGTGGGAAGAGGAGTTTTGGTAGAGGGAGTAAGCTTCCTCCCAAGTTCATCGAACCCTTCGAGGTGTTGGTATGAGTTGGTAGGGTGGCATACCAGTTAGCAATTCCACCATAGTTAGAGAGGATCCACAATGTCTTTCAATTTATCTGGTATCTTCATGATGATTCCCATTTCATTGGTTGGGGAGAGTTGTACATCAAAGATGAAGCAACATATGTGGATCAGCTAGTAGAGATCCTAGATTGTTGGGAGAAGGTGTTGTGTGGGTGAAAATTTTTGTTGGTTTTCATGTTGTGGAGACATGGTGGCTTGGAGGAGGGAACTTGGGAGCGAGAAGTAAAGATCTGTTCCTAGTACATGGAGTTGTTATGATTTTGGTTTTTTCATGTCCTACCTTGTGATGTAATGTTTGAATCTTGTTTATTATAAGATGATTTGCTTCCTTATTCCTAATATGTGATGAAGTCCTAAAGAATGAAAAGGATAGGACTCGATTTTGAATCACGATGAATTAATTGCGATGTGAATAAACATTTGTGGGAGAGTCAGTACCACCTATAACTGATAGCATCTTAACATGGATGACATGATTCTCTTATTTGTGTGTTCGTACAATGTGGTTATACTGCTTGTGCGGTGTTTCTTTTGGTCATTTGGGTTAGAGGATGTCAGAGGAGGTGTTCTTAGATGTTGAGGTTTCATTCCATCTTTTGAAAAATATTGGGTGTCTTATCATTGAAATTTGATTTTGATAGTGGTGTTTCATGTGTAGCGAGATCCTTGAGAGGTATCTCATGGGGTGGTTTTTTGGACCCCTCTTTTCCTTCTGAATTTGTTTTGAATTATGGAGGGAAAGAATAGTTGTGGAGATATCTGATATAATGAATTTGACCTCTCTTGTCCATTAATTTGTGAAAATCTAGTGTTTATAGTGTTCTGGGAGGTTATAGTGACTCATTTCAAGAGTGTGTCAAAAATCCACTTTTCTAATGGTGTGTCAGGAGAGGTAGGTGGTGATGGTAGGTCGCGACGGTGAGTCACTGATGGCAATTTGATGAAGGTGACTCACAATGGTGAGTTACTAATGGTGACTTGCAATGGTGACTCACCAATGGAGAGTTTCTCATGGTAGGACACCGGTGGGGACTCATGATGGTGACTCGTCCAATGGTGATTTGTCGATGGTAGTTCTCCAGTGGTGACTCATGACGGTGACTCGTCCAATGTTGAGCCACTAATGGTAGGTCACCAGTAGTGACTCACGATGGTGAATCATCCAAAAGTGAGTCTTTGAAAGTATCTCACCACTAGTAACTCATGAAGGTGGATCATCCAGTGGTTACTCATCCAACAACGAGTCTTCCAATTGTAGTTTATCCAATGGTGATTCATTTCTGACTATTTGTCAAATTTTCAATTTTCTTCCAGTTTTTTCAATTTCAACCCTTTAACATTTCCATTGAGGTAAAATGATTCTAAGACAATATTTAATATTTTTTGAAGTAGTTTCAAGGGATATGGATCATATATTTAACTTCTTAAAAATCTTACATACTTTTAAATAGACAAACCGTGTAGTCTAAGATAAGATCCGAATTTAATGGATTTTAAAATTACTCATTCCATTGGTATAGGATTTGGGATTTCGATATCCTAGAATCATTCTTCTCTATACTTTTCCCCTTACTCTTTATATAGGGTGTTCCCTAGAACCTGTCTTCTAGGGAAGTCATGTGTTCATTCTATGTCTTGGATCACATTTTCCGAGGAGTTTTTTCTACTGCATGCACACCCCCTGTATTGGTGTAATAAGGAGGTTTTATTCATTTTTTCTTCAAAGTAAACATACCTTCATCTATATTTAATTTTTGTATCATGTGGAGTGGGTATATGATGTTTTAATTTATGAAGATTAAATAATTCAAAATAAATAAAGATAACTGAATCAGTTTAAGATCAATATACAGGGGTTGGGAAAAAGTGACACATGCTTCTGTTTTATTATTTTTTGTTGGTATTATTTTTTGTAAAGACTAATCACCCACTAAAAATCATAGTTATTGGTGGTATTGTTTATGCACCAAATTATATATGTAATTATTGACGTTTGTTCATGGGTTAATGTTCCAACATGAAAACATTTAACCACATATACATGGATAATAAACAGATGCTCCAAGATAACCGAGTTTTTGTGATAACCCTCAAATAAACAAGTGGAATCAAAGGGCATATCATTGTTAAATCTGAATATATTTTGTTTCATTTGTATGGTGGTATGATTATGGGCAAGGATTTGTGATGTGGGGTTGCACAAATTGTGTAATGGAATATTAGGTTGAGTGATTGATTGATTATAAAATGGATGTTTTGTGTTGTGTAGTGGGGATACTAAGTATGGATGTAATGAAAGGTTTTGCTGGGTGTGGATTTAAGTTGGGGTTTTTTTTTCTATTGAGAGGATGGATTAGGAGTAATTAATTTGAATAATGGTGATGGTGGTGGTTATTATGGGTAATTCCTCCAAATTTTCTTCATGATTAGCATGCCCAATGCTTCACACCATGTCTCGGGGTCAGTTTTGTTATAACATTAATGGGTGTTAAATGGAGTGTAAATATAGAGTGGGTTAATTTTACCATGGTTCTTCTTCCTTTGTGTGACTTTTTATGTGTCGCTCATAGTGTGGTCTGCTTAGTAGTATCCCAAATATTGAAGGAATGAATAAATGAATAGTTAATAAAGAATGAGATTGGATTTATTAGATTGGATAGTGGAATGATTGATTTGTGGCTTGTTTTGAATCATCCTTAATTTATCAACATCGTAAGTAACCATCGCTAATAAATGAATTTTTAGGTAGAAGAATATTTGGATTTTATATGGGGTGGTTTATTGTTTAATAGAGAACCCATAAGTTGGACTTGAGTGTTTGATACTATATATTTATACCTATATTTCCTTGTGTTGCCTATATGAACCCCACCCTAGTTGAGAACTATGTGCCTACACCCCTATTGTCATGGTGGGTGGTGTCTTTACCAAAACTATCATTAGGTGGATGGATGACTAGCCACCCAATCTTCCCTTATCCATTTTCAAGGTGGTGATGGCCCAATATTCTTCAAACATGTGATGGTTTGTGAGGCCCAGGTGTGTGTGGGTGATTTGTGTTTTCCTAGATGTCTTTAGTATGAGATGATTTATGGTTTCCCATGTGTCTTCTGTGTGATATGCGTTGTTCTTTCCTAGGTGTCTCTGGGACCAGACATTGTTTTGAGGCCCATGTGTGTGCGGGTGAGATGTTATGAGATTAATTTTCCCAGGTTGTGGGACTAGTTGTGATGCCCATGTGTGTGTGGGTGGGTTGTGATGTGGTACTATCAAAAGAGGTGGGAGCGACGATACATTTTCCATTAGGGCGTGAGAGCATATAATCAGTGGGAAAGTGGAGTGGGATACCCTATCAATGATGTGATTACTATATTACTTTACATGAATTGCATTTTTTAGTGATCATAACATTGGTGAGGTTGGGGTGTATTAGGTGATGTTGGTTTCTTTTTTTTTTCTCACGGGAGCCTTAGTATTATTCTCCCATTTTTACATGAGAGACATGGGGTTTTCTTACTATATATACCTGTATCCTCACCCTACATATATAAAAAAAGTTTTTAGGGTTCCATGAGGACTACGGGGACCATTCTGGGTGTTACTAGCATGGAATTTTGGATAGTTTTTGTGTCACATCTTAGATTTACTTTTGGTACTTTGGATTTCATTTATATTTGTATTAGTTTTGTATTAAACATGCATGTGGTATAGTTTTAGAATTCTTTTATATATCTATCATTGAGTTTTTTTAGGTTGATACATCTTATTTTCTGATCATGGTTACTATAAAAATGGTAATGCCTCCCATTTTTTGATATTTGTATACCCTTGGTGTGGGTCACCACCCCGGGGCCTACTGGAGGAAGGACTTGAGGGTCATTATCTCTATTTCTCCATTTCAATCTTAGGAGGGGAGTCATTGGAGGGAGGGGGTCATGACATATTTAATTATTTTTTATTTATTTATCATGGAGTATATATAAATCCGAACTATATAAATACTTATGTTATTTATTATGTTATTTACTAGTTTTTTCATAATTTTTATTTTGTTTATTTTTTTGAGTTTTTATGGAAGGTATATGAATATTTTTTGGAAAGGGTGTGAAGCTTATGTATTATGAATACACTAATTCATAATATGAAGTATTTTAGAATTTTTTGTTTACATCATTCTATTTTTAAGGTTCTGAAGTTGGAATCCCCTGGATTGTGGTTGGTATCAGAATACAAAAAACCATGAGTCTTGGGAGGATAATACATATTAAATACCTATGAAATCAAATTTTAGTTGACTAAGGCCCAAAATGGGTATTTTAATGTTCAGCATAATTATTTTTGGGGTCACCCAAATTTTCTTATAAATCCATGATGTTATATGATTTTGGTTTGCAATCTATTTTGTCTCTAAAGCCCTACCTAACCCCTAGCTCCCTCTTACATCCCTTTTTGGTCATCTTATAAGAATCTAATTTCCTTATTTAACAAGATCAAATTTCCACTTGTTTTAAGGTAAACTTTCATCATCTATTCCATTTATCTTCTTCTTATTCTATTATAGAAATCATTTTCTTCAATTTCTTAGAAGCTACATAATATTGTTTAGTTATTTTATTCATTGGTTTGTTCAATTTATTTTGTAGGGGTTTGACATGGTTAATTCCAATATTGAATTTTTGATATTTTATTAGTATTTAATCCATATTATCTCTTTATTTTTACATTTTAATTCATTATCCTTGCAAAATATAAGATATTTAAACATTATATTTACCATAAATGCTCAGCCAGAGGCAAGCCTCTGACCATTTATCAATAAAAGAAAAGAAAAGTAGTTACAAGAGGTCCAGAAAAACTACATATCATCGAATTCATACTCATCACCACCCCCTTTGAAGATTAATTCCTATGCTTTATCTGTCTCCCACTCTGAGCTTTCATAGTGCTTAAGAACCTTGGCATATTTCCTTCTAAGATTCAACTTCTCCAAGGCGAGAAATTCCTTTGATGACTGCATAGCCCAACTGTCCCTATCGACAGAAGATCTAGTGGACACTGGCCTTGGAAGATAAGAATAGTCCTTCTTCGCTCTTCTCCATAGTGTGGCGGTCTTACCACCGTCATCCTCTTGAACTTTCATCCTTGCACCCTGAACAACATTACTGTAAGATTATATTTATTTTGTTATGTAAATCATGGATTAATCATGAATTAAATTTTAACGGATAGTTTATTTTAATTGGTCTAAAAATATAATGAATAAAATATAATGTAATTAAAAGGATGGTTTCCTTAATCATATTTTAATTGTCTAAGTATTATTTACCCATTTATTTTTTAATATATGAGTTTTATAAAGATATAAATGTTGTGATTAAGTTATTTTTGGGCTTAAATACATTGTTGAAGTGTTGACATGATTTTAATTGACTAATAATGTTAAAAGGGTAAATAAATAATAGAAATTATTATTTTTAAACCATGGTGCCTGTAGCTAAGATCAATATGTTTTATTTAAGAGGATTCATTAATTCAAATCAATGAATTATATCAATTGTTTTAAACCCTTTTTTCTTTTTGTTATTGTGATTACCACCACCATTAATAATTGGTTTTCTATATGATGAAAGTAATAAATTATAATAACATAAATATTGAAATAATTCTTATGTGTTTAAGCCTAAAATATTTTTTTTTTCAGGTTATATAGTGGTTGTGTACTAGTGGTGTGATTTGAAACTGTTTGTGTATAGTTGTGTCAGTGAGTGTTGGTGATAGGTATTGGTGATAAAGGAGTTATTTCGGGGTGTAGTAGTGTTTTTTTCTTATATAGACCATTATGATTAGTTATATTCTATATTATTCATTTTATTTACAAGTTATATCTTATGCACCACCACCTGAGATGGGTATACATTTCAAAGACCATATGGTTTCTATTTTTTAGTTTTTTCTATAATAGTCATTTTATGGATTTTATGTATGCCTGACTATTCTCCCCTCCCCGTTCTCTCTTACTGACATAGTACATGATATAATGGATTAATGTTATGAAATTTCAAAAAATGGCCAAAGGGTACAATGGATGGGCAATGAGGTCACGAATATAGAGTTCCTATGATGTGATGATGTAGTGATGGTGTGATAGAGTTTTTGATGCATAGTAGGGAACCTTAATTGTAGGTCGAAGGAAATAGGTTTATATCCTTTAAGTTTAAGTTTCCTTAATATTATGAGGTCAAGATATATAATTGTGATATAGAGATATGTATTGTGGTTGTGGTATGTAGTATGATTTATTATCTATAAATCTGGTATATAGTGGTGGTAATAATGATGTGGTTGTGGTAGTGGTGTGATGTTTCTTTATTTGGAATACATGGAAATGGAGGGAATGGAACTACCAGAATGTATATCATTGGGGAAGGATTTTGACTAAATTAGTGGACAAGTGGTTAAGGGTTACCTTCTAGATATATTCTTTTTATACCATCTTACTATACATTGATGTATTTTAGGGTGATTAATCCTTCATAAGGATGGGTGATAGTTGACCAAGTTTTGTTGATGAGAAGATTTCCTTATTTTTTCACTAGGGATTTTTTATTATTCATCTTCATTTTCATGTGATAGTTTTAGGGAGGATACTATAATGTATACTTTTATATTCTTCTATATATATATATATCAGTTTCCAAGAGGAATTTTGTGATCTATATAGACCATACTAGCTCATGGTCATCATTGTTTTTGTTGGAGTCATTTCTCTAGGAGTTCTTTTGGTATTTTTTTATAGAGAAATATTTTATATATTCCATTAAATTAATTGTGCATTAGGTTTTATATTATACTATATAGATTTTATTAATGGTTTATTTTTATATTCTTTTGATTTATGAGGGTAATGATTCCCATGTGTGTGTTGTTATAGCTTTGATGATAGTCTCCAACACATGTCCTATCGAATGCAGGCTTAAGAGGTCACTTTCCTATTTACTATTTACCAATGATGGGTCTTAGGGGTGGAAGTTAATGGTTGTTGTTCCTATGTATGATCGAGACCACTGAGATGGGGGGATTAGTAGTTCCGTTTCTTTTTTCATAAACTCTATTAACTTCTTTAGTAAAATTTATTAACCTATAGAACCTTTTTATGTTAAAATCCACTCGAATAAAACTTATGAACCTCAACTTTTGTATAAAAAAATATATAGATAACCAAGCACATGATATTTACAAGGTTTTGTAAAAAGGAATACTCATTTCCATGTTAGATAGTCCCACCAACATGGATTCATTCATAATATTCTTTCCATAATATGAAGGCAAAGTCAGTGAAAAATTCAACAATCCCAATAGAAAATTTCCTTCTATAGTTTATTGTACCCATAAAATATCCTTTTTAGGATCCACTTTTCTACAGCTGGTTATACAACACATAAAAAAATCCATCTTTTTTTCAACTGGTAAGTATCCATAGTTACAAGATTCACTTTCCTTATTCATTTATGATTCACATAAAAAAGTATTCACTTCCACCATAAATATGATGTGTCAAACATTTCATGTGTACAATTTCTAAGATCCTGAAAATTTATCTAAGTAAATTGATTACCTTGAAACTTATTCTAGAAACATAGTCTATAAATAATCCTCAACGAAAGTTAGTCTGATCTGACTCAGTCTGTTAACCTTTATCTGATGGTCTGAATCTGATTTTCCATAGTCCTATTCTCCTTCGAATATTACTTATTTAGTTCATTAGGAACACTGTCAACAAATCTAATTTACTCTATTTGATAGAACTTAGTCAGATGAACTTTTCTCTGATGGATTTCACTTTGATGGTCTCACTCTAATGGACTTTCTCCAATGGAACTTTTCCCATTGCAACTTGCTCTGATGATCAGACTGAACCTCACTCCTATGATCTTCTTCAGATGTCACTTCCTTAGCATCAACCTAAAAAGATTCCTATTGGAAATTTAATACCTAAAAAAACTAATATCCGAGCTCTCAAAAAAAATTATTAATACATGTATTTTACTTTTTTGAATGTATTGTGCTCTCATTTTATTAGATCCCAAGAATAAAAAATATAGGAAAAACTATTTTAATAAACGGTCAGTGAAATTAAAAAATCTTGAATTTATCTTTCATTTATCTATTCACATTTGACTTCTATAACTCTTTTCAATCCATTAAGGTTCTTCTGGAATCTTCTCAAAACATTGTACTTCTTTGATTTTTCATTCTGATTCTTCATTATGATTCTTCATTACGATAAAGACATATGAAAAACTAAATATGAAACATCATGATAACATCTGTTAAAAACTAAAATTATTCTCATATAGATGCTATTTAAAAACTTTTTAATCTAATATATTGAAAACTATTCTGAAATATCTTTATATTATGTATCATTTTATTCAATTAATCAGAGTGAAGATATCATGTATGATGGTTTTATTGGTGTTAGTATGCATATGATGGGTTAGCCTCTATTTCACTATGATGATCATTGTTAGTATCATTCAAATGATTCTGTACCTATTCTTCAGAAAAAATAAATAATTTTTTTCCTTTTCTCTTTACCCAACTATAAGAGAAGTAAGTATGAATTCTTGTTTTCTTGACCCAATTGAAATTCAATTCAATATTTCTCAATTCTACCTCCAATATGACTTTGTATCCAATGTTTTAATGATACCAACAATTCATTAACAAAATTTCTGTCAGAATTAATTAAGATGAATAAGTGGAATTACCATGTTCTATGGACCGGTGCGAGTAGTGACTTATTTTCTTTAGAACAACCAATCTTCCAACCATATATTATTTTCATAACAATGATTCTAAAATTAATAATCTTCAATCTTCTTTTCCTGGTGTTACTTACATAGATGAGAAATAAATAAATAATACATATCATATTCTCTTGTATTTCTAAAACTCTAGTTGGTATCATGACTTCTTATTAAATTTGAACATGTTTAGGAAAAACCTAGAATCATATGACTTACATTTGGAAGTATTGTAACTTCCCAATCTTCTAGAAACTTCTTTAATTCCGACCAATCCTCAATATTATTGGATACACAACCAATCCCCCTTTCATTCATATCTATAGAATCAAAATTTATCTAGATAACTTAAAATATTTGTACTTATCGAATATCAAATAATAATCAAGTTTAATAGTTGGATGTTTTATTAGTTCCCAACTTTTAAGTATCACTCAAAATCTTCTAAGGTTGAATCTTCCTAAGAAATATTCCCAACATTCAATAAATTCTCAATACTTTCATTCTACACTCACTACAATTTCCATTAACTTATGAATTATTTTCAATATCCCAATCTTATGGATCGTATTCACTCATGTCAATGTGTTAGATATGATTCTCATATAGATGGTTCAAAATCTTATTGAATACCTCTCACACACACTTCTTCAATCCATAATTCCATTACCTTATCAACATATATTATTTCTTCTATGTAATAAAAATTTTATCTGTTGACAAAAAATACAGCAAAAAGAAACTTGGTCTTAACAATCTCTCCTTTGTGTTTGTTTTTATTACCCACTTCAACCACTTTCAAACAATGTCACTTATTTTATTTTATCAATTTTTCTTATATGCATTTATTTCATACCCCCTATTTCTTATCTCTCAACCTTTTTCATATGTCCCCCCTATAAAGAATAAAATTAAAAGGTTCCATCCTCACAAGTTTACCTCTTTTCATAAATGATCCCATTGCCAAGGGTTGGAACATTTTATCTCAATGTCTTGAAACTATTATCTATGAGAACATAAGTATCACATGAGTATCATAACAAAGAACTTTAACAAAACAAATCTCAGTCTGTTTAGGATAAATATGTGTTGAAAAAATAGTGTATAATCAAGGTTATCAATGTTATCCATAACAAAACTTTTGTATAATACATCATCATGTTCTTTTAAAATTTTCATTTCACGGGGAAATCATGAAAGAATATGTTTAAGATACAATTAACCTACACTAATCTCAAAAAATATTAGAAAGTTCATGTGTATAAACACAAATTTTCAAAACTCTTAAGTTTTAACTACATTACTTTTATTTTTCAAGTAATGTAAGAGACTCATATATAATATTTCTTAATTAAAATCCTTGAATTACATACAAGTTAGTACAAATATAATAATTTTTGGAATAATGAAAAACCTTAGTTGTTTGTTAGAAGAATATTTTAAACTGAGATTCCTATCTCATCCTTTCCTTTTTCTTCTTCTTCTTAGATTTTTCATTGGATTCCATTTATTCCTTCTATTAAACCGTGTCATGTTTTGTAATAATTTTCTTTTCATATGTATACTCTTCAGATAAGGATGCTAGATTCAATACCTCTTTTGAAACATTTTTTTTATAATGTTTTTTTTACAATACTTTCATTCCTTACTCTTATTTAGTCACGATATCCAACATACTTTTAGTAAAATTTCTTTCTTTCTCACATTTCTTACTTGTTTTCTGAATTTTCAAAACACAATATGTTGATATTTTTTTTCAATTTTTCTATCATATTTGGTAAAATTTTTATTCCCCTTTTCTTCAGCTGATTTTCATGATTATAGTAAATTTCTATAAATTTTGACTTATTCTAGAAAATTAAAAAATAATTTCATTTTTTTCGGATAGAGCATGTGTTTTTCTAATTTTTTTTAATATACTTCACCTTATTCATCTTCCGAGCTTCCATTTTTAATTACTAATTATATTTAGGAACATTTGATATTATTTTCTCCTTATAGGTCCACCTAGATTCATACATGGTTCTTGGTAGAGACATGTTATACTAGCATGAATATTCTCTATATCTAAAAAATCTACAACACCAATATGACCTCTGAATCTCGATTTTTTGGACTCATAGTGAATTTTTTCACCACATTATTATTTTTGATTCTTTAAAAAACATGGACCACTTTGGTCAGGAGGTTACTTTCTTGAATAATTCATATCTTTTTTTGTTGGAAGATTATTTCTCACAAACAATCTTTAGTAAACTTTTATATTCACATTCTTTGTAATTTTAACCATTAACATAAACATAATTGGGGTAGTTTTACCTCATATTTATTATCTCATTTTGTGTTTTAAGAATTATTGATTTTTTTTCTAACAACTGTTCATATTTCACAGCTAGGATGATTATCAAAACATCTATTATATTTTGGGATTAATATTTCTTTAACTTCTTCTACTAATTTTCTTCAACAAGTATATATTCTTTCATGTTGAGGTTCCCATTTCTAGCTGATCAATTTTCACATATCTTCAAAATTATTTCATCTCATTAATGTTCTCATTCTAGGATATAATAAAATTAATATTTTTCACTTCATTCTTCATCTGGTATTTATTCTCAAAATTTATTCTTTCAACATCTTTATTGGGATTTTTTCTTTCTTTATTGAGTTGAGTACTATTGTCAATTTCTTTTTCCAAATTCTATTTGAGAATCCATTCAATTTCTATAATTTCTTCATCCCTATAATAAATGTATTAAGAATTAATTCCATTTCCATCTTGAGAAATAAATTTGAGTGGATTGTCTTACTTGTAAATTGATGAGGAATCATCCTTCTTTCTTATACTCAGATAACTTTTCTTCTTTATGTCCTATGTAAATATTTCCTTATATTTTTTTTCACTTTTGTTTTCATGATTTATCATTATCTATCTTGGACTCATACTCTTCAAATGTATTCCTAGAAAAAGTTTGTGAAAAATTTCCTGTTCATTCATATTTCAAACGTTTGAGGGTTCTAACATTCTATTTTTCGTTATGAGATTTCTTTGAAAGGATTGAAACAATTATATTTTAATCTTGATATTGTTAATATACTTATCAATCACATGAATCTTATATAAAATCCTTTTACTTGTTTTTCCCAATTAAAAAATATTTGATTTAAATTTATCGATCAATTTTCCTTTAATTTTTATAGTTTTTTCTCTTCTCATTTTAAAATTAATGAGAATACTATGAAGATAATCCAAAGATAGTGTTTGAATATCTCTATCATCCAAAGATGAAATCTTTTCATCCAAAATATTTTGATGAATTATCAAGATATTTCTAATAGTTGAGTCTTGTAACTTTTCACCAAGTATCTTATGGTGCTAAAAATGTCCTTTCTCGTTCTAAATAAGTCACTAATAGATTCACGCTCATACATTTTCAGATATTTATAATTGAACTTATAGAGTTGTAACTATTTTTTCTTCACATTTATATTACCATTATTAATTATTTTCAATTTATGCCAAGTACCTTTGGCAGTTCTAAATCCCTTTACTCTAATAAACTTACTTTTACTTATTTATGAGAGTAAATCATTTTTATATCTTCCATCATTCTTAATTTTTATCTTATCAGCTATAGTAAGAAGAGAATTATCTATATGTGGAGGAAATCCATCTATATTACCCAAACATTATACCCAAGGGACTTAAGATATAAAAACATTCAATATTTCAAGATATAATAGTTATTACCATAGAATGTTGAAATACCCTTATAGTTTAATGAGTTGACATTCTCTATTCACTGATATGGATCTTTTAGAGGAAACTAGCTATATTACCAATTATAGTTCCTAGGAAAGATTAATACCACTAAGAGGGGGAGAATCTATGTTTCTTTTTTTCATTTCTAATAATGTTATTTAATTTCTTTAGTAATCATTATTAATCTATGAAACCTATTAAATGATTGATCCAATCATATAAAATTTATAAAACACCCCTTTTTTATAAAAGAATATAAATAGAAGGAATAATAGGATATTTATAAGGTTTGGTACAAAGGCCAACTCCTTTCTAAGTTGGAAAATCCCACCAACATGGATTCTTTCACTATATTCTTTTTGGAATACAAATTTACAATAATTGAACAATTCTACAATCATAGTATCATCTTTCCTATTATAGTTGGTTATACCCCCCCAACTAACTTTTTTGGTGTCCACATTCCCATAGCTGGTTACACCCCAACTAAAAATGAAGTCGTTTAGGAAAATGGTATGTATCTATATCTACAAACATCACTTTCCATATTTTTTCTGATTCACTTCAGAATGTGTTCACTTCATCCAAAATTAAGTTGAATCAAAATTTATCTATGTACAATAATTTAGAACTTCAAAAAATTTAGAATGATTTTATTAGTCCGTAAAATTCTTCTAGAAACTCAGTCTAAAAATATTCCTCAGAAAAAGTCAATATGTTCTAAATTAGTCGGATAACCTCTATCCAATGGTCCTTTTCTAATTATCCATGATACTATTGTTCTTATGATCTTAATTCTAAAATTTATTAGAGACTCAATCAGATGATCTCAATTCCTCTATGTGATGAAACTTGTTTTGATGAACTATGCTCTGATGGATGTCGCTCTTATGGGCTCACTTGAATGGAATTTATCTAATGTAATTTTTCTCTTTGGTACATGCTATGATGATAGGATTGAACCTCACTCTGATGATCTTGTTCCGATGGAACTTCATCAACATCAACCTAAAAAATAATGTCTTATAGGAAACTCATTACCCAAAAAAGCAAATGTTAGAAATCTCGGTGCACATTTACAATTCATGTTTTTATACTTATTCAAATGTATTGGTCTCTCCTTTTATAAAACCCTATAATGGAAAATATAGGAAAAATAATTTCTCTTATCACTCAGTGAAAATTTTAAATCTCAATTTTATCATTTATTTACATCTTCATCATTGACTTATTGAACTCTTATAAATCCATATAAGCGATTCTATAATATTCTAAATCCCTCAAACTTCTAATATTATTTAGTCTAATTATTTATTAGGATTCTTCATTATGATGAATACATATAGATAATTGAAGATGACCCATTATGATAACTTCTTGTAAACACTGAAATTATTCTATTATAGATGATCCATACTAATTGGTAAATGTAATACATTGAAAACCATTCTGAAATATCTTAAAAATATTTCTCATTTTCTTCAATTCATTATATCGGTGATATCATGTATGATGATCATACCAGTGTTAGTACACATATGATGGATTGGTCTCTATGTCACTCTGATAATCATTCTCAGTGCCAGTATAATGAGTCTATATAGATTCTGGAGAAATAATCAATACCTTTTTTCATTTTATATTGACCAGTTATATGAGAAAATGCCTAACTTATTGTTTTCTTAACCCAATTGAAATACAATTCAATCTTTCCCTTTTCTACCTTTAATAGAACTTTGAGTCCAATGTATTAATGATAGAAAAATTTTATAAACAAAATCAGGGTTAGAATTTATTATAATGAATCAGTGACAAAACACATCCGATAGAATATTATTGGGAGGGAATTTTTCCATTAGTACGATCAATATCCCATCCTTCTGTTATTATCATGTTGATGATTTCCATACCAATGATCTTCATCCTTATGTGTTAGGTGGTCTTCACATCGATGAAAATTATCTACAATACTTCATATTATATTCACCTATCTTCCCAAAAACTCCATCTTGTATCATGACTTCCTCATGATTTTGAAAATGGTTAAAAAAACCAAGCACCGTCTGAATTACATTGGAGAGTATTGTAACTTCAAATTTTACCAGTAACTTTTTTTATTCCAATGGAGCATTAATACTATTGGAAACTCTAGAACTCCCTCTTTCCTTTATATTGATAACATTATAATTTTTCTATATAAATTATGATATTTAAACTAATCAAATAGGAAATCATAAAGAGGTATAATAGTTGGATGTTTTATTACTTCCCAACCTTAATGTTTCACTCAACATCTTTTTAGGTTGAATCTTCTTAAAAATTATTCCCAATAATCTATGAATTCTCATTTTGATCAATGCTTTCATTCTATACTCAATAAAATTTTTAGTAGCTTCTAAATTTTTGTCAACATACCAATTTGATGGATCATATTAACTCATTCTGATGTGATGGATCTGATTCACATATAGATAGCTTAGATTTGATTCTCATGTCAATGGTTTTGGATCTGATGGACAACATCACAGACACACACACACACAATTATTCAATAAAGTTTTCCATTAACTTCTCAATGTACTTTATTTCATATATATAATTAATATTTGATCTATTGTAAATATATAAAACCCAAACACAACTTGGTCCTATAAATGATAGATTTTTATCAGGGAAATTGATTAGATTTTGGACGAAGTGTTCTGTTTAAAATTTGTGGGGACTACATGAGTTTGGTATAAAAAACATCAATTGAGATTATTCTATGATGAGGAAAGGGATACCATGTAGGAAATTATCATTTAGGTCCCCCTATGATCTAACTTAATAAACTCAACTTTAATAAACATGCTGGATGTTATGATTTCTATTGTGGGGTAGATACCTTGGTGATTCCCATGCATCATAATGGATTTAAATTATTATTAATTTTTTATGAATCAAGTTATATTTTTGTGCAATATTTAACTAAAATTATTTAAATAAGATACATGTTTGGAGATTAATAATTCATGCTTCAAAAATAAGATAAGTTTTTTAAAGGTGTAATTGGGATTCACATTTCTATTTATTATATTTTTCTTCATATGTTGCTAATGTGTTCATATTGAATAAAATAGTTTGTGTATCTTCTCTTTGTATTATGAGTTAATTATTTTCAAAGTTAATTTTTATATATGGAAATCATGGTTATCTTTATATGTTTGAAATTTTCATGTGCTCATAAAACAACTGTTAATTATTAATTTTAATAAGTAATGAATTTTATTCAATTTTAATGGGGTTCGGTGAAAATAAAAACCCTGATAATATTGAATATGGTTTCATTATATCTAATTTTTTTCATAAAATTATTTTTTTTGGAATTTACCTTGGTGTTTTCTTGATAATGGATGATATCATAGTATCATAAAATACCTTATAGTTCACTAGGATGAATTTTTTCAGCTTCACGTTCTTATAAATTATATATAATGGCATGCATCAAAATAAAGAAATTTATATAGTATTAGAGAAATTAGGGATCGATTTGATGAAAAAAATTTAGACTGTTTGAGTTGAATTAAGATATTTTAACTATATTTCATCTATGTTAATTCAAGGCATGTGAGTTATTAAGTAATTATGTTGACTATGATATATTAGAATTCATGTTATTGTGATCTATATTTTTAAAGATTTCCATGTTTTCTGGAAGAATGTTAGAATACACAACATGATAAATTTTAATGTAGTAATATCTGGAATTTTAATTTCATATTATGCATGATAATTTAATTTCTATAATTTATTAAGTATATTATTATGCTTAATTTTTAATGAAATGTATTTGGATAAATATGTTATATTTGAAGATGGTGATTTTCATAACACATCTTGTTATGTGTAATTATCTGTGTAGTGTTTTTTGGTAAATATTACTTGGATTGTTCAAATAAATACATTATTAATGATTAATATATTTCATTTAACAAATATTGGGGTTGAGGAGTTTTCTTTTAAGTAAAGTGGTACAGATTTTAAAATTTACTTTTAATTTTTTAAGACTTATTTTATAAAAAATATATTTATACATTGTTTTATAAAAATATGTAAGAATTTTTATTTTAAATGGATTTTGATAAATGAGGTTTTCAAAGGCTAGAATTTGGTTGTTTTGAAATATTAATATTTGAGTGTGTTGTTTTTAGGTAAATATTTTTTGTGTAAATATTTTTGATTAAATATTCCATTCAAAGAAATTATTTAAATTGATGAAATTTATATAAAATTCGTTTTTATTTCCTTGAAATGTATTGTTCTATTATTTCTTGATAAAACTTTATGTACATTATGTGGTAGATTTGTTTGGTAATTATAAGAAAGATATTGTTTGAATTTATTGAGGGTTTGATGGTTGGTGGTGTGGGGATAATATGGTGGTTGTGTTGTTGGAAGAGTGTATAGAATTGTTCTGGAATAATGTTTAGATTTTTTCATGTAGGATGAGTCATATTGGTGATTGAGGGGGTAGTATAATATCTGGATCTCATTATGTGATTGTCTTCTATGTATTAATGGCGTGTAATTTGACTATTTCAATAGACTTTTTTGATTTTGATGTTGGAGTTAAAACATGTTGTTAGAGAATCATATGAGTTCTGTTCCTTGGAAATGGAATGACGAGTTGTAAGATATGAATCCATCCTGTTATTAGAGTCAGGGAGTTTTGAATATATTTTTTGGAGTGTTAGGAATGAGGGTTAAGGATTGGTTAGAATATGTTAAAGTTTTATTTTTAATTTATGTGAAAAATTTACGAATTATAAATTTCCTTGGAAGTTAATTTTCATTTAGTATTAGCTAAAAAGTGTTATAAGATGGAAAAAGTTGAGGTAGAAAATGATTCTTAGAAATAATTACTTTTCATGGTTATGAGAGATGTTGTCTCCCAAATTAAAATAGATGAACATAGATAAGCGGATATGGAATTATAGTATAATTTATCTTGTGTATCTGATCTTGGGATTCACTTCTAGATTTTGAAATCATAATTTATGGACCTCTTATTTGATGAAGACACATGGGTATGATGTTTTGAGTTTACCTTTATTTGAGATATTCTGTGATCAATGTGGTTTTTATGATTAAATTCCTAGATGGAGGTGAGGGATCATACTAAGATGATAGAGGTTGGTTTCCTCTAGGACAAGGTGAATGTTTTGAATGAACCCTTGAGTTGTGGGTCACATGGACGGTGAAGGCACAACGTAAGGAAATCGTCTAGGGCTTAAGTGTGGGATTAGGCTTTAGGTTTCAATATCTATCAGTGTCTCATGTATGGAAATATGGTGTTTTTTTATTTTAATGTAATGGGACATTAATATGTTGAGAGAAACCTGGTTATTTTGTTCTTTGGTTCAAGTGAGGTATTATTTCAAGTAAAATTGTTTTATTATGATTGGAATTTGTTCACAATGAAGTGGGTTTGGGGTCAAGACTTTATAAGTGTGTATGTTTTGATTTAGTGACCTTATTTCTTCTATATTATACACTTTTAAATGGTATTTATAATTTTATGTAAATGTTTTTTAAATATTTTCTTTCCAATTCACATAAGGTGGTTTTAAAATTAAAACTTATGTTTTTTAATATGATAATTGATTTAACATTTATTGATATCATTAGTTAAAATGGAATAAATAGTAGTTCTTTATGTTTACTTACAGTAAAGGTTTTCTTTTAAGTGTGTGAAACTTTTGTGAGGTTAAAAGAATTTTTTTTAGGAATGTAATATTTTATAAAAAAAACCATGATTTTTTTATCAAAATGAGAGAGGTAAAAGTCAAAAAAAATGGGGTTATGTCATAGGATAAAGTGATTTAAATTATATTTTCATTGGCCTCACATGTTTTAGTATTTTAATTATTGAGATACATATTGTACATGTATTTTATGTGATGGTAAAATTTAGGGCATCTCATACTAGAGAATGGTTGATATTGTAGTATTGTTTAAACACCATGGGTACTTGTGTGATTTTAGTGAAGGAATATATTTGGGAGTGGGGTGTCAATAAAATTAGTGTTATGTAAATGGAATGTATTGGTTCTTCCATAATGTTATGTTATGTGAGATAATTTTGGGCTTATTCAATAATCTTACCTTCAAAGAGTGTGTTTTGGGAGTATCCTTAGTGTTTTCCACATTTATAAAGTATATTCCTTAGATTTTATGTCCTAATAGTTTCCCTTCAACTTTATTTTATTCTTGAGGATAATAAATGCTTGAGATGTATATAATGTGAATTTGAAAACATCTGTGGACCCTTACATTCAGTTTCCATGTGTTTGGGTAGTCAAGAGGGATCCATAGGTGGGAAATAAATATTTATCAAATTTAAGGCCAAATAAAGTATTTTATATGGTGTTTCGAGTGGTTTGATCTATATATGGGTGTTTTGGTTTGTTAATTTTGGTGGTCGGATAAAATTTCTAGTGAAACAGTTTTTTAAGGAACATTATCGATTTGTAAGTGATCTCAGGTAAAAAATTGTGGTTTTGGATTTTGGGTTGTGGTTAGACATATTTTTAAACTATTGTAATTGTTATGATTAACAGGGGGGAATATATTTTCAATTTCTATGAAACCATATTTCAATTGATTGTAGACCAAAAATAATTTGATGTTCACAATTGCTATTTTAGAGGACAACCTAATTTTCTTATAAATTCATATAAATATATCATTTTGGACCCAAATTCTATCACTCTCTCAAAACCTATCAAACCCATAGATTTCTATTTGTTACCTTTTAGTAATCTGTGTTGGATTTAAACCCTTTGTCTTATATTATCTAATTCCATATTAATTCAAGGTAACATTTATTCCTCTTTTATCATTATCCTACTCCTCTATCTTCTATTCTCCTAGTTCTTATCTATCATAGAATCTATATCGTAAGGGCTGGTTTTATTTTTTTTATTCCTTGTCCATGGTTTTAATATGGTTGATATTTTTAGGTCCCCTGTTGAATTCTCTAGAGAATAAATGAGTTTAATATTCATTCTTTCTTTATGTTTTTCATGTGATCCATGAATATTCAATAAATTAAGTGATTTGAACATTATATTTATTTTAATATATAAATAATCTATTAATCATGGATTTAATATAAATGGATAATTTGTAATAATTGGTTTCAAAATATATTGAACAATACATATTGAAATTGAATATGGTGGTGTGGTCAAGAATGTTTTACATGTTTGAAAGTTATTTCCATAATGATTGTTTATGATAATAATTTTATCAATAGTTAGGTACAATGATTATTTTATTTTTTTGCTTAAATATTTTTTTTTCTGGTGCTAAAATTATCATAATTGGATAACAATGTAAAGAGGATAATCTATTTTCAAAAATCTTATCTGACTAAATCCATGATCATGTTGTTTTATTTATGTGTTCTATATAATCTTGATATTTTATCATTATCTAGTAACATGAATCATTTTTTATTTTTTTATTTTGATTTATTTTACCAATATAAATTGGTTAATCATTTAAAGTTGGTAACAATTTATAGGAAGGTGTATTTGGAAATAATTTTTATATGTGTATGAAAAAAATTTAAATGAATTTGGAATTATTATAAAAATAGGATTTATGGGTGTTATTCTACAATGAAATTATTGTTGATTATAAGTACCCTTGTATGGTTAATATTTTTATAGTTATTAGTTTTCTTTTTATTGATTCATGGTAACTTTTTTGTTATAAGTTTTTGAAATGGATGATGTGGTGAGACATTGGGCTGATGTTCAGTGTTTTTTGGATGGTTTGTAATAGATGGTTTGGTAAGGAAGTGGTTAGAGATTTGGTTGTGGTGTATTTATTATGGGGGGATTTGTTTTGGTGGTTGGTGGGTGGGTTTATGTTTCAATCGATGTGGTTTTTAGAAGATATTATTATGGTTTTACCATAGTTTCCCAAAAAAAATTAATGTGGTTAAAATAAGGAAAATTAAAAATGGTAAATTCTCTAAAACATATGAGTAATATCCTTTTCATGGTAAATTAAATGGGATGGTGCGAATGAAATATTAAGTGCAAGAATAAATGTGAAAAATTTATAATCAATTAATTAAGTTAAAGTATATTAATTAATGTAATTTAGTAGATAATGACAAACTAACAATTTTTTAATTATGTGATATATGGGAATACGTATGGGTGTTGTAGTTGTTGTGTAGTTGTTCTATGGTCTGATTTTTTTTGTGGATAGTTGTGTTAGTGAGTACTAGTTAAAGGAAGCAATGATGAAGTGTTTTTTAGTACTATTTCTTACTTAGGGATACCATTAGTATTGGTTGTGTGATATAATATCCATTTTATTTTCATGATTTTTCTTACATTGATCCTCCAATTTTGGGTTATCATTCCAATGCGCATATTGTTTTGGGTTATAATTTTTCCCAAAATATTTTTGTTATAGATGATTTGAGTGGTTAACTATACCCTCTTCCCATATCTCTCTTCTAGATGAGGTATAAGATATAATGTCCTAATGTTATAATATTGGCTATAATGGACAAAGGTTATGATGAATGAGTAATGAATACACATCAGTATAGTTCCAATAATTTGTTCTAGTCATAATGATTTGATAATGGTTTTCATTTATAGTGGAGGTGTGTGTGTAAGGAAGAGATCATGAGGGTGATAACATTTATGTCTACTATTCTTTAATATGATATGGATATGATTTGTGGTTTTAACATGGTAATATGTAATGTGGCTATGGTGTACAATATAATGTATGATGTGGTTATAAGGTAAATATTGATGATGATGATTATATGGTTTTGGTTGTGATATGGGGTGTAGTTACATACATTACAGGGATATTTTAGGGATGGAAATTTGAGGACATATGTTTTTGGGGAATAAGAGTGACTAGATCGGTGGGTAAATTTTTGTGGGGGTACAATATTAATATATTAATTTAATAATCTATTGTTATATGATGTGTATCTATTTTATTACAAGTTCCAACAACCACTGTTTGGATTTAATTTTGTTTTTAATCATAAAATGTTCTTATAATAGAGGAATGTTGGTGATTTTTATTTTGAAGTTGAATACATAATTCATTGAATTTTATTATTAAATTATAATAAGGCGGACTATATATGAGTATATGAATGACCCATTTTGATAATATCCCATGATGTTTTATAAACTAGCTCAACTCTAGATTGATGGACATTCTAGAGAAGGAGAAAAAGCAAGGAATCCATTTCAGAGATCAACCGTGATAGTGCTCTAGGATATGATGAATTTGTTGAGATACTTTTACTCCATAGCATAAAAAACCATAAATGTGGAAGTCATTAAAGTAATATAATATTATTTCAAATGGGTCCCTCTCCCCAAATCCACTACTACTATTCTAGTCCACATTCCCATGGTTAACTAACCAGATGGAATTGTCAAATTTCATCCCATCATCATGTGAAATTTTTCCTATAAATATATTAAAAAATATTAAATAAAAAAATGGACCATCCTTTTCCCCCCATCATATTTCGGATTAACGACATGTTATTCTCAAAGTCAATTGCATACAAGAAGATATTAAATTTTCCCAAGAGATGATTTATGAAATTGATAAAAGGGTGGTGGGTTAAAATATTATTTTCAAAGTTAATATGGAGAAGTTTTATTATATAATTTAATGCGTATTTATTCACAATTCCCTCATGATCTATGGTTTTTATAAATGGGGTTATGATCAATTATTTTGGTTGTTATCTTCATTATATTTTACTATAACTCGTATGGGTAGGAGATTTAGGTTCTTCAAATCCTATAAAGGTATTCAACATGGGGATCCCCTATCTCCTAGTATTTTTTTATTTCTTAGTTTTCCTTAAAAATAAGTCTTAATAAGAGAATCGTGGAAGTTCAAGTCCACCAATATGAAGGTCGGTATATTTTCACTGGAATCTCTCATTTAGATTTTGTTGTTGATATAATATTTTCCATTCAGGGTAGCTATAATTATATTAAAAATTTTAAGTAGATTACGAACAATTATAAAAATTAGATTGGTATATGTATTAACATGGAAAAAAGTAGCGTCTTCATCAAAAAGAAGTGTACAAGAATGTGATTCAATATTATTTAGGAGAGGCTTAGGATCCCAAGAATATTCATTCCAATAGAATATTTGGGTTCCCAAATATCCAATGGATGATTTCACATTCAATAATTTCTGGGATCATTGAAAAGATCACTGGTAGTATCCTTAATTATAGGAGTTATTTCTTATCCTTTGATAGAATAATTACTCTAGAGAACATCATTCTTTCTTTTGTCCTTAATCAAGTTATTTCAGATTTCAAGGCCCATAAGAGTTTCATTATGAACATTGAAGGTGCCTTCAATAGTTTCATTTGGTAATATCATTAATAAGGTCATTTTCATTGTGATAATTGGTCTAGGATAGAAATGTAATTTCAGGAAGGAGGGATTGGAATCAGGTGTATAATGAATAACATGATGTGCATGCCACTGAATCTGATATGGGAGACCATTACAGTAAAAGATATATAGGTTAGTTTCATTACGAGTAAATTTAGGGATAATCCAACATATTTGGTGGACTAAACTTTTTTTTCTCTTTTATAGAAACCACTTTAAGAGCTAAGGAACAATATCCATGAAAAATCATGTTGGATTATTAAGAGGGTTGAAATTGGATTCTATATTAACAATTTTCTTGGATCTCTTCTCTTATTCCCAGGGATTCTAATCCCTAACATTCAACTCAAACATGATTTCAGTCATACGACCTTCATTTTTGTTTCTATCAATGATTATGGGATGTCCATTCATTGTATCATTATACTTGAGGACATTGTAGATCAGTATGTCACCACCCTATCCCCCGTCATACTGTTTAAGTGTTTGAGGTTCCTCTAGTTGATACAACAAAATAACTATATGTATAGTTCAAGTCCCAACATATAAGGGAAAAAAATAAAAAAAAATCATCTTCTTATTATGGAGGATATAGAACCAATCCCTCCCAACAATTTCTAATAGCAAACACATATGTATTCCCATTAACTTTAAATGTTTGTGTTAAGTTATCCCTGGTAATGAATTAATTCATCGCATCTTTACTGAAAGTGAATGGGTGAGGTTTATCTAGGACTATTTGGGAAGTATCTCACAGCTAGTTCAATAGTCTATTTTGATTGAAGAATTCTTTTAGGAATGGTTCTAAAGCTAAGGGGTTTTTAATGATAACATTGTTGTGAGTTAGGCCCTTGATACGGTTGGTTGTTTGGTTATTTAGGAGGCTCAGAACCTATACCATTATCAAGGCCACATCCCTTTTAACTCTTATATGAAAAGTTTTACATTTATCATCATCTCATATCTTGACTCACTGAATAAAAATAAATCTATTCTTCAACTCCATTAAGTTCTATATTCACTCGCTACAAGAGACCTATATTGGGGTCGAGGTTCCTAGGTGAGTTCAAATGAGCCTACCTAAGGAATAATTCTTAATACCAATATCTCATCTATTCAAGATTTCATGCAAGGTGGAGGAATTATTTTTTATACATAGGGTTCATTTATTATTTATTTTTTAGTATTATTCAAATATGGAATATCTCTATAAGATGAGCCTCTTGGAATGGTCACCAGGTTTTCACTCTGCATTTATAATCGTATCACCCTCTCCATTGTTTAGTGAGACTTGATCCCAATGATCAACACTCTGATATCCTACTCATATATCCCTTAGAGCATTTTTTTCTATTCTATCTGATCATGTAGAAAGATACTTCTCCCAATTGTGATGACTGTGCAAACATGGATGTAGGGGAATACAGATTCTAACATTCTTTTTCACAAAGGTGATGAGGTAGAGATCAAACCTATATTTTCTAATTTTAGATAATTTCCTTCTGATTGTATTAACAATATTCGTGGGGATTCTCTATGACTGCATCACTTTCAACCCCTTGGAAAATTATCTATTTTTCTTCCCTCTAAATAAAATATTTAATTATCAATCAGTGTGGTTAAATAATGAAATTTTCTCGTCTTATTTTCCATAAATATTGAGAAAATATGCTTTTAGATTAATCTAGTTGGTGTTTTAGTTGAAATATTATTATTGAAGTTATATTTGAAATTATTATTTTCATTAAAATAAATAATTAGTTTAAAATATTGGAATTTAATTTAATTTATTGTCGATAATTTCATTTGTTTAATATATTATTAATTAAAATTAAAATTTTGAATGGATTTTCAATTAATCTTTTCATCATTTTTGGGAATTTTAACCCACATAATCAAAATTTAATGGTTCCTCACATAACCAAATTACAACGTAATTGAATTATAAGTATCCATCCACAAAAGAAAATTTCAATGATTGGAAAATCATGAAAGGAAATTATCACGTATAATCACATAAAAAGATTTTAATTAACTGACATTTATTTATGGGTTTCCATTATCCCATCCATGTATCCAAATTTGGATGCTCCAATGTGATAAAGTTATCATATAGAAAATTTCCCACATGTTGGGATGGATATATATACAAAGGAAACTAATATAGAACCTATTAATCATGTATCCATTTTCAGTTTCTACTCGATGTATCCAAATTAGTACCGAAACATAAAAAGATGCAATATAATGTAAAGGTGAAAAACAAAGGTTCGTCTAACCCTTTACCAATAAACCACTAATTTCCAATGATCCACATCGAACCTGAACAAAGCTGAGATGCATTATATCAAAATAGATCATGAGGTTGAGAGAAGAATACTGACTCTTTAAGACTGGGAGAATCTATGTGAAACTGAAAATCTTATGATGATAACATCACATTGATCTTTAGTTGATGAAAAAATTACTTGTTGATCAAAGTGGGATTGTTATTGGAAAATAATGTGATAACTCGGACGCAATCAATTTTGATGAAACATATGAGCTCAGTGGAAGATATCATCTGACCATAAATCATAATTAAAACTATTAAGGAAATTTTGATGTGTGAGATGAAGTGGTGATGTGGAGTTTATGATATGGCTAAGGAAAATGAAATGATTAGCATGTGAAGATTTTTGGATGAGTATGTATGTTTGTAGATATAATTGAATGATGTTGACTCATCATCTAAATGATGGAGATAACTAATAATTACTTGTAAAATAATTAAAGTGTAAATAGATTATTATAAACCAGGACTATTGAGGAAAATATGGACTCAAAATTTTAGCTAGTTGGAGAGCTGTTTTAAAGATGTAATGGTATGTTCAAAGCTACTAGGAAGATTTCGTAATATTCTTTTAAGGATAAAATGACTTTATAAAGGTGAAATAAATGTATAGGTTCTTATTCTAGATTAGATGGAAATATAAGATGCATGTGGTAATGCCTCATTATATTAAGAGTCATGGTCAAATATGAGTAATAAATAAGTTCCAGACTGAATTGTTCCACATGGAAGAAAAATATAGAATCTTACTTATTCTGACTATGAGCTTATATACCTAGATTTGTTTGTTGAAAAATTTAAGGATATTTTTAATGACTCAAAAATGGATATCCATTATTTGAGGGAATTCAATATTCTAGATATGTAACTAGAATAAAATGATAAGGTAGTTCTCAATGAAGAATTTCATGTGGAACTATTGATAATAAAGGGAACCAACATAATATAGAATAATTATCATCTCTTCATCTACTTTACTTTGTTAATTTCTTCCTTCATGATTATTTATTTGGGCCTTTTTGTTGATGTAGATATTGCTAACTAAAATTTTTTATGGGGATTGTAATAGAATAAATTTAATTCTTTTTACCAATTTTTTTAGACTAATTAATGGAATTCCATGTTCCTCCAGACTACATTCAATACCTTTTTTCTTCTATTTCTATCAGTTTATTGATGGTTGAAATTAGAGATGAATCTTTTGAGGTAGTTTAGAATCAGTTTTCACATCAATAAAATTAATAGACTAGGAGGAATATCACTGGAAATGCATGATGTTTCTTCTACATCTCGTGTTGTTTTTATCTCTTCTTAATGAACATTATTTCTTATTTTCTTCTAGTAACAATGGTTGAAGAGTAGTGGAATATTTTTTCTTGGATACTTCCTCTAAATTATTTAAATTGAAAAAAATTTTCCTCTTAGACGATTCATCTATTTCATGAAATTATTATATACATATATTCTATTTATAGAGATCACTAAAAAATGTTCTCCACAAAATGATAGTGATGTATTACAGAAAAATTTTGAAATAGATTTTATCATTTATATGTTTAATTCTAATGCATGTTTTGTGAACCTTTTATTCATTCAAACTGTATAGTTTCCCCTAAATTCATTATTATTTGACCTCATCACCCTTTTTTTATTACACGATATTTTTCTATAATATTAACTTAATTTCCATAACTTTTTAATCTATAATTCCATCATCACTACTAATAATTTTTTGGTTTCTACTATTTTTTTTTTGGTTTACTAGATTCCACACTCATATCTTCCCATTGCATTTAGTACCTACTCGCCATAGTATTTATATGTAGTAGGTGTTATAAATGAATATATTTTAGGTTTGTATAAAAAAATTTCAATCACTCTAATTAGATATGTTACTATTTGAGTGGGCCTTGGTAAATATGTGTGGAATTTTACCTTTCTTATGGTATTAGCTCGTTTCATGATTTGTTTTTAATGAATTTGGTATAATTCTTCCATATTTTAACCAAATTGTTTTGGACAATATTACTAAGTATATGTGTATTATGAGCCTAATATATTTATATATAGGTTACCAAGAGGGATTTAATTATTTATCTTGACCATACTATCATTTTTTGATCTTTAGTGTTAGTGGATTCAATGCCTTAGGAGTGTGTCTGGGATTTTATTTTAGAGACCTTAGTTTATGTGTGATGTTATATGCATTGTAGTTATGTGGTGTTTTATACTATATGGTGTTTATTAATGATTTATTATTATATTATTGGTATTTATGAGGGTAATTCCACCCATATATATTTAAAACCTCTATTATAGACTCCAACCCATGGCATGTTGGAGGAAGGCTTCAAGGGTTACTCTCATAATTTAGGTTGACACAAGATGTGTTTTAGTGGGGTGGGTCATGAAAGAATAGTATGAGAGTAATATATGTTATTTAGTATAGAGTTTAGAGTAAATCACTTGAGAGGAAAACATGTGTCTGATATGGAAACATTATCGATTGAACCAGTATGTGATACAGTAAGGGTGGTCGATAAGGTTAAGTTTGGGGACCCTTATGATTTGATGCCAACACCATAAGTTTAATTAATATACTAGGTGAGATAATTATGATTTTGGTGCATATACCTTGGTTTGTTTTATGTATCATTTTTTATTTAATATTTATTTTAATTGGGATTTTTGTGGGTAAAATTTAGTATGATATTTAATTGAAAATTTTGACACCACTACTGTCTATATTAAAAGTTGATAGAATATAGGCCATTATTAGGAGAATATTTTAATATGGTGAATGAAATTTCATGGCTAATAAATATTTTTTGTATTATTTTTTCAAACCTCTTTCTAATTAACCTTATTAATTAAATAAGGAGTTTTATGTCAAAGGGATATTATTTGAAAAATCATCATTTTGACTAAGATTTCTTGATGACTATAAATCAAAAGTAGAGTTTAAATATTACATGAAAATTAGTTGTGAAGGGTAATATTTTATATAATACTATATTCTTCATGTTCTGTAAAATTAATAGAAAAGGGTGAATCTTACTGAAACATTGGAGACATCATTTAAATTCTGTGAAAAATATATAAAATAATGAAATTTTCAATGGAATTTGATGAAAAGTGGTTAAAAATATTTATATGGTAGAATGTTAACAAAGAGTTTCTATGAAGTCATGATTGAATTTATCATAGGATTTATATAATAGAAGCAATGGAAGTAGTTCATGAAAAAAATCACACTAAATTTGAGACATTTCTAAAGGGGAGATTGAATCAGTTTTTGAACCATGAATGTGAAAATTATGTGAAAACATAAAATCCAAGATTTTTTATGGAATGGTTGAATTGATTATATTTTTTGAAAAAGTGGAAAATAGAGGGTATGGAAACTTCCATTAGTACCATGAACCTTGAACCTCTTCACGGGGCAATGATAGTTTATCAACCATGTGAGGTTAGGAGCTAGGAGCCTTCAAATATACAGATGTTGGGAAGGGGATGTTTCTTGTAGTCAGTTCTTGGGCCATCAAGTTCCTTTATTGGTAATTGTGTATTTGTGAATTTGGTTCATGCATGGGCCTGGTACCTTGGTCCTACGGATCATGTAAGGGTTCCCCATCATCCCTTAATAGGGATATTATCCAAAAAATAAATAATATTATAAGGCCTTTGTGATTTCAGAGTTGAAAATGAAAGAGTTTATAGAAGGGTATACCATAATGGTTTTTTATGAAGGTAAAACCACAATGTAATTTCTAAAAGGATTTTTTTTTCAAAAGTTAGTTTTAAAATTAAGAATATATAGGATTACTATTGAAGATAATTCATGTGATCATGGATTATATTGGAGCCTTATATTCTGGCATTCATGATGGAAATATTAGTACACATTATTAATAATATGGAAGGTTCCTTTATATTGATAAACTAATAATACATTAATCAAATTTAGTGGGTAAAATAATAGTTATTGGGACTGTCCCAAGGGAGTTAGTATTTTGTTCCCCAAATTAATTGTAATGGAATTCCACCCATTATAGAGTGGTTTTGAATGAATAATTTTATCCATTAACCTAGTGATGCCTGTGAATTTTTAAATATTTACACATCTCTAGTGTGTGTTCCTTAGTCATAGAACTTATCATTAAACCAAGTTAAATTTGGGTCCCTTTTTTTAATTTCTACATTTTTGGTTGTTTTGGATTTTCAATTAACTTTGAAAATTTTAATACGTTCATACCAATGTGGCAACATGATCCAACATACCATTAGAAAAATTTCACACCCTTATTCCCCTATGTAGGGAATTATTGTCATTATTAGTAAAAATATGTGGTATCAGAGTCATATGTTAAAATAATTAAATTTCTCATCTAAATATTATCATCATATTGGGAATCATTAATGTAAAAGTAGTATATATATTCGATGGTAGTAATTACTATATTTGGAAGAATATAATAATATAACATTTATAGAATTTTGAGCATGAAATTTTGAATCCTTCCATGAATTGGATACATGTTAGTGATATTTAATTATTATCCCTAACCGAGGTATATAGAATAATGTTCCTTAATAATTATAAATCTCATAAGTATTTATCTAAAGCTATATAAAATCATATTTGCATCAAGATGATGACTTTCACTAGTTCCGAGGATATTTTGAAGAAATTAGATAATATATATGATGGAGATAACAAGTTTATAGTGTCTAATATTAATGTTCTATATAATAAGTTCAATAATTTTAAAATATACCCTAATAAAAATGTTGATTGATGGATCTATTGAATCATTGAGGTTATTAGATCTATTCATTGAATTTATGAATATATAAAATATATTTATATTGTGATGAATATATTTGGAATACATATAACTATTTATAATCAAAATGTCTTAGCTATTTAAGAGATAAATTTGGGTAAAATACTATTATATGATATTTCAAGTAGTTTTTCTACATATGAAATACATGTGAAGCCATAAGATTCATCAAGTCACTCAAATAAGAAGATCAAATTTAAGTATATGGGAAATCTTTACATCAATAAAGTTTTGTATAATGATGAATAAGTATATAGGGAATTATTATCTATTAGGGAAAGGAAATTCAAGAGAGGTAAGGGTATTTATTTATGGAAATATATTCTTGTATTATTTTCATTGTGGTAGAATTGGTCAAATTTCAGTGAAGTTTCCAAGGATACTTAATGAATATAGATATGGAGTAGAAACATCACATAATCACCAATGTATATTCTCTCTAAAAAGTGACTTAAAACATGGAAACATAACTAGAATGATGTTTTAGGGTAGGATATTTGTGATAAAAAAGAATATGATAATGAAGATTATTTGGAATAAGTAGAAAGTTAGATTTTGTCAAAAATATAAGATAAAGTGATGGATATTGTTGGAAATGAGAATTATAAATGGTATTATTATAATTGATTTGAGGGTATTATTGATCTCATGGTGGAATGTGAAGGGGTCTTGAAGAAAGTGATTTTCAAGGGAAATAAAATTGAAATATTTGTGGATTTTTGAAAGAATCTCATGACTATGTGGATCAATTCAATATTGGGATTGACTTAGTAGAAAAGGATTTAGAACATAGATAATTTAGTCCATGAAACTTGATAGATGCATTGAATTTAAGGTTTAATTTTAAAGAACATACAAAGGTGATTAATTAACATAACCATTATGTAAGGGAAAATATAAAGAATAATGAATCCCCTGAAGGATAGGTGGTAACTTTGAGAAATAAAATTGAATATGAATTAAAATAAAGTGATTAAAATAATATGTTACAGTTTCAAAATTTCAATGATGTATAATTTATTGAAAGAGATAAATGGGGTTTTAAAGGCATTGATATAATAATTAATGATAAAAGACCTAGATAAATTGTTAAAAGTGGAGTTAGCCTCAATTTTGAGACATCAAAAGCATAAATAGTGATAACACACAACAAAGGGAAGTACAAGGTTGGAGATATTGTATTTGAAAGTGGGGCATCAAATCAATGGTCAATGATAACAAAGAATAAAGTGAGATAGAGGGTTGATGATAATTCTCAATCATCCATGGGTAATAAATATATTATGAGTTTCTCAAAGGCTAGATACATGTTGAGGGATAATGGTTTGAATAGTTTTCCTCTAATTAAGTAATACTATTTTACTTATCTTGGAAATACCTTGGACTATTGTAAAGATTAATAGGTCTAATTGAATAAAGGATAATCTGTAAGTTTTAATATAAGAATGACACCATATCATTCATCTCATAGAAGAAATTATTTCTATGGATATTTCATTAATTTTTCTAATTTTATGTATAATTATATTTACTAGAAATAAAACAATATCTTACCACCATGAAAGTAAAAGGAAATCAAATATTAGAAACCCCTCCTAATGTCATTGGAATATAGACACATTCTTCTATAAGATGAAGAATAGTTTATTTTAACTACCCTTTTTAGTAAAACAAGGTTGATTTTAACTTATGAATTGACTCAATTGGATATCTATTAGATGGAGAAGATGAATATTAAGAAGGTTAACCTGTAATAAACTGCTCCCAAAGATACCAATAACGCCATCACATGTATCCTTGATATTGAGTTTTCATCCAACATGTCTAGATACATAAATCTCATAATAACTCTAAAGGTATTAGTTTACAGAATTGTTTTGTTTGGAAATGATGGAGATTTAAAGAAAAAAGGGAGTGGAAAGACCAGGTTAGTAGTTAATGAGTTTAAGAATATAAAATTACTATATATGAAGAGATAATGGAATATTCTCTTGAAATTTGTGACACAAAACATAAGGTTATATTAAAAAAATGTACTTGCTAAAAAAGAAAAGTCCAAGTACTCTCTTGTGAATGTGTAGAAGAAAAAATAATAATTTATACCATGTGAATGGTAAAGAAAAAACTTATCTCATAATAGTTTAAGAGTATAATAGCTTTTGGAAATAGAGTCTAGGAAAAATTCACAAAAAATCCATGTAAAACTTATCCAAGAAAAAATATATTGTAGAAATTAAAAATATAAAGGGATATTATGAAAAAACAAGTCATGCATGTATATAGGTAATGATGATCTAAATTCTTTATTAAAAAAATAAAAATGGCATATAATCTAATTTTTTTGGTCTATACAGGTGTGTAATTTCCATCAAATCAAAAAAGAACATATGTTGATAGTTATTTTGTTCTTTTTATTAATTATTAAATAACATGTAATTTATTATGTTCATAAATTGAAATAAGGAAATATTATAGTAAATCAAAAGGTATAAAAGGAGAATAAAAAATCAGAATAAATGCATAATATAGATCTTGTGATATAATAATGGTACTTAATGTGTATATACTAAAGTTGAAAAACCCTATAGGAACATGGGATTAAACATTATGTGTTTTTAGTAAGAAATCCTCAACATAATAGAGTTTTTCAACTACATAATCGATTATTGAACAATATAGCTAAGACATTACTCATTGAGAGTGGTGTCCCTTTCCACAATTTAAAAGAGAACATTAAAATTTTAGAGTATAATAAAAATTGATATTTTTTAATCCCCAAGATGGATAGGATATCCTTTGTAATGTGTTATAAAATGAAACCCCCACTAGAAATATTTTCTAGACTTTGAAATCAAATTATATATTCATAATGAAAAATGAATTCAATGAATATATAGTGACACAACAAATGAAGAATTGTTTTTAGGATACTCAATTCATATTATGGACTAAAAATTAAACAATAAAAATTATAAACAAAATCGAGGAGATAAATGATTAGAATATCATTGAGGATATGTATAGAAATGATTCTAAATGTTCAAACATTTAAAAAAATTATGAGGAATATGATGAAGTTGGTAAAAATTTTAAAGTCGTAATAGGTTCCCCAAATGATAAATATCCGAAGGATGAATTAGAGAAGGATAAAAATATTTAATAGAGTAAATCTATACCTCATCTGACATATAAGAGAATGCATGTTGATCCATATAATTTATTTAGTGAAATATTTGTACCAATATATACATGAGGGATGAGGAATGTAGATAATATCACTATATTTATAATTTTGGAACCAATATAATTTAAAGAAAATATGAAATATGATTCATGAGTTTGATTCATTAATGAGGAATTGAGTCAAATTGAGATGAATCCAGCATGGTAACCTATAGAGAAGCCAAAACATTAAAATTTTATTAGAATAAAGTTGATACTTAAGGGTAAATTCAATAATCATAGTAATATGATCTAAAATAAGGCATGTATTGTGTAAAAAAGGCAATAAAAAATTATAGGTGTAGATGTTAAATAAAAAAAATGCACCAAATTCAAGAATTGATTCAATAATGAACTTATTGGTGATTGTGAGTTAAAGAATATGTAAGGTTCTTTGGATGTATATAACAAACATAATTCTTGAATGGTGTTCTCAAAGAGTAGTTTTATGTTGAATAGATTTTTGGATTCTTAAATAATAACCATTAGAAGGGTATTAATAACTATAATAATACTTAAAAAATTAGTAATTCAGATAGAGTGGTTTTGGTCACAATATCCATGTGAATACATACATGAAGGAAATATTCATGGTGCTCATTTAAATATATTTTATCATATTAAAAGAATTAAACATAAATCTAAAGAGTATTTTTATGATATCACGTGTTCATAATTTTAAATATTAATGATTTTTGAACTCATATAATTTATGGGGCTATAAGTTTTTCAAATAGATAAATAAACTTTTTATATTCAAAGCAATGTATGAGAGAAAGTTTCTAAATATTTTTGATATACATGATTCTAAACCAATGTCAACTATTATTGTGTATGGTACCAAGAATAAGAAGTCTGATGATCAGAAATATGTAGATTCTAAATTTTATAGGAGAATAATTTGAAGCTTTTTTGATTTGAAAACAATTCAACCTGATAATAGTTTTACAAAATATATTGTGGCCCTTTTCCAATGTAGTACAAAAAAGGTGCGTCTTGAAAAAGTGGAATGGATATAGGGATATATCCAAGGTAATATTATAATAATATTAGTCTTTGATACCTGAATGGATCACTATTTATCATTTTTTACGTATACATTTCTAGTGATAAGTTTCACTAAAACTCATCAGGTTATTTTTTATTCTTCATTAGAAGTAAATGTATTATCTAGTTGAGTAAGAAATATGAGATCACTTCATTGAGAATGGTATAAGAAGAATATATCTCAATTACTAAATCACTCATTCGTCTTCTATTTGTTAATAAATAATTATATAATATTGGTGAGGACGTGAAACAACCTATGGTGATCTTTTGTGATAAAAAGTGTGTTATAGAACTCATCAAAATATATTACAAAACTTTCATACCAAATGTAATGAGATCGTGTATCACTTTATCAAATATATGTGGATCAAGGAGTTGTCAAAATGGGGCATGTTGAGACTAATTAACAAGTTATAGACATCATGAATAAGGGTTTTGATATTACCCTATCGCTATTTTAATCTATTTTATTACATTTTGTTTTCATGGTTTGAATGTTCCTTCCTTTGGGTTTATTTTTAAAGTGGTGGAATTCTGATGTTGTTAATCAATCATAGTTAGGATGACATTAGCATATTCATGACACTGAGAGTGGTGGTGAATCAGTATTAGGGAATTATTAATTCAATTCATAATTTTTTCCCTTTACATCATAGACCATTTAGGATCATGGTTCACTTATTCGCTCATTTATTACCATATGAAAGAATAGAAACGGAAGTAATGAATAGAACATGATATTTTTACAAGGTTCACTACTCAATGAGAGCATCTAATAATTCTCTTGTATTGTTATTACTAGAACATAGATTATCCACTATAATTTGATACCAATAATAATACCTATATAGAAAAAATCCAACTTATAAGTGTGTTTCCATAAACATCAGAAGGGGGGATAAGAAAATATACACCTTCCCTAGACTATTGATTACATCATCCAACTCTAGCTCCAAGTTGGTTAATTATTGTTCCAGTAGAGATAGTTTTAATGTTATTCATGTTCGTTGCTACACCAATAAAGTATCACAACAATGTTTCATCTTATGAATGTCAAAGTGATGTCGTGTACTTCCTCTTCTCTTAACTACATATAAGTATACAAGTAAATCTCCTTGAACTTCTCATATATGAAAAGTAATGAATACAAACTTATTTATCTTCACAGTGTGAATATAAATTTTTTCTTTTCTTTTATAGGCATAAGACTTATTCTTCTTCTCTTTTACTTTCATGCAGCACGTGTTCATAAAATCCTTATATCCTATACTATTTTTTTCAAAGACAATTAATTTTATCCCTAATTATCTTATATTTCTTGTAATTATTCATCTGGCAGTTCACTTATTTTTTTATATATTTATTTCTATGTTTGGTTCTCACACTCCTATCATTACTTCCTCATCCATTTGGTTCATTTTCTTCTGGTTCCTCATACTTCATCTGATTCTTCATACCAAAGGATAACTACCCTTAGGATTCATGTATGACACTTCACCATTTCATTTCACTTTTACAATAATAAGAACAATCCCAATCACTTGAAATATCAATAACATAATAAACCTATTCAAATAACAATATATCCCATTTATATAAGTATAGTTTCGTTAACAACTAAGGGAGAATCCCCAACTAAAATTTTAATTTCCACCTTCCAAATATGAATATCCCACTCAAATTATTCCTCATTTGACAACCTTCAAAACATACTAAATGATAGGATTCAAAAATTTTCATAAGAACTCTTTTTAGGTACTGGTGTCAATAGATTCTTCAATTCCTCTTGAAATATTATAAATAATCATGATCCTTTATTCATAATTATTGAAAAACATTTAATTTATATATCACCATCATCACATTTAATGAATTTATTGATTTCATTAAAAATTTATTCAAATACTTCACCCAATACCTCATTATAAAAACTTCCTCTATCTATTAGAACACATTAAGATGTACTCTTAGAGGTCGACTCTGTTTCATCTATCAAATTACTTATTCGAATTTTTCTTAGTTTGTTCTCTTTGATGTAATCAATAAAACACTCTGTCTGGATACATAGATTTATTCAGTTTTATAACTTTATAAAACCTTTTATGATGGTTTTTTAATGATATAGTTAATATAATTGTAACTGTTTTTCTGATTTCATTTCCCAAAGTCTCCTGATAATAAAATGGGAATCCCTATTCAATACAGTCTATTTGATGATTTAGAAATCACTTTTCATTTCCTTGGCCTAGAAACCCAAGTCTAATTCCTTCTCTCATTTCCTCTATTTGAGGAATTTAGTAGGAAAACTATGCTCAGTCAACTTGGTCCATTCATTCACTATAGCTTCTTCACTCCACATCTTGAACTTTTTACAAGTATCTCTAATAGATTTTTTGAATCTATTCATTCACAACTTACATTAACATTCTAGTTTTTTAAAGAACTACCACGTTCCACCAGTATCTTCCATCAACAAACATAATCCTAAATCTTTAGTAAAATCTTATAATCATTATATTTTATTAATTTATGAACAATAATTCATCACCTAATTTAGCCCTCTTTTACAGATGATTTTATCTTCTAAACATCATCATAAATCATAGCCACATGTAATTTTTAAGTTTAATAAATAAAAAACACATCACTAAGAGTCAAATGAATTTATTTTTGAAATAATATTCCAATAGAAATATGAATTTATTTGAACTATAATTTAGTTATATCCTCATTAGAATAACCTCAATCCTCTATCCAATTTACTCATCCCACTAGCCTCAGTCTTTTGGGCATTTTTTGATCTTCCCATCCTTCTCTGTCCATTAAAATCATTCATATTTTATTTCCTTATTTAACAAGATCAAATTACCACTTGTTTTAACGTAACATTTCATCATCTATTCCATTTATCTTCTTCTTATTCTATTATAGAAATATTGTTCTTCAATTTCTTAGAAGCTACATAATATGGGTTAGTTATTTTATTCGTTGGTTTGTTCAATTTATTTTGTAGGGGTTTGACATGGTTAATTCCAATATTTAATTGCTTTTATTTTGTTAGCATTTATTCCATATTATCTCTTTGTTTTTACAATGTAATTCATTAACCTTCCAAAAAGTAGGATATTTAAACATTATATTTATTTTATTATGTAAATCATGGATTAATCATGAATTAGATTTTAACGGATAGTTTATTTTAATTGGTATAAAATGATAATGAATAAAATATAATTTAATTAAAAGGACGATGTCCTTAATCATACATTAATTGTCTAAGTATTATTTACCCATTTCCTTTTTAATATATGAGTTTTATAAAGATATAGATGTTGTGATTATGTTATTTTTCGTCTTAAATACATTGTTGAAGTGTTGAAATGATTTTAATTGACTAATAATGTTAAAAGGGTAGATAAATAATAGATATTATTTTTTTAAACCATGGTGCCTCTATCTAAGATCAAGATGTTTTATTTAAGAGTATTCATTAATTCAAATCAATGAACTATATCAATTGTTTTAAATCCTTTTTTTCTTTTTGTTATTGTGATTACCACAACCATTGATAATTGGATTTCTATATGATAAAAGTAATAAATTATAATAACATAACTATTGAAATAATTCTTATGTGTTTAATCCTAAAATAATTTTTTTTTCAGGTTATATAGTGGTTGTTTACTAGTGGTGTGATTTGAATATGTTTGTGTATAGTTGTTTCACTGAGTGTTGGTGATAGGTAGTGGTGATAAAGTGTTTATTTTGGGGTGTAGTAGTGTTTTTTTTCTTATATAGACCATTAGTATTAGTTGTATTCTATATTATTCATTATATTTACATGTTATATCTTACGCACAACCACCTGAGATGGGTATAAATTTCAAAGACCATATGGTTTCTATTTTTTAGATTCTTCTATAAAAGTCATTTTATGTATTTTATGTATGCCTGACTACTCTCCCCTCCCCATTCTCTCTTACTGACATAGTACATGCTATAATGGATTACTGCTTTGAGATTTCAAAAAATGGTCAAAGGTTACAATGGATGGGCAACGATGTCTCGAATATAGAGTTCCTATGATGTGATGAGGTAGTGATGGTGTGATAGAGTTTTTGATGCATAGTAGGGAACCTTAATTGTAGGTGGAAGGAAATAGGTTTATATCCCATAAGTTTAGGTTTCTTTAATATGATGAAGTCAAGATATATAATTGTGATATAGAGATATGGTTTGTGTTTGTGGTATGTAGTATTATTTATTATCTATAAATCTGGTATATAGTGGTGGGAATAATGATGTGGTTGTGGTAGTGGTGTGAGGTTTCGTTATTTGGAATACATGGAAATGGAGGGAATGGAACTACCAGAATGTATATCATTAGGGAAAGATTTTAACTAAATTAGTGGACAAGTGGTTAAGGGTTACCTTCTAGATATATTCTTTTTATACCATCTTACTATAAATTAATGTATTTCAGGGTGATTAATCCTTCATAAGGATGGGTGATAGTTGACCAAGTTTTGTTGATGAGAATATTTCCTTATTTTTTCAGTATGTATTTTTTATTCTTCATCTTCATTTTCATGTGATAGTTTTAGAAAGGATACTACAATGTATACTATTATATTATTCTATATATATATATATTTATATCTGTTTTCAAGAGGAATTTTGTGATCTATATAGACCATACTAGCTCATAGTCATCATTTTTTTGGTGGAGTCGTTTCCCTAGGAGTTCTTTTGGTATTTTATTATGGATAAATCTTTTTTTTATTCCATTAAATTAATTGTGCATTAGGTTTTATATTATACTATATAGATTTTATTGGTCGTTTATTTTTATATTCTTTTGATTTATGAGGGTAATGATTCCCATGTTTGTGTTGTTATAGCTTTGATGATAGTCTCCAACACATGTCCTATCGAAGGAAGGCTTAAGAGGTCACTTTCCTATTTAATATTTACCAATGATGGGTCTTAGGGGTGGAATTTAATGGTTGTTGTTCCTATGTATGATCGAGACCACTGAGATGGGGGGATTAGTGGTTCCTTTTATTTTCTCATAAACTTTATTAACATCTTTAGTAAAATTTCTTAACTTGTAGAACCTTTTAATGTTACAATCTACTCGGATAAAACTTATGAACCTCAGATTTTGTATGAAACAAATATATAGATAACCAAGCACATGATATTTACATGGTTTTTTAAAAAGGCACACTCATTTCAATGTTGGATAGTCCCACCAACATGGAATCTTTCATAATATTCATTCCATAATATGAAGTCAAAGTCAGTGAAAAATTCTACAGTCCTAGTAGAAACTTTCCTTCTATAGTTTATTATACCCATAAACTATCCTTTTTAGTATCCACTTTTCCACAGCTGGTTATACAACACATAAAAAAAATCCATCTTTTTTTCAACTAGTATGTATCCATAGTTACAAGATTCACTTTATTTATTCATTTATGATTCACATAAAAAAGTATTCACTTCCTACATAAATAAGATGTGTCAAACTTTTCATGTGTACAATTTTTAAGAACCTGAAAATTTATCTAAGTAAATTGTTTCTCTTGAAACTTATTCTAGAAACATAGACTATAAATAATCCTCAAAAAAAGTTAGTCTGATCTAACTCAGTCTGTTAACCTTTATCTGATGGTCTGAATCTAATTTTTGACAGTCCTATTCTCCTTCGACTCTTCCTTATTTAGTTGATTAGGAACACTGTCAACAAATCTAATTTACTATATTTGATAGAACTCAGTCAGATGAACTTTTCTTTGATGGATTTCACTTTGATGGTCTCACTCTGATGGACTTGCTCCAATGGAACTTTTCCCTTTGAAACTTTCTCTGATGATTAGACTGAACCTCACTCCTATGATCTTCTTCAGATGGCACTTCCTTAGCATCAACCTAAAAAAATTCATATTGGAAATTTAATACCTAAAAAAACTAATATATGAGCTCTCAAAACAAATTATTAATGCATGTGTCTTTACTTTTTTGAATGTATTGTGATCTCCTATTATAAGATCCCTAGAATAAAAAATTTAGAAAAAACTATTTTAATAAATGGTCAGTTAAATTCAAAAATCTTGAATTTATCTTTCATTTATCTATTCACATTTGACTTCTATAACTCTTTTCAATCCTTTAAGGTTATTCTGGAATCTTCTCAAAACATTGTACTTCTTTGATTCTTCATTCTGATTCTTCATTATGATTCTTCATTACGATAAAGACATATGAAAAACTAAATATGACACATCATGATAAATTATGGTAAAAACTAAAATTATTCTCATATAGATGCTAATTACAAACTTTAAAATCTAATATATTGAAAACTATTCTGAAATATCTTTATATTATATCTCATTTTCTTAAATTCATCAGACCTGAAGATATCTTGTCTGGTGGTTTTATTGATGTTAGTATGCATATGATGGGTTGGCCTCTATTTCACTATGATGATCATTGTTAGTTTCATTCAAATGATTCAGTACCTATTCTTCAGAAAAAATCAATACTTTTTTCTTTTTCTCTTTACCCAACTATAAGAGAACTAAGTATGACTTCTTGTTTTCTTGACCCAATTGAAATACAATTCAATATTTCTCAATTCTACCTCCAATAGGACTTTGTATCCAATGATTTAATGATACCAACAATTCAATAACAAAATTTGTGTCAGAATTAATTATGATGAATAGGTGGCATACCAAGTTCGATGGACCGGTGCCAATAGCGACTTATTTTCTTTAGGACAGTCAATCTTCCAACCATATATTATTTTCATAACAATGATTCTAAAATTGATAATCTTCATTATTCTTTTTCTGGTTTTCCTTACACGGATGAGAAATAACTAAACAATACATATCATATTCTCTTGTATTTCTAAAACTCTAGTTTGTATCATGACTTATAATTAAATTTGAACATGTTTAAGAATGACCTAGCATTGTATGACTTACATTAGGAAGTATTTTAACTTACCATTCTTCTAGAAAATTCTTTTGTTCCAACCAATCCTCAATATTATTTGCTACACCAACACTCCCCCATTCAATCATAAGTATAGAATCAAAATTTATCTAGATAACTTATGATATTTGAAATTATCGAATATCAAATCATAATCAATTTTAATACTTTGATGTTTTATTAATTCCCAACTTTTTAGACTCACTCAAAATCCTCTAAGTTTGAATCTTCCTAAGAAATATTCCCAACAGTCACTAAATTCTCAATACAATCATTCTAGACTCACTACAATTTCCATTAACTTATGAGTTCTTTTCAATATCCCAATCTTATGGATCGTATTGAATCATGTGAATGTGATAAATCTGATTATCATATTGATGGTTCAAAATCTCATTGAAGACCTCTCACACACACTTCTTCAATCCATAATTCCATTACCTTATCAACATATATTATTTCTTCTATGTAATAAAATTTTATCTATTGACCAAAAATACAACGAAAACAAAACTTGGTCCTAAAAATCTCTCCTTTGTGTTTGTTTTCAGTACCCACTTCAACCACTTTCAAATAATGTCACTTATTTTATTTTATCACTTTTTATTTTATGCATTTCTTTCAGACCCCCCCTATTTCTTATCTCTCCACCTTTTTCATATCTCCCCCCCTATAAAGAATAAAATTAAAAGGTTACATCATCACAAGTTTACCCCTTTTCATAAATGATCCCATTTCCAAGGGATGGAATATTTCATCTCAAATTCTTGAAACTATTCTCTAGGAGAACATAAGTATCACATGAGTATCATAACAACGAACTTTAACGAAACAAATCTCAGTCTGTTTAGGAGAAATCAGTGATGAAAACAATATTGTATAATCCAGGTTTTCAATGTTATCCATAACACAACTTTTGTATAATACATCATCATGTTCTTTAAAAATTTTCATTTCATGGAGAATTCATGAAAGAATATTTTTAAGATAAAATTAACCTACACTAATCTCAAAAAAATATTATAAAGTTCATGTGTATAAACACAAATTTTCAAAACTCATAATTTTTAACCGCATTACTTTTATTTTTCAAGTAAATTAAGAGACTCATATATCATATTTATTAATTCAAATCCTTTAATTCCCTACAAGTTAGTACAAATATAATAATTTTGGGAATAATGAGGAACCTTAGTTGTTTATTAGAAGACTCTTTTATACTGAGATTCTTATCTCATCCTTTCCTTTTCCTTCTTCTTTTTAGATTTTTCATTGGATTCCATTTATTCCTTTTATTAAACCTTGTCATATTTTGTAATAATTTTCTTTTCATATGTAGACTCTTCAGATAATTATGCTAGTTTCAATACCTCTTTTGGAACATTTTTTTATAATGTTTTTTTACAAAAATTTCATTCCTTACTCTTATTTAGTCACGATATCCAACATAATTTTTGTAAAATTTCTTTATTTCTCACATTTATTACTTGGTTTCTGAATTTTCAAACCACAATATGTTGATATTTTTTTTCCAATTTTTCTCTCATATTCGGTAAACCTTTTATTCTCCTTTTCTTCAGCTGATTTTCATGATTCTTGTAAATTTCTATCCATTTTGACTTATTCTAGAAAAATAAAAAAATAATTTCTTCTTTTCGGATAGAGCATGTTTTTTTCTCTAAATTTTTAATATACTCCACCTTATTCATCTTCTGAGTTTCCATTTTTAATTACTAATTATTTTTAGGAACATTTGATATTATTTTCTCCTTATAGATCTACCTTGATTCATACATGGTTCTTGGTAGAGACATGTTATATTAGCATGAATATTCTCTATATCTAAAAAATATACAACACCAATAATGACCTCTGAATCTCGATTTTTTGGACTCATAGTGAATTTTTTTCAGCACATTATTATTTTTGATTCTTTAAAAAACATGGACCACTTTGGCCAGGATGATACTTTCTTAAAGAATTAATATCTTTCTTGGTGGAAGATGATTTCTCACAAAAATTATTTTGAAAACATTTATATTCACATTCTTTAGAATTTTAACCATTAACATAAACATCATTGGGGAAGTTTTACCTCATATTTCTTATCTCATTTTGTGTTTTAAGAATCATTTATTTTGTTTCTAACAACTATTCATATTTCACAGTTAGGCTAACTGTCAAAACATCTATTATATTTTGGGATTCATATATCTTCAAATTATTCTACTAATTTTATTCAACAACTATATATTCTTTAATGTTGAGGTTTCCCATTTCTAGCTGATCAATTTTCATATCTCTTAAATATTATTTCATCTCTATAATGTTCTCATTCTAGGATATAATAAAATTAATGTTTTTTACTTCTTTCTTCATCTGGTATTTATTCTGAAAATTTATTCTTTCAACATCTTTATTGGACTTTTTTCTTTCTTTCTCGAGTTGAGTACTATTCTCAATTTCTTTTTCCAAATTCTATTTGAGAATCCATTCCATTTCTATAATTTATTCATCCTTATCATCAATGTATGAAGAATTAATTCCATTTCCATCTTGAGAAATAAATTTGAGTGGATGTTCTTTCTTGGAAATTGATAAGGAATCATCCTTCTTTCTTCTACTCAGATAACTTTTCTTCTTTCTGTCCTAATTAAATATTTCCTTATATTTCATTCACTTTTGTTTTCATGATTTATCATCATCTATCTTGGACTCTTACTCTTCAAATTTCTTCCTAGAAAAATTTTGTGAAAAATTTCCTTTTCCTTCATATTTCAAACGTTTGAGGGTTCTAAGTTTCCATTTTTCATTATGAGATTTATTTGAAAGGATTGTAAAAAATATATTTTAATCTTCATCTTCTTAATCTACATATCAATCACATGATTCTTATTTAAAATCCTAATAATTGTTTTTACAATTTAAAAAATATTTGAAGTAAATTTCTCGATCAATTATTCCTTTAATTTTTATAGTATTTTCACTTCTCATTTTAAAATTAATGAGAATACTATGAAGATCATCCAATGATAGTGTTTGAAGATCTATATCATCCAAAGATGAAATCTTTTCATCAAACAAAATTTGATGAATTATCAAGATATTTCTAATAGTTGAGTCTTATAACTTCTCACCAAGTATCTTATGGTGCTAAAAATGTCATTTCTCCTTATAAATAGGTCACCAATAGATTCACGCTCATCCATTTTCAGAAATTTATAATTTAACTTACAAAGTTGTAACTATTTTTTCTTCACCATTATATTACCATTATTAATTATTTTCAATTTATTCCAGATAATTTTAGTAGTTCTGAATCCCTTTACTCTAATAAACTTACTTTCACTTATTGATGAGAGTAAATCATTTCTATATCTTCCATCATTATTAATTTTTATCTTGTCATATATAGTAAGAAGGGAATTATCCATATGTGGAGAAAATCCATCTATAGTACCCAAACATCATACCCAAGGGACTTAAGATATAAAAACATTCAATCTTTCTAGATATAATAGTTATTACCATAAAATGTTGAAATCCCTTTATAGTTCAATGAGTTGAAATTCTCTATTCACTGATATGGATGTTTTAGAGGAAACTAGCTATATTACCAATTATAGTTCATAGGAAAGATTAATACCACTTAGAGGGGGAGAATCTATGTTTCATTTATTCATTTCTAATAATGTTATTTAATTTATTTAGTAAAAATTATTAATCTAGGAAACCTATTAAATGATTGATCCAATCATATAAAATTTCACAAACTCTCCTTTTTTATAAATAAATATAAATATAAGGAATAATATGATATTTATGAGGTTTGGTACAAAGGCTAACTCCTTTCCAAGTTGAAAAATCCCACCAACATGGATTCTTTCACTATCTTCGTTTTGGAATTCAAATTCACAATAAGTGAAAAATTCTACAATAATAGTATCATCTTTCATATTATAGTTGGTTTTACCCCCAACTAACTTTTTAGGTGTCCACATTCCCATTACTGGTTACACCCCAACTAAAAATCAAGTCGTTTAGGAAGATGGTATGTATCTATATCTACAAACTTCACTTTCCATATTTTTTTTTCTGAATCACTTCAGAATGCGTTCACTTCATCCACAATTAAGTTCATTTAAAATTTACCTATGTAAAATATGTTAGAACTTCAAAAAATTTATAACGATTTTATTAGTCCGTAAAATTCTTCTAGAAACCCAGTCTAAAAATATTCCTCAGAAAAAGTCAATATGTTCTACCTTAGTCGGATAAACACTAACTGATGGTATTTTTCTTTTTATCCTTGATACTATTGTTCTTATGATTTTAATTCTAAAATTTTTTAGAGACTCAATCAGAAGATCTAAATTCCTCTATGTGATGAAACTTGTTTTGATGAACCATGCTCTGATGGATGTCACTCTGATGGGCTCACTCGAATGGACTTTCTCTAATGTTATTTTTCTCTTTGGTACATTATTTGATGATCAGATTGAACCTCACTCTGATGATCTTGTTCCGATGGAACTTCATCAACATCAACATAAAAAATAAAGTCTTCTAGGAAACTCATTACCCAAAAAAGCAAATGTTAGAACTCTCGGTGTACATTTACAATTCATGTTTTTAAAATTATTCAAATGTATTGCTCTCTCCTTTTATAAAACCGCATAATGGAAAAGATAAGAAAAATAATTTCTCTTATCACTCAGTGAAATTTGTAAATCTCAATTTTATCATTCATTTAAATCTTCATCATTGACTTATTAAACTCTTATAAATCCATATAGGTGATTATATAATCTTCTAAATAAATCAAACTTCTAATATTCTTTAGTATAACTCTTTATTAGGATTCTTCATTATGATGAATACATATAGATAATTGAAGATGACCCATTATGATAACTTCTTGTAAACACTGAAATTATTCTATTATAGATGATCCATACTAATTGGTAAATGTAATACATTGAAAACCATTCTGAAATATCTTAAAAATATTTCCCATTTCCTTCAATTAATTATATCAGTGATATCATGTCTGATGATCATACTAGTGTTAGTACACGTACGATGGATTGGTCTCTATCTCATTTTGATAATCATTCTCAGTTCCAGTTTGATGAGTCTGTATAGATTCTGGAGAAACAATAAATACCTTTTTTTATTTTATTTTGACAAGTTATAGGTGAAAATTCCTAACTTATTGTTTTCTTAACCCAATTGAAATACAATTCAATATTTTCCATTTCCACCTTTAATATAACTTTGAGTCCAATGTATTAATGATAACAAAATTTTATAAACAAAATCAGGGTTAGAATTTATTATAATGAATCAGTGAAAAAACACATCTGATAGAACATTATTGGGAGTGACTTTTTCCATTAGTACGATCAACATCCCATCCTTATGTTAGTATCATGTTGATGATTTTCATACCAATGGTCTTTATACTTCCATGTTAGGTGGTCTTCAAATCGATGAAAATTATCAACAATACTTCATATTATATTCACATATCTTCCCAAAAACTCCATCTTGTAACATTACTTCCTCATGATTTTGAAAATGGTTAAAAAACCAAGAACCATCTGAATTACATTGGAGAGTATTGTGACTTCACATTTTTCCAGTAACATTTTTTATTCCAATTGAACATTAATTCGATTGGAAACTCTAGAACTCCCTCTTTCGTTTATATTGATAGCATTATAATTTATATATATAAATTATGATATTTAAACTAATCAAATAGAAAACCATAAAGAGGTATAATAATTGGATGTTTTATTACTTCCCAACCTTTATGTTTCACTCAACATCTTCTGAGGTTGAATCTTCTTATAACTGATTCCCAATAATCTGTAAATTCTCATTTCGATCAATGCTTTCATTCTATACTCAATAAAATTTGCAGTAGATTTTAATTTTTTGTCAACATACCAATTTTATGGATCATATAAACACATTCTGATGTACTGGATCTAATTCACATACAGATGGTTTAGGTTTGATTCTTAGGTCAATGGTTTTGGATATGATGGAAAACATCACACACACACACACACAAAATTATTCAATACAGATTTCCATTAACTTCTCAAAGTACTTTATTTCATATATATAATTAATATTTTATCTATTGTCAAAATATAAAACCAAAACAAAACTTGGTCCTATAATTGATATATTTTTATCAGGAAAATTGATTAGATTTAGGATGAAGTGTTCAATTTAAAATTTGTTGGGACTACTTGAGTTTGGTATAAAAAACATCAATTGAGATTATTCTATGATGAGGCAAGGGATACCGTGTAGGATATTGTCATTTAGGTCCCCCCTATGATCTAACTTAATAAACTTAACTTTAATAAACATGCTGGATGTTATGATGTCTATTGTGGGGTCGATACCTAGGTGATTCCCATAAATCATAATGGATTTTAATTATTATTAAATATTTATGAATCTAGGTAAATTTTTTCTGCAATATTTAACTAAAATGATTTAAATATGATACATGTTTGGAGATTATTAATTCATGCTTAAAAAATAAGATAAGTTTTTTAAAGGTGTAACTGGGATTCACATATCTATTTATTATATTTTTCATCATATGTTTCTAATGTGTTCATATTAAATAAAATAGTTTGTGTAGCTTCTCTTTGTATTATGAGTTAATTTTTTTCAATGTTAATTTTTATATATGGAAATCGTGGTTATCTTTATCTGTTTGCAATTTTCATGTGCTCATAGAACAACTGTTAATTATTAATTTTAATAAGTAATGAATTTTATTCAATTTGAATGGGTTTCGGTGAAAATAAAAACCCTGATAATATTGAATATGGTTTCATTATATCTAATATTTTTCCTAAAATTATTTTTTTTTGGAGTTTACCTTGGTGTTTTCTAGATAATGGATGATATCATAGTATCATAAAATACCTTATAGTTTAATAGGATGAATTTTTTTAGCTTCATGTTCTTATAAATTATATATAATGGCATGCATCAAAATAAAAAAATTTATATAGTATTAGAGAAATTAGGGATCGATTTGATGAAAACAAATTTATAGATTGTTTGGGTTGAATTAAAATATTTTAACTATATATCATCTATGTTTTTTCAAGGAATGTGATTTATTATGTAATTATGTTGACTATGATATATTAGTAGACATGTTAGTGTGATCCAGATTTTTAATGATTTCCATGTTTTTTTAGAAGAATGTTAGAATACACAACATGATAAATTTTAATGTAGTAATATTCAGAATTTTAATTTCATATTATGCATGATAATTTAATTTCTATAATTTATTAAGTATATTGTTGTGCTTAATTTTTAATGAAATATATTTCGATAAATATGTTACATATGAAGATGGTGATTTTCATAACTCATATTGTTATGTGTAATTATCTGTGTGGTGTTGTTTAGTAAATATTACTTGGATTGTTCAAATAAATACGTTATTTATGATTAATATATTTCATTTAAAAAATATTGGGGTTGATGAGTTTTCTTTTATGTAAAGTGGTATAGATTTTAAAATTTATTTTGAAAAAAAAATTTAAGACTTATTTTAGAAAAATATTATTTATGAATTGTTTTATAAAAATATATAAGAATCTTTATTTTAAATAGATTTTGATAAATGAGGTTTTGAAAAGCTAGAATTTGGTTGTTTTGAAATATTAATATTTTAGTGTGTTATTTTTAGGTAAATATTTTTTTGTGTAAATATTTTTGATTAAATATTCCTTTCAAATAAATTATTTAAATTGAATAAATTTATATAAAATTCGTTTTTATTACCTTGAAATGTATTGTTATATTATTTCTTGATAAAAGTTTATGTACATTCTGTGATAGATTTGATTGGTAATTATAATAATTATATTGTTTTAATTTATTGAGGGTTTGATGGTTGGTGGTGTGGTGCTAATATGGTGGTTATGTTGTTGGAAGAGGGTATAGAATTTTTATAGAAGAATATTGGGATTTTATCATATAGGATGATTCTGATTGGGGATTGAGGGGGTAGTATAATTTCTGGATCTCATTATGTGATTGTCTTCTATGTATTATTGGCGTGTAATTTGACAATTTCAATTGACCTTGTTGATTTTGATGTTGGAGTAAAAACATGTTGTTAGAGAATCATATGAGTTTTGTTCCTTGGAAATGGAATGATGAGTTGTAAGATATGAATCCATCTTGTTATTATAGTCATGGAGTGTTGAAGATATTTTTTGGAGTGTTAGGAAATAGGGTTAAAGATTGGTTAGAATATGTCAAAGTTTTATTTTTAATTTATCTGAAAAATGTACTAATTATAAGTTTCCTTGGAAGTTAATTTTAATTTAGTATTAGCTAAAAAGTGTTATAAGATGGAAAAAGTTAGGTAAAAAATGATTCTTAGAAATAATTACTTTTCATGGTTATGAGAGATGTTGTCTCCAAAATTAAAATAGATGAACATAGATAGGTGCATATGGAATTATAGTATAATTGATCTTTTGTATTTTATCTTGTGATTCACTTCTAGATTTTGAAATCATAATTTATGGACCTCTTATTTGATGAAGACACACGGGTATGATGTTTTGTGTTTACCTTTAGTTGAGATATTCTATGATCATTGTGGTTTTTATGATTAAATTCTTAGATGGAGGTGAGGGATCATACTAAGATGATAGAGGTTGGTTTCCTCTAGGACAAGGTAAATGTTTTGAATGAACCCTTGAGTTGTGGGTCATGTGGTAGGTGAAGGCACAACATGAGGCAATCGTTTAGGGCTTAAGTGTGGGATCAGGCTTTATGTTTCAATATCTATAGGTGTCTCATGTCAGGAAATATGGTGTTTTTTCATTTTAATGTTATGGGACATTAATAGGTTGAGTGAAACATGGTTATTTTGTTTTTTGGTTCAGGTGAGGTATTTTTTCAAGTAAAATAGTTTTATTATGATTGGAATTTGTTCACAATGAAGTGGGTTTGGGGTCAAGACTTTATAAGTGTGTATGTTTTGATTTAGTGACCTTATTTTTTCTATATTATACACTTTTAAATGGTATTTATAATTTTATGTAAATGTTTTTTACATATTTTCCCTCCAATTCACATAAGGTGGTTTTAAAATTAAAACTTAAGTTTTTTAATATGACAATTGATTTATCATTTATTGATATCATTAGTTAAAATTGAATAAATAGTAGTTCTTTATGTTTACTTACTGTAAAGGTTTTCTTTTAAGTGTGTGAAACTTTTGTGAAGTTAAAAGAATTTTTTTTAGGAATGTAATATTTTATAAAAAAAATTCATGAATTTTTTTATCAATATGAGAGAGGTAAAAGTCAAAAAAATGGGGTTATGTCACAGGATAAAGTGATTTAAAATATATTTTCTTTGGCTTCACATGTTTTAGTCTTTTAATTATTGAGATACATATTGTACATGTATTTTATGTGATGGTAAAATTTAGGGCATCTCATACTAGAGAATGGTTGATGTTGTAGTATTGTTTAAACACCATGGGTACTTGTGTGATTTTAGTGAAGGAATATATTTGGGAGTGGGGTGTCAATAAAATTAGTGTTATGTCAATGGAATGTATTGGTTCTGCCATAATGGTATGTTATGTGAGATAATTTTGGGATTATTCAATTTTATTACCTTCAAAGTGTGAGTTTTGGGAGTATCCTTAGTGTTTTCCACATTTAGAAAGTATCTTCCTTAGATGTTATGTCTTAATAGTTTGCCTTCAACTTTATTTAATTCTTGAGGACAATAAATGCTTGAGATGTATATAATGTGAATTTGAAAACATCCGGGGACCCTTACATTCAGTTTCCATGTGTTTGGGTAGTCAAGTGGGATCCAAAGGTGGGAAATAAAGATTTATCAAATTTAAGGCCAAATAAAGTATTTTATATGGTGTTTTGAGTGGTTTGATCTATATATGGGTGTTTTGGTTTGTTAATTTTTGTGGTTGGATAAAATTTCTTATGAAACACTTGTTTTAAGGGAAATTATCCATTTATAAGTGATCTCAGGTAAAAAATGGTGGTTTTGTATTTTGGGTTATGGTTAGACATATTTTTAAACTATTGTAATTTTTATGATTAACAGGGGGAAATAGATTTTCAATTTCTATGAAACCATATCTCAATTGATTGTGGCCCAAAAATAATTTGATGTTCACAATTTCTATTTTAGAGGCCAACCTAATTTTCTTAAAAATTCATATCAATATATCCTTTTGGATCAAAATTCTATCACTCTCCCAAAACCTAGTAAACCCATAACTTTCTATTTGTTACCTGTTAGTCATCTTTTTAAGTATTTAAACCATTTTTCTAATAATATATAATTCCATATTAATTCAAGGTAACATTTCTTCCTCTTTATCAATATCATACTCCTCTTATCTTCTATTCTCCTAGTTCTTATCTGTCATAGAATCTATATCATAGGGGCTGGTTTTATTTTTTTATTCCTTGTCCATGGTTTTTATGGGGTTGATATTGTTAGGTCCCCTGTTGAATTATCTAGAGAATAAATGAGTTTAATACTCATTCTTTCTTTATGTTTTTCATGTGATTCATGATGATTCGATAAATTAAGTGATTTGAACATTATATTTATTTTAATATATAAATAATCTATTAATCATGGATTTAATATAAATAGATAATTTGTAATAATTGGTTTCAAAAGATATTGAACAAGACATATTGAAGTTGAATATGGTGGTGTGGTCAAGAATGTTTTACATGTTTGAAAGTTATTCCCTTAATGATTTTTTATGATAATAATTTTATCAATAGTTAGCTACTATGATTATGTTATTTTTTTTCTTGAATATTTTTTTTCTGGTGATAAAATTATCATAATTGGTTAACAATGTAAAGAGGATAATCCAGTTTCAAAAATCTTTTCTTACTAAATCAATGATCATGTTGTTTTATTTATGTGTCCTATATAATATTGATATTTGATCATTATCTAGTAACATGAATCATTTATTTTTTTTTAATTTTGATTTATTTTACCAATATAATTTGGTTAATCATTTCAAGTTGGTAAAAATTTATTGGAAGGTGTATTTGGAAATAATTTTTATATGTTTATGAAAAAAATTTAAATGAATTTGGAAGTATGATAAAAATAAAATTTATGGGTGTTATTCTCCAATGAAATTATTGTTGATTATAAGTTCCCTTGTATGGTCAATATTTCTATAGTTATTAGTTTTATTTTTATTTATTCATGGTAACTTTTTTGTTATAAGTTTGTGAAATGGTCGATGTGGTGAGACATAGGGCTGATGGTTAGTGTTTTTTTGGATGGTTTGTAATAAATTGTTTGGTAAGGAAGTGGTTGGAGATTTGGTTGTGGTGTATTTATTATGGGGGTCTTGTTTTGGTGGTTGGTGGATGGGATTATGTTTCAATGGATGTGGTTTTTAGTAGAGGTTATTGTGGTTGTACCATAGCTTCCCAAAAACATTAATGTGGCTAAAATAAGAAAAATTAAAAATGGAAAATTCCCTAAAATAGATGAGTAATATCCTTGTCATGGTAAATTTAATGGGATGGTGGGAATGAAATATTAAGTGCTAGAATAAATGTGAAAAATTTATAATCAATTAATTAAGTTAAAGTAGATTAATTAATGTAATTTAGTTGATAATGGAAAACCAATAATTTTTGAAATTATGTGATATGTGGGAATATGTATGGGGTTTTTATTTGTTGTGTGGTTGTTCTGTGGTTTGATTTTGTGTGTGGATAGTTGTGTTAGTGAGTACTAGTTAAAGGAAGCGATGATGAAGTGTTTTTTAGTACTATTTATTACTTAGGGGTACCATTAGTATTGGTTGTGTGATATAATCTCCATTTTATTTTCATGATTTCTCTTACATAACACCTCTAATTTTGGGTTATCATTCCAATGCACATATAGTTTTGGGTTATAGTTTTTTTTCCAAAATATTTTTGTTATAGATTATTTGAGTGGTTAACTATACCTTCTTCCCCTATCTCTCTTCTAGATGAGGTATAAGATATAATGTACTAATGTTATAATATTGGCTATAATGGATACAGGTTATGATGAATGGTTAATGAATACACATAATTATAGTTCCAATAATTTGTTCTAGTAATAATGATTTGATAAAGGTTCTCATTTATAGTGGGGGTGTGTGTGGAAGGAAGAGATCTTGAGGGTGATACCATTTATGTCTACTATTCCTTAATATGATAAGGACATGATGTGTGGTTTTAACATGGTAATATATTATGTGTCTATGGTGTACAATATAATGTATGATGTGGTTATGAGGTAAATATCGATAATGATGATTATATGGTTTTGGTTGTGATATAAGGTGTAGTTACATGCATTACAGGGATATTTTAGGGATAGTAATTCGAGGACATATGTTGTTCGGGAATAAGAGTGACTAGATCGGTGGGTAAATTTTTTTGGGGGTAAAATATTAATATATTAATTTAATAATCTATTTTTATATGATGTGTCACTATTTTATTACAAGTTCCAACAACCATTTTTAGGATTTAATTTTCTTTTTAATTCTAAAATGTTCTTATAATAGAGGAATGTTGATGATTTTTATTTTAAAGTTTAATACATAATTCATTGAATTTAATTATGAAATTATAATAAGGGGGACTGTATATGAGTATATGAATGACCCCTTTTGATAATATCCCAAGATGTTTTATAAATTAGCTCAACTCTATATTGATGGACATTCTAGATAAGGATAAAAAGAAAGGAATCCATTTTAGAGATCAACTGTGATAGTGGTCCAGGATATGATGAATTTGTTGAGATACTTTTACTCCATAGCATAAAAAACCATCAATGTGGAAGTCATTAAAGTAATATAATATGATTTCAAATGTGTCCCTCTCCCCAAAGCCACTACAACTACTATTCTAGTCCACATTCCCAAGGTTAAATAACCAGATGGATTTTTCAAATTTCATCCCATCATCATGTGAAAATTTTCATATAAAAATATTAAAAAATATTAAATACAACAATGTACCATCCTTTCCCCCCATCATATTTCGGATTAACAACATGTTTTTCTCAAATTCAGTTGCATACAAAAAGATATTGAATGGTCCCAAGAGATGATTTATGAAATTGATAAAAGGGTGGTGGGTTACAAATTTATTTTCAAAGTTAATATGGAGAAGTTTTATTATATAATTTTATGCGTATTTATTCACAATGTCCTCAAGATCTATGGTTTTTATAAATGGGTTTATGATCTATTATTTTGGTTATTATCTTCAATATAGTTCACTATATCCCTTATGGGTAGGAGATTTAGGTTCTTCAAATCCTATATAGGTCTTCAACATGAGGATCCCCTATCTTCTAGTATTTTTTTCATTCATAGGTTTCCTTAAAAATAAGTCTTAATAAGAGAATCTTGGATGTTCAAGTCCACCCATATGAAGGTCGGTATATTTTCACTGTAATCTCTCATTTGAATTTTGTTGTTGATATAATATTTTCCATTCAGGGTAGCTGTAATTATATTCAAAATTTTATGTAGACTACGAACAGTTATAAAAATGGGATTGTTATGTGTATTAACATGGAAAAAAGTAGTGTCTTCATCGATAAGAAGTGTACAAGAATATGATTCAATATTATTTAGGAGAGGAATAAGATCACAAGAATCTTCATTCCAATAGAATATTTGGGTTCCCAAATATCCAATGGATGATTTCATATTCAATAATTTCTAGGATCTTTGAAAATATCACTGGTTGTATCCTTAATTATAAGAGTTATTTCTTATCCTTTGATGGAATAATCACTCTGGAGAACATATTTCTTTCTTCTATCCTTAATCAAGTTATTTCATATTTCAAGGCCTATAAGAGTGTCATTATGAACATTGAAGGTGCCTTTAATAGTTTAATTTGGTAATATCATTAATAATTTTATTATCATTGGGATAATTGGTCTAGGATAGAAATTAAATTTCAGGAAGGAGGGATTGGAATCAGGTGTATAACGAATAACATGATGTGAATGCAAGTAAATCAGATATGGGAGAACATTATAGTAAAAGATATATGGGTTAGTTTAATTAGGATTAAATTTATGGATAATCCAACACATTTGGTGGACTACACCTTTGTATCTATTTTATAGAAAACCCTTTAAAAGATAAGGACCAATATGCATGAAAAATCATGTTGGATTATTAAGATGGTTGAAATTGGATTCTATATTAACAATTGTCTTGGATCTCTTCTCTTATTCCTAGGGTTTCCAATCCCTAACATTCACCTCAAACATGATTTCAGTCATACGACCTTCATTTTTGTTTCTATCAATGATTAATGGAAGTCCATTCATTGTATCATTATACTTGAGGACAATGTAGACTAGTATGTCACCACCCTATCCCCAGTCAGACGGTTTAGGTGTTCGAGGTTGCTCTAGATGATACAAAAAAATAACTATATTGATAGTTCAAGTCCCAACATATAAGGGAAAAAAATAAAAAAAATCATCTTCTTATTATGGAGGATATAGAACCAATCCCTCACAACAATTTCTAATATACAACACATATTTATTCCCATTACCGCTAAATGTATGTGTTATGTTATCCTTGTAAATGAATTAATTCATCACATCTGTACTGAAAGTGAATGAGTGAGGTTTATCTAGGACTACATGAGAAGTATCTCACAGCTAGTTCAACAGTCCATTTTGATTGATGAATTCTTTTAGGAATGGTTCTCAAGCTAAGGGGTTTTGAATGATAACCTTGTTGGGAGGTAGACCCTTTATAAAGTTGGTTGTTTGGTTATTTTGGAGGCTTAGAACCTATACCATTATCAAGGCCACTTCCCTTTTAACTCTTATATGAAAACTTTTACATTTCTCATCATCTCATATCTTAACTCACTGAATAAAAAGAAATATATTCCTCAACTCCATTATGTTCTATATTCACTCGCTATAAGAGACCTATATAGGGGTCGAGGTTCCTAGGTGTGTTCGAATGTGCCTACCAAAGGAATAATTCTTAATACCAATATCTCCTCTATTCAAGCTTTCATGCAAGGTGGAGGAATTATTTTTTATACATAAGGTTCATTTCTTTTTTATTTTTTAGTATTCTTCAAATAAGTAATATCTCTATAGGATGAGACTCTTGGAATGCTCACTAGGTTTTCACTCTTCATTTATAATCGTATCACCCTCTCTATTGTTTATTCAGACTTGATCCCAATGATCAACACTCTGATATCCTACTCATATATCCCTTAGAGCATTATTTTTCTATTCTATCTGATCATGTAGAAAGATACTTCTCCCAATTGTGATGATTGTGCAAACATGGATGTAGGGGAATATGGATTCTAACATTCTTGTTCACAAAGGTGATGAGGTGGAGATCAAACCTATATTTTCTAATTTTATATAATTTCCTTATGATTGTATTAACAATATTCATGGAGATTCCCTATGACTGCATCACTTTCAACCCCTAGGAAAATTCTCTATTTTTCTTCCTTCTAAATAAAATATTTAATTATCAATCAGTGTGGTTAAATAATGAAATTTTGTCATCTTAATTTCCAAAAATATTGAGAAAATATGTTTTTATATTATTATAGTTGGTGTTTTAATTGAAATATGATTATTGAAGTGATTTTTGAAAATATGATTTGTATTAAAATAAATAATTAGTTTAAAATATTCGAATTTAATTTAATTTATTATCGATAATTTCATTGGATTAATATATTATTAATTTAAATTTAAATTTTGAATGGATTTTCAATTAATCTTTTCGTCATTTTTGGGAATTTTAACCCACATAATCAAGATTTAATGGTTCGCCGCATAACCAAATTGCAACGTAATTGAATTAGAAGTATCCATCCACAAAATAAAATTTCGATGATTGGAAAATCATGAAAGGGAATTATCATGTACAATCACATAAAAAGATTTTAATTAGTTGACATTCATTTATGGGTTTCCATTATCCCATCCATGTATCCAAATTTGGATGCTCCTATGTGATAAAATTATCATATAGAAAATTTCCCACATGTTGGGATGGATATATATACAAAGGAAACTAATATAGAACCTATTAATCATGTATCCATTTTTAGTTTCTACTCGATGTAAACAAATTAGTACCGAAACATAAAAAGATCCAATATAATGTAATGGTGAAAAAATAAGGTTAGTCTAAAACTTTACCAATGAACCACTAATTTCCAATGATCCACAATGAACCTGAACAAAGACGAGATGCATTATATCAAAATAGATCATGAGGTTGAGAGAAGAATACTGGCTCTTTAAGACTGGGAGAAACTATGTGAAACCAAAAATCTTATGATGATAACATCACATTGATCTTTTGTTAAAGAAAAAATTACATGTTGATCAAAGTGGGATTGTGATTGGAATATAATGTGATAACTAGGACTCAATCAATTTTGATGAAACATATGAGCTCAGTGGAAGATATCATCTGACCATAAATCATAATTAAAACAATTAAAGAAATTTTGATGTGTGAGATGAAGTGGTGATGTGGAGTTTATGATATGGATAAGAAAAATGAAATGATTAGCATGTGAGGATTTGTGGATGAGTATGTAAGTTTGAAGATATAATTGAATGATATTGACTCATCATCTAAATGATGTAGATAACTAATAAATACTTGTAAAATAATTAAAGTGTAAAGAAATTATTAGAAACCTCGACTATTGAGGAAAATATGGACTCAAAATTTTAGCTAGTTAGAGAGCTGTTTTAAAGATGTAATGGTATGTTCAAAGCTACTAGGAAGATATTGTAATATTCTTTTAAGGATCAAATGACTTTATAAAGGTGAAATAAATTTCTAGGTTCTTATTCTAGATTAGATGGAAAGATAAGATGCATGTGGTAATGCCTCGTTATATTAAGAGTCATGGTCAAATATGAGTAATAAATAAGATCCAGAGTGAATTGTTCCACATGGAGGAAAAATATAGAATCTTTCTTATTCTGACTATGGGCTTATATACCTAGATCTGTTTGTTGAAAAATTTAAGGATATTTTTAATGACTCAAAAATGGATATCCATTATTTGAGGGAATTCAATATTCTAGATATGTATCTAGAATCAAATGATAAGGTAGTTCTCAATGAATCATTTCATATGGAACTATTGATAATGAAGGGAACCAACAAAATAGAGAATAATTATCATCTCTTCATCTACTTTACTTTGTTAATTTATTCCTTCATGATTATTTATTTTGGACTTTTTTTTATGTATATATCGCTAAATAAATTTTTTTAGGGGGATTGTAATAGAATAAATTTAATTCTTTTTAACAATTTTTTTCATCTAATTAATGGAAGTCCATGTTCCTCCAAACTACATTCAATGCTTTTTTTCATCTATTTCTATCAATTTATTGATTGTTTAAATTAGAGATGAATCTTTTGAGGTAATATAAAATCAATTTTCACATTAATAAAATTAATAGACTAGGTGGAATATCACTAGAAATTCATGATGTTTCTTTTACATCTAGTGTTGTTTTTATCTCTTCTTAATGATCATCATTTCTTATTTACATCTAGTAAGAATGGTTGAAGAGTAGTGGAATATTTATTCTTGGATACTTCTTCTAAAGTATTTAAATTGAAATTTATTTCCGCTTAGATAATTCATCTATTTCAAGAAATTATTATAGACATATATTCTATTTAGAGAGATGACTAAAAAAAGGTTCTCCACAAAATGATAGTTATGTATTACAAAAAAATTTTGAAATAGATTTTATCATTTATATGTTTAATTCTAATGCATGTATTGTGAACCTTTTATTCATTCAAACTCTATAGTTTCCCCTATATTCATTATTATTTGTCCTCATCACCCAATTTTGTTACACTATATCTTTCTATAATATTAACTTCATTTCCATAAATTTTTAATCTAGAATTCCATCATCACTACTAATAATTTTTTTCTTTCTACTGTTCTTTGTTTTGGTTTACTAGATTCCACAGTCATATCTTCCTATTAAGTTTAGTCCCTACTCGCCATAGTATTTATATGTAGTAGGTGTTATAAATGAATAAATTTTAGGTATGTATAAAAAAATTTCAATCACTCTAATTTGATATTTTACTATTTGAGTGGGCCTTGGTAAATATGTGTCGAATTTTACCTTTCTTATGGTATTAGATAGTTTCATGATTTATTTTTAATGAATTTGGAATAATTCTCCCATATTTTAACCTAATTTTTTTGGAAAATATTACTAAGTATATGTGTATTATAAGCCCAATATATTTATATATAGGTTACCAAGATGGATTTAATTATTTATCTTGACCGTACTATCATTTTTTGATCTTTAGTGTTAGTGGATTCAATGTCTTAGGAGTGTGTCTAGAATTTTATTTTAGAGACCTTATTTTATGTGTGCTGTTATATGCATTGTAGTTATGTGGTGTTTTATACTATATGGTGTTTATTAATGATTTATTATTATATTATTGGTATTTATGAGGGTAATTCCACCCATATATATTTAAACCCTCTATTATAGATTCCAACCCATGGCATGTTGGAGGAAGGCTTCAAGGGTTACTATCATCATTTAGGTTGACACAAGATGTGTTTTAGTGGGGTGGGTCATGAAAGAATAGTATGAGAGTTATATATGATATTTAGTATAGAGTTTAGAGTTAATCACTTGAGAGGAAAACATGGGTCTGGTATGGAAACATTATCAATTGAACCAGTATGTGATACAGTAAGGGTGGTCGATAAGGATAAGTTTAGGGAACCTTATGATTTGATGCCAACACCATAATTCTAATTAATATACTAGGTGATATAATGATGATTTTGGTGTATATACCTTGGTTTGTTTTATGTATCATTTTTTATTTAATATTTATTTTGATTGGGATGTTTTTGGGTAAAATTTAGTATGATATTTAATTGAACCTTTTGGCACCACTAGTGTCTATATTGAAATATTATAGAATCTAGGCCATACTTAGTATAATATTTTAATATAGTGAATGAAATTTCATGGATAATAAATATTTTTTGTATTATTTTTTCAAACCACTTTCTAATTAAACTTATTAGTTAAATAAGGAGTTTTATGTCAAAGGGGTATTGTTTGAAAAACCATCATTTTGACTAATCTTTCTTGATGACTGTAAATCAAAAGTAGAGTTTAAATATTACATGAAAATTAGTTGTGAAGGGTAATATTTTATATAATACTATATTCTTCTTGTTCTGTAAAATTAATAGAAAATGGTGAATCTTACTGAAAAATTGGAGACATCATTCAAATTGTGTGAAAAAATATATAAAATAAAGAAATTTTCAAAGGAATTTGATGAAAAGTGGTTAGAAATCCTTATATGGTAGAATTTTCACAAAGGGTTTATATGAATTCAGGATTGAATTTATCAAAGGATTTATATAATAAATGCAATAGAAGTTGTTCATGAAAAACAATCACACTAAATTTGAGAAATTTCTAAATGGGAGATTGAATCAGTTTTTGAACCATGAATGTGAAACTTATGTGAAAACATAAAATCCAAGATTTTTTATGGAATGGTTGAAGTGATTATATTTTTTGAAAAAATTGAAAATAGAGGGTATGGAAACTTCCATTAGTACCATGATCCTTGAACCTCTTCACGGGGCAATGATAGTTTGTCAACCATGCGAGGTTAGGAGCTAGGAGCCTTCAAATATAAAGATGTTGGGAAGGGGATGTTTCTTTTAGTCAATTCATGGGCGATCAAGTTCATGTATTGGGAATTCTGTATTTGTGAATTTGGTTCATGCATGGGCCTGGTACCTTGGTCCTACGGATCATGAAAGGTTTTCCCCTCATCCCTTAATAGGGATATTATCCAAAAAATAAATAAAATTATAAGGCCTTTGGGCTTTCAGATTTGAAAATTAAAGAGTTTATAGAAGGGGATACCATAATGGTTTTTTATGAATGTAAAACCAAAATGTAATTTTTAAAAGTATTTTTTTTTCAAAAGTTAGTTTTAAAATTAAGTACATATAAGATTACTGTTGAAGATCATTCTTGTGATCATGGATTATATTGGAGCCTCATATTCTGGCATTCATGATGGAAATCTTAGTACACATTATTAATAATATGGATGATTCCTTTATATTGATAAACTAATAATACATTAATCAAATGTAGTGGGTAAAATAATAGTTTTTGGGACTGTCCCAAGGGAGGCATTTTTTTGTTCCCCAAATTAAATTGTATTGGAATTCCAACCATTATAGAGTGGTTGTGAATGAATAATTTTATCCATTAACCTAGTGCTGCTTGTGGATTTTTAAATATTTACACATCTCCAGTGTGTGTTCCTTAGGCATAGAACTTAGCATTAAACGAAGTTAAATTTGGGTCCCTTGTTTTAATTTCTACATTTGTGGTTGTTTTGGATTTTTAATTAACTTTGAAAATTTTAATGCGTTCCTACCAATGTGGTAACATGATCCAACGTACCATTAGAAAAATTTCACACCCTTATTCCCTTTATGTAGGGAATTATTGTGATTATTAGTAAAAATAAGTGGTATCAGAGTCATATGTTAAAATAATTAAATTTCCCATCTAAATCTTATCATCATAATGAGAATACTTAATGTAAAAGTAGTATTTATATTATATTGTAGTAACAACTATATTTGGAAGAATATAATAATGTAACATTTATGGAATTTGGGGCTTGATATTTTAAATCCTTCAATGAATTGGATACATGTTAGTGATATTTAATTATTATCCCTAACTGAGGTAGATAGAATAATGTTCCGTGATAATTATGAATCTCATAAGTATTTATCTAAATATATATAAAATCATATTTACATCAAGATGATGACTTTAACCAGTTCCAAGGATATTTTGAAGAAATTAGATAATATATATGATGGTGATAACAAGTTGATAGTGTCTAATAATAAAGTTCTATATAATAAGTTCAATAATTTTAAAATATACCCTAATGAAAATGTTGATTGAAGGATTTATTGAATCATTGAGGTTATTAGATCTATTCATTGAATTTATGAATATATAAAATATATTTATATTGTAAAGAATATATTTGGAATACATCTAACTATTTACAATCAAAAAGTCTTTTCTATTTAAGAGATAAATTTGGGTAAATACTATTATATGATATTTCAAGTAGTTTTTCTACATATTAAATACATGTGAAGCCATAAGATTCATCAAGTCACTCAAATAATAAGATAAAATTTAAGTATATGGGAAATCTTGACATCAATAAAGTTTGGGATAATGATGACTAAGTATATAGGGAATTATTATCTATTAGGGAAAGAAAAATAAAGAGAGGTAAGGGTATTTATTTAAGGAAATATATTCTTGTATTATTTTCGTTGTGGTAGAATTGGTCAAATTTCAGTGAAGTGTCCAAGGATACTTAATGAATATAGATATGAAGTTGAAACATTACATAATCCACAATGTATATTCTCTCCAAAAAGTGACTTAAAACATGGAAACATAATTATAATGATGTTTTAGGGTAGGATATTTGTGATAAAGAATAATATGATAATGCATATTATTTGGAATAAGTAGAAAGTTAGTTTTAGTAAAAAATATAAGATAAAGTGATGGATATTGATTGAAATGAGAATTATAAATGGGAATATTATAATGCATTTGAGGGTATTATTGATTTCATGGTGGAATATGAAGGGGTATTGAAGAAATTGATGTTCAAGAGAATGAAAATTTAAATATTTTCGGATTTTTGAAAGAATATTACGACTATGTGGATCAATTCAATATTGATATTGACTTACTAGAAAAGGATTTTGAACATAAATAATTTAGTCCATGAAACTTGATAGATGTAGTGAATTTAAGGTTTAATTTTAAAGAACATACAAAGGTGATCAATTAACATAACCATTATGTAAGGGAAAATATAAAGAAGAATGAATCCCATGAAGGATAGGTGGTAACTTTGAGAAATAAAATTGAATATGAATTAAAATAAAGTGATTAAAATAATAAGTTACAGTTCCAAAATTTCAATGATGTATAATTTATTGAAAGAGATAAATGGGTTTTTAATGGCATTGAGATAATAATTAATGATAAAAGACCTAGATAAATTGTTAAAAGTGGAGTTAGCCTCAATATTGAGACCTCAAAAGCATAAATAGTGATAACACACAACGAAGGGAAGTACAAGGTTGGAGATATTGTATTTGAAACTGGGGCATCAAATGAATGGTCAATGAAAACAAAGAATAAAGTGATGTAGAGGGTTGTTGAAAGTTCTCAATCATCCAAGGGTAATAAATATCTTGTGAGTTTCTCAAAGGCTAGATACATGTTGAGGGATAATGGTTTGAATAGTTTTCCTCTAATTAATTTATAGTATTTTACTTATCTTGGCAATACGTTGGACTATTTTAAAGATTCATAGGACTAATTTAATAAAGGATAATCGGTAAGTTTTAATATAATAATGACACCATATCCTTCATCTCATAGAAGAAATTATTTCTATGGATATTTCATTAATTTTTTTAATTTTAGGTATATGTATATTTACTAGAAATAAAACTATATATTACCACCATGAAAGTAAAAGGAAATAAAATATTAGAAACCCCTCCTAATGTCATTGGAATATAGACACATTCTTCTAAAAGAGTAGGAATAGTATATTTTAACTACCCTTTTTAGTAAAACACGGTTGATTTTAACTTATGAATTGACTCAATTAGATATCTCTTAGATGGAGAAGTGGAATATTAATAAGGATAACCTATAATAAATTGCTCCCAAAGATACCAATAATGACATCACATGGATCCTTGATATTGAGTTTTCACCCCACAAGTCCAGATACATAAATCTCATAAAAACTATAAAGGTATTAGTTTATAGAATTGTTTTGTTTGGAAATGATGGAGATTTAAAGAAAAAATGGAGTGGAAAGACCAGGTTAGTAGTTAATGAGTTTAAGAATATAAAATTACTATATATGAATAGATTATGAAATATTCTCTTGAACTTTGTGACACAAAACATAAGGTTATATTAAAAAAGGTACTTTCTAAAAAGAAAAGTCCAAGTACTCTCTTGTGAATGTTTAGAAGAAAAAAATAATAATTTAAACCATGTGAATGGTAAAGAAAAAACTTATCTCATAATAGTTTAAGAGTATAATAGCTTTTGGAAAAAGAGGCTAGAAAAATTCACAAAAAATCCATGTAAAAATTATACAAGATAAAATATATAGTAGAAATTCAAAATATAAAGGGATATTATGAAAAAAAAGCCATGCATGTATATAGGTAATGATGATCTAAATTCTTTATTAAAAAAATAAAAATGGCATCTAATCAAATTTTTTTTGGTCTATACGGATGTGTAATTTCCAACAAATCAACCAAGAACATGTGTTGAGAGTTATTTTGTTCTTTTTATGAATGATTAAATAACATGTAATTTATTATGTTCATAAATTGAAATAAGGAATTATTATAGTAAATCAAAAGGTATAAAAGTAGAATAAAAAATCAGAATAAATGCATAATCTAGATCTTGTGATATAATAATGGTACTTAATGTGTATATACTAAAGTTGAAAAACCCTATAGGAACATGAGATTAAACATGATGTGTCTTTAGCAAGAAATCGTCAATATAACAGAGTTTTTGAACTACATAATCGATTATTGAACAATATAGCTAAGACATTACTCATTGAGAGTGGTGTCCCTTGACACAATTTAAAAGAAAACATTCAAATTTTAGAGTATAATAAAAATTGATATTTTTTAATCCCCAAGAAGGATAGGATATCCTTTGAAATGTGTTATGGAATGAAACCCCCACTAGAAATATTTTCTAGACTTTGAAATTAAATTATATATTCATAATGAAAAAGGAATTCAATGAATATATAGTGACACAACAAATGAAGGATTGTTTTTAGGATACTCAATTTATATTAAGGACTAAAAATTAAATAATAAAAACTCTAAAAAAAATAGAGAAGATAAATGATTAGAATATCATTGAGGATATGTATAGAAATGATTCTAAATGTTAAAAAATTTAAAATTATTATGAGGAATATGATGAAGTTGGTAAAAATTTTAAATTCGTAATAGGTTCACCAAATTATAAATATCCGAAGGACGAATTAGAGAAGGATAAAAATATTTAATAGAGTAAATCTATACCTCATATGAAAAATAATAGCATTCAAGTTGATCCATATAATTCATTTAGTGAAATATTTTTACCAATATAGACATGAGGGGTGAGGAATGTCGAGAATATCACTATATTTATGATTTTGGAACCAATATCATTTAAATAAAAGATGAAATATGATTCATGGGGTTGATTAATTAATGAGGAATTTAGTCAAATTGAGATGAATCGAGCATGGTAACTTATAGAGAATCCTAAACATTAAAATGTTATTAGAATAAAGTTTATACTTAAGTATAAATTCAATAATAATAGTTATATGATCTGAAATAAGGCCTGTATTATGTAAAAACGGCAATAAAAAAATTATAGGTGTTGATGTTAAATAAAAAAACGCACCGGTTTCAAGAATTGATTCAACAATGATCTTATTGGTGATGATGATTTAAAGAATATTTAAGGTTCTTCGTATGTATATAACAAACATAATTCTGGAATGGTGTTCTCAAAGAGTAGTTTTATATTGAATATCTTTTTGTATTCTTAAATAAGAACCATTAGAATGGTATTATTAAATATTATAATACTTAAAAAATTACTAATTCAGATAGAGTGGTTTTGGTCACAATATCCATGTGAATACATACATGAAATAAATATTCATGGTGCTCATTTATATATATTTTATCATATTAGAAGAATGAAACATAAATCTAAAGAGTATTTTTATGATATCACATGTTCATAGTTTTAAATATTAATGATTTTTGAACGCATATAATTTATGGGGCTATGAGTTTTTCAAATAGATAAATAAAATTTTTATATCCAGAGCTATGTATGAGAGAAAGTTTCTAAATATTTTTGATATACATGATTCTAAACAAATGTCAACTATTATTGTGTATGGTACCAAGAATAAGAAATCTGATGATCAGAAATATGTAGATTCTAAATTTTATAGGAGAATAATTTGAATCTTTTTTCATTTGAAAACAATTCAACTTGATAATATTTTTATAAAATATATTGTGGCCCTTTTCCAATGTAGTACAAAAAATGTGCTTCTTATAAAAGTGGAATAGATATAGGGATATATCCAAGGTAATATTATATTAATATTAGTCTTTGATACATGAATGGATCATTATTTATCATTTTTTACGTATACGTTTCTGGTGATAAGTTTCACTAAAACTCATCAAGTTATTTTTTATTCTTCATTAGAAGTAAATGTATAATATGGTTGAGTAAGAAATATGAGATCACTTCATTGAGAATGGTATAAGAAGAATATATCTCAATTACTAAATCATTCACTCGTCTTCTATTTTTGACTAAATAATTATATAATATTGGTGAGGACGTGAAACAACCTATGGTGATCTTTTGTGATAAAAAGTGTGTTATAGAACTCATCAAAATCTATTACAAAACTTTCATAACAAATGTAATGAGATCATATATAACTTTATCAAATATAATTGGATCAAGGAGTTTTTCCAATGGGGCATGTTGAGACTAATTAACAAGTTATAGACATCATGAATAAGACTTTAGTTACTACAAAAATTAACAAAACTTTGATTGATTTTTTTTTCAATAACATCCATCATTTTATAGGGGTTTGGATATTAACCTATCACTATTTTAATCTATTTTATTACATATTATTTTCATGGTTTGAATGTTCTTTCCTTTGGGTTTATTTTCAAAGGGGTGGAATTCTTATGTTGTTAATCAATCATAGTTAGGATGACATTAGGATATTCACGACACTGAGAGTGGTGGTGAATCAGTATTAGGGATTTATTAATTCATTTCACAATTTTTTCCCTTTACCTCATAGACCATTTAGGATCATGGTTCACTTATTCACTCCTTTATTATCATATGAATGAATAGAAAAGGAAGTAATGAATAGAACATGATATTTTTACAAGGTTTGCTACTCAATGAGAGAATCTAGTAATTCTCTTATATTGTTATTACTAGAACATAGATGCTCCACTATAATTAGATACCAATAATAATACCTCTCTAGAAAAAATCCAACTTATAAGTGTGTTTCTATAAACTTCAGAAGGAGGGATATGAAAATATACATCTTCCCTAGACTATTGATGACTTCATCCAACTCTAGCTCCAAGTTGGTTCATTATTGTTCCAGTGTAGATAGTTTTAATGTTATTCATGTTCATTGCAACACTAATAAAGTATCACAACAATGTTTAATCTTATGAATGTCATAGTGATGTTGTGTACTTCTACCTCTTCTCTTAATTACATATAAGTATACAAGTAAATCTCCTTGCACTTCTCTTATATGAAAAGTAATGAATACAAACTTATTTATCTTTACTATGGGAAGATAAAGTGTATCTTTTCTTTTATAGACATAAGACTTATTCTTCTTCTCTTTTTACTTTCATGGATCACATGTTCATAAAATCCTTCCATCCTACAAATTTTTTTTCAACGACAATTAATTTGATTTTTTATTCTCTTCTTTTTCTTGTAATTATTCATTTGGTAGTTCACTTATTTTTTTGAATATTTATTTCTCTGTTTGGTTCTCACACTCCTATCATTACTTCCTCATCCATTTGGTTCATTTTCTTCTGGTTCCTCATACATCATCTGATTCTTCATACCAAAGGAGAACTACCCTTAGGATTCATAGACGACACTTCACCATTTCATTTCACTTTTACAATAATAAGAACAATCCCAATCACTGGAAATATCGATCGCTTAATAAACCTATTCAAATAACAATATATCTCATTTATATAAGTATAGTTTCGTTAAAAACTAAGGGAGAAGCCAAAAATAAAATTTTAATTTCCACCTTCCAAATATGAATATCCCACTCAAATTATTCTTCATTTGACCACCTTCGAAACATACTAAATTATAGAATTCAACAATCTTCAGAAGAACTCTTTTTTAGGTACTGATGTCAATGGATTCTTCAATCCTTCTTGAAATATTATAAATAATCATGATCATTCATTCATAATTATTGAAAAAAATTGAATTTACATATCACCATCATTATATTTAATGAATTTATGAATTTCATTAAAAATTTATTCAAATAATTCACCCAATACCTCATTATAAAACCTTCCTCTATCTTGTAGAACACATTATGATGTACTCTCCGAGGTCGACTCTGTTTCATCTATCAAATAACTTATTCGAATTTTTCTTAGTTTGTTATCTTTGATGAAATCAACAGAACTCTCAGTCTGGATACATTGATTTGTTCAGTTGTATAACTTTATAAAACCTTTTATGATGGTTTATTAATGATATAGTTAATATCATTGTAACTATTTTTCTGATTGCATTTCTCAAAGTCTTATTTCATTAAAATGGGAATCCCTATTCAATACAGTCTATTTGATGATTTTGAAATCACTTTTCATTTCCTTTGCCCAGAAACCCAAGTCTAATTACTTCTCTCATTTCCTCTATCTAAGGAATTTAGTAGGAAACCTATGCCCAATCAAATTAGTCCAATCATTCACTATAGCTTCTTCACTTCGCATCTTGATCTTTTTACAAGTATCTCTAATAGAATTTTTGAATCTATTCATTCACAACTTACATTAACATTCTATTTTTTTAAAGAACTACCATGTTCCACCAGCATCTTCCCTCAACCAACAAAATCCTGAATCCTTAGTAAAATCTTATAATCATGATATTTGATTAATTTTATGAAAAATAATATATCACCTAATTTATCCCTCTTTCACAGATGATTTTATCTTCTAAACACCATCATAAATCTTAGCCACATGTAATATTTATATTTAATAAATAAAAAACACATCACTAAGAGTCAAATGAATTTATTTTGGAAATAATCCTCCAATAGAAATATGAATTTATTTGAGCTATAATTTAGTTATATCCTCATTATAATAACCTCAATCCTCTATCCAATTTACTCATCCCACTAGCCTTAGTCTTTTGGACATTTTATGATCTTCCCATCCATCTCTATTCATTAAAATCATTTAAATTTTATTGGAACATTCTGCCTAGAAATTTTATAAATAAATTTCTTATGAAAACTTATTTATGAAACGTAATAATTTTTATAACAAACATTATTCTTAAACAAGAATAGGATATTCTATAAACATTAATATTATCTAACCAATTATCACAAGTTTATCAAATATTAAAAAACTATTAACTTAAATAAGTGAATATATAGAGTAATGAATAAATTCCAAATATTCGAAGGGAAATAATGAAAGATATGTTCTTAAAAGAATACAGGCCTTGGGAAATTTCATTCATTCTTCAATGATAATGGATAATTATATCAATATTTAATGAAATTTATTCTTTGAAACCTCTTCATCATGTTAAAATTAATAAAAGTTTCATTGAAAATCATTGATAACCAATTAAAACCATTATAACACATACAACTAACACATAAAGTGGGATCTTAAATCTCTCTAATTTTTTTTGGAAATACATTAGAAGCATCTTTAAAATTAATATGTCAATATATGAACCATTATGTTCTTTCTATACCTTCCTTAACAAACATTCATTTAAATTTAACTCCCCCTTATTGATAAGAAATACAATTTTTTTTTGAAAATGGTATCAATTTCTTCATAATAAATTTGAAATCAATAATTTCACTCTATGTCTATGTGATCCATTCTCAGTATATAATACAATAGAATTTGATTTAGATAATAAAGATTTCCCTTGGATATTTTTTATTGGTACCGCATGAAATAAAAAATAAATATCTTTTATTAAATTTTTTTACACTTTTATTTCAGGATTGAGAGTCCAATTTATATATATAATAGTTATATAATGAAAACAACCAATAGTCCTATACTCAGTTAAATAAATAGAATAAAAAAATTCAAGTACAAACTGTCTGATAAGGGGCCATGATAAACATTAATTCCTTAATTTTTTTATGTCATTTATTGATTAATTTTTTTATTCCTTTGTTTTAGGATATTTATTTTTATTTAACAAGAATTAGAGATTAATAAATATTTATATTTTCCATTGGAATTCATTCATCCACATTACAGATTAATAATATTTAAAAGGGAAAATGATTCAAGAATCTTTATTAATAATATTCAATTGTCTCCCCCTCAATGGGACGATTATCATGATCTTAAAAATGATGAATCTCTTCAATATATATTCTTTAATATAACAATGTTGAAAGTACACCAAAATGGATGTTATTCATGTGATTTTCTAGAGCGAATAATTTCCGAAACATCACCAGGAATGATTTTCTATATAATATTACTATTGAATTCAAAAAATATATAGGATCAAAAAATGATGGGATATTCTTCACTTTTGTATCAAGTGTTGACAAAATACACATCAACTTTATAAAGGATTAACCTCTTATAATTTTTCCATTATATCAACTAAGGAAAAATTGTAAGCTAAAAATTTATTCAAAGGATGTTGTCCAATATTAATAGTACATCCTCTATCTCAAGTTCTCCCAATGATATTTTGATTCAACATTAATCCCCTATATTAAATGTATAAATAAAATACACCAATGTAAATGGTATAAAGTTGATCTTCCTTGATTCATCATTGTGAATAGAATGGTTGAGATATATTTCTCAACCAAGTTTCTCTATCTCCTCCAGTTTTCATGCTTACACATTTTAACTTCATATTTAATATATATTTTGGAATAATTTATCATTTTACTTCATCTTTAATTTTTTTTGGAAAAATTTTCTTCTCAATGGTCTTCATAGATGAGGAATTATTAATCCTTTTAGGGGATGGTTCTTGTTTTGGTATAATGGTTAAGAATTTTTTTCATTATATCCGTATTTATTAAGTTTCTCATACTGAAAAGCTTCAATACAAGGTTTTATTGTGTTTACAGACTCTAATAAATTTTGGATTCTTTATGTGGATTTTTTTCTTTTCCTTTTGAACGATTTTTTTCGATTCTTATTTTATTTTCTTTGTTCTCTAAAAATCTTCTTGAGAATATACAAAAATAAAATTACGTGCATTGGAAGTAGGTTTGGTTTGTCCACATGGATTTTTATGGGTATATTTATTCTTATTATTTCTTTTATCTTATGTATTCATTTACAGATTATTGGATTTAGAATCCATGAACTTCTCACATCTCTTCTTTGATATCTTATTGGTAGAATTATTATTTTCAAAATTATTATACTTACTTACCAAGGTTACTTATTCTTTCTTCAACATATTCAATGGAAATATTTTATTATTTGAATTTGATACATAATGAGATTAGAATTAATCAACCTTGTGACCAAAATTATTTCATCCATCACATATATTTTTAATCCTTCAAAATATTTCTATAGAATACAGATTTTTCTTAATATATATATATTGCTTCCTAATCACTAGTTTTTTCCCTCTTATCATGGATTTTACTTGATGCCTTTAAATTTAAAGGATTATACTAATAATATAATGCACAAAGTAACACCCTTTGGTTTTATGAAATATCATATTCAAATTAATTCAATTTCTTCAATAGTTTGTGTTACATGAAATACTGAGTTTTAATGAGTAGTGATGTTCTATTAATATTATTATATATACAAGTTATGACCTAGACACTAACAGAGATGTATGAATAGGAATGACCACATTTTTAAACATAAGTATAATTTTTTTTATATAAACAAAACATATTTATAAATAAGTACATTTTTTTGGAGAAGTCTTTATATGCTTCAAATACAATTTTTTTTAAAAAATATTTTTATTTATTTTTCTAAACATATTATAGAATTAATTTTTTAACTTTAAAAAAAATATTTGAAAAAAATAAAATCATTTTTGGAATCAAAATTTTAAATTTATCTTATGGTTAATTGTTTTGATTTTTCTGAAAAGTCTATTTTTTTATTAATAGTGAAAATTATTGGTTTTTGTTGAAATCGCTTCTTTAGCTACAGAATTTATAAGCTTATATGCTATTTTAATTTTTTTTAAAAGTTTAATTAGATAAATTATATAATATTTAATCCAATTTAGTTAATTTTAATCATGTTGACATTGAATTTTCTTATAATAAATTTTTAAATCATTGAAAGTTTTTTCTTTGGAAAATATATTTTTTATTATATCATTGGGTTTTATTTTAATTTAAATTCTTCCACATTTGTGAATTGAATTTCAAAATATTATTTAAATATTTGGAATTAGAATAAATTATATGATGTAATAAGGTTAAATTACTTTTTGGTCAAAAATTACAACAAAGACAATAAAAATTAATTACTATGATTAAGGTTAAATGGTGGTTTGTGTGTTACATGCACTTTGTTTCAAATAAATTTTTCATGCACATAATATTTTTATTTAATAAATCATATTTCGTATATATAATTATTGGGTATAAATTATTTAATGATTATAATTTTAATTTTTTTCACATGTAATGAATTATATAAGAAAATAAATGATAAAATTTGCAGTGGTGAATACTGAAATGGTAAAATTAAGTAAATATAAAGTGTAAGGATTAAAATGTTTCAAAAATGTGTATTTTTTATGTGCTATTTGTTTCATGGACATATATTATCTCCAATGAATTATTTTTCAATTTTAGAGTCACTTGGGGTGAGAGTGACTTCCAAAGTTTTAGTATTTTTGGGTATTTAGAAAAACAACACTCCTTTTGAAATATAAAATATCACCTCCTCCTCCCACCCATTCACACCTCTTAAGAAAAATTATATCAACCAATCCATACCAAAATATATACCCAAAATCCTTATAAATGTTCTAGAACTTTTTTTATTCCCTAAATACCAACCATACATTCTTTAATAATTGATCCTAAGGATGTTATTTTAAGAGAAGGTATTTGTCTTCAATAAGCTCTTTCTTTTTTACTTATTATATTACCACCATCATTCATGTCATAAATATTCCAATATAATAATACTATAATATAAATTATACTAATATGTTATTATATCTATTCCATAACCTGTATCCATATCCTCTTCTATCGAATGGGAAGCGAAACTGTCGATCGGGTGTATGTCAGACTTCCACCTCACGAACTAATGTAATTAATTTTCAATAACCCCCTATGATGACTATATATAACTATGTATTTAATATATTTAGATTATATTTATGATATAATATTATTTCTGTAATTATAATGTCACATATACCTTCTTAATTTCCATTCTGCGAGAATACGGTAGCATCGCTTCTGTATATGAAGGACTACCGCCTCACAAAGTGATGTGATTCGTTCTTCCCTTAAACATTACATGGAATGTAATAAGTATAGGTCTAATGAAAATATAAGAAAATTTTGACTTAAAAATTATTCTATATTTTAAATATATTGTTATCCTTTCTTTCATTCCAACATTCAAGAATATAGAAATATTGTTCTTGCATACATACGACCTACCGACTCTATAAACAGTGTAATTCATTTTCTATCTCTAAATTTTATGGATTAATATAAAATATATATATAAGGAATTTTTATATTTATATAATAGTTATAATTTTTTATATTATTGAAAATGATAAAAGTAAAAGGATTGATTATAATAAAAAACATACATGGAAATTGAAGTATTTATTACCCGATACATGATTTTAACAAGGATATTGTTAATAAATGTGTAATAAAAGGTTTTAAGTAAATCAGATATGGTATTATATATAATATTTAATTAATTAAATAGATTTATAATATACCAATATATATTATAAATGTGGTTGGTGTAAACAACCATACATCACACATATATATATAACATCTTTTTAGATGAATATTCATTACATTACATAAACACATGCCTAGGGATCATAAAGGTCCAGTGATTATAGAGACTAAACTCAAAATTTTCTTATTTATTAAATGATAATAAACATACGACACAAATATATTTCCATATATTACTCATATTATACATAATCTACTTGAAATATTTTTTTTATAACTTGGGGATATTAAACATAAGAAAGGGTGAGCTCAAATGAAGAGTAATAGAAAATAAGGGATATATTAACATATCATGAGAATATGGTATGAGAAATAGAGAATAACATGTGAACATTATTCCCTTAATATAATTTATCATAAACTTGATTCATGGAATAAATATTAGAAGCACATAAGAAATGAATTATAATTGAATCAATGAACATAAACCCTGAGAACTTAACATTAACATAAGTAATAGTTTTATGGAATAAACATAACCATATAAAATATTTTCATTTGTAGTTAAAGGATCATTACGAAGACTATAATAGTAGAATGAGTTTTTTTTTCAAAAATCATTGATGTAGTCAAGGTTCACTCGCAAGACTATAAAAGTGGATAGAATCCCTTACTGAACTGGGATCACTCCTAATTTCAGCCCTATTAATCTCATGAGATATAAATTTTAACCCAAAAAAAAAGATGGAGATATATATCCCACCCATCTTGTTTATAACGTAACCATTTTCCTTGATTATAACATAACCACTGTCACATAATAAAAATCATATGTATGTGTTCCACAATATAATAAAACATTCTTAATATCTAAAATCATAAAAATTATTGGTTTTCCTAAGAATTTTATTATGGTATATCCCTTGTAAGATAAATTGGTTAAATAAGCATTTAATCATTGTATAACTCGTAAAATAGAAACATGTTTCAAAAATATCTTTTAATAATAACCATAAACTATCATAAGTAACAACAAAGTATGTCATCTTCGATAGAAATTTGTTTTGAAATATCAATTGGAATATTTATTAGGGTAAATATCTTTTCAAATTTGAAAAAAAATTAAAACATAAAACATTTTTAAAATCGTTTTCTCTAAACATATCCATTTAATCTCATAAATTAATAATTAGAAACCATTGAAATATTTCTTGAGGAAAATATGCTTTTTCATTTTGAAAATCACATTCAAAAACTAAAAAAATAATAAAACATTTTTGAAATACTTTTTCATAGAAAATATAATTTGAAACTAAAAAACGAATGTTTAAAAAAATTATTTTTTCATAATGGTGAAAAATATAACACATTTTATACACATTACAACATATATTACATTCACATTTTCAGTAAAGGTAAAATGGAAATTATTTCAAAAACGATAGAAAGATTCATTTTAAAATATTAACAATTCAAACATGGGTAAAAATTTAATTAATAAATAATTTTTATTATTTTAAAAACATTTTTATATTTTTTTAATAAAACATGATTTTGGAAGAAAAGGGGTTTTTTAACCGAAGTGATAAATAAAGTCGGTTTACTTTAAAATTTTCATTTTGAATAATGAGTATATAAATGAAGGAAAATTAAATAAAATCATCTATTCTACTGAATTAACCATATTATAATTAATTTCATGACTTTCTTGATTGACGTATGATGATATTTCATCATCGAAAGAATAAACATAAATAGTCATGATAAAAAATGGGATTGTGTCATAAAACTCTTAACAATTTGGTGACATTGAATCATAAGAATCCTGAAAATAATATTAATTGAAACATAAAATATCATTAGAATTTAAACGGTTTCATACATTCTGTTACACTTGTTGTGTTATAAAATGATGTCGTCTATTTTGTTTTAAACTAACCGTTGACTAAGTGACACATGTACAGGTCCCTCCGATTTTTAAGGAAAATATGACCGTTGGGAAGGAGGCCAACCTTACCTATAAATAGGAGCTCATTTGAAAGAGCTCACAACGGATGGATGAACAACTTGGTTATTGTTCATACATGCTGTTGAAGTGATTTCTAGAGAGAGAGGCTCTTATTAACTCTCAAAGCTTCGTGCGACTCTGAATGTTGGTGATTACATTCGAGGACTTATGGGGATAGGATGACAGAGGTTCCGACTACCTTGAAGTTCGAGGGCTTCCTTGCTGAGGAAGACAGAGGTTGACAACTACCTTGAAGTTGAGGGCTTGCGGGGATAGCAAGACAGTGTCACTCTGATCTTCGTATCGAGGGCTTACCCTGGTGTGGGTAAGACAGACTTTCTTGAAAGTATAAATCAAGGGACCTTTATCCAAGGTTGTTGGATACCATTCTCTTTGGGTTAAAAGACTTATATCTTGTTACTTGTAGTTCTACTACTTGTTTATTTCCGCTATATTTTGTATTATAAGGAAATTATAACTTTCTTATACTTTTTTACTTGTACTCTGTTTCATTTAGGTTCTATACGCTTTAAGGTAGAATCTCATATTGTAATATTTTGTTAAGCTTCAATTTCCGAAACCATATTTCTGGAACCTACGTTCAGAATATCTTTCCAAGTTTTCATTTGGTATTAGAGGTGTTGTAAATTTGATTAAGTTTAACTTTGTTAAACTTAGCCCTTTCCTTTAATCAAGGAAAACATAGTTATTTGTAACTAACTTTAAAGGTTCCAAAGTAATTTTTAAAGTATACAATTCACTCCCCCTCTTGTATATTGAGCATCTACATCACTATTTAGATCCTAAAATTGGTATCAGAGGAGGTATCTGAAATACTTATACTTACGAATAAGTTTTTCTTGCTCACTTTATCATTCCGAACTTTTCCATTCCGAACATTCTTATTCCGAATTTTGTGATTACGAATCTTTTCTACTAACAAGTTTGTGTGTCGAAGGTTATTTTTAGTATGGTAAGAATTAATGTTGGTTCAATTGATAATCTAAATCCTACAAGACCACCAATCATTGATGGTAATGATTATGAGTAATGGAGAGATCGAATGAAGACTTTTGTTATCAATACTGGAGTGGACAATTTTGTTATGCATACTGGTGATTATAAAATTCCTGATAAGGAAGTTAGAACTTTTACTAACCAGGAAAAGCAAGAATATCAACTCAACTATAAGGTATTCAATACTCTACTGTGTTCAATGAATAGAAATATATATAGCCAAATTTCTTTTTGTGAAGTAGCTAATTGTATCTGGAAGAAGTTAGAGGTTACACACTTTGGAACTTCTAAGGTGAATGAGACTAGGAGAGCTATTCTTAGAGTTGAATATCATGGCTTCAACTTTCCTTATGGAGAACCAATTTGTAAAGTTCAACAGAGATTTATGACTATCGTCAACAACCTACAGTCTATGGGAGAGAAAGGTTTAGATGATGAAGCACTTGTGGACAAGATAATTGATATAATGCCCAATGAGTGGGAATCCAAAAGAACTGCTATAGATGAGAACATGAAAGTGACTCAAATTTCTCTTGTTGAGTTATTTGGAACTCTTCTCCAACATGAAACCAGAATGAAGAGAGATGGTGACAACATCCAAAATAAAATGGAAATTGTATTATTTCTTTCACTACTGGAAATTGGGCCTATACCCACGGTTTTTCAGAAAACCATGGGTATAGGTCCCCCCTATACCCACGGTTTTCCAGAAATGTGGGTATAGGTATAGTATGGGAACCTATACCCACGGTTTGGACCAAACCGTGGGTATAGTTTTTTTGGTGAAGACCTATACCCACGGTTTTTCCAAAACCGTGGGTATAGGCATTGCTTTGGAAACCTATACCTACGGTTTTTAAAAACCGTGGGTATAGGGGGTATTTTTTTCAAAGACCTATACCCACGGTTTTCAAAACCGTGGGTATAGGTTTCCCACGTTATTGCGGGTGGAGGGAATGGGAAAAAAATTGCGCGGGACGAAATAAATTTTACGTGGGAAAAATGTTGTAAATAATTTAATTACACATATACTGGTATTAATGAACATAAATTCGCTAGGTGTGTTGGTTTAGTTAGTCTGTCAGTTCTGGAAAGTGCGGTGTTCGAAACTCGGCAGGATGTAATTTTAAATATATCAACAATATTAATATAAGTATAACACTGTATATTTAAATTAACAAAATCGGTCTAGCTTAGTTGGTTCGCCGCGGTATTCCCTCCCTCCCGGTCCCGTGTTCGAAACCCGGCGGTTCCTTTTTTTTAATAACCGCATCAGTATTAATATATTAAAAGAGAATAATCATTATATACATATAAATATAACAGCTCGGTTGGTCTGCTGGTCAGGTGCTTCGCGTAGGTGTTCTGCATGGCGCGGGTTCGAAACCTACTGAGCGTTTATTTTGAATATAATTTTTTCCCACGGTTTTCAAACCGTGGGAAAACCCCATGCCACGCTGTACAGCAGCGGTTTCATGTGTGAACCACCTATGCCCACGGTTCTACCAAACCGTGGGTATAGGTCAAGACCCCTATCCCGACGCCATTCCAGCCCACGGTTCCCAAAACCGTGGGTATAGCCTATACCCACGGTTTTGGGGGCTATACCCACGGGTTTGAACCGTGGGTATAGGTCGTTTTTCCAGTAGTGTTTTACAACAACATCAAATCATATGAAAGCTAAGACTCCTGTGAGAGTAACCAGATCTAAGTCTAAGAAGATGGTAATTCAGTCAGATTCTAGTGAGAGTGAAATATCAGAAAATGAATTAGCAAATCTTGCTCGAAGAATGAACAAGATAGCTGGCCAGAGAAATTTCCAATCCAAGTATAAGAAAAAGGAAAGGAAAGATAAGAAAGATGGAGAAGTTACTTGTTATGAATGCAAGAGAGCTGGACATATAAGACCATATTTCCCTATGGTCAAAAAGAAAGAAAGGAAAGAAAAACATTCAGACAGGAATAGAAAGAAGTATTACAAATCCAAAGATAAGAATGTTTTGAAATCTAATGACACCTGGAGTGCCAGTGGTGGTGACTCTTCAGATGAATGTTCCGATTATGAATCTTCAGGACAGAAGAATCTTGGTCTTATAGCTAGATTACCTATTGATAATCATTGTTTTATGGCTAAGGTACGAAATGATGAATCATTGACCAATGTTTCTTTAAATTCTAATGATAGTAAGTATTATGAATCTTCTGATGAAGAATCCTCTTCTGATGAAGAAAATACTTTACCTACTTATGAAGAAGTCTCTAGGTTTTCTGAACTTCTTAAAATTGAGAATTCTAAACTCAATAAGAAACTTGATAAGGAAAACTCTAGGAATTCTATTCTTACAAAAGAGATATCAGATCTTTCTAAAGATCTTGATAAGAAAAATGCTGATTTTGAAAGTATTTCAAAAAATCTTGAGGAAGTAAGTTCTGAGAAGAACAAACTTTCTAAAGAGTTAGAAAAAGTAATTTCTAAGAAAAATGTTTTCATGCCAAGCTCTAGTTCTAAAACTAATGATTTTGAGAATAAAAACATGGTTGTAAAACTCAAGTCTGAAATTTTTTCCTTAAAGAAGTGTTTATCAAACTTTACTCATGGTAAGGAAAATTTTGATAAAATGTATTCCCAAATAAGACCTTTAAGAAATAAATCCGGATTTGGTTATACCCATGAAAAACCAATTTTCAGTAACAATTATTTTGTTCCTCAAAGTTCCCCATTTTGTACTAAGTGTCAATGTGGTGGTCACTTGGCAAAGAGTTGTTCCTTAAACAAAACCCAATATCTAGGATTTCATAAAGCTTATTTTTCTAAGAAGATGTGGGTACCTAAGATTTTATTATCTAGAAATCTCGGATCCAAGAAAGTTTGGATTCTGAAAGTCTAATTTTCTTCTTTATTTTAGGAAAATAAAGATATTACCAGCAACAATACATGGTACATGGATAGTGGATGTTCCCGGCACATGGCTGGTAACAAAAGCTATTTTGAAAATATTATCAAAACGAAAGGAGGAAAAGTAACTTTCGGAGATAATGCTAAGGGTGAGATTGTTGGTATTGGTAATATTGTTTTTCTTGGTAAAACTTTGATTTCAAATGTTCTTTTTGTTAAGGGTATTAAGCACAACCTCATTAGCATAAGTCAATTATGTGATGAAGGATACCTTGTGAATTTTAGAAATGATAAATACTTAGTTCACAATTCCATGGAAGAATTTATTCTCTCAGCCAATAGGCAAGAGAATGTTTACACCTTAAACTTAGAAGATCTTAGATGCCAAGATTTACCTTGCCTTAGTGCAATGGAAGATCATTCCTGGTTATGGCATATAAGACTAGGCCACTGTAACCTTAGGAACTTATGTAAACTCTCTAAAAAGAAACTAGTTAAGGATCTACCAGAGCTTAGATTTGATTCTTCTAAAGTTTGTGATCCTTGTCAATATGGAAAGGAACATAAATCTAGTTTTAAATCAATCGGTGAAGTCTCAACAATCGATGCATTACAATTAGTGCACATGGATCTTTTTGGTCCAACACAAACTGGAAGTATTGGAGGAAAATACTATGTGTTTGTTCTAGTTGATGATTACACTAGATTTACTTGGGTTTATTTTCTAGGAAAGAAATATGAAGCTTTTTCTTATTTCAAAAGTTTTAGACCTCAAGTTAAAAATGAGAAAAAACTTCCATTGAAAACTATTCATAGTGATCATGGTGGAGAATTTCAAAATTCTGATTTTGAAGCTTTTTGTAGTAGAAAAGGTATTACTCACAATTTTTCAGCACCTAGAACTCCTCAAAAAAATGGTGTAGTTGAAAGAAGAAATAGAATTCTTCAAGAGATAACTAGAACCATGTTGAGTGAATATTCTATAGCTAGACACTTCTGGGCTGAAGCTGTAAGTACTGCTTGCTATACTATAAATCGAGTTCTAATTAGACCTTTTCTTAATAAAACTCCTTATGAGTTATGGAATGGTAGAAAACCAAGACTTTCCTACTTCAAGGTTTTTGGTTGCAAAGTATTAATTTTGAATACTAAAGATAACTTACATCAATTCGCACCAAAATCTGATGAAGGAATTTTCTTAGGATATTCCACAACATCTAAGGCTTATAGAGTTTTTAATAAAAACACTTGTATTGTTGAAGAAACAGCACATGTAAAATTTGATGTGTCAGATCCTTTTGTTTTTAAAACACCTCAGCCAACATCCTCGGATGGGTTTTCAAAAACTGATTATCAACCTTTGATAGAAGAACCTTCTGATAAAGATAATGTTCGAGAAGATATTCCTGAAACATTTACCCCAAAAGATTTTTTACCCTATGTTGATGAACAAGCTTTTCAAAATCCAAATCAGGTGTTTCTTAAGAATCATCCCAGTGATAGCATCATTAGTGATCTAAATCAACCTGTAAGGACTAGAAGTTCCTTAAGAAATGAAATAGAACATCTAGCATTTCTTTCCCAATTAGAACCTAAAAGCACTGATGTAGCTTTAGGTGATGATGATTGGATTAAAGCCATGCAAGATGAACTAAATGAATTCGAAAGGAATAATGTTTGGTCCTTGGTTGAAAGACCTAAGGAAACTTTTATTATTGGAGTCAAATGGGTTTTTAGAAATAAATGTGATGAAAATGGAATCATAGTAATAAATAAATCTAGACTTGTTGCTAAAGGCTATAATAAACAAGAAGGAATAGACTATGAAGAAACCTATGCTCCATTATCTAGACTTGAATCTATCCGTATTCTACTTGCCTTTGCAGCATTCTTTAATTTCAAACTTTTCCAAATGGATGTGAAATGTGCTTTTCTTAACGGTTATGTTCAAGAGGAAGTTTTTGTTGAAAAACCTCCTGGCTTTGAAGATACAAAAAATCTTGATTATGTATTTAGACTTACCAAAGCTCTGTATGGCCTTAAACAAGCCCCACGAGCATGGTATGATAGACTCAATGGATTTTTGCTTCAAAATAACTATGTTAAGGGAAATTCAGATCCAACCCTTTTTATAAAGAAAGATAAGAAAAATGTTTTGATTGTTCAAATTTATGTTGATGACATCATATTTGGTTCAACTCAGTAATCATTGACCGACTCTTTTGCAAGTCTAATGAAATCTGAGTTTGAAATGAGTATGATGGGTGAGTTAACATTTTTCCTTGGTTTTCAAATTTCTCAAAAACCAGAAGGAACCTACATATATCAACATAATTATATTAAAGATCTTCTTAAAAAGTATGGTTATGACAACACTAAAAGTATTAGTACTCCCATTGGTACCTCAAACTCCTTAGACCTTGATGAAGCTGTGAAACCAGTAGATCAAACATCATTTAGAGGTATGATAGGTAGTCTACTATACTTAACAACTAGTCGACCAGACTTAATATTTTCAGTATGCTTATGTGAAAGATATCAATCCAATCCTAAGGAATCTCACTTCAAGGCAGTAAAAAGAATTTTTCGCTACCTTAAGGGAACCATGGATCTAGGATTATTTTATAATTCTGGAAATGATTTTATACTAAAAAGCTTTTCTGATGCTGACTTTGGTGGATGTAGAATGGATAGAAAAAGTACATCCGAAACTTGTCATTTCTTAGGAGATTCATTATTTTCTCGGTCCTGCAAGAAGCAACATTCTGTAGCACTCTCCACTGCTGAAGCTGAATATGTAGCAGCTGGAAGTTGTTGTGCTCAAGTGTTGTGGATGCAACACACACTCACAGACTATGGCTTGAGTTTTACTAAAACTCAAATTTTGTGTGATAACACTAGTGCCATTGCCCTCAGTAAGAACCCTTTACATCACTCCCGTGCAAAACACATAGATATTAGGCATCACTTTCTTAGGGATCACACACTTAAAGGAGATATTATTCTTCAGTTTATCGGAATGCAAGATCAACTTGCTGATATTTTCACAAAATCTTTACCTTCTGATAGATTTGAATACATTAAACAGAAGTTAGGAATGATAACTGTAAGGTAATCTTTCTTAATTAACTTTCTATTGAAAAAGTCTCCTTACAGCAATAAACTCCTTTTCATAGGGGGGTACATTTGGTTGTTAGATTAACAAAGATTTTCAAAATTTGTTTTCAAACTTTCAGAACTAAATTTCCGGAATGGAATTTCCAAAAACTAAAATTTCCAGAATGGATATGTTCATTAAGAAGACTTCTGGAATCAAAGACTTCGTATTGAACACTTTCAGAATGGAAAATTTTGTACTGGTATTTTCGTAACGGGACTTTCGTACCAAATCTTTCAAAATGAGTTTTTTCGTTTTCAAATTCTGTAATTAAATTCTCGTACTGAGTTTTCCGTACTGAGTTTGTTTTACATAGTGAGTTTTGCAAACTATGTCTTTTCATAATAAATATTTTTCGTAGTCATTTTTATATTACCAATTACAAATAATCCTCCTAAGCCAATCCGAAAGGTATGATTTCCTTGCCCAAATTTTCGTAGTCATACTTTACTTGCTGGTATTTTCTTTTATTTTGTTTTCGGGTTATAGTTTTCTTAATTCTTTGTTTTAATAAAAACCTCAAAAGATCGGATTCAAGAGAATTGGTTTTTGACCGTCAGATCTGATCTCAGCTTATCACAACCGTTCGATCAACCGTGGAAGTTGAACCATTTTTTCGTTTCCTATATAAAGGGGACTCCAAAAGGTTGTCCCACTTCAGTTTTCAAGCTCAAGCGTCCCGAAGCTCTGCCTCTCCGTTTAAAAGTCGTTCCGAACCTCAGCTTTTTCCATTCCGATCTTCTCAGAGGTCTTCAAATCCGAATGTCTGTGGAAGCAACTTCTCAAGACATGTCTTCTTCTAAGCTGATTTCAAAGTGGTTAGTATATAGAGAGAGGCTGGTTCATCCAGATTTCTTCAACAAGTACGATTCTCTTATTTCTAAGAATATCAAGCCTAATGGTTGGGAAGATGTTGTGGTGTCAAAACCCGGGAACCAAGATGAAGTGTATTCAGACTTACTTGTTGAGTTCTATGAGACTGTTTCTTTTCTTAATGAAGATGGAAAGGAGAAATTGTCTTTTAAGTCTTATGGTAAGACTTATAAGCTTTCATATGCCAAGGAAGCCAGCTTGGTAGGGCTAAATAATGAAGGTGAAGCTGAGTTTATCTCTCATGTGTTTCCGGATTATAAGGGTAGCTTCGACAAGGAAAAAGCCTTAGAAACTCTCGGACTGGCTGATGACAAGGCTCCGAAGATTGCTAGATTATCTACAAATTTCCGGATTCTGGAGTTATGGGTACAAGGTCTTATAGTACCGAGAAAGGGTGACAAAGATAGCATAAAGAAGAGTGAGATCTACATCCTAGATTTTCTGATAAATCTGAGGAAGTTTAATTTGATGAAGCACATTCTTATCACTCTTGAGAATTTGAAGAAAGGAAATCTGAGAGCTCAGATTATTATGTATCCAGCAATCCTCTCCAAGTTGATAGTTCGGTGCCTTGAGTCTTTCAAGGAGGCTTTCAAATCTAAGCCAAGAGTTTTCACGATTATGCTGGTGAGTGATGGTACACTCAAAAGAATGGATGTAGCCTTTGACAAGGAGTATGGACAGTTTATTGATCTACCTGCTCAAAAAGAATCAGTTCTGAAAATTGCTGATCCGGAATCCTCTAAGCCAGTAAGGAAGAGAAAGCTGAAGGAAGTGGAAGTAGAAGCCGAGGATCCCAGGTCTAAGGAAGTTCATTCCGCACCTCCAAAACCAAAGAAGAAGAAATCTTACCCAGATGAGGTTGTTCCTAAATGGAGGGGGATGAAAGAAAAGAGAGTGCAAGGGGAACCTCGGTTTGGCTTGGACCCTGAGGAGGCTAAAGCCTTGAAGGAAAGAACTGCCGATGAGTTAGAAAAACTAGCAAAAGATAAGAAGCTCAAGAAGAAGATGTCTGAGGCTGAGGTAGCTCAGGCTTTGTTAAAATTCAATGAGATGATTTCTGCGAACATTCCTGTTCCGAGATCCTTTTCATTGGAATCTCTACCTGAGACTCCAGGAAGAGAGTTTGTTGCTCCGGAAGAGGCAGTGGCTAAGCCTGTTGAGCAAGGTGAGCAAGTTGAGCAAGTGGAAGAATAAGAAGATTTTGCTGAAGGAAGTGGTGAAACCGGAGATGTGTTGAAGAAAGTAGATGATTATTAGGGGACACCTTCGGAACACTTATCGCTCTGAACTCCAGAAGCTGAATCTTCGAAGATAGTTACTCCAGCAATAGAAGAAGAGAAAGGAGAAGAAGAAGTAACTTATCATGGAGAAGAAGAACAACTTTTACATGATATTGATCAGATGGAAAACGTAGAGGTTGGTGTTCAAGAAGTTGCTGATGAGGAAGATAATGTTGTCCAAGTTTCTGATAGTGAAAAGAAAACTCCGGAACATGATTCTATTCCGAAAAAAGACAAGGGAAAGAAAATTCTAGCTGATACTCCGAGCTCAGAAGTGATGAAGAGAAAGGAAGTTGGTAGTTCTTCAAAGAGAAAGCTTGACCTTATTGAAGAAGAAAATTCTCCAAGTAGAGTCTCGGATTCGGAGTCATCTTCATTGGGCATGACTTTGTTGTTCAGTCTTTAAAGAAATTGGTAGGAACCATTACGACCTTCTCAAGTATTGACTCAAGATGTCAGATGCTCCAATATGCTTTAAATAAGAAATCAGACTCCGTATCTATGGTTATGGAAAAGTGTGTTGAAATAGAGGCTCAGTTTAAAATGTTTTTTGTTGGCTACGAAGCCCATAGAAAATCTTGCAAGAGGATGACAAACTGGTCGAGGAAGGCTGTAGAAGAAATGAGGTTATTTGATGAATTTCAAGACAATGTTAAAGATGCTTTTGAGACTGAGGACAGGAAGATAAAAGAGATGAATTCTTCTTTTGAAGAGAAGATGATAGATGAAAATAACTTCCGGATTCAAGAAGTTAGAGATTTGAATGGGAAGCTAAATTCTGTCTCTCAAAACTAGAAGTTTGAAAGAGATCATCGGATTGAGTTTCAAGAGAAATTGAAGGCTCAGGAAGAAAATATCAAAGCTCGGGAAGAAAAGCTTCAAGCCCAGGAAGAAAAGATTGAAGCTCAATATTCAAGAATAGTGGTATTAGAAAAGCAAGCTGAAGAAGATCATAAAGACTTAAAGAAGATAAAGACTATTCTAAAGGGTCTCATGGCGAAGGAGAAAGATCCCAAATAGACAGATCTGATCTCTTGTTGTACCTTAACTCTTTTGTTGTTGAAATTTTCAAACTTAATGAAAAATTTGTTCTTGCTCGTTTCTTTTTGTTGTTACTACTAATCTTTCAGGTACTTTTCTATATTTTCCATTCCCTTGTATTCTTTTTGAAAATCACAAAGGGGGAGAAGGAAAAGAACTCTAATGAAAGGGAAAAAGAATCCTAACAAAGGGTGAGAAAGTAAACAAACTCTAATAAGAGTTTCTCTAAGGAGGATTTTTTCATTAAAGAAGACTTTCTTATTCATAATGGAGTGTCACTTCAGAAATCTAGAATATGATCCTTAGAGTTTCAAAGCATAAGGGGGAGTTACTCGTATTCATCAATATCCTTAAAGCAAAGGGAGATAAGCATTAATGTTTTTCTTTCTTCTTAGAATTTCTTTTTCCAGGATGTTTGTGCTTTCCAAAAAGGGGGAGATTGTTGAGTCAATAAGGTTTTTCTTATGAATTTTACATTCCTTCTCGTTTTGAAAATCACAAACACCTTTTCTTTAAGAAAATTGCTTTTATAAGGAAAATTTCTTTTATAAGGAAAATTTCTTTTATAAGGAAAATTGCTTTTATAAGGAAAATCTCTTTTGTAAGAAAAATTATTCTTATCATATTATCATGCATATTTTTCCTAAGTATAAAATTCGGATTCATTTCTATTTTCTCGGATTTTTTTGAAGCTTTGATATAAAGTATTCTGTTTTAGGATCCGAATTCTGGATAAGAACTGTAAGGAAGTTTGACTCCGAATTCCAGATGAGGACTGTAATAAAGTATTATTCCGAATTTCGGATACAAACTCTGATTAAGTTCTATTCCAGATTCAGGATACGAATCCTTATGAAGTTCGACATTGAGTTCTCATTACGAATTTTAATGACGAATTCTCATTACGAATTCTGATAATGAATTTTCATTAATATTTATGATGACAAATTATCATTACGAATTTTGATGATGAATTCTCATTCCGAATTCTGGATACGAATTCTCATTACGAATTCTTAAAATGAAATCTCATTACGAATTCTGATGATAAATTCCCATTACAAATTCTGATGAGGAATTCTCACTACGAATTCTGATGACAAAGTCTCATTCTGAATTCTCATTACGAGTTAATCTATTAAATAGAAACTGATCATCTTTGTTCTATACACACTGAATTTATTCAGACTCCGAATTTTCACTCTGAACTTCCATTTTGCTTATGCCTTTATATTTTGTCTACTCTTTATTATTTCCATTACATTCCAAACTTTCACTCCGAACCTTTACTCCGAATCTTTTGAGTTAGATTTTAAATGGTGTCGTACATTCTGTTACACTTGTTTTGTTATAAAACGATGTCGTCCATTTTGTTTTAAAATAACCGTTAACTAAGTGACACGTGTACAGGTCCCTCCGATTTTTAAGGAAAATATGACTGTTGGGAAGGAGGCCAACCTTACCTATATATAGGAGATCATTTGAAAGAGCTCACAACGGATGGATGAACAACTTGGTTATTGCGCATACATGCCGTTGAAGTGATTTCTAGAGAGAGAGACTCTTATTAACTCTCAAAGATTCGTGCGACTCCAAATGTTGGTGATTACATTCGAGGACTTCTAGGGATAGGAAGACATAGGTGCCGACTACCTTGATGTTCGAGGGCTTCCTTTCTGAGGAAGACAGAGGTTTCCAACTACCTTGAAGTTGAGGGATTCTGGGGATAGCAAGACAGAGTCACTCCGATCATCGTATCGAGGGCTTACCCTGGTGTGGGTAAGACAGACTTGCTTGAAAGTATAAATCAAGGGACCTTTATCCAAGGTTGTTGGATACCCTTCTCTTTGGGTTAAAAGACTTATATCTTCTTACTTGTAGTTCTACTACTTGTTTATTTCCGATACATTTTGTATTATAAGGAAAGTATAACTTTCTTATACTTCCTTACTTGTACTCTGTTTCATTTAGGTTCTATACGCTTTAAGGTAGAATCTCATATTGTAATCTTTTGTTAAGATTCAATTTCTGGAACCATATTTCTGGAACCTATGTTCAGAATATCTTTCCAAGTTTTCATTTGGTATTAGAGGTGTTGTGAATTTGATTAAGTTTAACTTTGTTAAACTTAGCCCTTTCCTTTACTCAAGGAAAACATAGTTATTTGTAACTAACTTTAAAGGTTTCAAAGGAATTTTCAAAGTATAAAATTCACCCCCCTCTTGTATATTGAGCATCTACATCACTATTTAGATCCTACACTAATTTTGTTATTTAGTTATTTAATAACATTTCAAGAACACCTTCAAGCATAAGGTAATGGATTGCTTAACTCGATCTTCATTCTTTGAGTTAAATGTCGATTTCATTGATTACATTTTTCCAAAAATATGTGTGAATGACCACTGATTGTTTTATATTGTATATACACTTATATTTTGTGTATTTACATTTTTCACACATAAATATATCATTGATTTATCGTCACTCTAATGACACAATCTTTCCAAGGGATCCTCTCTCTCACTTTTATTCAAGAATCCACCCTATCTTGTATACTTTTGTTTTTAATTTTATAATGATGGGGTATGTTTTCTCACTCCCAAATACTACCCTTTTTACATATAAATAATGGGATACCCCTTTACCTCTCATTAAGACCTTGAAATAACACTCGTTACCGTGCCAAAATGTTTGTAAGAGGTTTTCTCATCTCACCTTCAATTCTGTGGGATTTTCATTATTCGCCTCTTATTTATTATATGTGGTATAAGGTGTAATGACATTTGAAATATGTTATCATGGTTCTAATTATATTCATTGTAACTTTTGACTCTTTTGGTGGTTATTAACTTTTGTCATATGACTCAATTGAATACAACACGGTAACGTGCTTTGTCTCAATTTTCACTTCGTTGTGACTTGCTTAGTAATTGTGCACCTTCTCTTTATTATGTGATGTACCTACTGCCCATTTGAGATCACTTTTCAATTGAAATTATATTCCATTTAAATATCCATATTCTCATATCATGGATATTATTATTGTCTAAGCCATGAACCATTTTACATACGGTATTTATTTTGAATGTTGTTTTGACTGGGGAAATATTGATGAATATGTATCCTCTATTCTATATAGTTAATGTAAATACATATTTCTATTGTATTGAATATATTTATAAATAATGATTATTATTTAGATGTCGGTGGGGCCCACTACATCCCCTCGATGCATCGGTAGGTTTCAGGAGACAAAACAGTTTGGCGACAGTCCCTTCGAGTTTGTTTCCAAAAATCAGACGGGTTTCTACCCATAGAACTAAACCATTTTTATGGTATTATTATTCATGTTACAGATATATGATGTCCAATTAATAAGAATTATCTTTATTCATTATCAGTTGTTATTAGTATCCATGGGGTTTTCACTATGACAAATTCTATGGATGCAGTTTCATTCTCAGTTTATTAATGGCATTAGTAGTTCATTTATTCACTATTCCATTTTGATTATGTATGATTGATTAATATTCACTTATTATTGTACTCATGATTCTGCTATTTGTAACCCTTACTGGGCGTTTGATCTCACCCCTTTCATTGTTTACCTTCAACAGGTTATGAAGTGGAGGTCATTCATTGTGTGCTTGTGGATGCAGTTTTTTGTTTTTCTTTATGTATTGTATCTTGTAACCTTATCCAATGTAATTTATGTTAAATATATGTATCTAGTTTCTTCAATACTACTAAACTGATTATTCCTTCTGGATTTTCATTCCTCCTAACCATGGCAATATCACAAGTAATGTACAGGCTCGAGCCTAGTGGGGTCATGGTGTTACACTAATAACATACAAATTTCAAGTAAATCCATTTCATGTATAGCTAACCATAAGGTTGCTATATGGATAGAAAAAAATAAAAAACCAAAAATATAGAAATAAAGTCACTCAATTTCCAAAATTAAACATCAAATTATTCCCCCAAATATCAATAAGTATTACTTAAAGATCACATAAAAAATATGTGAATTCCTTGATAATATATTTTCTTTAAGCATGGTAATAACCAAAATTTCCAAAAACCCTCAATGAAAATAATTTATACTTTATCATTCCTTAAATTAAACTACATATTATTGTAATATTATATAAATCCAATAATTTTTTAAAATACATCAATGGTAACATAAACCACTTTTTCAAAAAATCATTATTTAGTTCCAAGTTCATTAATACTCTCTAATTTACATTATTCATATTGAACATTTATTTATCAAAAAATCCATATCTCAAAATTAGGAACATACTAAGGGTTATATTACTGTAATCATTTTTTTACATAAAAAATCAATTTCCATTAAATAATATTTTTAGCTCATCAGCATCATTCAAAATATTCTTGAAAATCTTTAATGAAAAATTATACTAAAAAATCCTTATATATATCATAATTATTGAATTCCAATACATAAACAATTTAATCATTATACATCATTATTAAAATATTATCTAGGATTCATTATCTTATTCCTTAAAACCTCCTTCAATTCATATGTCATTTGTAGTATCTTCATCATCAACAACAAACCCATTAATTTTTTAACCATTATTATCCTCTTCTTGATATTTCCCCTTCACAAATTTACTCTTATAATTAACATTCCATACATATTTATAATATTCAACCATTGATGATGCCGTAGAGAAACCATTATTATCTACAATTTTTTTAACTAAAAATTTCATATTTCCTTAGAAATCAGTTGCTATGTATTTTTATTCTCCACACATAAAACATCTTGTCATCCCATGTATATATTACCTTGAGTGATTTTTCCTATATTCTTAACATATAGAAAACTGAATATCTTTTCCTCCATGGTGTCCACTACCTGAACACTCAACAAACTACACACTTTTCATATTTGGTGAGGTTAAGAGTTTTTTAAGGTGAATGGTGTTAATATTATATCATGATAACTGATTAGTAAAAAATCATAATATCCTCCAATCTAGTTAACAACCCATTTGGTTTCTCATCAAACACATTTTCTTTCACACTCATTGTTAATTCAGTTACTTATAGTTCCTTCTATTGAGTAAAACCAAAATTCATAGTGTGATCAATGATAATAATAGTAGGAAACCAAATAATCAGGAAAAATCACTTGTAGGATGTCTAAATAATGACACTTTATTTTTAATTTATGACAACTTAAGTATATATTAGGTCATTTTATAATTCCATCAATATGGTTTATAAAGAGTTTATTATTTTCAAAACAATATCATCTAGGAGTATAAAAATAACTTTAAAACAAGGATTATTGGCATGTACCATGTGATGATCATGTTTATCTCAATTCACCTTTTTCATAGTTATTACCCCTAGGTGCCTCTATGCCAGATCCAAATCTACTTTTTGTATCCAGACAGGGATATAATTTCTTATAAAATAATCTCTATATCATTTACAAAAATTCAAAGACATTTTCAAATAATTTGACTCATCCTTTGACTTATCCTTAGACATATCCTGAGATATACCCTTGTAAATATCTTAAGGTATTTCCCTAATGTTTTATTATCCTAGTTTCCAAAGTTAAACTAAACATTTCATTTGATTCCAATTTTAATTACCCAAACTTATCAAACATAGATATTCCATATTTTATAATGAATATTCATTACATTACACGGACACATGCCTATGGATCATAAATGTATAGTGACTTTTGAGAGTAGACACAAAATATTCTTATTTCTTGAAATATATTCAACATCACCCACAAATATCTTTCCACGTATTACTCTTCTAAGACATACCCAACTTAAACCATTTCTTCATAACCTAGGGGATATGAAACCTAATAAAGGGTGAGATCAGATGATCAGTAAGAGAAAACAAGGGAGACAACAATATATGATGTGCATAAGGGTATGAGAACAAGAGAATAACATTTAAAAAAATACTTTCATATCATATATCATAAATTTGAGTCATGGAATAAAACATGGTAGTTCATATGACATGAATCATAATGGAATAAAATAACTCGAACCATGATAACCTAACATTATTATAAATATTAGATTTTTGGCATCAACATAGGCATAGAAAATCAATTTTTTAGTAATTCAAGGCTCATCACCAAGACAATCATAGTTGAATGATTTCACTCCCCAAACCATTATAGAATTCAATATTCACTACCAAGACTATCATATGTGAGAGAGTCCCTTACTAAACTAGGTTCACTCCTTATTCTAGTATTTTTTAAAGCATGAGATATCAATCATTACCAACTTCAATATAGGTTGATATAGACCCCAGTTGTCGTTGTTAAAACCTATCCACTGTCTTTAGTTATAATTCCATCACCACCACATAATGATAATCAAATGTATGTTTTCCAAAAGATCATAAAACATGAATAATATCCAAAAAAATAAAAATAATTGGGTTTCATAAACATTTCATCATAAAAAATTGTTGAAAAGAAACAGGTTTCATAATAATTTCATCGTTTCGTCAAAGAATAATCATTGAAAAAATAAGTGGGTTTTATAATAATTTTATCACAGTATAACCCATGGAAAGGAAATGGGATTCATAATAATTTTATAATGTTATAATCCATTGAAGAGAAATAGGGTTTATAAACATCTTTTCATCATCGAGATAAACTATTTACAGAAAGAATAAGAATTAAATCCTTGTATCATATCCATAGTAGAGCATAATTTTCATCAATGGTTGTCGTATTGGATGGAAAATGATTTTGAAAGATCACTTAGAACATTTCTTGGGGAAAATATCCTTTAAAATTAAAACAAAATCGTTTTAAAACATTCAACATTTTAAAAATACTTTTCATTATAAATAAACTAATAAATTTATAAAGGATTCTTTTGAAATCATTTAAAACATTTCTTGAGGAAAATATCCTTTTTATTTTGAAAAAAACTTCTTAAAAATCATAAAACAATTTAAAAATATTTTTTATTTAAAAAATATTATTTTCATTCTTATAAAGGAAGATTTGAAACAATTATTTGGTCACAATGGTATAAAATACCATTCATTCTGTATATGTTAAAATAAATATTCCTTTTATATTTTCAGTAAAAGTGTAATGGGAGTTGTTTGGAAAATGAAATGAAGATTCCTTTCAAGAAATATTATAAAAAAAATAAAACATTGGTAAAAATTAATTTAATAAATCATTTGGAGAAATCTAAAAACATTTTTGAAAATATATTTAGAAAACATAGTTTTGGATGAAAAATTGTTGTTTTACAAAAGAGAGAAATAAAGTCACTTCACATTAAATTGGTTTTTGAATATTAAGTTAATAAATAGATGGAAATAATAGAGAAACATGTATTCTAATTAAATAACCATAGGATAAAAAAATTAATGAATCATAATATCATATCTTTACAATAATAAAAAAAACAATCCTGATAAATGATGAGATTATGTCATAAAACTATTAGCACTTTGGTAACATTGAATCATAAGCCCAATAAAATGATAAATTTAAATGAAACTATATATATATATAATGATAATAAATAATTTACTTATATTAAAAATAAAATTGGTTTTATAAATACATCATAAAATAATATAGGTTGATAACATGACATATGTCTCAAAGAAGGTTAATTCATAAAAACAATCTCTTACAGCTTGGGTATATTTTGAACTGTAAACTAAGTGAAAGAGATATCCTAAAATAGAAATATAAATTCACATAAATTTCATGATAATAAATATAAAATATAGTCTTGGATAATATATACACCACATATAACAAAAAAGTGGTGAATATGGCATGTATATCATGGATATAAAAGTGAGACAAAAAATTCATTACCTCTTTAGTAATACATTCAATAGTAAGGAAAGATAAATTATAGAATCAAATGAAACATAAAATATCATGAAATTAATTATATTAAAAATATTACACGTTAAAGGGTTAATAAATACACCATAAAAATAAAAAAGTGCTGAATTTTCTTATGTCTCTCATAATGAAAAGTGATATTAGAAATCCATTATCTTATGGATCGACTTATTTCATAAATTTTATTACCTAATGTATAATAAGTATTAGTTTAATATACATATATTAAAGAAATATTATTATATTTATATTTCCATATATTATTTATCTATGACCTTTTATTACTCATTTATTAACAGTTCCTTGTTAAAATTGCGTTTCTGGTATAACTGCTTCACTTTTCAGATATTTTTTGGTCTGGAATTTTCTATCCTATTATATTGATCATGGTAAAATAATATCCAAATTGTTTTCCATTATATAAATATAATACATATTAATTATATATTTAGTTATTCTAATCTATAAATGTAAGACATAGAAAATGAAATACACTGTTCATGGAGACGGAAGGTTGTACGTATGAATTAACATTGTTTCCATTTTCTTGAAGGATTGAAAAAATAAATGTAAATAATACATTCAATTTAAAGAATAATTTTTATTTAATATATATCTCATATTTTTATTTAAACCTATTCTTATTACCTTCTATGATAAATGTATGTGAAGAACAAAACATATCACTACCTGAGGTGGTAGTCTGTCATACATGCGAACGATGTTATCGTATTCCCACAGAATTTATATTTAAAATGAATATGTGATATAATGATTAAAAAACATGATAATTTTATAAATATTATATCTAAACAATAAATCCATCTTTCTGTTCAGTCTTGTTAAGTGGTCGTGGAAAATGAATAACATCGGTTCATGAGGTGGTAATATGTCGTAAACACACATGATGATTTTGTATCTCATTTAATGAAAGAGGAGAGAGATTTAGGTTATAAATTTAACATAATTAAATATAATTATATGTAATATACTAAGTATATTATATAATAAGTTTTTAATAATAATTGAAGGAGGTGGGGGAATAAATAATGTAAAATGCTCGGTTAGGGATGTTACCTCTTCATTGGAAAAAATCTTTTGGTTTGCACCAAAAGGATCCAGATGTTAGCTTTATGAACAAAATAAGTCTAATAATATTAGTGTAGGAAATTGAAAATTTTATTTGGGAAACTACTGTTTGAAAAAAAAATGTGATTTGGAAGTGTTAGCATGATACAAGATGGGATAGACTTTTATATGTGATATGAGTGGCACACTAGGTATACCAATGTTTTTCGCATCTCACAAGGATACAAAAATTGGTCAATATTGAACTTTATAGGTTATAAGATGTAAATAAGGAAATAAAATGATTTTTTTAAAAGTTTATTAGTCATTTTCCCCTCTATCCTTTTTGTTTAACCCCTTGGTAAATCCATTTTTACCTTAACCATAATAAATAATTAAGAGCTTTTACTATCCATTATGGTAAAAAATTATGTTTTACTTATTAGATAATATAAAATATTATAATTAAAAATATAGTATAATTTTTTTTAAATTTAACTCATATAAGTGTAAATTTAAATTTTAATATTAATCTTGCTAATGCGATGAGAAAGCAACTTTCTAAAGAGAAAATGATTAAGACTTTACAAAGATTTTTTTATGAAAATTCAACATGAAATTTATTCAAATGAACTAAAATTGATTAATTGATATATAACTAGACTTATTTTACTTTTTAAATTATCTTCAAATAATTTTCATCTTTTTAAATTCTTTAAAATAAATGAACACTCTTAATAAAAATCGTTATCTTTCACTATTCATCAAAAAAAATTCTTTTTTAAAAATTCTCCAAAAATAACCCTCAGATAATTTTGAATTTATGATATAAAAAACAAAATTTTCCAACAAATTTTTTGTAAGTGTCAAAAAATAACTTTAAAATAAGTGCACAATAGGTGACAAAACTACTTTTTAGAAAAATATAATTTTAATTATAAAATTAGTTTTATTATTATCTCTTGACCAGAAAACACATAAGATTATTTTTTAAAATATTATTGAATATATATGATATAAATTTGATTAAAAAATCACCAAAATTTATTTATTTAATTTATTGAGGTAAAACACATTTTTGTGCATAATAATTATTTTTTATAAAAAGATTTCATTTATTTTAAAATTATTTATATATTTATTTCTAAATTAATTGTCCCCAAATAAAACCTTTTATATACATATGTAAACCATATATTGTCATAATATATTTAATCATATTCATAACCTTCATTTCAATAGCTAGAAGATAACTATTATATTAAATAATAATATTTTAATAGTAATTTGAGTATCATTAGAACTCGATGTGGTGTCAAATGAAAGCTATTGAAGAAAATTAAATTTATTTGAAAAAAATATTTCAAAAAATCTATGGGTGTTACAGTTTTAATGTGTACAAAGGAAGTCTATACATAAGTTAATTTATTTCCATCTAACTTTTATTTCTGTGGGAAATATTCCATATATTCTACTTATTTCTTTTTTGTGGATTATATAGTACTTATGAATGTATTTTATAATTATTATCATAAAAATATTGGAAATACATATCCATTTAATTTTCATACTTTCATAGGGTTTACAATTTAAAAGATAAAAAGTGGTTAAGGTTTTATGTTATAATCTCATTTTTTATCGAGATTATTTATGATTAAGTTTATTATAATATATTATTATGATCTATCTCTTTAGAAACTCATGAATTTTGTTCTATTATGGATATTTCATTTAAAAAATATGTTTTCCTTTCATTTTTCTCCTTTTATTTACTCAATATTCTATGGTAATGTAGCAGGTATTGAAGCAGGTACTGTAGCACCTTGGGTCCTATAGAAGTACTATTCACTAAACGGCCCTTTGGGCCAACAAAATGGACTTTCAAACCTTGTATTCATGACAGTTTACCATGGGCCTTCGGGCTATGTAATGGGTCTTCCTTTACCTAGTACAAAAAAAGAGGTATTTTCTTTAATAAAAAAACAAGGCTTCAGCCCCAAACATTTAAAAAAGTAAATATGAAATTGAGGAAGCATATATAATCATTAACATTACAAATTTCACAAGATAAATAACCATAAATATAGTACTCAATTGAAATGGAAACATTCCATACCAAAGTATGTTCCAACCTGTCAAAAATGAAATTGAAATTAAAGACACTAACAACTCCCAAGAAGGTCTCGAACCATATATATTTCACTCATCCATGATCCATCCCCAAACTGAAATATAATCTCGGTCCCTTTCCCTTATCTTATCCAATAATAATAAAGTCTATTTAGGAACTGATCAGGAATCCTGAGTACAGTGTGAGTATTACTCAATAGGCCTTTATCAATGGTGTCTAAAAAAATCCATTCAACAAAAGTGTATGAAATTTTAATAAGAATAAGTTTAATGTAAAAATTTTCAGTTTACCATATTATTAAATATTCCTTATTTAATCACCTAAAAACCTCAGTTTCCCACAGATACCCATACCTCAATACATTCTTTGGCCCATACAAGAACATGATCTTTCCCAAAGGTTTACCATTCATTTAAACACACAATTTGAATTACCATGTTACGATTCTTAATAGTTGTCCGGATGAGCATGTTAACATTCACTATTTAATAATAAATAATTGAATGAGCATGTTACCATACATAATAATTGGCTGAATTATAATGTTACCATTCACCATTTATTAATACATAGTTGAATTATCATGTTACCATTCATAATAGTTGGCCAAACGATCATGTTACCATTCGCCATTTAATAATACATAATTGAATAAGAATGCTACCAATCATAGTAGTTTTATGAATGATAATGTTACCATTCACCATTTAATAATACATAACTGAATTATCATGTTACCATTCATAATAGTTATCAAAACGAGCATGTTACCATTCACCATTTAATAACACACATATCAGATGTATCTCATTTATCAAGGTAAATCAAAATTAACCACATTATCACATATAGAAACTTATCACATCAAGAAGGATCAATCAACAACAAACCTCTTACCCCAATATCAAATAAATTTATCTATTAATTATTAAGATCACCCTCATTTCTAATTCTATAGTTAGTCTTTACATAAAACCCATTAATTAATTCCCTGATTAATTTAGAACATCAATATCCTTAATTAATAAAAAAATTTAATTAATAATTTACAAAAAATTAATTCATCAATTAATTATATCAATTATCAACCTCAACATTTCAAAATAAATTCAACAATTAGTTATCTCAAACTAAAATTTAAATTTACATAATTAATTTCCAAATTAATTGTCTCAATTTGTAAAATTCATAACCTGTAATTAATTCAACAATTAATTACGTAAATATACAATCTTAATTCTATCATAATTAATTCCCATCATTAATTATTATAATCATAAATCATAAAATATCATAATTAATACTCCAATTAATTAAATCATTCAATTATCCCCAAATCTCAAAATTTTAAAATAATCTCAATTAATTAATGTAAAATATTAATTAATTTAATTAGGGATTATAATTTATATAAAAATATACCAATTCTAAAACTTTAATATACATAATCAAATCAGGACTATGGGATTTAGATTTTTGACCACCTACCTCGATTTTTTGATGGACATTTTCTCAATGGAAATCCCTAAAATCCGAGTACCACAATGATGAAGATCTAAGATCTGAATATAATCCCTAAACCAAGATCAATGATATTAATATCTAATCAATCTAGATTTTGATCTAAAATCCTAGATCTAGATCTCACCAATTAGGTGTATATATAAATAAACAAAGAATAAACTACACTAAATGATCAAGGGAAGAAGGGAGAATAAATGGAATATGGATCAGGATAATATCCACTTAATGGTAGAAGAGTGGATCTTTTATTGGGTATTTGAATCTTGGAAAAAAGAGGTTATACGGCCAAGAAACCCCTACAGAAAGCTCTAGAATTGACCAAAAATGTTTTGTATCGAGCCAAGTTCAAAATGAGGCTGTTTTAGGGGTTCACGGGATTTTGAAATAATTTTTTTGTAGAAATAAATCTATGTGCGCAGTTTTTCCAGGTAAGGGCGCACAATTTAACAAATTGTGCCCCAACCGTGTGGCCCCTCACTACCTGGGTTCACATATTAAACTAGGATTGGAGTACAGTTTACTCTAACCATGCACCAACTGTGTATAGTCCCCTTTTCTCAAATGCTTCTTAAAACTCCACCCAAATGAACCCCAGGTCATAGCTCCAACCCAAGGAACATAAATAAAACAAAAAGTACAAGAATTTTCATATGAGATAACTCAAGAAAATGTAATGATCTTACAAAGTCCCCGCCTTATAATAGCTCGTCCTCGAGATGTACTTACAAGATTTTCTAAGATTCTACGCCAAAAAGATCAGGTCATTGAGCTCTCATATGTACTCCACTTCCCCATTTTTCCTCTTGTAAACACCCATGTTTCCATAACACATGAACTATTAGAATGTTATTTCCATACAACACTTCCTCAGTATAATCCAACACACGAATAAGATGCTCCTCAAAGGACGTATCTATCTAAAGATAAACCTCATCCACATTGATCTTATGAGATGGGTCTGGGTGATATCTTCATTGTTGAGATACATATAAAACAACATGCATTGCACAAAATTTCATAGGAAGATCCAATTGGTATTCCACTGGTCTGATTCTCTCCACAATATCATAAGGTCTAACAAACATAGTAGATAACTTCCCTGTCTCCGTATCCTACGGTTACCCAACCTGGGTGACATCCGAAGGAATACACGATCACCCACTGTAAACTCTAGGGGTCATCTCGTTATGAAAACATATGAATTATGCATACTCTAATCCATAGCCATATGTTTCTGAATCATCTATACCTACTCTAAGGTCTCCTAAATGAGACTTGGCACCAATAGCTCTGAATCACGAGCCTCCATCTAGTATACTGGTGATCTACATGGCCTACCATAAAGATCCTCATATGGTTCCATCTGTATTATTTCATGATAACTATTCTTATAAGAAAATTAAACTAAAGCCAAGTGATTCTCCCAAGACCCACTAAAATCAAGAACACATGACCATAACATATACTCAAGCACATGTATAGTATGATATGACTACCCATACATCTATGGGTGAAAATTCATACTCAATAATAGTTGTGTACACAATGATTTCTATATGCCCCACCAGAAGCTTGAAGTAAAGCATAAATCATGATCTGAAACTATAGTTCAGGGAACCCCATGAAGAAAAACTATATCCTGAACTTAAATTTCTCCAAACTACTCTATTTCAAAGGTTTCCAATATTGGAAATAAATGTGATATTTTCTCAATTTATCAACAAATACCCAAATATTATCAGTATTCATAAATTTATTCAAAAGATCTACCTCAAGGTCCATTGTAACATCATCCCACATCCAGGTCCATTGTAACATCATCCCACATCCACTTAAGAATGAGTAATGGATGTAGCAAACCTCATGGACCTTGATGCTCTACCTTCATATGCTGACAGGTGAAGCATCATGTCATGAACCCTGCTATCTCTATTATCATGTACAGCCACCAAAACTGTCTTCATAGATCATGGTACATATTGGTCACACCTTGATATACCACCCACTTCGAGGCATTAAATTCTATCATGAGTTCCTATTACATGCGCGTATTTATAATAACTCTATCCTTCTTATCGATGATATCATCGTCATCTATAAAAAAATCTGAAGGTGTCTCTCCACCTTAAAATATTGACCTCAAGGATAAGCACTCCAGATCATCATACATTCTATCCTTGATTTGTCTCAGAAGTGTATACTTCAATGCAACATAAATTGGATTCATTTGATCCTTACCCTCTTAAACCCACATATGAATTGTTTCCATCAAAGTCACTATATTCCTTGCAGTACACAACTCCTGAACCATTTGAGTTTTAGTTTTCCTTATCAATACATCAACAACACTATTTACCTTCTTGGGCGTATATACCAGCTCAAAGTAGAAAGTCATCATATAATCAACTCATCTCAACTGTCCAAGATTCAAATCCCTCTATGTGAAGATATAATTCAAGCTCTTATGGTCAGTGTAAAGTGTATACTTTAATCCCAAGAGACAATGTCTCAAAAATGTTAAAGCATATAGCACTACTACCAACTTGAGTTCCTGAGTAAGGTAATTTCATTCTTGTGGCCTCAACATTCGAGACCCATACTCCACAACTAGATCTCCCTCCATTAGCACAATTTTGAGTCTGATCCACAAAGTGTCATAATACACCATGTAATCCTCACCTGATACGGGAAGGATCAAAATTGGTTTCGATATCAAACACTTCTTCATATCCTAGGAAGCATTCTCGCATACTTCCATCCACTAAAAATTTATCCCCTTCATGTTCAAGAATGAAAGAAGCACTAATAAAAAGGTAACATTTTGGATTAACTACATGTAATATCCAACTAATCCCAAAAATCGTCAGATATTGAAAACATTCTTGGGATGCTCCCAAGAAACCAATGCCTGACCCTTCTCCAAGTCCACTAATACACCTTTATACAAGATGATGTTCCCCAATAAGTGTACCTAGTTAATACAAAAATGACAATTAGATATCTTGGCCTATAACTAATGCTCTTTTAGTGTACTCTGGATGATGTCAATATGTTGGGCATGATCATCATGAGTCTTGGAACACACCAAGATGTCATCCACAAACACCACCACAAAATGATCTAGATACGGTTGAAATATCTTTTTCATCAAGTCCATAAAAATTGTTGGTGTGTTTGTCAACCCGAATTGCATTAAGAAAAACTCATAAAGGCCATAACTACTCGTAAAAGTTGTCCAAGATATATCAAAATTTTGAACTCACACCTGATGATACCCTAATCTTAATTCAATCTTTGAGAACACATTATCCCAAATAAACTAGTCAAATAGATCATAGATATGTAGAAGAATATATACATTTTTTACAGTCATCTTATTCAACTTCTAGTAATTGAAACACAAACACAAACTCTTATCATCCTTCATTACAAACAAAATAGGTGGTACTCAAGGTGACATACTCGAGAGGATAAAACATCTATCATGAAACTCCTCCAGCTATGTCTTGAAATCTTGAAGCTCTATCAGTGTCATTCTATATGGTAGAATAGATACTGGCTTAGATCCCATCATGATATCAATAGTGAATTTCATATCCCTCTCAGGCGGAATCCCTATAAAGTCTTCTGGAAAGACATCCTAAAACAGTTCCACTACTAGTGGAAGGACGTATTTCCTAACACCCCCATCATACAACAACATACTTGAAACTTGGGATGTGATATATTCATTTGCTGAGTAATTTTACCTTCTCATCCCTCCTAGATTTCCCACTCTCCCCGATGAATGTAGTGGGAAACCTTAGGAGATGTAAATGTAACTCTCCTACTGTAATAGTTTATGTGGGATCAATATGTGACTAGCCAGTTCAAACCCATAATTAGATCAAATCCAGTCATATTAAGAATATAGAGATCTCACCGAAAATGGTACTCCCCAGTCTCAAGAGAATATCCATTGCACACATAGATGTCTCTAGACTGTACACCCAAAGGTGTATATATCATCATAACCCTTCTCACACACTCCACCTCTAGGATTAAACCATTTAAAATTTTAACATATATAAAGGAATAAGTGGAACCAATATCAAATAAGGAACTATATAATCTACATGAATATTACCTCTCACAGTTGATAGTCCAGCCTTTCTATCCACAAGTGTTGGCTACATCGCATGTAACTATCATATCCCTCTTCACTGTGATGTCATATAACTCCCCTGAGTTGTACCACTCTTCTAATTTAGGATCTCTTGTCCTGAAGCAACATGTCTAATATCTCTACCTCCTATACCAGTAGAGTTATATCTTCTAGACAGATCTGGTGCAGAATATCCCCTTCTCGAACTCTTGTTCTGTCTAGATCCTCAATTACTACCTGACTACCTATGGTTTCTTAAAAATCTCTATTGATGTCCCATATAACCACAATATCAACATTACGTGGGTTTTCGGGAAAAATTCATATAATAATGTCTGGACCCACTACATTGATGAAAAATCACTTTAGTATGGTATTGTGAAACCGACCCTATTGTATGTGTACTGTTCTTCCTACTCCCATGACTAAATTTTTCATAATAGTGCATCTATCTATAAAAAGTCACACCTCCTGATCATCTAGTAGCAACTATTTTTCCTGTACTTGAAGCCTCCCTTAGATTCCCATTATCTAAGAGAGCATGATCCTCCACCTCAATAAAAATCATTAATGAAAATAGGTTGAATTGGGATTTAATCTCTCACATAATTCTATCATGTAAATGTATCATCATAGACATCTAATCTCCCAAAAATGTCGGAGAAAAGCACTATATGTCTATGAAGTTCCCAACATAACGCATCACAGACATTCTCCCCTATGTCAAATGCATGAACCCAGCTAATCTTTCCTACCTCAACGTCTCTTGGTAAAAGTTCTCCAAGAATATCTATATAAATTCCTTACATAGAATTCTATCCACCTATCTTGTATGTGATTTAATGTCCCACCAGCACTTCATTAATCTCCATAGAATATAAATAGCTAAATTTACCCTATTTTCCACATGATTCTCCAGATGTTCAAGTATCATCTCCATAGACTCAACCCAAAACTCATTTTCCTTGGGTCCACCCTCTCAAATAAAAATCGGAGGGTGATGTAACTGGAACTCTCTTGTCAGATCAGACATGATTTTAACAAACTTCCCCGGGTATCTTTACATCAATTTCATGAAATGGGTAATTTTCTCTCAGAACTTCTCTCCCAGTTCCTTCCCCAACACTATTAATGCCTTATGTTCCACCACGGGAGGATCATCCATAACCATGTTCACCAGTCGTCCTCTCAAAAAGAACCTTCATGGAGGAATATCTCTATAATCCAAATACACACCATAGCACCAGGATTCATAACACAACCTATCAAATTTCTACATTAGTTGTAATATCAAAACAAGTACCAATTTATATGATTCCCAAAACACTGCACACAGTCAAAACTAAGGTGTTATCACCACCCTTAACCATCCTACACTGAAGTCCGGTTAACAAGGGTAACCACATTCTCATATCCAAGTTCCTTATTTAGACACCTTATTATTCTAATTTTCACCATAATCACGTTCATAATGTTTGGAACCATTTTCATTACAATTTCATAGATAAGGAAAGAAAATTATGTTCAATGACTTACCCATAACTTGTTTTCCTGTACGTTTCTAAAATGATGTATTTAACAATAATACTAAGTTCCTAGAATGATGAATGTAGATTCAAATCTTATGACATTCTAGGCCACAAATCATTAATCAATAATTCTCTAAAAAATAATCACATCACACCACCAGTGTTTCACCCAAGGTGAAATAATATTCAACTGTATTAGAAAATAGTAATAACAATTATCCCACACTTTGTGCTCAAGTTTTCCCCCATACATGTGTTTACAATTCCAATGCACAAGATCATTACCAATCTCCAAATCTTCATATTATTCTGTTTCCGTTTCACCAAAAAGTAATAAAAAATAATAAGAAAGATAACTCCTCTAATACCACTTTGTGAAGTCTCTACCTGGGTGCCACACAACATTTCCCCAAGATGGATGAGGACATGACCTCAGGTGTACCTCCCCATATGCTAGAGGATACTGACTATCCTCAAGGATTTGGTAATTTAGTCATGGGGATACTATACCATCTTTTATCATAGTGAAACTCCAGAAAAAGTTAATAAGCAATAGTGGAAGGCTATATAATCATAAACAATACCAATGTCATAATATAACCAAAACCATAAATACAACACTCAATTAAAAGGGAAACATTTCATGCCAAAGTATGTGACAAAGTGTTTAAAATGGAACTCAATGTAAAAACACTAATGACTCCCAAGCGATTACCAAACCATGAATGGTTCCCTAATCCATGATCCATCCCCAAATAGAAATCTAATCTATGGCCCTTTCCCTTAACCTATCATACAATAATAAAGTCTATTCAAATACTAATCAGGTATCCCGATTAGGGTGTGAGTACAACTCAGTAGGCCACTACCAACGATGTCTAAAAAAAATCCATTCAACAATAGTATATGAAATTGTAATAAGAATAATTATAATGTAAAAAATTAATAGTTTATCACATTATTCAATATTTCCAATATAATCACATAAAAACCGAAGTTTCCTTTAGATACTCGTACCACAATACATGCTTTAGCCTTTTTCAGAATATGATCCTTCCCCAATGTTTACCATTCATTTAAACGCACAATTTGAATTAACATGTTACCATTCTTAGTAGTTATATGAATGATCATGTTACCATTCACCATTTAATAATACGCAATTAGATGAGGGTGTTACCATTCGTATTAGGTGGTTGAATGATCATGTTACTATTCACCATTTAGTAATACATAATTGAATGAGTATGTTTCCATTCATAATAATTTTCCAAATGAGAATGTTACCATTCACCATTTAATAGTACATAATTAAATGATAATGTTACCATTCATAACAGTTTGCTGAATGAGTATGTTACCATTCACCATTTAATAATACATAATTTAATGAACATATTACCACAAATAATAGGTGGCCGAATGAGCATGTTACCATTCACCATTTAATAATACACATATCACATGTATCACATTTATCAAGGATAATCAACATTAACCACATTATCATGTATATAACATCATCACATCAAGTAGGATTAATCAACATTAAACCTCTTACCCCAAACCGTTAATTAATTAATTACTCATAATTATACCATAAATTAATTATCTCAATTACTGAACACAATATTTCATAATTAATTCATTAATTAAGTATCTCAATCCAAAATTTAATATTATATAATTATTTTCTAAATTAATTATCTCAATTTGTAACATCCATAACCCATAATTAATTCCGCAATTAATTACCGAAATCTACCTTCTCAATTCCATCATAATTAATTCCAAAAATTAATTATTATAATAAAAAATAATAAAATCCCATAATTAAGCATCCAATTAATTATCTTATTCAATTATCCCCAAATCTCATAATTTTATAATTATCTCAATTATTTAATTAACAACATTAATTAATTTAATTGTAGATTATAATTGCTACACAAATCTAGAAATTATAAAACATGAATATACATAATCAATTCATGACTTTCAGAATCAGAGTTTTGACCACCTAACTTGATTAATTGACAGACATTCACTAAACTAAAATCTAAAAAATCCAAGCAACACAATGACGTAGATATGAGATCTGGATCTAATACCTAAACCAAGATCAATGATATCAACATCTAATCAATATATATTTATATATATAATAATATATATATATCTCACAAATTGGGTTTATATCTAAAGAAACATAGAATAAAGTCCACCAAATGGTTAAGAGAGAAATGAATAATAGACAGAATAAGGATTGGGATGAGATCCACTTACCGAGAGAAGAGAGGATCCTTGAAACAGACTTTGAATCTAGAATAATAGTGGGCATACAACCTTAGAACCCCCGTAAATATTTTGAATTTGACAAAAATTTTATGTCCTAATACAAAGTTTAAATGAGGGTCTTTTAAGGGTTCAAGGGATTTTAAAATAATTTTTTTATATGAAATAAAACATCACGCATAGTTTTTCTGGTTAGGGGTGCATGGTTTAGCAAATCATGTGCCAACTGTATAACCCCTCACTGCCTAAATATGTATGGTTAACTGGGTTTGGTACATAGTTTACTCTAATTGTGCCACAAACATGAACATTTCCATTTTTTCAAAATTTTCTTAAAACTCCAATCAAATACACCCCAATTCAAAAACTCCAACCGAAGGTACATTAATAAAACAAAAAGAACCAAAATTTTGGCCAGAGATAACTCTATAAAAGATTGATATCTTACATAATGATTTAAATATTACATTATAAGTTTCAATGTGTATTTTTAATAGAAATTATTTTGAAAATATTTTATAAATTTTTCTTATTAAAATTAGTTTTGTAAGTGGATAGCTTATTTTCTTCAATAAAAATTCCATGTGATCTTTTAATATATTTTTTATCTAAGATGACATCATTTCATGTTACTTATGATTTACCAGGTATATGAACCAATGATATTATTCTTATTCTTCCTTAAAATGGTATATGATTATGATGAAGAAATGTATATGAAATCCATTCCCTTCCCATGGGTTATCATATGATTAAATGTTTATAAACACATTTATTTTTTTGGGTTATAATAAGATGAATGTTTTGTGTTCTTGTTTCACACTTATGTTTAATTTTATTAATGTGATTATCTTATATTATTACCATGTATAGTGTTGACATTATAACCAATTATTTGTGGGACTTATATCTCCCTCTAATTCATTAGGTAAATCTTTATATCTCCTGAGATAATAGTTGGAAATAAGTCGACGGGATTGAACTACAATGGGTAACATTACGAATGGGTTGATCCAGAATTGGAAATATTTGGTGAGGCATGATACACTATGTTTAATAGTTTTGGTAGTTAAACTTGAAAAATGAAATGGTTTCTATACCTATGTGGGTTCCATAATTTTATGGAATGAGAAAATGGTTCATGAATTATAATGATTTTACACTCTTATGAGTTGTCTCTTTTAGAATGACTCATTACTGATTATCTATTGTATGTTGGTTTTGAAATTTTAATGTTATTTTAATGATCTCATAAACATATCATTATCTAATTATTTTATATGATAATAGTGTGATATCTACCATGTTTTCCCTTACTAATGATCTGAGCTCACCCTTTCCGATGCTTCCTTTTCCAAGGTAATGAAGAATGGTTTTAAGTGTATTTTTTTTATTAAGAGTAAAAATAGGGAAAATATTTATGTGGTTTGTTGAATCTATTTCATTAAATAGTAATATTTTATACCTAGTCCCTAAAGACACTAAACCATTATGGACCTCATGCATTTTTTTATAAAATGTATTGTATATTAATCTAAAAAGATGTGATTTTTGTATATTAAAATTAATAGATTTTATAGTTGGTATCAGAGTAAAGGAAGGGATAAAATCCTTAATAACTATCACGTGTTAGTGTTAGGTGAATCATGGATATCTGTATAATGGATTCATGATAAATGTGTATCCACTAGGGATGGTGGTAAGAGTCCCAACTAGGTGTTGCAGCTTCCCAAGAAGTTATATGATAGGTATAAATGATATCCCACTAATAAAAATTCAATAAAAATATAGTTTGTATCAATGTATGGTTTAGTTAACCTTTGAAAACTAGGATGGGAAAAATTTAGTGCGAAACCTTTGGACAAGCCTATGTATAGGTTAACATATAATGTTTTGGTAATGAAGAGATTATCTGGTTTACTTAGAAATTTATCCAAATATATATATTATAAGATGACATGATTTGGGAATAGGTATACATAGGGGTAATAACTCCAAGAAAACTATGTTAGGGTTTACTTATGTGTTACCTAGTACATGACATGGACATTACTGTGCACTTAGTTTGACACTCCCATAGAATATTCTTTATTTAATTCACGTTTTATTTATAAACCATAATAAATAATATAAATAGAGGATTATCATGGATAATCTGGGTTAAACCAAGGTTTTATAGATTTATAATTTGGTATCATGATCTAGACATCACATTAATTATTTATCACACTGATCAAAGATGCTCGATGGTCATACTTGACAATTTTTACTCTAGGATTAAAGATAGAATGATAATGTTTAAGTGGTAATATGTATAATAAAATATTTAAGTAACCTTTTTAAGATTACTAATATGAGTTCATGTATATCATGAAAATTATCCAAGGATGATCATTTTTTCCCTCAACGATTCGATGTTGAATTGGAGGTGAATCCCCCTAATAGTATGATGATCACATATCAAGTCTATGATTATTATCTAATTGAGGTTTGTAGAAATGTGCTTCCTATAAAATTTTAACACTCCCTATGGTTCAATATGATTGTATCATAGGCATTTATTTTATTTTTTTATATAGAGCATATATTACTTTCTAAGGAAAGTCACATTTCATATTCCAAATGAACACATTCTCATTTAATGGTATTTGTATAAATACAATCATCTAATAGTAATTACTTCTACATTGTAGCTCTTAATTCCTACCCGTGAAGGATATTTACCTCAAATTGATGGGTGGAAACTCCAAATCAAAGGCATGTCTAGGATTAATTAATTTTTTATGTCTTCTAAGAAGAGTCTACTATTGTTTCACTAAATTGTGAAGTTGTGTTCTGAATAAAATTCTAACTAGTGTCATGAAAATTTAAGAAACTCCCAATATAATAGATCTGAATGAGTTCTAGAAATTGAAGAAGAATCTCTAGGAGAATCATGACTTCATTCAATCAGGTGTTTCACCTTGTGGTTCACTTGTTATTTTTTTTAAAAAATAAATATGGATTGAGGAAACTCGACAATGATTATCTGTAGCTAAAAAAGATCAAAAACAAGAAAAAATATACTCTACCTCATATTAATGAAATATTTGATCAACATTTTGGAGGTAAATAATTCTATAAGATTGATTTTTTATTTTGGATATCCTCAATTGAAAGTCAAGAAGGAGGATATACCAAATACAACATGCCATATGAGGTATGGACACTGTGTGTATATAGTGATGTCATTAATTATTACTAATTCCCCCTATATCTTCATGTATTTAATGAATAGAGTCATTATAGATTTCCTATATTGGTTTTTATTAGTATTTATAGAAGATATTCTCATTTATTCAAAGAGTAAGGAATACAACTAAAATCACTTGAGAATTGTACAAATGACCCTAAGGAAGAAGAAGCTGTATAAAAAATTTACAAGGTGTGAATTTTGGATGCAAAACGTTTCTCATTTGGGTTTTATAATATCATGAGATGGAATATTGGTACATCAATAAAAGAAAGAATTTATTCAGTATTGGCCTAGAAAAAATCAAGTGTCTGAGAACCAATGTTTTTTAGTTTTAGATGGATATTATAAGTGTTTTGTGGAAATTTATCATGATTATCTATACCACTAAAAAATTTAACTCCAAATGGATCCAAGTTCTTTTAGATGCATTAATGTTAGGAAAATTTTATGGAACTAAAAATAAGGTCATTAAGTGAACCTATGAGTTCATTAAACTTTAGTATATGAGGTTTTATAATCTATAGTGATGCATACTTTAATGGATTTGGATTTGTTCTTATATACAATGAAAAGGCTATAGCTTATTCCACATGAAAATTGATGTTTCATAAGAACAATTATCCAACTAATTATTAGAAGTTTATAGTGTAAATTTTGACATTAAAGATATGGAGGAATTATATTTATAATGAAATGTGTGATATATATTATGATCACAAGATATTAAATTAAATATTCACAGAGATGGAGTTGAATATGTGGAAGATAATATGAGTAGAGGTAATTAAATATTATGACTGCTCAACAAATTCCCACTATAGTAAAGTAGACATGGTGCTCGATGATTTTAGTTTAAAGTATAATAAAAAATTATCCAAGATGTGGATCACAAAAGATCCAATATTTAAGGATTTTAAAAGGATAGGTCTTCATATATTTGAAGAATTATAGAAATCTTATCATTATAAAATTAGTGGTCAACCATTTATTAAATTGAATATTAAATAGGTGAAGAAGGAAGATGTGGTGATATTGAATAAGGTGAGAAATTTTCCTGGGTTTATCCTTGATTATGATAGAATGATAACGTTCAAGGATCATGTATATGTTCCATCCATAACCTATTTAAAGATAGATCTGTTAGGAGAGTCTCATAGTTCTTCATTCTATATTTAAATTGGAAGTACAAAGATGTATAGATATTTTAAATAGTGTTTTGGTGGGATGGAATGAAGAGAGATATTGTAGAATATGTATCTTGATGCTTGGTATTTCATAAAGTTATGTCTAAGAGAAAAAACACTAAGGGGATGTAAGCATTATTACCCGTACTATAATGGAAATGAGAAAATATCACCATGGATTTTATTATCATAGTCCCCAAAAATTTTAAAGGGAAAAATGCTATATCAGTTGTAGTCAATTTTCATAGAAATTAAATACACTTCATTTCAATAAAAAAATTCCTATCTAGATCAGCTTTATAGAATATGCATTAAAGATGTGGAATATTTTCCTGGAGTGCCACATTCAATTGTATCTGATTGGGATGTAAGTTTTTTCATGAAGTTATGGAGAAGTCTTCAATAGGATATGGATAAATAGTTAAGTTTCATCAATTCATATCATCCTAAAACCAATGTTCAGTCTAATAGAAATATTCATACCCTAGAGGATATGTTGAGATCTTGTACTATGTATTTCAAAGGTGGTTGGAATCAATACCTTCTCTAGTCTATTTTTCTTAACAATAAAATTTAGTCATGAATTATGATGACTCCTTACTAATCCCTATATAAACATATGTGTAGAGATCCAATTTTTTGGAATGAAGTTGTAGAAAGAAATTTATTGAGACCTGATATAGAAGAATAAATGGAAAGGAAGGTTAGATCCATTCAGTAGTACATAAGGGAAATACAAAGTAACAAAAAGGATATTTTGACAATATTCTTTATGACCTAGAATTGTATGTTAGTGACAAAGTGTTTCTATGAATTTCACAATGGAACAATGTTATGATATTTGTGAATAAAATAAAGATAATCCCTATGTATATTGTCCCTTTTGATATTCTTGATTGATTGGGGATAATTTCTTATCCCATAGTGCTTCCACTAAACCTCTCTCAAGTTCATGTTGGGTTACATGTATCTATCAGGATGAAGTACACAAAAAACACTTCACATATACTGAACTCAAAGGTCATGATAATGGAGAAAGAGATTTATTTTGAGTATAAATTTTTGGAGATTTAGGATCCTAGAGGGAATGTTCTATAAAGTAACACCACTCACCTGGTCATAGTTTTTTGTGAACCCACCAATTTGAAGTGACCATATGGGAAACTAAGGATATGACAAGGCAGAATTATCCTTATTTGTTTGTATTGGAGTGATGAATTTCAATAAAGAAATTAATTTTAAAGTGGTAGAATGTAACAACAGAAGATTTTTTGGAATATAGTTTTTGGATAAATTTAAACTCTTTGATATCTTTTCTTACATTAAACATCGAGTATTAACAAACAATGATATAATATTAATATTATTATTTAAAAAAGAAAATTATAAACTATACATAAATCATGGAAGTATGAATAGGAGTAAAAAATTAAAATTATATAAAATTTATATATATATAATATATTTATAAATAAGTATGTGTTTGTTTCAAATGTTATTATATTCTTTGAAATTAATTTTCTTAAATAATGATTCTAATTTATTTTTTTTAAAAAAATAATAAAATTAATTTCCAAAACTTTTAATAGCATATTTGACAAAATTAACATTATTTTATTAATTAATGTATAAAATATATCTTAGGGTGAATTTTGTTTATTTTTTTTAAAAGTTTTTTTTGATTAATATTGAAAAATATTGGTTTTTCTTGAAAACTATCTATTTTTTAAAGGAATTATAGGTTATAAATTTTGATTTAAAATGGGTTTAAATGTAAAATTAGACTAAATATATTATAATTAATATAATTTATTTTATTGGATTAAATTTCATATTGAATTTTCATATAATAATATTTTTACACTTTTTAATGCTTCTTCATTGGAAACATGTTTTATCATCGAGTTTTTAGGTTTTATTTTAAATTAAATTATGTAACTTGTGTGAGTTGAATTTGAAAAAATTAATTCTATTTTTTGAATAAATGAAATTTATGTTATATAATAATGCCAAATAATTGTTTTTTAATAAATAATAATAAATATAAAAAAAATTAAGCACCATGATTAAGGTTAAAATGAGGGTTTTAACATTACATGTACTTGTGTTAAACTTATTTTTCCACACACATTGGATTTTTATTTAGTAAATTGGATTTATTTTTTAGAATAATAGGTTAAAAATTCTCTAATAAGGATCATTTTAATTTTATCCTTAAATGATAAATTACCAATTTGAATAAAAGATATAGGTTACCATTGTGAAAACAAAAATGGTAAGATTATGTTTACATAAAGGATAAGGAATAAAAAGTTTAAAAATTTGTTTTTTGTATTGGAGGTATTGATCAGTCATATAATAATTAAAATCCATTATTTATCAATTTGTTTTGGATCTTTTGGTGAGTGTGACTTCCCATTATTGAGGTTACCCATGTATGGTTCCCTACACATTACTAGGTGGAAATAAAATGTATTTCTTCCCTTAGATGGTGATGTCCTCATCCCACTGAAACTTCTTGCTAGTTCTCTATAATGAATATAAAGATAGCTTTAAACTTCTTTAATCTCTTTACAAACCTAAGAAATTATTACCCTAAAGTGAATTATTATTAATTTCATAGTTCTTATATACTATTAATCCCTTTATCTAACATAAACTGCTGTATATCTAGTCTTTTAATATGTTATTTTCTATTGGATGAATGGTCATCTGGGGACAGTTCATCTAATCCCATATTTCATTCTTTATTTCTTATATGCTCACATGGTACATTTATTCTTCATTTAGTTCTTTATTCCTCTATATGATGATCATGATTCATCTAGTATTTATTGCTCTATCTGGTTCCTTTTCATATGGTTCCACCTATTATGTCAAATTCATCATAAAAAATTAGAACTACTCACAATATTCATGCCTAAAACATCATATCTTCAAAAATAAGTACAATTTCAGTAACTTGAACAATAAATATCTTGATCAACCTATTCAATGTGCAAAAAATCCCCATTATATAAGTATTGTTTATCAAAAAACACTTGGACAGGTAGAATATAAAATTATAGTTTCTTACATCAAAATTTCAATGTTCCAATCAAATAATTATATATTTTACCACATTTAAAAATTCCTAAATGATTGATGTAAACAATATTCTTAAGAACTATCGTTAGATCTCAATGTCAAAAAACACTTCAATACTTCCTGATATCTCAAAAAGAATCGTGACCAATCCCTTATGATTATTGAAAATGATGAACATCCAATTTAGCATCATTACATGAATGGAATTAGAAAAAAAATTGTAATTTTACTTGAAATCTCTATGTAACACTTATTTATAGACAATTCTTCTATATAGTAGCACTTTTTCCGATGTACTTATTATAGGTCTACTCTGTTTCATTTTTCGGGTGACTTGTTGGAAGTTTGTCTGGCTTGTTTTATTAGAAGTTATCAGTAGATATCTCCATCTGATAACTCTTTTTTCTTCAGCTGGATGAATTCATAAAACACTATTTGATGAATTTTTTAAAATTTGTATGATGTCTTCGTAACAATAATTAAATGGAATCATTCATAGTATTTTTTCTGGTCAAATAGAACTCTATATCCAATAGAGTCTCTTTGATGATTCAAAAACCATTTTTATTTCCTTATTTTGAAAAACTCTTTCAAATGCCTTCAATTGTTTCCTCTATCTAATTACCTTATTATGAAGCCTCTATCTAGTCAACTTTCATCATCTATTATTTACTAGATTTTCACTTCAATCTTGATCATTGTACAAGTATGTCCAATAAACTTTGCATAAATCTCTGTTCACAACTTCCATTACACTTACTTTTTTCTAGGTCCCAAAAAGTATCACCAACATCTTCCTTCAACAAACTTAAGAAGGAAACATGAATACGTTTCTATAATCAGGATGTATGAGTACATTGAATAAAAAAAAGTATCACATGATTTATCTATATTTTATAGATATTATTCTCTACTAAACATAAAAATAAAACATATACATAAGGAATTGTGATATTTAATCAATGAGGAACACATCACTATGAATTTATTAACTTTTCTGAAGAGATATTTTTTTTGATGGGATTGGGAATTTATTTGTGCTATCATTTTTTTTCCAACCTCCTTCAAATAACATTGGTCTTCAATCCACTAGACTTAGTTTTAAAGACTTAGTCTTCTAGAATATTTCAATTCATCTAAGTATTTTCTTTTCATTCATTTTTTTCTATTAAACACATTCAACTACATTGAGAACATTTAGTCTAGAAAATATATAAGGAGTATTCTTAATGATACAATTTATGGAAACATTATAGTTTTGATGACGAATATTCTTCCTCAACCAGTATAGAACATGTTATAAACATTAAGTTCATATCACCTATCATCGAAAGTATATTAAATCGTCAAAAATAAACATTCCTCATAAAGTAGTGAATATATCAATTAATGCATATATTAAAATCATATAAGGTAAAACAAAACTTATATTCTTCAAAGATAACAAGAATTGAGAAATTTATTTTCTTTATCAATGATCATGGATACTTTAACAAAGATTATATGAAAATTATTCTTATACACCAATTGGAAAATTTGAAATCAATAAACACTTTAATTTATATCCATTAAAACCCAATTACATCCATTGAAAACAAATAAAACTCAGAAATAATATGGGATCTGTATATTCAATGGAATAAATGTTGGTAGTTTTATTCAGTGAAAAAGAGGTGGAAATTATTATTCTTTCCTTTCAAGTGGATTCAGTGTTTAATTCTCTCATTAAGGGGGAGTTTGTGGTCTAAAATTTATAGAGAGATATGATTTGTGGGGATTGAAATTTTGAAAGTCATGAAGATAGGGGAGTTCAATAATAAGATATGTAATGAGGAATAAAATAATCTCTCAAAATATTATTTTCTACATTTAGCATTAATCATGTTTTCTTAATGTGGTGGGTGATTTATTCTATTTATTTTTGGGAGGATTAAACTACGTATATGGAATTCAATTTCTCTTTAGAATTATAAATAATCAAAAGGGAGATGATTTTAGAACCCAGTAAATATATTCTAAAGGTTTATGAAATCTATGACATACATAGGATAATGATAGATTATAGAGGGTTAAATTTTGTATATAGTAAATATGGTGGGTAGATTGTATTCATTTACAATGAACCCATATATTAAACTTCTTGATTTAATTGGTAATTTGAATTCAAAAGGATATGGTCTGTAAAAATCACCATCATGATCAGTCTTTTTTGGTGATGGTAAATCAAAAGAAGAGTTTTAATCTTACATGAAAATATAGTGTTATTATGAAATGTTTGTTCAAGAATATACTCATTATGTTATTTCAGATTTATATAAAAGGGTAAATCTTTATGATTTTTTGTAGACCAAAATTATTTTGTTTGAAAAAATCTATAGTAAATGAATATTTTGAAAAAATAAATTTCAAGACAAGTAGTTCCCCAAATTTTGACATACAAGATTGTTTGCAAAGGTATCTAGAAAATATATGATTTTTATGTAATATTTATGTGATAGCTATAAATGAATTCATTTTGTAAGAGAATCATGTGAAATCATTATCATTTGTGAAGTTGATATGGAATATGTTTTTGAATCCTAAAAGGTAGGACTTATATGAACATAGAAAATAATGTGTTGTTTGTGGATAACAGTTAGTGATTTACATTTTCTACAAATGGGGAAAAATTAATCCTAAGGAAATAATTTTATATTGGATTATCTCCCTATAAATAACCCACATATGGCTCCATTATATATAAATATGGATTCTGATAAGATCATATAATATTTTATATCTTCATTTATTAATGAAATAACCACGAATGGAGATTGTGAGGGGTAACAGTGAACAATTTTTTAAAGATAATATCATGGGGGAGTTACACAATGTTGTTATTTTTTAAAGGGTATTACCGCAAAGTAATTTCAAAAAGGTAAGAACCATGAATCATCTTTATAAAGAGTATAAATGTAATGGAGTTTTAGATAATGTATCCCAATATGGAATTTCATAAATTTTATATCATGAATGAGTTTTAGGATGGGTATATTGTGATGTTATTTCATGAAATGAATCCCATGAAATAGTTTTGTAAATAATAGATTATTTAGGAAAGATTGTTTTCAAAAACACATACACAATTAATTCTATCGATGATTATTGAAATTATGGATATATTTGAAGAATCATAGAATGGATTTCATGATTAAAATATCAATGCATATGCTTGATGAAATGGAAGGGACTTTATGTAGGTAAAATTATAAAACATCCATTTAATTATTATTTGATGGAGGAGTTGTTGGGAGTATTCTGAAGGAGGTAGTGTGATGATCCAAAAATAAAATTGTAAAGCTATTGAGAATATCATGGAGTGGACATGATTGAAAAATTATATCCATAAAAGTAGTTTGAAATAGTTTATTTTAGTATATTGACACATCATTGATGTGTGAACCTTATATATATCCCACAGTGTGGAACCAAGTAAATTTTTTGTGTCTTGTTTTAATTTTTTACATTTTTTATCATTGTAGATGTGAAGTTAACTTTAATAGTTGTAATTTTTTCCTGCCAGCATGGAAAAAAATATCTAACATAACTTGAACAAATTTCCCACCCTAATTCACCACCTCTTTGGGTGTGTTTGGGATTATTTTATTTAAAAATTTATTTAAACTATATCCATTTTTTGGTCATATTAATTCATTCTTATGACCTATGATATTTTTTTGAAGTGTTTATTGGGATTTTCATTTTTATTTCCCAAATTTGTCTTGATATTTTTCTAGTGGTTATATATTAATGACGTATATAGTGTATATTTTACCTATGTTTTGTGATAATAGTTTTTCTATAATGATTTATCGATATAATAACCATTTGCATACTGATATTTTTTAAATTAACATGTCCTCATAGAATTGGTATTAATTTTTTATTTTATGAAGAAAAGAATTTTATATAATGTAAATGGTTAGTCATGTAGTGGAAACCTTGAAAATTTTGAAATTAAATTCATGTTTTATAAATGATTTCTTAAAATGATTAATTTTTTTGTTTACACTGGTCCATTCTTAATAATTTGTGATAGGACAGTAACTTAAAAGACCATTTTATTTTCTATGTTGAATTTTTTTCATCATTATTTGATGAATTCTATAGTATGACCTCCATTAAAACATAATTATCTATTTTATGGTAATAAATTGTATCTTATTTAGATAAAGATCATGTTCTAAATTATATGTGTTCACTTATATTATATTATTTATATGGCATACTTGTAATTTCAAGAAATGATAATAAATAATTACGCATTTTTAATGTGATATGACAGTGGGAATGTCAGTATGTTCTAGATCTCTTAATATCTTCCAGTTATTTTTTAAAAATCATATTAAAATATTCAAAATGATAAATATAATTTTTTAATGTTTTTATAGTTAAAATCATGTTATGAATGATAAGTTAAATTTTCTAATCTATTTATTAATTAATCCAGATTAATTGGTAATTAAGTATTTTTGGATAGTTGTTCAACATTTGAACAAGATAATTTTGGGAACACATCATGTGTTGTTTAAAAATTTATTTTGTTTTTTGGTAATGTTAACATCACCTTTTTAAAAAATGGCATGATTTTTTGGAAACATGTTTCCCTTAATAGATAATGGTGTTGATGAGTTTTACTGTAAAGAAAGTGATAAAAATTTTAAAATTGGATTTCTAGAGAAAAATTTGGAATAATTTTATAAAGGGTATTTGGTAATTTTTTTAGAGTATGATTTATCAATTTTATGGCATCCTGCCTTTTTATTACATAACATTACAATACATTTTACAAACAAAAGATCTTTTAAAGGTTAGTTTCTAGAAAAAAGGTACATAATTCATGGATACATAAAACAAATTTAACCCACGTGAATGTATTATTATTTGGTTCAACCTATGTAAAATTATTGCATCTCATACCCTGGAGACATACATCAAAGGAAAGGGTGAGCATAAGGCCCAGTATGGGAAAGTAATGGAAATAGTAAACAATTGATCATGTGAATTATTGATAAGAACTTCAAGAATATCATTAAGGAATGATGAAAGAAAAAACAGACGTATAATAGTAAAAAGAAAATAAACCATAACATGGAAATGTGTCTACAACATCTAATTCAGTCATTCATAATCATATCACCCAAGTTTATCACCGTGGTGTCATAAAAAATTACCAAATTTATTCACTAATGTATCGTATAACATGTCATCTATAGAGATTAAATTCTTTACTCAATTCATTATATCATAATGAGAGAGAAACCTTCATATGTATTAACTAATTTGATCCACATTAATCATAATAAAACATTTCATAAATGACCCATGGAGAATAAAAAGTAATGGGTTACCAATAAAAATCATCATATTTTTAAAACAACTTGAAGGAAAGACCATTATGTCCATTATAACCCATGAAAAGGGAATGACTGTTTTAGGTATTTCAATACTATAATAAAATAAATTATTTTTAAATATTGTCGAAAACTGTAATAAAATAATGACATATAAATTTTCACATAAAAAATAAAAGGGAATTTCTTGAGGAGAAGAAAGAAATTTTGAGAAATAAAATCAGAAACATAAAGGGTATAAAACATGGTTTTAGAAAAGCGTAAAAAAAGAGTTGAAAGGGGTCTCAGATTAATAAAAGTCTCTTAATAAAGTAATGTGATAGAATCAAATGGATAGAAGAAAATAGTTTGGAAACTTGAAATACATACCACATAAAAAGGGAACATTAATGGAAAAGAGAAGTTGAGATTTCCCTTACCTTAAAGAGTGTTCCTAAAACATGAGGATCGGGACCTTGGGGGCCTGATGACACATTTGGTGGAATTATTGGGTGGTTAAACGATCAAATATTCAGGGATTAGGAATATTAAGTGAATTAAAATGGATAAATTGGTGGGTATTTATAGAAAAAGAGGAGGATTTGTTTATTAATTTCCTTGGATACAAAGGTAGTGGTAAATGAAAAACCACGGGATTTCCCATGGTATTGAAAACATGGAAGATATTTTATGTAATTATATCATAAAATAGATGTCCATAATTTTATATTAGTAATTTTGGAAAGGAAAAATAAAGTTTCTGCAAAATAACATTTTTCAAGTTAAAGTTTCCATTTCAAAATTTGTAAAATAAATTATATATTTGGAAATAGATTAAAATTTATTAAAATACATAATATAAATAAAATAAAAAATTTTAGCTGTTGATTATTGTTAAATAATAATTAAATCATTATAAAATAATTATTATTTCAACAAACAATTAAAAACACTCAAACAATATTTTTACTATTCACTGAAAAACTAAATATTTTAGGAAATTATCATAAAATCACCGTAACCTTATACTAATGTTCTGATTTCAAAAATTATATTTATTTTATTATAATAATTATCAAAATATGATACTTTTAAATTTAAAATATAGAAATCCTTATTTATAAAACAATAGCAATGGAAAATGCATAGTAAAATTGCATAATGAAATTTCCGACACTTGAAAAAAAATTATTTTATTATTTATATTTAAATATGAGAATTTTAACCAAACTATATCATTAAAATAAGTATTATTAATAATATATTAGTTTATTATAATATTTATATCTCATTTGAAAAGAATAATTTACGTCTGAAAAATCAATTTATTAAATTCCAACCAAATTTTATTAAGAAAAACTATTCTTAAAATTGTATTGATGGAAAAAATTATTTATACAATTTCATTACACATTAAGTAAATAAGGACTCAGAATATAACCCCTTATGAAACCTGAATATGGCCTAAGGGTATGATTTTTTTATGGTGATATATTTTTCAGGCGGCTTAGATAACATCACCCGGGTCGTAATTTCTACTTACTTGAACTTCTCTCGTAGGAAATTTAGTTCAAGATTAACATATTTAATATTGGCTTTGGATTAGTCAATAATGAAGCCCAATGACACTACCTATCACCCAAGCTCTGACAAAAGGGCTTCCTACAGAATGACTCTACTGGTTAAGGCCATCGTTTCCCCTTCCTTCATTAATTACACATATTCATTTCTATTTATAACACTATGTATAACATTTAAATTATTATTAAGAGTATTGTTTCTAACGGTCCTATTGACCAATGGCTATATAATTTTCAAAACCCCATGGTCACATTTCAATTTATACACACATCATTATTAATGTGTTTTCAGATTTTTGAGTATAATATAACACACATTTTCTGGAAATAAATATCATTCAAAATGTTTGGGTAATTACATTTTTCCCAATTAATAAATTTCATCCCCAAAATTTCATATCATTCTATCAGTTGAGAAAAGGTATTGGTGCTTGTGACTCATTGTTTCCTCTAGTTCCCATGTCACTTCTTCATATATTTGGTTCTTCTACACCACTTTAACGAGGTGGGTATCCTTGTTGTGTAGAACCCTATCTCTAAGGTCCAAGATCTCCACTAGCTACTCCTCATAAGAGAGGTCATGTTCCAGTTGTATGACTTTAATATTTGTTACATGTGAAGGGTCAGTTATGTACTTCCTCAATATAGATACATGGAATACATCATGAACTATATCTATATTTAGAGGATGTAAACGATGATAGGACGCTGCTTTTATGCGATCAAGGATTTCATAGGGGCCAATATACCATGGGATAAGATTTCCTTTCTTGCCAAACTCCATGAATATTATTCAAAGTTATATTCAAAGGAATAATTTGTCTCCAACATCAAAATCCATATAACTTTTTTGGTTGTTATCATAGCTCTTCTACTGAATATTAGTAGTATTTATCTATTTTTTATAGCATGAACCTTTTATGTCATCTCTTGTAAAAGATCAGGTCGTAGAAGCTTTCTCTCACCAGCTTCATCCCAATAAGTAAGAGTTCTACATTTCCTCCCATATAGATATTCATAGGGTTCCATTTGAATACTTGAATGGAAGCTGTTGTTGTATTAGAACTCAACTAATGGGAAATGTTGATCACATCCACCATTAAATTACATTTAGAATATTCTATGTATTTCCTCAATTTTCTAAATAGCTATTTCATATTTTCCATCAGTTTAAGGGTGATAGGGAATACTGAAATTCAATTCGGTACTTATAGAATGTTGAAAACATCTCCAAGATTTTCATCTGAACCATGTATCATGATAGTAAATGATATAAAGTGTCACTCCATGAAACCTTGCCACTTATTTTATGTAAATCATGGAAACTTGGTCTAGGTAGAAATATTTCTAAATATATATATAATGTGTTTTCTTTGTGAGATGACCAACTATAAACCATATCATATTATTTGATTTGGATGTTTTCTGGCTATTAGTGACAAGTTACATAAAGATATTATCCAACGTTCATGTTGGTATGTGTAGTAGTTGTAATAGCCCTTTAAGAATTTGTCACTTTACCTTCACTTACTGACACACCAGGCGCCTTGTAGTGTTTTCAGAAATCTTTATTTTCATGTTATCGAACCAATAATGTTCATGAAGGTCCCTATACATTTTCGTGATTCCATGATGTATAGATTATGTATATCTATGAGCTTTATCCATAATCTCCTTCTTTATTTCTGGAATTGATGGAACATGCATCCTTGTATGATATTTATATATATTTTCTTGATCAATATTTAACTCAATAAATTTAAAATCCTTCACATCTTCTAACTTATTCTGTAAAAAAGGATCCTATCTTTGATATTTATTGATATTTTATATAAATTATGGTTTAGAAATCATTTTGGATAGGTTTGATGGTATCCCATACCTTATGAGTCCCATGTCATGTTTTTCAAGCTCTTTGATCGAAGGATCTCCTTGAATCCTCGTCATTTATAACACAACAAGTTCTTTACAACTTAATGCATTGGGTACTTTGTTTTCTCTTCTTTTATATTAATTAATTGGACAATTATATTTATTAATAATTTACAACCATCTCTTTTGTCCAATGTTCAATTCATTTAGCATGAAAATATACTTCAAACATTGATGGTCTATGTATATATCATATTTCTACCCATAAATATAGTGCCACCATATCTTCCGATAAAAAACAACCAGAGAAAACTCTAAGACATGCGTAGGATAGTTCTTTTCATGGCACGTCAACTATTGAGATGCATAAGTAATCACCTTATCATTTTTCATGAGGATGCAGCCAAGACCATTTATAGATGAATTGCTAAAAATAATGAATCCTTATCTGATAGAGGGTAGAGTTAACATGGGTGAAATAACCAATATCTTATTCTGATCTTCGAAAAATTAGTCACACTCCATTGACTATATGAATATGACCCCTTTTTGAGTTTACCTGGTTAGTGGAATAGAAAGTCATGAATATTTTTTTCACAAACCTCCAATAATAACCCGCTAATCCAAGGAAACTACAAATCATAGTTAATGTTTTAAGATGAGGACACTTCTCTATAACCTTTTTCTTGCTAGGATCAATTGAGATTCCTTCATTGGTTACATTGTTCCCTAAAAAAGAAACTTATTGTAACCAAAATTTACATTTTATAAACTTTCCAAATAGCTTCTCCATCCTCATTATTTGAAATATAACCCATAGATGATCCTCATGCTCCTCATGACTTTTATAATATATCATAACATCATAAAAAATGACAAAAAGTTATCTAGGTACCCCTTAAAAACACTATTCATAAAATCTATAAAAATAGCAGGAGCATTAGTCAAGATGGAGGTCATAACAACAAACTCATAATGACCGTATCTTTATTGAGAGGTGGTATTTGGAATATCATCCTTTTTCACCCTCAATAGATGATAACCATATCAAAGATCAATCTTGGGGAATAATTGTGCCCCATGAAGATGATCATATAAATAATCAATTCTTAGAAGAGGGGACTTGTTCTTCCCTATGATCCCATTAAGTTCTCTATAATCAATACATAACAGCATTGATCCATACTTCTTCTTCATAATGATAATAGGTTCTCCCCATGAAGACCCACATTATGGGATAAACCCATTCTCTAAAATATCATGAAGTTTCTTATTTAAATCCTCCAGCTCCAAATTTTCAATTCTATACGGGGTCTTTGAAATTCTCTTGGAACCAATAATGAGATCAAAGGAGAAATCTACCTCTCCTTATCTGTGAGGTTTAGGTACCTCCTTGGTAAATACATCGATGTATTCATAAAAAATTGGGACATTCTCTATTCATATACTTGTATTTCCTCATTCATCTTCACTGATTATTTTCATAAAGAAGGTTTCAGGAAGTGCCTCTAGACAAATATCAGGTCAAGATATCTCTCATTTGAAAACAACTATATGTTGTCAATTCAAGATGATTATGATTTCCTTTCTTCTATAATTAATCTTAGTAGTATACATTGAGATTTATTCCATCCCTAGTATAATTTTGAATTTAAACTTTGGAATGACTACGAGATTTGTTATGAGATTATACTCAGCAAAGTAAATACTAGATTTTATATACATTGTTGATTCTTGGATAATCCGTCCATGAGTCCTTACTGATTTTTCTACTTCTAGAAATTCATGATTTGATTCGATATTATTTGAAAACATTGAGGAAATAAAGCAATGTCTAGAAGAAAAATCAAACAATGTACTTTATAGTTTTGAGAGAACAATGAGAGTACCTTCCACCATATCATTTAGAGCTTCAACTTAATCTATATTCATAGAGAAAAACAACCTTTATCTCTTAGCCTATTTTAATGTGTATGGTGACTCCCCTCCATTCACATCATGTTTGGATAGTGACTGGTAATGTTTAAAAGTTTTTCACACTTAATGCATTGGACTTTAGGTTGGGCCGACAACATCTTATATTTGTCGTTAGTGTAGAAAGGTTGAGGTTTTACATCACTATGAATGTTACAAGAAATATTGTTATCTATTCCACACTTGGAACATTTCCCACTCCCATGTAAGAAGTTTCTTGAATGATTCTTTCCACATTTTTTAGACATGGGAATTTTTACTTTCATTCCATATATTCCTTGATCAAAGTTCCTCCCCAATTTTGGCTCTAAGGATATATTCTATTTATTTGAACTATGGGACCATAGTGTCTCTCATAACTCCAGATCAGCTTTCATAGCACTCCTTAGGATATCCTCATAGTTTCTATAGTCTCATATATATATATATATTATATCATAGATGGGGTATTAGTCTACTGAAGAATCTATAAACCATTCCATTAGGATCCAAGACAAAGCTAGAGGTATAATGGGGAAATATTGTGAATTTCATCTCATAGCTTCCCACAGATTCATTTTCCTTCAACTTTAGTTCTAGGAATTCCTTCTTTATTTTTTTTTGCATTTAATGGGAGAATATTTTTTGAAAAAGGATCCCCTGAACTCTTCCCACATCATTGCATCAACATCCTCTTTTTTTTTCAGGTTTTAACCAGTTCCCACCATTGATCATCTTCTCCCTCTATGTTCTACACATCCAGGGTGAATATATCTTGTTCTTAACAATTTAGTATAGAAAGGATTTTTTCAATAGATCTTATCCATTGTTTAGAGATCAATGGTTTGGTAGATCTAATTAACGAAGGTGGTTTTGATGCATAAAGGACTCAATAGAATGTTATTCCCTTTCGAGTCAAATATGGTCTCTCGACTTGATTTAATTTATTCGTCATAACTCAAGTCATTTGATTCATAATTATCATGATTTTTTCATTCTGGATTCCATTGGAAGACCATTGTCTCCTAGTCCATTGTGCTCACCATTAATGACGTTTCTAAAATTTCCCTAATTTTTATAAAAGAAGAAAACCATAGTAAGAAACATGTTCCATTTAATAATATTATAATTGTAAATTAATTTCATGTAATAAAACATCAAGCCCAAATATGTTATTCTTTAACAACAATTACATATTCTATAAATCATTTATAGTGGTTCCAAAAAATATTAGGATTAACCAATAATATCCCATAGGAATGTCAAACCTATTGAAAAGTAAGGCATGTGGTCATGTACTAGGTTACGCTGAGTTAGACCTGATGCCTCTTTTTAGAGTTGTTACCCCTGGGTACATTTGTTCTAGAACAATTTCCACTTGTTCATATCTAGATAAGGATTTTTTTTATAGAAACCAATTAAAAATATTTCACAAAAATAATATGTTTTTATCTTATATTTTAACATTTCTTTAAGGTTATTACTATAGTTTTCAAATCATAATTTCCAAAAATAACTAAACCATCTTTTGATACCAACTATGACAATATGGATTTTTATTACATTGAATTTTACAAACAGAGGTTATTTTAATGTTTAGTTCCTTAAAAAATGGTACATAATACTTGAAACCATAAAGAATCAATTTAATCCAATTCAGTGGATTATTATTTGGTTAAGCCAATGTTAAATTATTGCATCTCATAACCTGGTAATATACATCAAAGTAATGGGTGAGCATAAGGACTAGTAAGGTAAATCTAGGGAAACAGTTTACAAGTGATCATGAGAATTACCAATTAGAACTTGAAAAATATCATTAAGGAATGATAAAAGTAAAAAAGATATATATAATAGTAAAAATAACATGAATCATAACATGGAAATCTGGATACAATATTTAATTTATTCATTCCTAAGTATATCACAAGGTTTATCAGTGACGTGTCATTAAAATTACCAAGGTTATTCACCAAGGTATCGTAAAACATGTCATCTCTATAGATTAAATTATTTACCTAACTAATTGGAGAGATTTCAAGGTACACCATTAATATATCATAATTAATGTTATCCACATATATCTTAATAAAACATTTCATAAATAATTGATGGATAATAAAAGAAATGGGTTTCAAATAAAAAACATGGTGTTTTTCAAAAGTTATCAAAGACAATATATTTATGTTCTTTATAACCCATTAAAAAGGAATGAGTGTTTTATGTATATCAATACCACAATAAATAATTCATTCTTAAATCATGGTGAATACCCCTAGAAAATAAATATGTTTGGGTATTCACATAAAAAAATAAAAGGGAATTTCATGAAGAGAATAGAGAAATTTTGAGAAGTGAAATTTGTAGTATAATGGTTATAAAACATGGTTTTAGAAAATGGTAAAAAGATAGGGGAAATAAGTATCTAATTAATAAAAATATATTAATAAAAAAAAGGTTTAGAATAAAATGTATATAATAACATAGTTTGGAAATTTAAAATTCCTACCACATAAAGAGGGAACTTGAATGGAGAAGAGAAGTGGAGATTTACCTTAGCTTGAAGAGTGTTCCAAAATATGATGATTAATACTTTGGGGGATTTATGACTCCTTTAGATGACTAATTGGGAGGTCTAACTATCGTAGATTCATATAGGATAAATTTTTTGTGAATGGAAATGGATAAATGGAACATATTTTCCCATGGTATTGGATACATGGAACATATTTCATGTAAATTTTTTCCAATAGAGTTGACCATAATTTTATATTTTCTATTTTGGAAAATAAAAATAATGTTTTCACATAATAACATTTTTTAAGTTAAAGTTTCTATTTTAAAATTAAGAATGAAAATTACATATTTGGAAATTGATTAAAATATATTAAAATACATGATATTAAAAAAATAAATTAATTTGAGGCTTGGATTATGGTGTATTAATTATTACATCATTATGACATAATTATTATGTCATTAAACTTAATGAAAAATCAAAACAATATTTTCACTATTCAACGAAAACCAAAATATTTTAGAAAATTCTCATCAATTCACCTTAACCTATTTTTTTGAGATGATTTGAAAAATTATATTTATTTTTCCATAATAATTATATATATTTTGTAATTTTAACTATAAAATATAAAAATACTTATTTATTATAAATAATAGTGGATAGAAACTGCATAGTGAAATTGCATAGTGAAATTTCTAAAACATGAAAAATTAAAATTATTTTATAATCTATATTTATATAAGAAAATTTTAAAAATAATATTTAATTAAAATAATTATTATTCATAATATCATATTAATTATAATATTTATATATTTTCTAAAAAGTGACTTTAGTTTTCCAAAAATATCAATTTATCAAATTCCCAATCAATTTTATTAAGAAAAACTATTTTTAAAACAGAGTTTATGAACTATAAATTTTATTTATACAATGTCATTACCCTTTTAGTAAATAGGGATTCAAAATATAACCCCTTATAACACCTATATATTACCTAAGTTTAAGGTGTACGATGATGATAGATTCTATAGGAAGCTAGGATAACATCAATCGAGTGGTAATTTCCAATAACTTGAACTTCTCCTCTAGGAAATTTCATTTAGTATTAACATCTTGAATCTTAGATTATGATTCTTCAAGAATGAAGCCTAGTGATGTATCCTCTCTCTAAAGCTCTGAAAAAAGGATTCGTATGGAATGACTCTACTCATTGAGGCCATCGTTTCTCATTTCTTACTTAATTAACCATTATAATTTCTATTTATAACACTAATTATGAAGTTAAAATTATTATTAAGAATATTATTTCCAACTTTCATATATACTAATGGTCATATAACAATTGAAACCTGATGGTCACATTTCAATTTATACTCACATCATTATTAAAGATATATATTTTAGTTGAGTATAAAATAATAAATATTTTGAGTAAACAAATATAATTCAAAAAGTTTGGATCTCTAATTTTTTTTCATTTAATTAGATTTTATGAAAATAAATTTTGAAGGGAAAGAGTGTGTTTATTTTGAAATTAAATGTTTATTGTTAGTAATTTTTATGGAATGTTGTTTTTAATTAAGGATCTTGAATTAATATTTATTTGAAAGGTATTGTTTAAAGTGGTATAATTTATACCAAATGGGATATTGTTTCCATGGAAAGAATTATCAATGTTATTTTATAATAAAATAGTCATGCTCATTGTGTAATATAATTGATTGGTATGGAGGATAATGAGATTATATTATTTACTAGATGGTGTGATAGATGATGGTGTGGGATTAATATGGTGTATTATTTCTTGAAATAGGGGATGAAATATATCTGCGATAGTGATGAGGTTTCATAATGGAGGATGATTCAGTTTGGTGGTTCAGAAGTCTATGAATTAATATTATTCTTACAATGTGATTATTTTTTTCTATTTTATTAAATATAATTTCACTTCACGAATTAACCTTATTTATATTGATTCTCAGTTTAAAGTAATGTCATGAAAGCATCATTAGGGCATTATGCCTTGGAAGTGGAATGAGAATCCATAGAAGAAGGAGATATCAATTTTTCAGCAATAAAAAGTTTAGTTGTTTTTTTGTATAGTGTGTATCCTCGAGGTTTGGGGTATTTATAAGAGGCTGGATTTTCCTTTAAATTAAAGAGAACTCTAGATCATTTTTGTTTTTCCCTTGTAGTGGGATTTGGTTAAAGAGTGGACTATATATAGTATATGATAGACTATGGATTTATATAAGAGGTTCCATGGGAATAATTTATAATCATGGTTAATAGGGTGTTTGTTACCCATGTGTGGAAATACAAATATATTAAATCACTTATGGAGTTCTATTAAGAAGTATCCAATGTTCTTGATCTCAGGATTCCCTTCTAGGATTTGATTTCTATTTTTTTGAACATGTAATTATTGAAGACACATGACCATGGCATTTAAAGTTTTCTAATAGGTTAGAGAGTTAATAATGGTATAGAGGTTTTAATTAAAATCCTATTTATTTTTAGTGAATTTATTAAGATTATATATGGGTTTTATTTATGGTAATGGAAATCCTTGGGGTGAAACCTTGTGTTGTGGGTCTTGAGGTGGGTAAAGGTGGAGAGTGGGGAAGTTTTCTTAGGTTTGAATACATATTTGAGATTTTGGTTTGGGAATATCTTGGTGTCTTGTTTAGGTAATATGATCTATTTTTAGTGTAATGTTCTTGTAAATTTGAAAATATGAGTGCACGTTGGTTCATATTATTCCTTCGTTTAAATTAAGTGTTTTTTACCAATTATTTTTTTAAATTTTTGTAGGAATATGGACATAATGTAGTGGGTTTGGTTTTAGGAATTTATCTGTCTTTACGTTTTCAGTTACTAACTGTATTCTATTAATAAGAAAAAAATTTAATTTATCTTTATATTTTTTAATTGTTTTGTAATACTTTAATTATCTCTTTTTTTAAATTATCACTCAGTTTTTTTAACATGATTATTGATTTATCATTGATTGATTTCATAAGTTAAACTGGAATAAATGGAATTTATTATGTTTAATTAAATTTATGTTTGTTTTTTAAATGTGTAAATGTTTTGGGGATTTTAAAATATATATTTTTATAATTAATTGTTTTATAAATCAAAGTTTTTTAAACTTGTTTTGTTATTATAGAAAGTGTATATGTTCGAAAATGGGATTTGAGTCATAATTTAAAGTGATTTATGTTTTTTTTCAAATAGTTTTTATGTATTTTATATTATGGTATATTTTTTATAAGTATGTCAAGTGGTGATTTAATTCAGGGAATCACTTATTCATGAAAGGATAATGTTGTGTTGTGGTTTGTACACCTTGGGTGTCCGGTGTGCCTTTAGTGAATGAATCTATCTGGGTCCTTATGATTACAGTTATTTGAGTGGAATATAATAGTTTTACCTTAAGGGTGTGTATTTTGAGGAATAACGGGGTTTATTTATTGGTATTTAACTTATAGTGAGTGTTTTAGGTTTATACCTTTAGTCATCATTTTTTGTGAAGTATATTCTTTCGATGTTGTGTCTTAAGAGTTTTATATTTTTCTACTTTTTTATAATTAAGGATCAAAATCATCTAATAGGTTTCTAATTTTTAATCTCAAACTATAATAGAACAATAAATTATGAGTTTCAGGTGTTGTAAGAGTCAAAATGGAGTTTGGAAGTGATCCAAAGTTGGAAGATTAATTTCATTAAATAATGAAGGGTTTTACAAAATTCCCATTTAGTAAGGACTTTAGGAAGGAATTGTCCAACTGAGGGTGTTTTTGTTTTCCTATTGGGTGGTTTGATAAACCAGGGCAAAAATGAACAATTTGAGGGATATTTTCTTTTTTTGGTGAACCAGGGTCTAAAATAGAAATTTTGGAGTCAGTTTTAACTTTTTTGGTGAACATAGAACCTAGATAGTTTTATTTGAATCCTCATTTTAAATGGTGTGAGGAGAAATTCAGATTTTGGTGTTCATAGTGGTATTTTCTCATGATCTTGGTTATTGTTTAGTATGGTTGAATTTAATATATTGAAAAAATGGAATGTTTTGTTCCACTGTGCCATAGGGAATAATCAATCAGAGTCAGAAAGGAGGTTTGAAATAACCATCTTTGAATCCCCTAGTTCATAGTGGAGCTTAGAACTATTTTAAAAATAGTTAAATATTCATGATTTTCATGAGGATATATCATTTTGATTTTTTAGGAAATCATATCTTAGATTATTTATTCCCATATGGGTATTTTTATGTTAATCATAATGATTTAGGGGTCACTCAAATTTTTATATAAATTTTGGTTTGTCTTTTGTTTTGGTTAGAAATCATTTCACTCTCCTGAACCCAAACCAACCCCTAGATTCCCCTTAGCACCCTTTTGTCTATCTCTTCAGGATCTAAACACTTTGTCTCAAAATAACTAATTCCCACTTTATTCAAGGTAACCTTAAATACACTCTTATAATATTCTATTTCTTCCCTTAATTAGAAGTCATGGCATAGGGGTTTGTTCAGTTTTGTTAATGATTTGGAAAATGTTTTGGTGGGGTTAGATTTTATTTCTTCTATTATGATTTCATGAGAGTTTAGTGGGGGTAAATTCTCATTCATTCTACATTATTCTATTGTGATTTTTTAATCATGAATAATATATGTGATTTTATCATTTACTTTTTCAATAATAATTATGAATTAAAAATACATTAACTTTTAATGGATAAATGATTATAATTAGTTTAAAAAAATTACGCAAACATAAATGATTATAATTAGTGTTGTAATGTATTGTGATATGTGGTGTCCTCTTATAAACGAGGGGTGGGTGATTCTTGGAATTTATAAAAGTATTAAATTAATAAAATTTATATTTCATAACCAAATGGATCCATGTTGGTATAATTAGATACTAATATTAGGATAATTATAAATCCTTAAATAAAATAAAATTTTGAGTAGTTTGGATTATGTTTTTATCCATACATTTTTGTTTTAACCACTCATTACCCTTTTGACAAATACTGAAATAATGAAGTTATTTATATTTTAATGGTTGATAATGTTACTATAAAATTAAAAATGGACTAAAATTGAAAATGGTTTTATAAACCTTATAAGTTTAATTTTGAAAAAAACTATATTTTTATGAATTTTATAATATTTATTAAAATTTAATTTGTTAAAAAATATTATTACTATCAATTTTGGAACTATTAATCTAATATAATTTTTAAAAATGTAATAAAACAAAGGAATTATTATACAATGTATACAAAACTATATAATAAATAATTTTTTTTTCTTATAAAATTTGGAACATAAAAACTCACTCATATAATATTTTTTTAGATTTTTCAAAATCATTTTCTTAATTTTTCTACTCAATGCACATGAAATTTTTCAGTGTTTCATAAACATTTAATACTATTATTCCTTAACTAAAAATTAAATTATTATGATTAAAAAATAATTTATAATTAATATTAATATTTAAAACTGAATATATCCTATTTTATCCCTACTTCATCAATTTAAAGTTAATAAAATAAAGGGAATTATATTTTTTACTTTTCTTTATATAAAATAATATAATGTGTAAAAATTAATATCAAATGGAAACAAATACATATATTCTTCTTTTTGATGATAATGGATGATATATACACATTTAATTAAATTAAATAAAGTTTTATGGTTGTTCTTTAGTCCTTATGTTTTTATTTATAACATTAATTACATGATTTAACCTTTATTGTGGTAACAAAATTAATAATCATTATTCATAATCTCCAATAATAAAGGGATAAATTTACAAAATTTGGACCTCTTGATTAAAAATATAGATACCATGTTTATAAAATATTAATTCAAATAATTGGTAGAAACTACTTTTAATATAAATTCATAAATGCAAAGATAAATAGTTTTTAGAAAAATGCATTTTTAATCCCAAAAACATTCTAATACCAAAATAATGTATAATGATGATGAAAAATAATTTAATTAGATTGTATATAATTAAATAATATTTTTGTTATCTCGTTAAAAATTTCAGAGAATAATGATTTTTTTTGTGAATAGAAAATGACTGTTTTTTTAATTGGTATTTTTCACTATTCAATGAAAAATAAATCTTTCCATTAAAATACCAAAAATTCAACCTAATATAATTTTAATAAGATGATTTTAAAAATTAAGACTATTTCATCAAATAAATTTTCTTAAAAGTATAAAAAAATTATTTATATTATTTTCTCATAAAAATCAATAAAAAACATTTTTGAAGAAAACATATTTTGGAATAATAAATAGACTTTACTAAAAATTAACTGTTTGTTTCTTAATAATTAATAAATATATTTATATTGTGTTTGAACTTAATATACATTTCATCAATTAGTTAATCTTATTCACACCCTCCGATTTAATGGATATGTTGTAATGATCTTATTTAAATAATAATATTTTGTGGTTTTTTAGCTCACTATTTCATGTTATAAGTTCTATCGAATATAGTACTCACAAAAACTCGAGATATTAAATAATTCCATCCTAAAAAAATCAACTTCAGAATTTTCATTAATATTACCTTCTAAATAGATGATTTCGGTTCTTATTCAAAACATCCTTAGGTTCCCACATTGCTTCCCCTATTTTATGAGTTCTCTAAAGTACCTTTACTAGTCAATATCTAATTCCTCAACTCCAACTCTCTAGTGTTACGAATCTAGATAGGATCTTCACATTATGGTATATCAGGTTCCAGATCTATTTCTTTAGAGGTGAGAACATTAATTGGTTATCAAATATACTTCCTTAATAAATATATATAGAACACATTTTGAACATTAGAGAGGCTTGGTGGAATTTCCAATCTGTAAACCAAAACACCAATTATTTATATAATTTTAAAAGTTCTGATGTGCTTGGGGATAAGTTTTCCCTTATTATTGAATCATATTACACCATTATCTAGATATACATTAAAAAAAACACAACCACCCACATAAAACTTCTACTCTTTCCTTCGGTTATCAGCATAACTCTTTTTCCTTCTTTGAGATGCTTTAATATGATTATAGATAGAAATTACCTTTATTATTTTCTCCTCAACAATATGTAGACCCTTAAGTTTTCTTTTATAAAATTCTTCCCAAAAAATTGTAGTATGAAATATATTTCAATGTAATGCTTCATACGGTTCCATTTGAATAATTGTATAGAAACTATTATTGTTGGAAACTATACAAAAGGTAAATATTGATCCCAAAAACCTTGTAGGTCAGTTGATAAAGACCTTAACATGTCTACTAGATTTTTAATAGTCTATTAAGAGTATGCATCAGTTTGTGGGTGATAGGAAATGCACAAATGAAACTCAGTATCCATAACCATCTGAATAATTTTCTAGAATTTCGATCTAAATCATGGATCACAATTAGACACAATTCAAAGAGGTGCACTATAAATATTAACAATTTCATTAATATATATCCTTATGGTTTTCTCATGATGTAAATATTCTCTTATAGAAAACAAATTTACATATTTGGTAAGATGATCAACAATAACCCATATTGTATCATTCATTTTAGGAGTCTCTGGTAATTCAGTGTCAAATTCCATAGTAATATGATCCCATTTCTAAATAGAAATTGTTATAGGTTTCTTGACTCCTCTAGGATGTTGTCTCTCAACCTTTAATTATTGATAAACTAAACATATTAACACATAATCCACAATTTCCCACTTCATGTTAGCCTACCAAAATATTTCATTAAAATATCAATACATCATAGTGTTTTCTGGGTGTATTGAGATGTTTGAGATTTGAGAACAACCTAGTAATTATATTTTTATCTCAAGTATATATGGAATACATAACCACTTTCCAAATTCTAGAATTCCATATCCATATACAAAGTACATAAATTTCCCATAATTCATGCCTTTAATTTTATTTTAAATATTCTCATCACCAATATTAGAAATTTATGTCTTTTTTGATAAATATGGTTTACAAAAAATTTGAAAAAGGATTGGTGTTTCCCATAACTTAATTATTCCCAAATATATATTTACTATATCCATGAACATGGGATCTATCTCAATCCTCATTTTGGTCATGAATCCATGATCTTTCCTACTCAATTCATATTCTGCCTTATTTTCCTTCCCTAGGTCATAGTGTATTGAGCAATCATAATCCTAGAGTATCTCGATCCATCTCCTTTTTCCACAAATTGAGATCCCTCTATGAAAATATGTATTTTATGATCTTATGGTCTATGTATATCTCACATCTTTCACTATAGAGATAATTTATCTATATCATCGAAGAAAAGATTATGGCTCCAACTCAAGATCATGGGTATGATAGTTTTATTCATGTATATTTTTTTTCTTTATAGATGTGTAATAACTTTATCATTATATATAAGGAAAAAAAACAATTCCCTTCTTTGATGCATCATTATATATCAAAAATCCATCATTTCCTGATGGTAAATTCAAAATCAAAGCATTTAACACTCTCCTCTTCAATTCTTAAAAACATTATTGACATTCCATTTTCCATATGAACATAACCCCTTTATAATTAAACTTCATTAATAGGTTATCCAATAGAGAAATGTTTTTGAACAAATCACTTATAGTAACCTTCCAAACCAACAAAACTATGTACCTTGGTTATGTTCGTTGGTGTAAGACAATCATTGACTACCTTTTTTCCACAATACCAACATAGATTCTATTCTTCAAGAAATTATGGTCCAGAAAAGAAACAATATAAATCCATAATTCACACTTGCTACATTTCCCATATAATACTTTTATTATAAGAGTCTCAATAATTATCCACAATTTATTCTCATGATCGTCATAGTTTTTTAGAGTAAACCAAAATATCATCACTAAATACCACAAAAATATTATTAATATATTCCATGAATACTCTGATAATTAGATCCATAAAAGTTGATGGGGGTGTTGGTAAATACAAATGGCATTATTGTAAAGTTATAATATCCATACCTCATTAAAAATGATGACTTTGGACTAAATTCTTTATTTAACTGAAATTAATGACACCAAGAAGGAAGGTAAATCTTTGAAAAATATTTATCTCCAAGAATATGATTGAATAATTCATCAATAAAAGGATAAGGATACATTTTATTTATCATAATATCATTGATTTACATATAATCAATGAACAACCTAATAGATCTATCTTTCTTCTTTTGGAACAGAATAGGGGATCCCCAAGGTGAAATATTAAGCCATATAAATCCCTTACCACATAACTCTTCTAGTTATCTATTTAACTCCACTAATTCCAAAATGTATATTCTATGCGATTATTCGATATGGGTCATTCATTAAGAATTAAATCAAAGGAAAACTCAAATTCATGCACTATTGGATGCTTAGATAATTCCCCAAGAAATACATCAATGTATTCCTATATAATATGTACATTATCAATTTTAATATCTATTACCTATATATAGATTTTTTATGGTCTTATTACCTAATAATCTCATTAATAAGAGATATTGGGGTTGGATCTTTACATGATTCAAATGACTACGTCTCCCCTCAAGAGATAAGGAAATTTACATCATCATCATAAATAGTCATTTCCTTATCTTTTAAATAAATTTTGGAATCCTATTTTGAATGAAAATCCATAAAAATTATTTTATTGAAATAAACCCTAAGTATAATGATAAATTATACAAATAATTCACAGTTTTGCATCATAATGGGAATTTAATAACACATACTTATTGCGGAGAGATTTCTACTTGGAGTTTTGACTAGAAAATTGCATCTTAAATTCCTGGGGAAATATATAATTTTCTTAGAAAATAGTGTATATATAGAAAGAAACGACCCATAATTAAATAAATAATTAAATAAATTTTATTCTATGTTTAAATTAAATTCCACATCATCATTGGAAACATCAACCTCAGCTGTAGTGGTCACATAAGCAAGGAATTCTCCACTCGGCCTCTTATGTGGTATATTCCTTTGATTCATGAGGAATTGGTGTAAATAATTCCCAATTTCTATATAGTTAAGGAATAGAATAATAGTTTTATCTTGCTTCCCCCTACATACATTATCCAAGTGAACATTATCTCAACACTTGTAATAAACTCCCATACACATCAAACATTTTCTTGGATATTTCGTTCCACAATTTTTTCATAATAAAAATTTCATTATTCCCTTCTTATTATTTAACACATTACCTTTTTCATGGTTCCTATATGACCTATTATTCTCTATATTTCCTTTAAATACATAGGTTCTCAAAAGTTCCTTCTCTCTTTGGATGGTACGTAATACTATTCGAGTCATATGATAAAAAAAATTCAGAAACCAGTGCCCTTCCGAGGTTTGGATTAAGGCCTCCAAATAAATTGTCAATATCACTCTCTAGATTACATATATCCTCTATATCATACGTAGGTAGTATTTTAAATAAATATTCATACTCTATAAGACTTTCTTCTTCCCTTTTATTTAATCTGAGTAAATTTCTATTCATATTAGTTCATTTATTAGGACAGAAATTTTTGATAAAGAATATTACTTTAAAAGATCTACACTACATATGTACTATTTCTTATTAAAAATCATTATTATAGATCAATGACCACCATTGATAAGAATCACCACAGACAAAATAATCATTATTATTGCATCTCAAGGTGAGAAATATCTTTTCAAGAGACTTAATCAATAGTTTTGCTACCTATGAAATTGTATTTCCCTTATATTATTAAAGCTTTTTTCATATAAAATGATCTAATATAGGTGTATCATGTCACAAAACATCATATTTTTTCTTATATTTTCATGTTTATTAGACATAACGTGTTTCATCTAACAAAATATGGTCATGATCTACTTCTATTCATGTTTTGATTATCTTCGTTTCATTAGCCTATGTCACTAATTAATGGCACAGACTTATTTAGCTCATAATTATCATGGATATGTATCTATAAAATATACCTCTAATATGTTCAAATGTATTATAATGGGTTACAGTTATCATGTAAGATATGTTCATTTAAATTCTAGTTTCTAAGGTTTCTACTAAACATGCTCTAATATAAACTATAACAACCAAAAATATAGAATCCCAAAGCCAGTGTCTTCTTTATTAAATTGGTATAGACAAGGAGTCTATTCCTAAACGAACTATTAATTTATTAGTTTTGGAGAACTAGTTACATACATGATAACCATTTTATATTGGGAATAAAATACAGGCACAAAAAAGTAAATATTATACATCCTTGAAACTCATTCAAGTATTTATTCTTCATAACCGATGTAAAGGATAAAAAACAATCATAATATCAAATACTTAGTAAGTTTTACATAAAATGGAACTTATAGTGAGTAAATAATCCATAATCAATATTGAAAGGTATATAACTGGAAACACATTCCATTTAATAAATAACTTTAGTATGAACTGATTCCATGGATAAAATCAATGAAATAATATAATATATAATAATAATTCAATTATTAATGAAGGAAACACGTACTGTTAGATTCCATGATCTCATACATCATGATATATCTACCATCAATACATTACACGAAGACAATTTAAATTTCTGTCTAAAGACCCATTTAATTTGACAAACTGATTTATCTCATGAGACCAATTAATGCATTGAGGTGATACATTATTTTAGTCCCCACCCATCACTACATTTCAAATTCATTACTCATATATTTAATGACTTATTTAATTCATGAAAAAAATTACTTATCTATAAATATCTTTATTGAGTATAGAATATGGATTTATCAAGGTCTTTCATAATTAATAAACTAACTTTCAATGTAAACCACCATATATATAATCATATATGGTTTAAGAAATAATAATATCCATGTTAAAAATAAAATGGATATTTAACATAAATTTAATGTTTAATGATTAATAATAATTTAATGTTTCAAGAGAAAGTTAATTCCCCAAAATTAATCAAGAGATGAGTGGAAACCATTATAAAAATAGATTTTTTTAGTAAAGTCAAGCCTTGAAAATAATATAAGAAAATATATTGAATAACTTTTAATAAAAAATTAACTTTCTAAAACTATTTAAATTTTATAGAAGTATCTAAATAGTGTAAAATTATTATTATGGTAGGAAAGTCCATTAACATTTTATAAGTCAAAAAAATATTTCTTTTGACTTTTGGTAAAGAAAGTTGAAAAACGGCCCTTTTTGGAAAAAAGTATAAATATTTACTTCATAATATGTAAAAATTCAAGGATAACATAAGACATCATTTATTAATCATCTGTTTAAACAATAATTATTTTTTAAAAAAATTGAAAAATATAGATATGGAAAAAAATAAACTCAATCAAGAAGATAAATAAGATTGAATTTTCATTTAAAAATTCCTCACGAAAGAGAAACTTGAATTGAATTGTTAATCATCATGTGTAAATATATATTCATGTTAAAAACTAAAATGGTAATTATATACACCACATAAAAGTATATAGGTGCATATTACCAAATAGTCTCAATAGAGTGGAAATTGAGATGAAATCCATTACATCTTGTTTCCCTTTAGTTGAACATTCTTAAACCTCATGTATAATAAATTTATATTTATTATAATTAAATAAAAAATAATAAACATTTATATAATATCATATATAATCCATTTATAACATTTTATCACCTGTTTTTTAATAATATTTTATTAGTATCATTATTTTTAGTGTTAACATTTTCGTACTTCATGTAAGTTTTGATTCATTATTTCTTGTAATTTTACTTTTATTAGGGTTCTGAGATATCCATAATGTTATTAATGGAATAAATATAATATATATTCAATATATATATTTATATTCATCAATAAAAGATAGAGATATAAAAATTAATTGCATTGTTCATGGATACATTGAGTCATACATATATATGAATGATGATTCCACTTTTTTTCAGATGGAATGAAAGAATGATGAATAATAATTAATAATTAAATAATAATTTATAAATAATATATGTAACATATATTTATTAAATAAATTCTTATTACCATCCATGTAAATCATAAATGAAAAAATGAATCACATTGATTTATTGAGGCGGTAGTCCACACGAACGCATGAGTGAAATTATCATTTTCCAATGGATTCAAAGTTTAGATGGTATATTTGATATTATTGTTCCAGAATAATTATAATTTCATAAATATCATATATAATCATCATTTCCTTTTGTATTTCCATCCAAGTAATGTGGTGATGAAAAAAAAATTACACTACTATGTGTAGATGATACGTCGTATGTATGCACGAGCGGTGTTTTGACTTTTCAAATGATAAAAAAGATATGTAATATGGTCGTTCCAAAAACATAATAAAATATAGCCTTTATATTTTCTACTAAGGGACCTAGGGTAGGAATTTTGGAAGAAACATAACCTATATAACAAATATATGGATGTTTTTTAGATAATTTTGAGTGTTTTATTTTAGATAGATATCTCATAGTGTTGTAAGTAATTGAGACAAGTGGTGTCCTTTTATAAGAGAAGGGAGAGGTATTCATGGAATTTCATATTGTATTAAATTAATATAAATTATATTTCATGTAAAAATAGATCTAGAATTATGTAATTAAAATATTATATGGGTATAAGTTAAAATAATCTCATAAAATAAAATTTAGAAAAATTTGGATCACATTTTACCCTTATCTTTTTGTTTTAACCACTTGATAACCATTTTTGACAATTACAGTAATATTAAAGTCTTCTACCCTTTTAGGGTTCATAATGCTACTATAAAATGAAAAAACACCCATAAATGGACATTTTTTGTTTAAAAACATATCCCATTCATTTTACTCAATTATAGATTTGTAAAAAGTTTAAATCAATAATTAAATTATTATTTATTATATAATATCATTAATGTCAATTTTGGAACTATTAAATTAATTTGAAATTTAAAACTATGAGACTAGAACAGAATTAGAATAAAATGAATAAAAAAACTATATTACATCATCTTTATATAAAAAATCCTTGAATAAAAAAAGAACTCATATACTATTATTTTTAGATTTTTAGAAATCATTTTACTGATTTTCTTATTGCTTACATAGGCACCGTGTCAGTGTTGCATAAGAATTTAATGCAATTATTTATTCAATAAAAAATAAATTACCATGTTAGGAAAAAATTATTTTTCAAATTAATATTTTGAATAAAAAATATTTTCTTTTTATCCCTAGGTAAAATTTTTAAATATAATAAAATAATGAATATGACATTTTTAACTTTTCTTTATATAAAAAAATATAAAGTGTTAAAATCATGGAAAAATGGAAAAAATGACATATAATTGAATTTTGAATGATTATGTATGAGTTATAATTATAAAATAATTTTAGGGAACGTCTTATGTCCATTCTTTAGTCCTTATCATTTTTCTTAACCTTAATTACATGATTTACCATTTACCGTGGTTACAAAATTATTAAAGTTACGTTTCATAATGTCCAAATATAAAAAAGGGAAATATTTAAAAAATTTGTATCTACTAATTAAAAATATGGTATCAATTTTACAATATTCAATACAGATAAATATAAAAAATTAATTTTAACATAAATGCAAAAAATGCTATGAAAAGTAATTTTTAAAAACAATGCATTTTTAATCCCAAAAATTAAATTACACCAAAATCATTTCTAATTATTATCAATTAAATATAATTATATTATATATAATTAAATAATACTTATTTTAATTATATATCAAATTCAATTAATAATGGAACTTTTTAAAGAAAAAAATTACAGTTTTTCAAAAATCATTATTTTTCACTATTCACTGAAAAATAAATATTTTTCTAAAAATAAAAAAAATAAACCCCAATATAATTTTAATATCATGATTTTTAAAATTAATTTGAGTTCATCACATAAATTTTCAAAAATTGGAAAAAATTAATTATATAATTTTCTCACTAAAAGTAATGAAAATCATTTTAATGAATAAAATGACTTTACTAAAAATTGAGTGTTTCATTACTAAGTATTAATGATTATAATTATATTGAGAATGAACATGATATATATTTAATACTATATATAATCTTATTCATACCCACTAATTTAATTTCTATGTTATAATGATCATATTTAAATAATAATATTTTATGGCTTGTTTCAACTCAGTGTTTCATGTTATATACATTATCGAACACATTGTTATTAAAAAATCAAGATTTTAATATAAATTATAAATTTATATTATTTCCATGTATAAAACACTTACAATATCTGAAATTTATGTGATAGTTATTTAGCACCTCTTTATACATTAAGATTTCTATATTCATCTTACTTAAGTTACAAATATGATAATGTCACAACTATAGACATTCAGAAGTTATAATTATAGAAATTATTGATCCATAGGATGTCAACATTAAATAAGATTTACCATCCTTAACATCTTTATTCACAACCATGTAACCCCAACTAATCATCCATACTGTATCTGCAAATATTTTTATCAATCATACTTCATCCAGCTGACCAATATAAATTATATTCTTCTATAGATGTGGTTTGTACCAAATTCCCTTTAACTCTATGAAGATTTTGATTAATATACATACATTCACATATACCTTAACCTAGATCATGAAACCTTATTAATTTTCTATATGGATCCTACTAAACCTTTCGAACACAATTCACTCGGCATCCCCTCTCATCTATAGAATATAATGAAGCCTTAAAAATAATAATCTGTGATTTTAATGGAATATTAACACTCATTAGTAAACCAATCTCATATTTAACAATGGTTTTTTGTAACATTGATATCTAGAAGCCTCATTTCCAAAAATCTACATGTAATCCCTATGATCTTTATCAGGTTACCCTTCTTCCTACAATGCCAGCATATAGGTCTGGGACCAACTGATTTATCTCATATTCATTCCCTTGATCTATATTTTGGTTTCTTTGTAACTTTATACTAAATAAAAAAACCTCTACGCATCAATATTCTGCATGATTTTTGTAGGTTCTTGGACTTCCTTATACCAGAGGTCTTTATTTAGAATGATATCATGAACATCCTCAAACATAGGACTGATCTATCCATAATAATTTCTAATAGATGTCACAATAATGTAACATTTTTTTGGAAGTGATGAATCCTAAAAAAATCCCACACATATTCCACGAATTTCACTTTAACTAATTCAGGATAACTTTAAATCATGTTTAATTCCTTAAAAAAATCATTCATTGATCTTCCTTCCAACATTTTTATTCCAAATAACCTATACATTATTAAAAAAATGTTGTTATCATATTTTCTCATACATATCCACAAGGGCCTTAATCTACTCTATTGTGTTCTTATCCACCTTGATGTTATAGGAAACATTCAATGCTGGTGGAATTTGTATCATCCCAAGTGTCTTCCTATCAAGACATTCCTATTTTAATTTTTATATTACTTCCATTTTAACTCATTTCAATAGAACCTTAAGGTGTTTATGAAACATATAATACTCTATTTTTACCCTCTATAGATCGAATTCATTCACATTGAATTTGGATATTCACACCTTACCTTCTTCTGATTTCATTCAATCCAAAATATTTGACTCCCACTAAGATGAAAATTCATAGAGACAATACAATTGCTTAAAGAGTTTGTTTTCAAGTGTATAGTGCCTTTATGAACCAAAAATTTGATACCTCTTATTGTGATTATGAATCATTGAACCAAAATCAAACCTCCATGAATTCATCATTGAAAAAAATTTGGGAACATCCAAACATATAAGAATCTAGTGAACTTGATGTGCTGGAACTGAGGAGAAAAAACACACCCCATTAAATCCACTAAAACTCTACCTTCACATAGTCAAGAAAAACACAACTCCATAAAATAGACACCCAAATTAAAACAAAGAATGACATCATAATTTTTTATATGAATTAGACTTTAGTCTTAAATTTTTTTGAGAATATTGATGATTCCTTTCATTTCATGGAATAATAAAATATTATAATCATAATTGGAAAAGCTGGCAGATATTATATCACCATATGTCACTTGTATAAGTGGTCACACCCAATATATTTAGTGTCCCGAAGTTTTTTAACTAGTTCCACTACCTTAGAAGATTCATAGGGTAACCACCATTGGTCTTGTCTAACTATATTTTCATATAAGTCCCGCTACCTCAATTGTTGTTTCTGGGTGTTCAATATAAGTCATTATCATAATGATCATTCAATTAATACACATCCTTTGGAAAACCACCAGTTAATTTGATTCAACCATTTAGAAAAACATATGTAACTTCATCAAAGTTATTCTTATTGTTGGATGTGTGCTAAGATGTACATGAGTGAGATCTATACACACCAAAATATGATTTGTGAGATATATTTTTATATAATATATTAGATATTATGTATGGTGTACATTTAATATATGAATTTGATTCATATATTATTCTACCATGTCATTCAAGAAATAATGTATATATATTAAATTATATATAAATTATTTATTTTCTCTAAATTATTTCGATCAATTATAATCTATTAAAGTATTTTCATTAATACATTTAAATTATTCAATGAATTATACCCAACAGACTAAAACACATTCTATGATTTATGAATACAAGGAGCTTTGGGCTTCGGCTATATACAAGGATGGGATAATCCTATACTATGTGTGTATCATGTAGTTCATTCAATTCCTCGTGAAACTATGTTTAGCTTTTTAGAAGGAACTAGAACCCCTTTGGATATCGAGTATCCTCACGAAGTGTTCATGGATCCATTAGTCAGTGTAACCCATTGTTTAGAGGTTGTTTATGTTCACTACTCTTTGTGATCTTCCTCAAAAAATAATCCATGATAGATAATAGAAACCATTTTTGTTCTCTAATTATAGGAAATCTATTTTTACATAATTATTTACATTTTATCATTCTTTAAGATAGATCTCATTTGATTGGTTTTCTTCTGTTGTTTATAATTAGATGATTTTATACAAAACCCAATAGTGGTATCAGATGGAATTATTTAATATTTTAACATGTTTTAATCACTTATTTTCAAATAAAATTTAAAATGATCATTTATATAAACCTTTAATTGCCTTACATGGCTTCATAAAGGTGAATTTGACTTTACCTTATATGATTCAGATGTGTTAAGGTAATACCTTCACATATATGGTGTGCGTAAGAGTAACCATTATGGCTTCTTTATGAAAATGAATTGCATAATGGTAATACCCTTATATGGTAGTGCAATAAGTTTTGTAAAGGCATTTTTGCATTTACCCTTATGTGATACTATACACATACGGTATTTATAAGGGTAACATGACTTATTACCTTTACACAAGTGTGTTTTATAATGGTAGTTCCCTTTTTCAAGGGGTTTACATAAGGTTCTTTTTCACATTTACTCTTACACATAAAGGTTATAAAGATGCATAAAGGTACATTTTTTTACTTTATGTAGAGTATGAAAAATATATAATAAACTTACACAAAGGATTTATGCATGGTTAATACATTTACATAATGGATCTTCATATAGGTAATATGTCAATTTCCATTACGAAGTGGTATTGAGATACATAATGGTAAAAGTTACCTTTATGCAGGCTTTTAAAAAACATCACTTAATCTAACACAAAGTGTCTACATATGGGTAATAAGGTTATACTATTACTTAGTATAGGGTTGATGTGTAAGGATTAGAAGAAAAGTGTTAAAAACTAACATTTTTTTTATTTTTACTATGATAATATCAGGTAAATATTATTTTAATTCAATCATATTTTCAGAACATTTACATAGATAACAATAGGATAAATTCCCTAACCAAAACAACCCATTCTTCAACTCCCCTTATAATATGTTAAAGAAATAAACAAATCATAAACCATGTATATTGAAAACACACAACTCATTTCATAGGAATAAAAAATGTTTACTTGATCTTATTAAAGGATAAATAAGATAAAAACACAACTTATGAAAATTTTATCCAATATTAAAGTATCCAACTTATTAATGAAACAAATGCTTTACTACAATACTCAAAAGAAAACTTCCATCTTAAATTATTTTCATCTTCTAACCTTCTGTATATTTACAATAATTTTTAAAACATGCAGTTCATATCATATATCTCTCTAAATAAATTAACTGAAATTTATAAATAATAAAGTTTTAAGGAAATAATTAGTCTCATAAATTCATCAATATATTAAATAATATTGAATATCATTTAACATACCCAATAATATTGAGTATATGATATGAGGCTAGGATTACTTTGGTAATTTTTTTATCTAATACTTTTGAATCCTTGAATGAACAACTCTATGCTTACATAAGCATCCAGGTTCATTTATTGAATAATTTCAACACTTTGTTACTCGAGAAGAAACTATTTTTTCACATATAATTTTCTATAATAAATTTTATTCAATCATTAATCTTTCTCTATAACTTTTTTTAAGATACCAGTATTAATAAAAATTTAAATTAATCTACTCTTTATCAAGGATTGATCATAAAGTTTATCTTGATGATGATGATATTATCTATAATATAACCTTGTATCAGATTATTTTTATATATTATCAATCATTTAATAAATACTTTTTTAAAATGGTATCACACTAAAATGATGACCCCTTTTGTGAATCATATCTATTAGTAGCCCATGATATATATTTCACTTACCAATGAGTCTGATTTGTTATTCCACACCCCACTTAGTTGTTTAGGTAGGGTGTAATCCCAATCATATCATACATTAATCTTGGATAGTCAACTAGAAAACATTTTTCCTAATCCATCACATGGATAAACTCAATACTATTCCTCGAGTAACCTAATCCTATTGGGGTCTATTGAGTAGTGTAACTAAAAAGAGAAATCCCAAAATGGGATAACAAAGAACAATCCATTAGAACCCAGCTTTGGTATGACCTGTCTAAGGAAAATCTAGCGTCACCTATCCTATATTACCTTAAAAAATATAATCCAAGGAAACCTATATTTTTCATTACCTACCCATTTGGATGATCTAGATATTGATAAGTTACGCTTTATAAGGAATCTAACACTTAGTATTTAAAGGGGATTTTGATATCACCATTTTATATCATGTTATTCTCTTTATATATACATGCCTCTAGTGATTTTACTTTTGAATCCTATTCCCACCACCAAATAATGATGTCTAAACCATATTAATGTGTAAGTCTTTACATAACCCACATTTGTGTGTTCCTCCGTGAAATTTATAAGTCAAGTATACACATACATATCTGAATTCATTATAAACATAAGGTATATAAACACTTCATGTAAATGTTTATAATTATATGAAATTTAAAATATCTATATTAATAGGCCCATAGAAATAGATCACAAACCCCATTCACTTTCTAGTTCAATGCATAGGCCTCCAGGTAAATAGGTAGTCGGAACCCAAGTTCCTCTACTTGGGGATAATTTACTCAAGATAGAATCTAATTCATTGTAACTCTAAGAGATAGTATGAATAAACCATACTCAAAAGCTAGATTCAATCTCATAATACAAAAAATAAACTAAGGTAAAGGTAGATTAGAAACTAAATAAATTAAGATACCTAACATTCAAAGAAAGGTTCAATATCCTAGAAGTTTTTTATCATTTAAAATAAAGCATACACAATTCATAAAATAAAAAATTTATAACTATAAATCAAATAGGGAATAACTTTTAAATAAATTAATAATTTAGATATTTAAACATGAGATAAAAATTTATGAACAATTAATAAATAAAAGATAACTAAAAACATTTTACAATTTTTTAATTATATTATGGGAATTCTATAAATATAAAAAAAACCACTTTATATTCATTATGTAATTTTGAATAAAAATACTTTATATCTAAACCAACATGGGCTCTTTCATATTTATTGTTATATGACATTTCCATTTTAAATATATAATATTTTATAGATTATAAACAATTTATAATTCAATTTATATTTTTCAAAAATAATACAATATCATATAATTAACATTATCTTAACCATGATCATTTCATTCATCAAAAAACTTTTTCTGTGGCCTAAATAATATCCAAATAAAGCCCCTTTAATTTGAAAAAATAAAATTAATTAAATATATAAAATCATAATTTAAATATAAAAATTTCATATTTTAGCCATGTTTCATAATTTATAACCCTTTATAAATTATTTCTTATTATTTATAAATAAAGAATTTTATTTCTGTGTCGTAATTCATCCTATATAATTTTTTAAATTGTATTTTAAATATTAGCATTTAGTATTTAAGAAATATTTGATAATAAATTTTTCATAAACATTTATTAATTAATTATAAACCTTTTACTATTAATTAATAAATATCCCCAAAATACCATTTATAGTTATTTATAAATCCGTTTATATGTCAAAAACATGTTTTAAAATTCGTTAAAAAAAATATTTACCATTACGCATAAGGGTTCTTATGTGTATGGGAAATGGGGTGGTTACCTGTATGGGTAATGGGGTGGTTTCTTTTATGGGATAGGCTGGATGATGTGAGGGTCTCACCTAGGAGGCCTTCATGACCCTGTTTTTCAGAGAGTTTTTCTATGACACAATGAAGATCGATCAAGAAGAACAAGAGTTCATGGAACTCCATCAAGGTTCCATGATAATATCATCATACTCTGCATGATGTACCAACATCCTTAGTTTTGCACCACTTCTGGCTGGTAATGAGTCCCAGAAGTCTAGGATGTTTGAAATTAGTCTTCAACCCAATCATAGATAGTAGGTATAGAATTTTTACATAGCTTCATACCCAAAGGATCTGAGGAAGGCTCTAACCATTGAGAGGATTCTGGAGGATAGAGGAATAGCTGGAATTTTCTTGCATTTCACAACTCTTAAAGGTGGATATTCCATTGCTATTATGAAAACCTCTTTGTATGGAAGGAATAGGAAGGCTAGGAACATGCAGTAGAGTAGTGGCATGAAAGTATAGTAAAGATCTATCTCTGTAGTCTTTTCTGGAGGTGACCCATAGTGATTTAACTATGGGAAGGTTGGAAACTACAGAAGAGTGTGCATGGAACCCTAGATCCATTACTGAAGATACAATAGGATAGGACACCTCAAATATCATTGTACAATAGTATCATCTAAGAAGGGGGGAAACATAGCTAGTGGGCCAGATGTCCGAAAATGGACCTCAATAGAACTTGCAGAATTCCCATACGTTAGTAGTTCATGGATAGGTTTGTAGAGCTGACATAGAACGGGTTTATGCAGTAGATTATATTCCAATAGATGGTGAGGATTGACCTTCCACTATTTTAGGAATGGTTTTGATCACATCCACTCCATCTACTACTTTCTTAGATACTGGTGCATCTCATTATTTGATATCTTCACAAGTTGTTGTACTTGAATTACCTGTTAAGTTGTCATCTGAGTTAGTTTCCCTTGATACACCATTGGGATTGATAGTGTAATGTATTCGTTGATGCCCAGAGTTTCCACTAGTTTACTTCAGCTATAGAAATCTGTGTGAATTCATGATTCTGGAGATGATGACTTTCGATGTGATTTTCAGCATGGACTGGCTGACTAGTTTTTTGGTTCATAGTGATTTATATTGAAGATGGGTATCTTTTACTTCGCCTAAGGCAGATAAGTTGTTTATTTTATTATATTGGGAACTGGTAGTCGTAATAGTCATACTAGACTTGAGTCACCTCTAGAAGATTACAACACAGATGGCGGGATTGGATCTTTCCGCAAGATCACTGGTATCCCCCTCATCTTTTCCACCAATCGTCGATCTCTATCCGGATGTTTTTTCAGATGACTTGATTGGAATCCCTCTTGAAATAGGAGTTTCTTTTGAGTTAGATATTATACCAGGTGCGTAACCCATTTCAATACCTCCATATCATATGGCACCAACCAAGCTGAAGCATCTCAAGGTTAAATTAGACGACTTTGAGGGAAAGGGTTTTATCATACATAGTACGTCACAGTGGGGTGCATCTGTTCCATTCTCCAGGAAAGTAGACGGTAGTATTTGGTGATGTGTTTATTTCAGAAAGTTGAACTAGGTGATGGTGAAGAAATGATATATGTTTCTCAGGATCTATGATATTTTTGATCAGCTAAGGGGGCCCCTGTGGTTCTCCAAGATTGATCTTTGATCGGGTTGTCACCAATTGCAAGTTAGGGAAGAGAACCTTCTAAAGATGGTGTTTCAAAGTAGATATGGACTATATGATTGCTTCGCAATGCCATTTGAGATGAAAAACACACCAGTAGTGTTCATGGACCTCATAAAAAAAGATCTCTCATCCATACTTAGAATCTTTTTCATATTATTCATTGGAGTATCCTTATCTACTCACCGATGCCATATCAATATTCATGGCACCTGGAAATAGTCTTGAGTATGCGTTGAGCACACAAGATTTAGGCCAACCTGTAACAGCCCGAGATTTTATAAAAAAATATTCTTTTTAATTTCATTAATGTCTTGTGTTGTACGCTACACCAAAAAAAGCTTTCTCAACACGCATCCTTGACTTTCCTTGCATTACACGCAATCACGACCTTCCTCGATAGTGTGTGTAGTACGCAATACCGGGTTTCACTAAACAACGATATGCTATTAAAATATTTTTAAAAATAGCCATTATGAATAGTAATAACCACCTTTTAAAATTTTAGAAATTTTAGCTCTCAAAATGGACTTCATTTTTGGATTCAGAGTATCGAATTTAGCCTAAGGTGAAATTTTGGTACTTTTCGGATAACTTTCATATTCTGATGAATAGTGAAAATTACTAAATTATAATTAAAAACAACTTTTTTTAATTGGAATAATTAATAGTGATAAATTATTAATTTGAGTGGTTTTAAAGTATATTTAGAATATATTTTTACAATTTAATACAATGTTGGTCATTGAATTTAATTTCACATTTAAACCAGTCATAAACAAGTGTCAATCTTTTGATAGTTATTATCTTTTAAGAACACACTATTTGTTTTGACGACGGGAATTAATTTTTAAATTAATTAATGAAACTTATATGTTTTGAATTTGATAAAATAGACATCATTTTTGAATTCATAATATCAAATATAGCTTAGATCTAATTTTTGGTATTTTTCTGGAAACTTTCATTTTTTGATGAATAGTGAAACCACTAAGTGGTAGTTAAAAAACTGAATTTTTCATAAAACATAATTTTACCGCTTCTGTGAGTGGAATTTCGAAAATCCGAGAGACATGGTTGATTTCAGTAAGTAAAATGTGGTTCAATGAGATGAAAATAATTTTTTGGAGAATAGTAACTTTTTACTTTTTTACCACGATTAAAAGTAAACAGTGTAATTAAGGGTAAAAATGATATTATTATTACCCTAACACATGTCCTAATTCTATTGGACAAGTGTAATTCGACCAAAAACAGCCTTAGGAATAAAATATGACCATTTAGGCCCACTTGGATTAGATTAGGACATTAATTATTAATTTATTTAAAGAAGGGTTAAAATAGTTAAAATCAAAGTTTAATAAGTAAATCATTTTTAATATGGGGTTATACATAAGATAAATTCAACTATAAATATTCATTAGAAATCTAAAAATATTTCCTACATAATGGTAGTTTATTTGTAATTTTTAGACATTAAATAATTTAATTTATTTATGACACAACGATGATGAAGTAATTATCTTATTAATGAAATATTGACATAATTGATGTTATAAATACCCAAATAAATATATTTTCAGACTTTTTATGAACTAAACTAATTTTATAGGTTAATATGACATGTTGGGATTTATTTAGTTTACTTTTGTTGAAGTAATCATTCTGTTATGAGTTTAAAAAAAATCAACTATTGAATAGTGTCAAAATTGAAATAAAATAGTTTTTAAAACAAATATTATATTATTAATTGTTTTTTTATTCCTAAAAATTTATGGTTTAGAAAAATGACTTCTATAAGGTTATATATATTAATAAAACACAACTTGGGGGTTTCTTGGATGTATATGGTAAGTTTATTAACTATATAATATAAAATACAAAGTGACATGGTAAATGTCAATCTAATTAACTAAGAGTTAAAACTAAAAGATAAGGTTAATATAATGACCTAAACTTGTCTAAATTCTATTGTATGATATGATTTCGAACCATCCCCACCTTATCTTAAAAATAACTCAATTTGGAGCTCATTAAAACCGAACATGACTTTATAATAAAATAATATTTTTAGTTATTCCAAAGGTGCCCCTCTCCTCCCTCAATAAAGGGAACCTCCTCCCCCTCTTCCTCACACCACTTTGAGCCTTAAATCTTGGCCAACCCCTGCCAATTTCTTCTCTCCACTTCCCTAAAAACATCCTATAGGTTCTGGTCTTCTTCAAAGACCTATTTTAGTGCCCTAAAAGGAGGTCTCAAAGAAGCACTTCAAAGAAGAGGCAATGTCCGTTACCGATTCTTTCATCTTATTTCTTCTTCCACTTCTTCTTCTTTAGTTGTTTCATTATGAAGTAATAACATCAGTATCACTCATATACTGATATGTTATTATAAGTATTAAACAACCCTATTTCACCATCTATCCATCCTATGGAAAAAGAAGTCACCACGCGTGTGTACGTACGGCATACCGTCTCCACGCCGTGGTGTAATCTATTTTCCACCAACACCTTACTTGGATGGGTATAATGGTGTAAATAATGACTATATATGACTATTATAAAGTGATACTGATTCTGAAATAGTATACATACACTCCAATACAATTCCACGATCATAGAAACGATATCATCACTCGTGCGTACGTACGGAATACCGTCTCCACGATGTGATGCGACTCGTTCTACATGATCTTCATTTCATAATTATTATATAAATGAATTGAATGAATTAATATGACATATATTACACTAATACCATTATGGAAATGAGGTATCTATAACCTAAAGAGAAGAATAAGAATTTATTCGACAAAACACGCATAAGAACAAAAAGTTATAAACACCCGAACAACAAGTAGCAATGAAATATTACCACTAAGAAGCTAAGAATATGACCATATATGATATCATAAAAATAAGTATGATTCTGGAATAAGTCAATAACATTATTTAAATCATTATATAGGAGTTTCGGAAACGTACAAAGCATATCGGACCTAAGGTAAGGGAAAATATCACAATCTCATTTTTATCCGAGATTGTTTATATTTTGGTATTTACTAGGGTGTATTTTATCATCCACATCCATGTTTCCTCAATATGTAATATTTATATCCTTCTAAAATAGTTTATATCCAATTTTACCCTTCGGTGAGTTTTTAGTAAAAGATATGAAAGGAATCTTTTGTCATTTTTCGTACGAGGTACTTTTTGACTTTTCCGACAAAAGTACGAGAAGAATGTTTTTTTTAACTTATACGGCACGAATGGATTTTTAAAACATTTTTTCCAAGAAGTTTACTTTAAAGGTTTTCAAGTTTATTTTTAATTAACTTCTTTTAGTTTAGAATTTTATGACATGTTAAGAAAGGGAAAGTGTTTTTGAAGTAGAAAGGATATTTTCCACAAGAATGGAGTTCAAGTATTTTATCAAAATTATTTTCCATCTAAGATAATAAAGGGTTCTGTTTCTATCCCTATTATTAAATTGATTTGATTATGTTGTGATGTAATTATTTTTATGAATTCCTTTATCTTATATGAATTGTTTTATGATGTCATGTTGTTTAAGAATCCCATTTTTATTACATGGGCTATGCAATGATGTATGATTTATGATTTTGTGGCGCACATAAGAATGGTATCATTATGAGATGGGTGGGACCTATATATCCCTCCAATGCATTGGGTAAAGATTTTATATCTCATGAGATAGACATGGCTGGAATGGTAGGTTATACTGGTTCAGTGAAACAGGACTGAAACGAGGGTGACTCGGTTCAGAAATGGACTTTGTCCACTAAGATAGTCTTGGAAATGAGTCTTGACTAATAAGATTTGATTCTCTATGATTATGTGTGTATGCCAAAAAGTTTCATGTCTTAAGTTATGATTATTGGGATTTCATTTCACTACTATGATTTATCCCATGTTATGAAATTATGCTCTCTTTTGCAGGTTAAGATTTCCAAAATGTTATGTTCTTATGAAAATGATGTGATTGATATTTCTTTTATTTACCCTTACTGATCATTTGTGTAACGCCCCGAACCTAGTTACCTAGAGTCGGTGCATTAATACATAACATTGGCATGATCACAATAAAGATCAAATCTCGAAAGACCGATTGGTTTAGTAGCCTTGGAAACACTAGATATATTCATAATTTTTACATTACATCATAAAATGAAAAACTACTAAAACAACATAATGTCTTCACAGTCCACACTATTATCCCCTCATAATATCCCTGCAGGTCATTCATAACTTACTTCTTCACATCATGGGAAAAATAAAACATAGAAAAGGGGTGAGCTCAAATGCCCAGTAAGGATAACAATATAGCGGAACATTCAAAATAAGCATAAACATTTAAGGCAATGCATTACTAAAACAAAAGCCTTTTAAACTTGAACTTCAACATAGTATGGAAAAAGTAAAATGAAATAATGCCATTTACTTGTTCACATGGATATTCTACTAATCGAATAATCACATGCAATATCGATAACCACTTTCATAATGTTGGAATGCATAATGCTGAACTTTAATTTCTTTGTCAAGGCCTCGTCCCAAGACCTTGGGGATAACTGTAATCGGAACCCAACCCGGAGTGCCTCTAATAACAGGACACCAAACCGGAGTTCCTCTAATAACCGGAGACCAAACCGAAGTTCCTCTAATAACCGGAGACCAAACCGAAGGGCTTACTTTTACCGGTCCCCAACCCGGAACATACTTGTCTATCACATTCATCTCAATGAAAGGTTGAAGTATAACATAAACATTTGGATTAAAAATAACTTATGAAATGTCAATACTTTAAACAAAAACCATGAGTGACATAAGAATAACTTATCCACAGTCAAAAATAACATAAAACCTTCAATAAAATATGGATGTTTTGTATCATAATAAATCAACATCAGATAAGCTTAAAATCCATCAAAGGATGTTGACATAGATGAAATCAAAACTATTTTAGAGAAATATCTCTCTTTTTCTTTGAAATCATTTTAAAAGTAACATAATTATAAAATAATACATTCAATTCGAAAATATTGAATTCTTATAAGCTTTTAAGGGAAGCTTCGATGATTTTATAATGGCGGAAAATAACCTCACCCGCCATATAAGTTAAAAAAACATTCTTACCGTAATTTTGTCGAAAAGGTTAAAAAGAACATTGTTTGGAAAACGACGGAAAGATTCCTTTATAAACCTCTTATAAAAAGTCAAACAAGGGTATAAATGACTTTAACCCATATTCTAGTAAAATTAAAAATGTTATGAAATACATTTTGAAGAATCATGGATGTGGATGATAAAGAGGTCCCAGTAGATTATTACGTATAAACAACCTCGGATAATGAAGAGATTGTGAAATAACCCTTAACTTGTACTTTTCCTTGGTTGGGGTAGGTTAACCTCCTGTATAATGGTGAAATTATTGTTATTAAATTATACAAGAATCATATATATTAATATGATATCATATATGATCTTTTAACATTGATTTGTTAATAATATCTTTGAATTATCGTCGTTTCGGGTGTTAACTTACTCATTTTATTTTATATGTTTTGTTACATAAGACGTGTTTTTTATGGATAGGTTGTATCTTATTCATATCCAGAATGATATAAAGTCCTTAAAAATCATTTTTAAATCATCAAATGATGATTATACTTTAATGGAAAAGATGGAGAATGAATCTCATCGCGTTCGTGGAGACGGTAGTCCGTACGTACACACGAGCGACAATATCATTCTTTTGATATTAAAATAATATATAAATGGATGTTATATCATATATAAATAATCATTAACATGTTATATTTATTATTTACATGAGTTACACATCATTATTATACCCATCCAAATAATAATATATTGAATAACAATTACACCACGACGTGGAGACGGTAAGCCGTACGTACGCACGTATGGTGACATGTTATTCAAAGGGTGGATAGAATACTGAATATGGTTGTACCATATTTATAATAACATCACAGTATATATATTATACTGGAGTTATTATTTTAGAATGGTAAAAACAAGGGAAGAAGAAGTGGAAGAAGAAAGGAACTTGGAAAAGGGTGGTGAAATCCTTACCTCTTCTTCGAGTTCTTCCTTTTGATTTGATCAAAAGGGCTCCATAGGTTGGATTTCTGATCAAACTACGGCCTCTAGGTTGTAGTGAGGGATGTTGGGAGAGTATTTGGGCAGAGTTTGGCCGAACCAAAAGGATTTTAAGGTGTGAAGAAATGAGAAGGAGGAGTGCCCTTTTATAAGAGGGGTGAGGGGTACCTTTGGAAAAGCTAGAAATATTAGTTTATAATAAATTCATATTCGGTTTATAATGGCTCCAAAGTTGATTATTCAAAGGTTAAGGTGGGTATAGGTCCCAAAAAACTCAACCAATAGAATTTATACAGGTTTGGGTACTTATATTAACCTTATCTTTAAGTATTAACTCTAAGTTAATTAGTTTCACTTTTACAATGTCTCTTTGTATTTTTATATTATATGGTTAATAAAATTACCATATACATCCAAGAGACCCCCAATTGGTCCATTAATGATGAAACTATCATGATATATGTCTCTTGGCCGATCCTTAGATTTTTAGGAATTTAATATCAATTAATAATATAATATTGTTTTTAAAAACGCTTTTATGTGAAGTGTGACACTATTCAATAGTTGATTTTTGTGAAACTCATAAAAGAATGATTACTTAGAAAAACTTTAATTAAAGCAATCATAATATGTCATATTATCCTAGAAAATTCTTTTAATTCATTAAAAGTCTCAAATTATATTTATTTGGGTATTTATAATATCAATTATTTTAATTTTTCACTATTATAGTAATTACATCATCATCATTGTGTCATAAATAAATTACATTATATAATGTCTAAAAATTATAAATAAAATATAATTATGTATTAAATCTCTGTATATTTCTAATGAATATTTATAATCTAAAATCCAACATATATAACCCTATGTAAAAATTGTTTTTCTAAAAGATATATGCTTGTGTCATTTTTGTATTCATTTTAACTTAATTAAAATAAAGTGTCCCTATCACCTACAAGTGGCTCCATGGGGTCCCAAAATCGACCCAAAGATTCCTATGGTCTAACATGTATCAACCAATAAGGGTAGGACACGTTTTAGGGTAATTTAGTATTATTATAATATTATTTTTTAACCTTTATTTACCAGATTTACCCTTAACCATGGTAAATAAAATATTTACCACAATAATTATTCAAAATGTTTAAAAATAAATGTTAACTATTTACAAAATTTGAACATCCTGATTCCAAATATGGAATCCATTTTTCAAAATTCAAAACACAGAAGTGGCAGAAATTAATTTAAAATTAATTCCCGTTGTCAAAACAAAAAGTGTGTTTTTAAGAGATAATAACTATCAAAAGATTTACATTTGTTTATTTTCGGTTTAATTGTAGAATTATGTCCAATGACCAACATTATATTAAATGTTAAAAATATATTCTAAATATACTTTAAAACCACTCAAATTCATAATTTATCACTATTAATTATTTTTATTAAAAAAGTTGTTTTTAATTAAAATTTAGTACTTTTCACTATTCATCAAAATATGAAAGTTATCTGAAAAGTACCAAAATTTCACCTTAAACTAAATTCGATACTCCGAATCCAAAAATGAAGTCTATTTTGAGAGATAAAATTTCTAAAATTTTAAAAAGGTAGGAATTACTATTTATAACGGCTAGTTTGATTGGTTGTGGTGTGTTAGAACTCGAAGTTGCGTACAACAGACGTTACGGTATTATTCAAAGGAAAGCATACCATGTAAGCTTGGGATGTTTCATTTTAAATTTATTGATGTCCTCATTTAGTCAAAAAGTTTAAAATATTGTATTTAAAAAGGTTTCACTATTAAAAGTTGATAAAAGCGCAATACTGAAAATGAATATGTTCTTGCATTATGTCTAGGAAACTCATAATATGGATTCTAAAATTATAAGGAGTATATAAAGTTTAAAATTTAGTTAATACTATTCATAACCTCTTTTTAATGGCTTTTTTTGGTAAGTCATGGTGTGATTGAACTCGGTGTTGCGTGTAGTGCAATTTATTTAATTATTTTGAAGAAATAACACACTATGAAATCTTGGGGTGTTACATTCTCCCCTCCTTCAATAAATTGCGTCCTCGCAATTTGAAATTGTTATTAGAAAATAAAAGGTTGAAAAAAGAAAATATATTTGTGGGAAAACCCACATCGGAAAATCGGTTACTAAAATTTAGTCTTAATATGAGGAAAAGAGAAATGAAAGGGTCACCACCAAATTATGATCTCGATTAGGAGAACATTGTTGGCAATTAGAGACATATAATTGGAGGAAAAACGTAAATATTTATAGGTAGTGATTGAGGTAATCAATCACAAACAAGTTTAAAATTGAGGTCCTTAAACTCATCAATCTATGATGATTTGAAATACCATCGGTTCAACAAAACATAGGGTATTGGGATAACACATTTTTGACGTTTCAAAATATCTTAGTTGAAATCCCACATCGAAAAATGAATTAATGAGGCCTCTATTTAAAATAAAGAGTGGAAAGTATGAAGATTACCAAAAATAACACATACTAGGGTTCCATGTAGAAAAATATGGATATGGAGGAGAAATCTAACCATCAATTATCTGATGGAGAGTGGTAGAGAACATGGCTATGAAAAGGCCAACAATCCCAAATCCATAAATTATTGATTATTTAAGGTACCATCTAGGACAACATTTTTGTTCTAAGTTCCTTTTATTAATGTTGAGGAATTTATTTATGAGATTGTCTAAGATCATAAGGAGATATACTTACTTTATAATTAGAGTTTTATCCATTAATAAATTTCTACCACAAACTCATCTTTCACTCTAAAATATAATAGAACGTAAAAAAAAATTTATTTATACTATTCGTACAGGGTTCCAAATAAATGAATTTATAATTCATCTACCAGATCTTTTAAAAAAAATACATTATTTAATCCAGGACATCTCGTGGGCTAGTGGTAGGTGATACACCCTTGTCACCCTTCGGTTGCGGGTTCAAGTCTCGCGGCTTTACCGGTCGCAATGGGTTGCCTCCCGACCTATGGGTTGTCCTTTTATGGCAATCAAAAATTAATCTCAAACTAGAATTTATCCAAAATACTTCTGTCCAAACTCACAGTCCAATATTTATAAGGAAGGTAAACTTAATGTATATCCTTTTTACCCCGTAATAGAATATGAATACCTTCATCATGTATTCTTTTAAAACACTGAAACATCATGAATTACCATAATACTGATTGATTAAATTCATGCTCCCTTATTCTATAGAGAATGCTGGATATAATTCATCAATACAAAAATGTTTTAAACCCCAATAATAATGGAATATACAAATCATTAATCAGCTTCAAGGTAGCCAAGAATATCCAATATAATTTATCCAAATAAATCATGTATTATTCCAAAATCACTACCTCGGTATCAGAACCATATTATGGTTTATCTTTCTCTCAACCATATATTTTCCAAAAATTTAACCTACTATTGAGTCAATTTTCTTTGTTCCACACAATCTCAAGTCCTTAATGAAATAGTACTGCAGCACAATCCTTATATACTCCATAATTATTATAACAAGTACATTGTTGATACAACACTCAATTGACATAATCAACATAAGAACTCAAATCATTCCTCTTCATTTGTGGTGGTATCATAACTTGATTATTATCCAATAGCATCATTTGTGGCATGGTTTGATGACTGGGACATAGGTTCGTGTAGTGTCCAAACTCCTTGCAAATGAAGCATTGTACATTTGAAACCATTTTCTTACCCCTGTAGTCACGTACTTTGTGCCATTTTCCTTCACACTTATAACAAACTCCCATTCCTTTCAGACAAGTTCCAAGGTGTTTCTTCACACAGTTATCACATATGGGAAAATTCTTCTTTTCCCTCTTCCCTTTATACATCTTTCTCTCTTCCATCCTTTTCTTCTCTTTCTTCCCTTCAAATGCATAGGACTCAGTAAACTCTTTACTTATCTTATCAACACATGATATTATTTCTTCATATGATGATAATACATGCAAGACTATTTCTCTTATTAATTCAGGCTTAAGACCATTAAAATATATTATCCTTCTTTCTCATTGTATCATGTGCATTGCTACAGTTCTCATTCCTTCTACTGGGTGCCATTTCTAAACAATGGCATAAACTAGACCAGTTTATGAATCAAAATACATAATCCCATGCTTATAAAACACCTAACATAAATTGAACTATTTATGGATATAATCCATAATCATAAAAATATTTTCTTTGAGGATTTTATATACTCATAAACCCTTCATAATGATTTGTAAAGAAAATGAGAGTTATCCTAAGCATATCCCCCAGGAGTGTTGTAACCAAGAGTGCAGCAAGGCCCGTTGTCGTGCACCAGTTCCCATTCGAGTCTAGCTCAAAGCGGTGTTTTCGGGTTTTACCCCTAGGTACATCTGTGCCAGAGCCACCTCTACCTGCTCGTATCCAGACAGGGATGTATTGCTCGGAAAACTCACAAAATCTCTACAATACCAAAATTCTAGGAATTTCTTCTATACTAATCCTCAAAGTTCATCTTAGGTATACGTGCTCTAATCAGAGTTTATCTAAATCTAGCTTCCAAGGTTTGTACTAAAATTCCTCTGATACCAACTGTAACGCCCCGACCCTAGTTACCCAGAGTCGGTGCATTAATACATAACATTGGAATGATCACAAGAAAGATCAAATCTCAAAATACCTATTGGTTTAGTATCCTTGGAAACACTAGATATATTCATATGTTTTACATTACATCATAAAATGAAAAACTACTACAACAACATAATGTCTCCACAGTCCACACTATTATCCCCTCATAATATCCCTGCAGGTCATTCATAACTTACTTCTTCACATCCTAGGAAAAATAAAACATAGAAAAGGGGTGAGCTCAAATGCCCAGTAAGGATAACAATATAGCGGAACATTCAAAATAAGCATAAACATTTAAGTCAATGCATTACTAAAACAAAAGCCTTTTAAACTTGAACTTCAATATAGTATAGAAAAAGTAAAATTAAATAATTCCATTTTCTTGTTCACATGGATATTCTACTAATCAAATAATCACATGAAATATCGACAACCACTTTCATAATGTTGGAATGCATAATGCTGAACTTTAATTTCATTGTCAAGGCCTCGTCCCATGACCTTGGGGCTAACTGTAACCGGAACCCAACCCGAAGTGCCTCTAATAACCGCACACCAACCCGGAGTTCCTCTAATAACCGGAGACCAAACCGGAGTTCCTCTAATAACTGGAGACCAAACCGGAGGGCTTACATTTACCGGTCCCCAACCCAGAACATACTTGTCTATCACATTCATCTGAATGAAAGGTTGAAATATAACATAAACATTTGGATTAAAAATAACTTAGGAAATGTCAATAATTTAAACAAAAACCATGAGTGACATAACAATAACTTATCCAAAGTCAAAAATATCACAAAACCTTCAATAAAATATGGATGTTTTGTATCATAATAAATCAACTTCAAATAAGCTTAAAATCCATCAAAGGATGTTGACATAGATGAAATCAAAACTATTTTAGAGAAATATCTCTCTTTTTCTTTGAAATCATTTTAAAAGTAACATAATTATAAAATAACAAATTCAATTTGAAAATATTCTTATAAGCTTTTAAGGGAAGCTTCGACGATTTTATAATGGCGGAAAATAACCGCACCCTCCGTATAAGTTAAAAAAAACATTCTTACCTTAATTTTGTCGAAAAGGTTAAAAAGCACCTTGTTTGGAAAACGACGGAAAGATTACTTTATAAACCTCTTATAAAAAGTCTAACAAGGGTATAAATGACTTTAACCCATATTCTAGTAAATAGTAAAAATTTTATGAAATACATTTTGAAGAAACATGGATGTGGATGATAAAGAGATCCCAGTAGATTATTACGTATAAACAACCTCGGATAATGAAGAGATTGTGAAATAACCCTTACCTTGTACTTTTCCTGGGTTGGAGTAGGTTAAACTCCTGTATAATGGTGAAATAATTGTTATTAAATTATACAAGAATCATATATATTAATATGATATCATATATTATCTTTTAACATTGATTTGTTAATAATATCTTTGAATTATCGTCGTTTCGGGTGTTAACTTACTCGTTTTCTTTTATAAGTTTTGTTACATAATCCGTGTTTTTTATGGATAGGTTGTATCTTATTCATATCCAGAATGATATCAAGTCCTTAAACATAATTTTTAAATCATAAAATGATAATTATAATTTAATGGATACGATGGAGAATGAATCTCATCACGTTCGTGGAGACGGTAGTCCGTACGTACACACGAGCGACAATATCATTCTTTTGATATTAAAATAATATATAAATGGATGTTATATCATATATACAGAATCATTCACATGTTATATTTATTATTTACATGAGTTACACATCATTATTATACCCATCCAAATAATAATATATTGAATAACAATTACACCACGACGTGGAGATGGAAAGCCGTACGTACACACGTATGGTGGCATGTTATTCAAAGGGTGGATAGAATACTGAATATGGTTGTACCATATTTATAATAAAATCACAGTATATATATGATAATGGAGTTATTCTTTTAGAATGGTAAAAACAATGGAAGAAGAAGTGGAAGAAGAAAGGAACTTGGAAAAGGGTGGTGAAATCATTTCCTCTTCTTCGAGTTCTTCCTTTTGATTTGATCAAAAGGGCTCCATAGGATGGCTTTCGGATCAAACTAATGCCTCTAGGTTGTAGTGAGGTAAGTTGGGAGAGTATTTTTCCAGAGTTTGGCCGAACCAAAAGGCTTTGAAGGTGTGAAGAAATGTGAAGGAGGAGTGCCTTTTTATAAGAGGGGTGAGGGGTACCTTTGGAAAAGCTAGAAATATTAGTTTATAATAAATTCATATTCAGTTTATAATGGCTCCAAAGTTTATTATTCAAAGGTTAAGGTGGGTATAGGTCGAAAAACACTCAACCAATATAATTTAGACAGTTTTGGGTACTGATAGTAACCTTATCTTTAAGTATTAACTCTAAGTTAATTAGTTTCACTTTTACAATGTCTCTTTGTATTTTTATATTATATGGTTAATAAACATACCATATACATCCAAGCGACCCACAAGTGGTCCATTAATGATGAAAATATCATGATATATGTCTCTTGGCCGAACCTTAGATTTTTAGGAATTTAATATTAATTAATAATATAATATTTGTTTTAAAAACTCTTTTATGTCAATTTTGACACTATTCAATAGTTGATTTTTGTGAAACTCATAACAGAATGATTACATAGAAAAAATTTAATTAAATAAATCCTAATATGTCATATTATCCTAGAAAATTGTTTTAATTCATTAAAAATCTCAAATTATATTTATTTGGGTATTTATAATATCAATTATTTTAATTTTTCACTATTATAGTAATTACTTCATCATAATTGTGTCATAAATAAATTAAAATATATAATGTCTAAAAATTATAAATAAAATATCATTATGTAGGAAATCGTTTTATCTTTCTAATTAATATTTATAATCTAAAATCCAACATATATAACACTATGTAAAAATTGTTTTTCTAAAAGATATATGCTTGTGTCATTTTTGTATTCATTTTAACTTAATTAAAATAAAGTATCCCTATCACCTACAAGTGGCTACATGGGGTCCCAAAATCGACCCAAAGATGCCTATGGTCGAACAGGTATCAACCAATAAGGTTAGGACACGTTTTACGGTAATTTATTATTATTATAATATTATTTTTTAACCTTTATTTACCGGATTTACCCTTAACCATGGTAAATAAAATATTTACCACAGTAATTATTCAAAATGTTTAAAAATAAATGTTACCTATTTACACAATTTGAGCATCCTGATTCCAAATATGGAATCCATTTTTCTAAATTCAAAACACAGAAGTGGCAGAAATTAATTTAAAATTAATTCCCGCTGTCAAAACAAAAAGCGTGTTTTTAAGAGATAATAACTATCAAAAGATTGACACTTGTTTATGTTCGGTTTAATTGTAAAATTATGTCCAATGACCAACATTATATTAAATGTTAAAAATATATTCTAAATATACTTTAAAACCACTCAAATTCATAATTTATCACTATTAATTATTTTGATTAAAAAAGTTTTTTTTAATTAAAATTTAGTAATTTTCACTATTCATCAAAATATGAAAGTTATCCGAAAAGTACCAAAATTTCACCTTAGGCTAAATTCGATACTCAGAATCCAAAAATGAAGTCTATTTTGAGAGATAAAATTTCTAAAATTTTAAAAAGGTAGGCATTACTATTCATAACGGCTAGTTTGATTGGTTGTGGTGTGTTAGAACTTGAAGTTGCGTACAACACAAGTTACTGTATTATTCAAAGTAAAGCGTACCATGGAAGCTTGTGATGTTTCATTTTAAATTTTTTTATGTCCTCATTTAGTCAAAAAGTTTAAAATATTGTATTTAAAAAGGTTTCACTATTAAAAGTTGATAAAAGAGCAATACTGAAAATGAATCTGTTCTTGCATTATGTCTAGGAAACTCATAATATGGATTCTAAAATTATAAGGATTATATAAAGTTTAAAATTTAGTTAATACTATTCATAACCTATTTTTAATGGCATTTTTTTGGTAAGTCATGATGTGATTGAACTCAGTGTTTCGTGTAGTGCAAGTTATTGAATTATTTTGAAGAAATAACACACTATGAAATCATGGGGTGTTACAATTTGACCTCACCCTTTTATGTTTTATTTTCCCCAGGATATAAAGAAATGTTTTAGGTAAAAAAAAGGAAGATATTTATGGGAGATGTTGAAGATCTTTCACCACGATTAGAAGATTATATTCCGAGTTTCTAAAGACACTAAACTATTACGATCCTTGTGTGTGTGTTATTGTTATGTACTAAGTATTCCGCAAAAGTAATGTAATGTCCATGTACGTCAGGCTTAAGGTCTCTATAGTTGGTATCAGAGGAAAGGTTTAGTCAAACTTTGGAAACTAGGATGCGAAAACGTTAGTGAGATCCCTAGAGATATTTCTAAGGTATGTCTAGTGATGTCTCTAAGGACAAGTATACGTATAGGATACAGTCCTAGAACTATGGTAACGATCATAGAATTTAACCTAAGATGTTAGATATTGAGGATACTCCCCCTTTATTATGTTGTTTTCCCGAGAACAATTTTTTCCACTCACACTATTCTTTTTGGGTTTTAGACGATGGCTGGAACCCGAAGGAACCGTGTTGATCAATGCAATGGAAAATGCAATGATTGTCCTCCTGAACAAACAAATGTTATGGGAGATGGAGTGCAAAATCTTATTTCTATACTTACACAAGCTATGAATCATTCTGGACTTCCAAATGAGCAGATAAGGGAACAATATTCTATTGAGTCCTTCATGAGGCAACACCAACCTTCTTTTAGTGGGTCTTCTGATCCACTTGTTTCTAAACAATGGATCAGTACTACTGAAAAGATATTTTCAGTTCTTCAATGTTCTGAACATGATAAAGTCATCTTAGCAGTATATCGTTTGGAAGGTGAAGCTGATCAATGGTGGAATCTTATCAAGAATACGAGGCAAAGAGTTGAAATTGAGTCCATGGAATGGGACAAGTTCAAGAACTTATTTTTCAATAAGTACATCCCCCGTATTCTTCGAAAAAAGATAGAGAAGGAGTTTCTTGAACTAAAGAAAAAGGATGATGAATCTGTTAGTATATACGAAGCGAATTTTACAAGGCTTGCAAGGTATGCATATGGATTTATCATCCAACCTGAAAGTAAAGTTGATCGATTCTTCAGTGGCTTAAAACCAAATCTTCTAAGGGCATTAGCTATAAGAGACTTTAGTATCTATGAAGAAATTGTGCATTGTGCTATCAAGGTAGAAATGGAAGTTGGTGTTACTTATCGATCTCATAGTTTTGACAAGAAACGAAAGATGGAGTTCAAGGAGAAATCTCAGAATAATGGTGAAAAGAAGATGAATGTTTCCTTATGCTCAAAGTGTGGAAAGAAGCATGGTGGAGATTATCTTAAAGGGACTAGAAAATGTTTTAAGTGTGGAAAAGAAGGTCATCGATCAGCTGAGTGTCGAAGTAATGGAAAAAGGGTTTCTAATGATTTGAATAAAGAAAAGACTGCAGAGAACGCACCAACAACACTTAAATGCATCAAGTGCAAGGAAATGGGGCATTATGCTAATAAATTCCCTAATCCAAGGGTTAGTGATGATCGACGTGAGCAACCACTTAAGGCAAACGACAAAGGGAAGTCACCTGCGATCACCATTGGCGATGTTGAATATGACAACGATGTGGTGGAATGATTAAGTGTTTATGTAATGGGATTCCAGAATAATGTTGTATATAGTATCGTGGAATATTGGAATATTTATGTATTGGTCTATTGTGGTTTTCAATAATTTTATGGTACTGGTAACCATGTAAAGTGATTGAGATATTTTTGGAAAAAAATATGATATGCGTATAATGAAGGGAAAACGAGAAAATGAAATATTTGACAGTATTCATGAGCTCGTGATTGATATAAGGACTAAGTGATATCATGGTTTGAGTATATAGAATTTTGAGGATTTTGGTATATGGAAAGAGTTAACTTTAGACAGCATTCATGTTTTCACTAAGGTTTAATGGGTATTCATTTTTAAAGAGAATACATCATTAAGCTATTCACATGATTGAAATGTGACCAACAAGATATATGGGGGATAAATGATGGTATTCACATGCTTGGTTGATGACATTTCAAGTTATCGTTTTATTTATACTATGAGCTTGGACCGAAGTATTTTAGATAAGCCTAAAGATTGGAATGGTTTATGTTAACCATAAGTTAGTATTGTTTAAGGATTGAACTTTTTTTGATATTATTTATGTGATGTTATAGTAATGTAGTTTTAGAAAAAGGACAACCTGCAGGACGGGCGACAGCCCATCGCGTCGGACATTGTTGTGGGAATCGAACCCACAACCAAAGTGAGACTGGCCTTTATCGCCTACCACTGGCCTACAAAAAGTCCATGTTTAGTATAAAATAGTTTTATTATATTAAGCAGTATGATATATGAAGTATAAGTCCATTTTAGGAACTATATAAGATTAATCTCACTATAGATGGACTTATGTATTTTTTGATAACTTTTCTAACCTTTTGTTTGAGACAGATGGAATGTCCCATCATTTTATCACATGATCTGCTAACACATCACGAATGAAAAATTCAACTTCATTTATTTAAGAGATGAAGTGGAAATTGTCCAAAGAACTAAAAACGGTGAGACTATACCAAAATCACGAAAGTATTTCTTCTAATTTCATCAAATTTAGGGAAATGATCTTGAAAACAAAAAATGTTGTCCTAGTGCTCTTATATCTGATGAATCAGATGGTACCTTAGATCATCACAAATTTATGGTTTTGTGATTGCTATCTTTTCCATAGCCATGTTCTCTACCACTCTCCATCAGAACATGATGGTTGTATTTCTCTTCTATATCCATATTTTCACCTATGTGGAAACCCAGTGATTAGTTTATTTGGGTAATCGTTACATTTCATACTTTAGTTTTTAAAGCCAAGTTTTGGTATTCCTTTTTACGATGTGGGTTTCTATTAAAGAAACTTTCGAGTAGTAAACCATTTATAACCCCGACGAATTTCGAGGGAGAAATTCATTTTAAGGGGGGTAGAATGTAACAGCCCGAGATTTTATAAAAAAATATTCCTTTTAATTTCATTAATGTCTTGTGTTGTACGCTACACCAAAAGGATCTTTCTCAACACGCATCCTTGACTTGCCTTGCATTACACACAATCGCGACATTCCTCGATAGCGTGTGTAGTACGCAATACCGAGTTTCACTACACAACGATATGCTATTAAAATATTATTAAAACTAGCCGTTATGAATAGTAATAACCACCTTTTAAAATTATAGAAATTTTAGCTCTCAAAATGGACTTCATTTTTGGATTCGGAGTATCGAATTTAGCCTAAGGTGAAATTTTGGTACTTTTCGGATAACTTTCATATTCTGATGAATAGTGAAAATTACTAAATTATAATTAAAAACAAATTTTTTTAATTGAAATAATTAATAGTTATAAATTATTAATTTGAGTGGTTTTAAAGTATATTTAGAATATATTTTTACAATTTAATACAATGTTGTTCATTGAATGTAATTTCACATTTAAACCAGTCATAAACAAGTGTCAATCTTTTGATAGTTATTATCTCTTAAGAACACACTATTTGTTTTGACGACGAGAATTAATTTTTAAATTAATTAATGCAACTAATATGTTTTGAATTTGACAAAATAGACATCATTTTTGAATTCATAATATCAAATATAGCTTCGATCTAATTTTTGGTATTTTTCTGGAAACTTTCATTTTTTGATGAATAGTGAAACCACTAAGTGTTAGTTAAAAAACTGAATTTTTCATAAAACTTAATTTTACCGCTTCTGTGAGTGGAATTTTGAAACTCCGAGAGACATGGTTGATGTAAGTAAGTAAAATTTGGTTCAATGAGATTAAAATAATTTTTTGGTGAATAGTAACTTTTTACTTTTTTTACCACGGTTAAAAGTAAATAGGGTAATTAAGGGTAAAAATGATATTATTATTACCCTAAAACATGTTCTAATTCTATTGGACAAGTGTAATTCGACCAAAAACAACCTTAGGAATAAAATATGACCATTTAGGCCCACTTGGATTAGATTAGGACATTTATTATCAATTTATTTAAAGAAGGGTTAAAATAGTTAAAATCAAAGTTTAATAAGTAACTCATTTTTAATATGGGGTTATAAATAAGATAAATTTGACTATAAATATTCATTAGAAAGATAAAACTATTTCCTACATAATGGTATTTTATTTGTAATTTTTAGACATTAAATAATTTAATTTATTTATGACACAACAATGATGCAGTAATAATCTTATTAATGAAATATTGACATAATTGATGTTATAAATACCCAAATAAATATACTTTTAGACTTTTTATGAACTAAACTAATTTTCTAGGTTAATATGACATGTTAGGATTGATTTAATTAACTTTTGTTGAAGTAATCATTCTGTTATGAGTTTCAAAAAAATCAACTATTGAATAGTGTCAAAATTGACATAAAATAGTTTTTAAAACAAATATTATATTATTAATTGTTATTTTATTCCTAAAAATCTAAGGTTCTGCAAAATGACTTAGATAAGGTTATATATATTAATAAATCACAACTTGGGGGTCTCTTGGATGTATATGGTATGTTTATTAACTATATAATATAAAATACAAAGTGACATGGTAAATGTCAATCTAATTAACTAAGAGTTAAAACTAAATGATAAGGTTAATATAATGACCTAAACTTTCCTAAATTCTATTGGATGAGATTATTTCGACCCATCCCCACCTTATCTTCGAAATAGATCAATTTGGAGCTATTTAAAACCGAACTTGACTTTATAATAAAATAATATTTTTAGTTATTCCAAAGGTGCCCCTCTCCTCCCTTATAAAAGGGAACCTCCTCCCCCTCTTCCTCACACCACTTTGAGCCTTTAATATCGGCCAAACCCTGCCAATTTCTTCTCTCCACTTCCCTAGAAACATCCTAGAGGTTTCGGTCTTCTTCAAAGACCTATTTTAGTTCCCTAAAAGGAGGTCTCAAAGAAGCATTTCAAAGAAGAGGTAATGTCCGTTACCGATTCTTTCATCTTATTTCTTCTTCCACTTCTTCTTCTTTAGTTATTTCATTATGAAGTAATAACATCAGTATCAATCATATACTGACATGTTATTATAAGTAAGAAACAACCCTATTTCACCATCTATCCATCCTACGGAAAAAGAAATCACCTCGCCTGCGTACGTACGGAATATCGTCTCCACGCCGTGGTGTAATCTATTTTCCACCACCACATTACTTGGATGGGTATTATGGTGTAAATAATGACTATATATGACTATTATAAAGTGATACTTATTCTGAAATAGTATACATACACTCCAATACAATTCCACGATCATAGGAACGATATCATAACTCGTGCGTACATACAGAATACCGTCTCCACGATGTGATGCGACTCGTTCTACATGATCATCATTTCATAATGATTATATAAATGAATTGAATGAATTAATATGACATATATTACACTAATACCATTATGGAAATGAGATATCTATAACCTAACGATAAGAATAATAATTTATTCGACAAAACACGCATAAGAACAAAAAGTTACAAACACCCGAACAACAAGTAGCAATGAAATATTACTACTAAGAAGATAAGAATATGACCATATTTGATATCATAAAAATAAGTATGATTATGGAATAAGTCAATAACATTATTTAAATTATTATACAGGAGGTTCGTACATGTACAAAGAATATCAGACCTAAGGTAAGGGAAAATATCACAATCTCATTTTTATCCGAGATTGTTTATACTTTGGTATTTTCTGGGGTGTATTTTATCATCCACATCCATGTTTCCTCAATATGTAATATTTATATCCTTCTACAATAGTTTATATCCAATTTTACCCTTCGGTGAGTTTTTAGTAAAAGATATGAAAGGAATCTTTTGTCGTTTTTCGTACGAGGTACTTTTTGACTTTTCCGAAAAAAGTACAAGAAGAATGTTTTTTAACTTATACGGCATGAATGGATTTTTAAAAAATTATTTCCAAGAACATTCCTTTAAAAGTTTTCAAGTTTATTTTTAATCAACTTCTTTTAGTTTAGAATTTTATGACATGTTAAGAAAGGAAAAGTATTTTTGAAGTATAAATGATATTTTCCTCAAGAATGGAGTTCAAGTATTTTATCAAAATTATTTTCCATCTAAGATAATAAAGGGTTCTGTTTCTATACCTATTATTAAATTTATTTGATTATGTTGTGATGGAATTATTTTTATGAATTCCTTTATCTTATATGAATTTTTTTATGATGTCATGTTGTTTAAGAATCCCATTTTTATTACATGGTTTATGCAATGATGTATGATTTATGATTTTGTGGCACACATAAGAATGGTATCATTATGAGATGGGTGGGACCTATATCTCCCTCCAATGAATTGGGTAAATATTTTATATCTCATTAGATAGACATGGCTGGAATGGTAGGTTATACCGGTTCAGTAAAACATGACTGAAATGAGGGTGACTCAGTTCAGAAATGGACTTTTTCCACTAAGATAGTCTTGGCAATGAGTCTTGACTAATAATATATGATTCTCTATGATTATGTGTGTATGCCACAAAGTTTCATGTCTTATGTTATGATTATTGGGATTTCATTTCACTACTATGATTTATCCCATGTTATGAAATTATTATCTCTTTTGCAGGTTAAGATTTCCAAAATGTTATGTTCTTATGAAAATGATGTGACTGATATTTCTTTTGTTTACCCTTACTGAGCATTTGAGATAACCCTTTTATGTTTTCTTTTCCCTAGGATATAAAGAAAGGTTTTAGGTAAAAAAAGGAAGATCTTTATGGGAGATGTTGAAGATCTTTCACCACGATTAGAATATTATATTCTGAGTTTCCAAAGACACTAAACTATTACGATCCTTGTGTGTGTGTTTTTGTTATGTACTAAGTATTCCGCAAAAGTAAGGTAATGTCCATGTACGTCAGGCTTCGAGTCTCTACACAACCTGTCAATGTGTGACTTCTTGATTTGAGGGGTGAACTTTATAGGACATGTGGTGTCTGAGTTAGTTATATCTGTAGACCCTGAGAATGTTGAAGTAGTTATGTCCTGGACACATCCCAAGAATTTTTTTGAGATTAAGAGATTTTTAGGATTAAGAGGATATTACCAATGGTTTATCCAAGACTTTTCCCAACTTTTATAACATATGAAAACACTTGAAAAAAATGGGAGTGAATTTATAGTGGTAAAACTAGCATGAATAGGTTTTACTTGATCTAAATAAAGGGTTGACAATAGCTCTATTACTGACACTTCCTAAGCCTGGGATCTGTTATGTAGTATAATGGGGTGAATCGGGAATTGGTTTGGGGGTAGTTCTATTGCAACGAGAGGAGTTAACAGGTTATGAGTCCCATCAGATATAACCCCATGAGAAGAACTACCCTACACTTGACTTGGATCTGGCAGTGATGGATCATGCTCTGAAGTGTTGGAGGCACTATATCTTCAGTGAGATATGTATTTTTTACACAGACCACAAGATCCTTCTCTATATCTTTACATGGATGGTCTTGAACCTAAGTCAGAGGCACCGGGTTGTGTATCTGCAAACATATGACTTTGAATAAAATATACACCTAGGAAGGGTAATGTCATTGTGTATTCTCTTAGTCGTAAGATACAGGCTGAGTATGGTATTGGTGAATGGCCTTCAGAGGATCAGTGGGGATTCATGTGATCATTGACTGGTTCGAGGGTTGATAAATCAAAGGAACGATGATATATGTCTTTTTTCCATTGATTATTACATCTTATCTTGTGGATTGGGTGCCGACTGGTTAGGTGGAAGACCCATATTGTGTTGTCAAGAAGGAGAAGCTAGCTAGGGGTGACCCCAAACCTAGATGGACTATAGATGACAATGATGTGATTATAGTACATGGGAGAGTGTTAGTCCCATCTTCCATCAGAGAGAATATGATGTGGGATCACCATACCTATAAATGGGTAGAACATACTGGTGAAACCAAGATTTACAATGACTTTAGAAGGTAGTTCCACTTTCCAAGGATGAATAGAGTCATTTCTAGTTTTGGCTCCAAATGTCTTACCTATCATAGGGTAAAATCTTTGCACCAATGTCCTGGTGGATTATTATAGTCACTTGTTATACCTATGTCGAAGTGGGAGGACATCATGATGTACTTTGTGATGGGTTTACCTAGGACTTTGAGGAGTCATGACATGGTCTGGGAAGTTTTCAATCAGTTAACAAAGTCTGCTCACTTCTTACCAATCAGAGAGACACACTCAGTGGAAGTGCTTGGAAAACTTTATAGTGAAGAGATTGTGATTTGTAATGGAGTTCCTTTGAGAATTGTTTTAGATAGAGATTATTGTTTTACATCACTCTTTTGGAAGGGCTTAAAAAAATCCCTAGGGACTCAACTGAGATTGAGTATGGTGTACCATCCATAGACCGATGGACAGTCTGAGCAGACAATACACATATTGGAGGATATTCTTTGAGCTTGCATTATTGATTTTGGAGAAGCATGGGATGTACACCTAGACTTGTTTGATTTCTAATACAATAACTATTGTCAATATTCCATGCAAATGGCATCTTATGATACTCATTATGAGAGGCCATTTCACTCACTGCTCTGTTGGAATGAGGCTGGAGAGGTAGTGATTATTGGCCCCAATATGGTTAAGGAGACCATTGAGAGAGTGTAGTTGATACAAAAGAGATGTATCACTTCTTAGAGTAGATAGAGATCATATACCTATTATAGGAATAGACCTTTGATGTTTTCTATGAGAGATCATGTTTTCTTGAGAGTGACTACTTAGTTAGGACACAGACGTCTGTGAAATCAGGGCAAGTTAGAAACTTGTTTTTTTGGACCCTTTTTGATCACTGAGAGGATAGGGTGAATGGCATGTCATCTAGACCTCCCTTATCACAATTAAGGTATGCACAATCTGTTCCATGTGTCACAGCTTCAAAGGTACAGACAAAGCCCTATGCATATTATTTATTGTGAGGAAATTGCGCTGGAGATAGACTCATCTTATGAGGAGCATCTGGTGCAGGTCATAGATCAAAGTGAGAAGGTGTTATGAGGAAAGATGATACCAGCCGTCCAAATTCAGTGGCAGCATGGACGGATCCATGAAGAGACATGGGAGTGTGAGTCTGATGTTCGAGCTCAGGGGCCTTATCTATTCAAGTAATACAACTAGAGTTACTTCTCGAGGATTAGAAGTCGATAGAGGGGGAGAATTGTAATATTATATTTTTTATAATGATAATAAAATCCCTCCTAATAAATTATAAATTATAAATTTGAAAAAAATGAATTATCAGTGAATTTACTTAATAAATGTGTAAAGGCCTTAATGCCTAGTTAACACTTTGGAATATTCAATCGAATATTTTTAGAATCAGATGCTATGTTTTTGTGAGATTTCAAGACCCATAAAGCCTCGACGAAAATAGAATAAAATTATTAAATATATTATATTAAGTGATTGAAATTTATTCAAAATAATTTAATAACTTTTAAATGGTAGATAAAATGAGAAATATGAGTCCACTGGCATTTCTGAGATGCGATTTTTACCCTAGTCGGGGTATAGAATTTGTAAGCATCATACGTTTAGACGCCTCACCCTAAAACATAATTTATTTAATAATATTTAATATATTTTTAGAAATAATTTAATATATCCAAAACTGTGAATCGTATGGGAAATATGAGACCTTGTTTAGGTCTAAAACATGGTTTTTACCCTAGATAGGCTATAACATTTCTAAGAATTATTTGTTTGTATGTATCGCTCTCAAAAATAACCCTTTTAATTTTAATTAATATTTTTTTCCTTTTTTTAAAATAATAAATCTTTAATATATCTCAAACGGTATGTCTTATGAAAAATATGAGACCACCATTGGGATCAAAATGCGGTGTTTACCATAGTATGTGTATGAATTTTATATGCGAAGAGTGTCTGGTCAGGTCACTAACTATTTTATGTTTTTAATAATTATATTAAATATATAATTATGTTATATTAATTTAATTATTAGAAAACGGATTTCACTATTCATCATCCCTAACATCATGGCCAAACTCTATTTTCACCAATATGGGGTTTGAAATACTTTGGTTTTGGGTCATTTTGAACTGCTTCAATTATCAACGCATTAATGGGGCGTTTTTAAACACTCTGTTGGATATTAGAAACATTTTGATTCAAAGTTCATTAATTGGGGAAAACATGTGGTGTTGGTATTAAAACACCTGATTGTTTTTCTATTCCTCCTTGGTTGGCCCCATTGAAACAAAGCAATCTCAAATATCTTCTGTGTGTGACTGGTGGATCTATTTTTGTTCTTCCTCCTTGGTGATCATCTTCCTCGATAGGGAACTTGTGTAAGTGTTTGTGAATTGCACCTATGAGAGATTCGAAAGTTTTATATATTTTTAATTATTTTATTTAAATATTTATTTATTCTATTTTTTCTATAATTCAAAAAACATCAGGGTAAAGAAAAAAATGACCATCTTGGAATTATCAAGGGATAATTCTGAGATTCTTAGATAATTCTACCATGAATTATTCTTTATAATAATCCAATTTTATAAAAGGATAACTTTTTATAATTTTTCAAAGGGTAATTGTGTAGTATTTTTGAAAAAAAACAATTTTTCACAAATTTATCAAGAGATAATTTATAAAATTATAATGGGATAATTTATAAACTTATCAAATAGAAATTTCCTAAAATTATTAAAATAATGGTTATGTTAAATTGTTGAAAAATCATTATGAAGAATTATCGAATGATAATTTCATCATATTATTGAAAGGATAATTATAAATAATTATCAAGTTATAATTAAAATGACTTATCATGGGATAATTATGGGATTGTTAAAAGGAAAAATTATTAAAGTATAATTATAGGGTAATTATCACTTGACAATGAATATTGAAATCATTAAAGGAAAATTACATGTATTGTCAAAGAATAATTATTATAATTATGAAATGAAAATTTGGGTATTATCAAAAAAAATTATTGAATGATAATTGCAATTGCATGTGTTTACCTAAAGACTATAAAAATTATCCAAGATATAGAAAATGTAATGGCATGTAATAGTTTATTTCCCTATGAAAAAATATATGTTTTAGTTCTAGGAAACCCTTATGATATATCTTAATCATGAACGTTCCAAAAACATAAGACATTGACATTTCACCTTTGATCATAATAAAACCATGAAGTGGCCTTTTCGACTTTTGTGGTAGGAAGTTCCTTATATTTTTGGCTCGCATTTACCCATGTTGTTTAATGATTATATATTATTGGAATCTCATTTAATGTGCTTCACTGTGACTGCATGTTTGTGTGTGTATCCCATTAAAACTATTATCAATCCATGAGTGATATAAGTGTAGATTTTATACATAATTTATTATGATCGCATGTTGTCATGTATGCTATTATATACTCATGTAGATATATTATTCTTATTTCTATGATCACCCAATATGTGTATTATCATCTCTTGTTCGTTGTTAGTGGTATTTGATACAGGTGGACTGTCATGACATATTTATCCCCTAGAGGGGGAGAATTCTTGTTTGAAACCATAGTGATGAGGGACTTGAGCATAGGGTGGAGGTATGAGGATTCCATGGCTTTGTGTCGAGGGTGTGCTCGAGGATGCCTTGATTTCCAAGTCACATTCACCATGAGATAGCCTAGTCGATGTGAGTACCACTTATTCTCATCTAGAGGATTTGGGTGACATTGTCCACTTGAGGGATAGATGATGCTGGGTATAACCTCCACGACACCATGGGATGCCATAAAAGGTCTGATTTGTTTCATTCAATGCATTCACATATCTTCTAGTATAGAGCCCAAGCTAGTATAGTCAGAGGTTGTGGAAACTTGGTTAATGCACTACCACTCGGTTTTGGGATTGTATTTTTATGCACTTACTTTATTTATAATTATCATGGTACACACTTGTATACTTGAGAACATTAGGTTAAGGACGTATTTTTGGTGTTCTACTGAGTCTTTTACTCTCACCCTACTCAATAATTTTGATGCACTTGTAGTTTTCATGAAAGACATAGTGAAGGGAAAGGGCCCCATAGTGGATGGATAAGTAGGTTGAGAATGGAGCTAGGGCAATCTAGGGAAGACACTTGAGGACCCTACTGTTCATTTATTTACCATCTGATTTTCTTTTCTCGGGATAGATTTCTATTTTTGGATCTCTTTTTATAAACCTCATATGTCATCTTTAGTTTCCGTATTTAGTATGATTATTTTATTCTTTCTGTTGTTATTATTATTCATTATCCTGCTTGATGAAATGACACAGAGGGTATAGTCTCCCCATTATTGGGCATAGACCTTCGCTGCTAGTTGGCAGCCTCTTGTGTACGTGAAGGCACGCATGAGGGCATGTGACATTTCGGCCTGGGCCCAGTGGTTCGGATTGGGATGTTACATAGATACTTATATAAAGGTAATACATTTTCATAGAACTTTTTTAAAAAAGGATAAAATTTATGAATGTTTTAAAATACTGTGTCATCTTTACACAACAACCATTTTTACCTAGAAATGTATGGAAGAAATAATACAAGAAGGGTGTCTGTAACATCCTGGCACTTTCTTGCAGGTATGAATTGTTGCTTCCTTCTCATTACTATTTTTTTGAGTTGACCCCTAGATGTTTTAATTGATTATTCTGATTTTCTACTGGTTTATATATTTTTAATGGTCAAGTGTGTGTTTTTTATTTTTTTCAAAAGTTTAAAAGGTGTTTATAAATTTATATTGAGAGTAGACTTCATCCTGTAGAAATAATGGAAATGGGTAGTCCACCAACTTTCTAGTGAGAGACACTAGCTTTCCAATTATAGGTTAGAGGTAGGAATTTCCTATATGATGTCTTCTAGCTAATCAGTGGGATCCATCAGCCTACTGGTGGGGTTCCTAGTGTTATTGGCATTCTGTTTGGAACCACCGGCTAGTTGGTGGAAACCAATGGCTATATAGTGACACTGTTATGGGTGAGTTTGGGACGGGTAGTATCATAATTATTTTTCCAAAAAAATACATTTTAATTATAATATCTTCTCCCTAAAACTCTATTTGACCCAAAATATCTTAGAGGCTCTCTTGAGGTGATTTTATCCTTTCAAACCATGAAAATTCACAGATCTAAGTGTTATTTGAAGCTTTTAATCTCTCTCGTTAATTTTTTCCTATATCTATTGATTAATTCCCTTCTCCATCATGTTTTTTGTATCCAAAGGCTATGAAATATTTGGTTATATTTATATATATATCTTTATTTGTGTATTTTTTTTCTAATATTCATCCATGATTGGTTCTATTCTTTCATATCTCACTAAGTGTGGATCATATTTTGGATGTTCATCAATATTTTGATTAAGGTAGGGAGTTTCATAATCAAATTTATATCAATTGAAGGTTTTTTGGGATGATTGATTCAAAATTGATTTTTAATTTATTTCTAAAGAACAAATAGAGATCCTTGTTAGTTTTTTTCAAAATTGTATGGTGTGTGTTGAACCCCTTTAACTAAGGCTTTTCAAATAAAGTATTAATTCTCAAAAATGGTTTTAAATCAAAATGAATGATTTAAAGAAATTTGTTTATGTTTATTCATGAGAAATAAAGGAATAAAATGTTTTAAGGATTTGAAATGAAGTTATTTACTTTAAAAACAATCATTTCATATGAAAACAATTTGATGTTGGTTTTTTAAATGATATGAATTGTTTGAAACTTTAATCGGTGCTACTTTATTGATAATTGATGAAACTAATTTGGAATGAATGAATTACACTTTATTTATTGATTTATTGATTTCTTTGAATCACATAAGAGATTATGTAGTTAGGCATAAGTATATACATGTTGGACATGATTAGATCTGCCTAGAAATTAAATGATTATGGTAACACTAATTAAAAATTATGAGGAAATGGATTTCATTTTCCAGGGTGGATCATATGCCCCTGTGCTTGTGATCTATATATGTGTTCACACCACGATTTATATTTCATAGAGATTTTGTGGAATATTATGACTTGATCAAAATAAATCTAGGTATTGTTACCATAGAGATATGATTGAATTTTTTTGAAAATTATTTAAATGTTCAGTGTTTATGAAAAGATTTATTCATGCATGTTTTAAAAAAGATACTTATTCATGCCTTTTTTGATGGAAACCACATTCATTCCTATTTATTACATTTTTTTGGTTTGATTTAAAAATCATGAGCTATATTTAATTGTGAAAATATTTTCATACCATGTTTTATTTAAAATTGAGCATATTTGGTTTACATGATATCTACTATTTATGATATGATTGGTGTAATAACACATCGATAGTGTTTCTAACACCCTAATTTTGTCTTTGGTCATTTGTAGACTTCGTTTTCCGAGGTAAAAGAAAATAGAAATCACTTCCAGGAGGTGGTGGGTATTCTTGATAGTAATACTTTTGGAGTTGGCATTGACATGCAATGTATGTGATCCATATGTTATGAGGATATCATGGTGTTAATATTGTATTGGGATTATGTCCTTATCTGTCATGTGGACTTTTAATATTGATGGTTGTTTGGGAATACTAACTGTTTGTGGTTTATTTATACTTATTATATCTTATTGAGTTATTCTTATGGATGAATTGTTCCCTCCTACTTGTTTTTGTTTCCCAGGTGCTAGCCTCTAACTCATGGGGACCGAAAAAACACTTCGACCCATGTTAGGATTTATTTTAGTACTGATTTAATGAGTAATCCTAGATAGTTCATGATAAATTAGTATTAGAGGAGCTCATTTCCTATCCAGGATATTGATATGTAGTTTGGGATGTCTTTGTAGATGGGAGAAAGGATCGTTGGGTATTAAGGGGTAGGTTATGAGTTAATTTATTTCCATATTTATTATTAACAATCCTTGAAAAACCATGGGTGGCTAAGAAAAAATTTCTTGGGGAGTTGTTTGATCGGATTCTTGACTTTTCCCAAACACTAAACTGATATTTGTGTTCCAATGTTGGGTTTCAACTGATAGTGTTAATGATCTTTTGTCTCTTGACTAATGATTCCTTATTTTTTGGGGTTATATAGTATCATGCTTCTAAGAATAAATATTATCAGGCTTCTGGAGGGACAAGTTGATAAAACACAACAAAAATACCCTCCAGTTGACTAGAACCTCATAGAGGTAGTTTTGGGTGCAACCCAACCTCTGGTATAATGATTCGTACAAGTTCTCATTCGGGGTAGAGAGGTGGAACCTCAAAGGTACAATGGAAGAGATCATTATTAGGAGTTTATTCATCATAAACTACTATATTTACGATGAATGAACAACCCTTTAGAGGAAGATGATTGTTTGGGAAATATTGAGAGACTCTTTGAGTTATTAGAGACACCATACACCATTAATGTGATATGTACCATATTTAAACAAGAATTTCCTAGAAGGAGATGGTGGGATGTTATAGTTCTAGCAAAGAAGAGTGAGGGATTATAATGGATATACTTCAAAACTATTTTCAAAAAGAAATAATATCTAGATTCAATGGTTTTGGAAAATTCCATGGAGTTTCTCAACCTTAATCAAGGTGATTGGATAGTAACTCATTATGCAAACCATTTTAATGAACTTTCTCAGTTCTCACTTGAGGTAGTATCGAATGAGAGTATGAAGTACCATAGGTTTTTTAATATGTATTTGTTTAGATATATGGTATAAAGTCATTCTATTGATGATTAACTTGCAAATTGATGTTCTAGATAAGGCTGCGATGGAAAAAAATTAACCTAGATGGTAAGTTAGGTTTGACTGGAGTTCCTCCTACTCCTAGTGATAGTTTTAGTGGTTCCTTTAAATGGAATATAAAGAAGAATAAGTCTCATGGTTGAAATATTGGTTATGGTCATTGAAATTTGACTTTATATAGACCATTATTAGTGTCTATAAAAGTCCTACTAACTGTTTTCCAGTGTGGAAAGGATAGATACTCAAGGAATTCATGCACTAAGGCATAAAAAATCTAAAAAATCATGTGGATTCTTAGCCAAATTGCATAGGTTTTTATATGTTTTCACCACTCTTCATAGTGGTATGGGTTCATTAGAACTAATATCATCTATAGTGAGTTAGATATATCAAGAACAAAGGGGTTAAAACCATAGGCATTAGGAATGAAGCTTCTTCACATAGTGGATGAGTCTCTAAGAGGAACTGATCCAGGTCTTTTGACTCTGAGGGATACCATTAGTATTAATTTGTCTTTAGTGACTTCTTTATTTGATACCGGTGACTCTCATTATTTTATATCAACCCACACCATGGACTTGTTGAATCTTCCTATGGATCTCATGACATATCTAATGGAAAATGAAATTACTCTTCAAATTAAGACAGATCAGGATCTCCAATGGCCCTCTAGTAATTTGTAGTTATCAAAAAAAAACTCGTTTGGGAATTTTTTTTCTTGAAATTATACTTCTAGATGTCATTATTAGAATGGATTAGTGGGTTTCTTATAAAGATCGTATTGATTGTTATCATTGGTAGGTGACTTTTACTACCCCTGATGGGGTGTGCTATGTTTTTCAGTGAGATTGGGACCTTATGTATAGCCAAGATAGACCTCATATTCTAGATTTGGGTAGGATAATCTCCATGTATTCTTTTGAAATAGATCATGAATATTCATATTGTGAACTTCTTCTAGTAGCATATGAATTTCAAGATGTTTTTCTATCAAACTTTTATATCATGCCACTAGAGAGGGAGGCAGAGTTTTCTATTTACTTGGTTCTAGGTAATCAGTCGATATTTATTCCTTCCTACCATATGGAACCAACTAAACTAAATGAGTTAAACAATATTTTAGATTACCTAATCAAAAAAGGATTCATTCGACCTAGTGTGCCTCCTTGGGAAGCATCATTGCTTTTCACTAAGAAATATAATGGAACCCTTCACTTGTGTATTGATTACAAGAATCTGTATCAAGTTATGTTCATGAAAAATTAACTATTTCCTCACATTGATGATTATTTATCAATTTAAAAGATTTATTTGGTTCACTAAGATTTATCTTCAGTCTGGTTAACACCATCTCAGGATCAAGGAGTCTGGTATACCAAAGACCACTTTCAGGAGGAGGTATGGTCATTATGATTGTCGTTTTGTGCCTTTAAACCCAACCAATACTCCTACTGTGTTTACGGAATTGATGAACATGATTTTACACCAGTTTCTCAACATGATAATTTTTTGTATTTTTGGATGAAATCTTGGTTTACTATAAAACTGAGGAGTATCATTAACTTCATTTGGGAGTAGTTTGGGATATATTGAGGAATCACCAAATAAATGCCAAGCTATCAAGGTGACACTATTGGATTTGGGAGGTGAAGATATTCAGGAACATGTTCTTGTAATATGGTATATTAGTTGATCTTGAAAAGGTGAAATATTTCATATCATGATAAAAACAACATAATTTCATTGAGACCTAGAGTTTTTTGGGTTTGGCATTGTATTACCATCTGTTTGTAAAATATTTATCTACATTGGATTCTCCTTGGACTACTATTACTTGGAAGGGAGTGAAGTTCATGTGGGGTTTTACATTTTAGGATTACTTTTATATTTTAAGTGTCATTTAACCTCATCTCTAGTGTCGACTCTTCCTAAGGCTGGGTAGGGCTATGTGGTCATTTGTGACACATTAAATTTAGGTTTGGGTTGTATTCTCATGTATGCTGATCACATTGTGGCTTGTGGTTCTCATAAGCTTCATCCTAATGAGGAGAAATATCTCACACATGATCTAGAAATCATAGTGTTGATTAATTATATTAATATTTGGTGTCGTTATCTTTTCAAAGAAAGTTTTACCATTTACTGTTATCGTAAAATCTAGAGTCGTATATTGAAAAAATGTTTGAATATTCATCAAAGGAATTGGGTGGGGTACCTGAAATATTTTTAATTTGACATTTCATTCACCCTTGGAAAATGGAACATTTTTTATGTTGCTTTTATTAGGAATCTATCATCACATGATATGAAAGAATCATTAAAATAATGTAAACTCATTTCCCTCTTTTCTTTCATACATTTGGGTGTCAGAGAGGATGATATTATGGTTGTTTTGATAAGTGGTCAGTTTAAATCATATCTTATTTAAATTATTTTATATGGACAATATATTTATGATGAGTCTTGAGGCATTATGTATTCTTTATAGGGAGGTATACCATCGGTGAGTAGTCTCAATATTTAAAGGGAATACATTTTTTAGAAAGCATTATGTGGTTCCATCACCTATGAGGAAAGTATTGATGGGGGGTTGTCATCATTTCCAATGGAAGTTACACTTTTAAATGATGAATATAGTTTATGATATGAGTAATTTATTATGTTGAATAGGTATGAAATAATAAATTATTGATTTTCTTTCACAATGATATACCTATCAAAAGATCAAGGTCGAGCATCAGAAGCCATTTGGTTTTCTTTAAACCCTTCTTGTTCTAACTTGGAAGTGGGATGCGATATTTATGGATTTTCTATTAGGTTTCACACATAATACTTAAGGAAATAATTCAATTTTGTTATTGATTAATTGATTGACCAATTCAGCACACTTTATTCCTATTATTGATACCACAAAAGGTGAGAATTTGGGATATCTGTATGTGTAGGAGATTATCATATTGTGTGTAATTTTTCATTCTATTATTTCTGTTAGGGATCCCCAATTCACATCTCAATTTGGGAGAGGCTTATAAGAAGTGATGGGAACCAAGTTTAGTATGATCACCACATACCAACATCAGACACATGGTCAAACGAAATGAGCTATACAGATTCTAGAGTAAAATATTTAGCTTGTATCCTTGACTTCGGAGGGTTGTGGGATTTATATTTGGGAATGGTTGAGTTTTATTATAAATATAGTTACCAGTATTCCATTATAATGGAACCCTTTGAGGAATTTTATGGTGGTCCTTGTAAATATCCACCTTGTTGATAATATATTTGTGAATCTTCTCTAATTGGACCTATTTTGATCCAGAAGATAATAATAAAAAAACTGATGATCTGATAGATATTGGTGATGGATCAGAGCCAGTATAAATTATATGTGGATAATCATCAATGTACTTTCAACATCATGGTTGGAGACCATGTGTTTTTTAAAGACATTACATGGTTGGATCACTGATGACATGGAAAATAGGATAATTTATCGCTGATATACATGGGACCCCTTGAAGTTCTTAAGCATATTGAAAACGTGGAGTACCATTTGTATTTTACACCTCTGATGACTTTGATCCATAATGTATTTCAAGTGTATCAAAGTAAGAAATTCGTTTTATAACCATCTCATGTTTTTAATTGGAAGGATCTAGATGTGAAACCAATTAGAATCGTGATTGTATAGCCAGTTTATCTTGTTGATTCTTCGTTGAAGGTTTTTAGTAGGAAGTCCATACATTTGGTTTTGTTCTGATGGAATCTTGGATCATATTCTTATAAAACATGGGGCCATGAAACAATGATGAGTGACCAGTGACCCTATCTCTTTATGGACTAGCATTCTTGATAGGAAGTCTTGGGGGAAACCATTTAGGGTGGGGATAATTATAACATTTTGACACTTTCATTCATATACAGCTCATTGGTTCATTTTTTAATTTTTAAAAGATGATATATAGTTGTTTCCATTGATTCATGGTTGTTGTTACTTTTTTCTATATGTTAAGTTGTTGGGACTATGTTTTTATTATTATTTGAAAGGCTAGGAGGTGTTCGGGAGTTTATCCCAAGAGTTGGATTGGAATTATAGCTAGAATAGCTATAGGTATTCCATCAGCAGGGTAGTGATAGAATGGTAGTAGTAATTTCCTATAGGAATTTCACCAGTCAGATAGTGGGGTTCCCAGCACTACAAGCATTCTACTTAGCACCATCGTCTAGTTGGTGGAAGCCACTGGCTAGCCGATGATATCGATCTGGGTGAGTTTAGGATGGGTAGTATCATAATTATTTTTTCTTGAAACCTTAACTTTAATTCGTATATATTCTTCCTCAAACCCCATTTGACCCAAATGATCTTGGAGGCTCTCTTGAAGAGATTTTATCTCTTCAATCCTTAAAAATGAATAAATCAAAGTCTTATTTAAAGCATTTAATCTCTCTCAGAAAGTATGTCCTAGAACTATTGATTAATTCTCTTCTCCCTCATGTTTCTTCTCTATAAAGGGTTGTCAAATCTTGGGTTACAACTAGATCCATGTCCGGATTTAGTAAATAGTTTTTATATAATTCTCTCTTGATTATTTATAGCCTTTTTTCTATCTCTGAGTGTGGATGCTTTGTTGGGTGTTCATCGATACCATGATAGAGTTATGTGGTTTCATAATAAAATTCCTCTCAATTTTAAATTTGTTTCCTTCATGATTTAAAATGTATTTATAATTGATTTGTAAATCATTAATTGAGATCCTTGATAAATGTTTTTGAAATTTCATGGTGTGTGTTAAAACTATGTGTCTATGGATTTTCAAATAAAGTGTTGATTTCTAGAAAATGGTTTTGAATAAAAATGAATGATTTGAATAATGACATTGATGATGAATATTGATAAATTATGGCCTGAAATGTTTAATGGATTTTAAATTAATTGATTTAATATGAATGTTCTTATTTTTTATGAAACCCATTTGATGTTGGTTTTTGAAATGATATTGAATTCTATAAACTTAAATTTTTGCTACTTGAGAGATGATTTATGAAACTAATTTGAAATGAATAAATCACCATTTGATTAATTGATTAATTTGTTCCTTTTAATCTCAAGGTATGTTGGGTAGTTAGGTGGATGTATATTCATGCTATTCATGTTTAACTCTACCTAAAAATGAACTAATGATGAAAATTATAAATAAATTTTATGAGGGTAGGGAGTTTATTCATTTTTCTGGACTGAAATTCCCCCACGATTACAATATATGGATGTGTTCACACCTAGAGTCATATTTCACCAAGATTTTGTAGGACATTGTGAATTCATCTAATTAACTCATGAGGATTATAAACATGGTTCTATGATTTAAAAGGTTTCAAAATTGATTATATATCCCATTATTTATGAAATTATTTATTCATACATGTTTTGAATAAGATTCATATTCATGCATATTTTAATGGGAAATATTATTTATACCTATTTATTATTTTCCATTGAATTGATTGGAAAATAATGATTTGTACTGAATTTTTAAAATATTACCATGCTATGTTTTATTTAAAATTGAGAATATTTGGATTATTTTATATGGACTTCTTATAGAATGATTGGTGGGATCCTATAAGGCTAGTTTTTCTCACACCCTAATTTGTCCTTTAAGAATTCGTGGACATCCATTTTATTGGTATAGGAAAAGGAAAAACACCATTAAGAGGTGATGGGTGTTTTTAATAGAAATACTTTTAGAGTTGGTAGTGACATGAATATTATGTGATCCATCTGTTATGAGGAGATCTTGTTATTGATGTTCTCTTTGGAATATGTGATTTTCAACCTTGTTGAGTTTTTCTATTGTTTATTGTTTTAGAATATAGAATTTTTATGGTTTATTTCTGCTACTTTTGTCTCATTTAGTTATTCTTATGAAAAAATTGTTTACTTTTTTGTTTCATGATGCTCAGGTGCTAGTAGCCATCCCGTTGGGATCAGGAAGACCCTTCAGGGTGTTTCACTATGGATTTGGATACCATTTTAGCAGGTTCACTGGGTTGGTTCTTGACAATGTGAATTTTAGTTTATTAAAATTTAAACATAAAACTTCCTAACACCTTCATTATATGATAGTCAATCGAACACACAATCATTTATATTTCCTTTATAGTTTTAGTGTAAGAAACAAGTAAATACTACACAATATAAAAATCCTACAAAATACACAATAGAATGATAAGTAACTTTTTATGAATCAAATGATATAACAAAACATATGGAACATCCACTATGTAAGGTCTTCACTATTACCCAAAGTGATTAAAAAAATATTTAAAACTGAATTTACATATCCTCGATTATCAACCTATCAAAAGGTCTATATTCCAAACCTTGTAATCCTTCGATTAGCCTGGTCAAACAATGCTCTATCTCTATATCCCTAGGATCCCTCATTCCACCTGATCGGAAAAACCACTATTTCCCTATCCATGGTATCCCTCAATCAACATGGCCAGATAAACAAAAATTATAGAATACAAACTTATAGAAATTACAATAAAATTCTAACACGTCATATACTCTAATAAAATCTCTCTAAAGATTAAAAATTGAAGCACAGTAAATAATGAGACATTATAAAACTTCAAAATAAATATTTAGATCACATATAGTCAGTCTACATCTAATCCTTGTGGTTACGGTCATATTTGATGATGGTGGCATAAAAAATTCAACAGTAAAATTCCATACATATCAAGATCGGTTTTAATGACATCAGTCACAAAATATTAAGCTTTCAATATATTCAGTGAAATAACACTTTGTCTAATGGTTTTCGAGTTCAGAACCATTATAATGATTTGTATAAAGTTTCATCTGGTATAATTGGTAATTGTTCATCCAGTATACTTTATACTTATTTTCGTGTTGGAATTTGTAAATCTATATTCTATAGACATTTTAAGACCCTATTAGAAATACTTTTTATAAATCCTCCAAGTGAAATAGAATGTCTCTAGATATTGATTTCACATAAACTCTATCTATTAGAATTTAATTTTTTTATTTGGTAAAATTGAATTCCTCTATCCATTGAAACTGAAAACATTATAATTGTACGACTTCCTACACAAATTTATAAGTTAGAAGAAATAAATATTATAAATAGAATCGATGTATGAGTTCATTTTTTCTTTCAAAAGTAAGAGTATAAATACATGTTTTAACTCAATAAACTTATCATAGCTTACCTTTATGCATGCCTTTAAAACCTAGCACTACCGTTATGCATAAGGTTATGTAATGTCATACCCTTATATAATACCTTTATTAAAACCATTTATGTAAGGTTTAAAATAAAAATTACCTTTATGTTACCCTTTACATAATGTTAAGCCTCAATTTTCCTTACTTGTGTAAGGGTAATAAAGGGGGACCTTTATGCAAGGAGTTCATGAAGAAACCAAGACAATAGCAGAAGTGAGAAAGCATGTGACATTTATTTTTTTAAATCCACCATAAATAACATGATTCAATATAGTGTTACCTAATAATGTCATGGATCTCATGTGGATTAATTTAAGTATGAAAATGAAATCAAAATCATCTCCTCATTATGATGGTGTGATCCTAGTGATATCTGATCTTCTCTAAACCAACATAGATGATAATTTTCAAGGTAGATGCCCTCCAGATCATCTAAACATGTACCCAAACTCCAAAAATGTCATTTTTCTATTTCCAGTGCTAGTACCAAAAATCTATAACCTTACATTTTTCGTATAATCATCTAATGATCACATGATTGATCCCTAAAATTTGATCAAACAATTCTGGATCTTTCTCTCTCCTAAAACCTCATTGTGAAAGTGAGGAGATGAGAGGGAGTCTCCAAATTCATGAAATGTGATATGGATAACTATTTATGGCTCAAAATGAGCTTAAATGGTTAGTTTTAACTTTCCAAAATTTACTTTAATCCCCTAGATAAGTTAAAACTCTTAAATTGGACCAAACCATCATGAATAACCTTATAAAAATGTTATAACTTTCATGAACATTTCACCACTTATTTGTAAAATTAATAAATTTCATTTGATGAACTAATATCCCTTAACTCATTGTGTTCCTCCTGTAATTATTTAATGAACCTTGAACGTTGTAATTTTTGTCCAAAAAAAACTCTCTCATATTGACTTTTATGATCAAATAAACTCATGAATACATTTATATATAAATTAAATTATCATTATTAAAAACCAAAATAATATAATTGAATATAATTAACTTGTGATCATTCACTTGGAAACTTTTTAGACCCCACAAGAGGGATACACTTTATCCAAAACTCCAATTCTACTGAATTGGTGGAACCTACGAATACACATTGTGTGTAACCGTCTAGGCCCCCATATAAATATTAATGAGTCCAAATAATATACCAATATTAGTATCTGTAAACCCATCAAATCCTCTAAATATATTATTATAATTCAATGATATTACTAACTCCTACGAATGCTTAAAGTTTGATATAATCCATTTGTCCCGATATCTCATTCATGCAAGTCACATCACTTGTGGCATCAACCTAAATGATCAAAATATATTTATTTGAATATATATATATTAACACATAAAAAAATCACCATAGACATAGACATATCAGATATTTCCATTTTATCAAAGTCCATGAGATATCAACCCCCATTTATAATGGAAGGGGTAAATCCTTCAATGAATTGTCCATTCATGTTGTGTCGTTCGTGATGCACACAAAGTATCCAACTTCAACATGAACGTATGTTTTTAAAGTTTAAAAAATACATAAATGTAATCAAATCATGATATACATTAAAAATAAGTTAGATTCTATGGATTATTACTAACATATGTAGATAGGAACATACAATAACACATAGATTATATGAATTTCTTACTGGTTGGTCTATTGTTACAATAATACTATCTTGGAGATTTATAAGAATGAAATTCATAAAAAGATATATAAATGTATTATGATCCCCTTAAACCTGATAACCTATATCATTTGTGTCCATTCATACAATGTCATCTAGACATATAACATCTATTTAAGAATATTATCATATCACTTCGAGGTTCTCATCGTAGCAAACTACTGCTATAACCTTTCGATGAAAATAATGATCTAAGGAAATTATCACATAAATTATCACAAATAATAATAATAATGATGTGATAACAACATGATTAATATTAAAAAAATATAACTATAATAGTAATCATAGGTACACGATAGTTGGTTCTAAGGCACTAACTCCAATAGTCTCCCATTCACACTAGTGCCAACTACTAACAAATCTCAATCCACTAGCTCTCATATGATGGACATGTGTTTTATAAGATAAATATTTAGTATATAGGTCTACCACATTTTCCCCTATGGAAACTCTTCTCACTATAACTTTACCCCTCTGATGAAAATCCCTTAAGAGGTGATACTTCTATATCATATTCGTTTTTCCTTGATGGGATATCAGATCATTGGTGAGAAAAAATATTATAGTGTTATCACAATATAGTGTGGTAACATCTTTACTAATTGAAACATGATAAATATACTAGAAATAGTTTAATATCCAAACTACTAATTTAGCTACATCGAAATCCATAATATATTCATGCTCTATTATAAAATGAGTGACCACATATTTTTTTGTGCTCCTCTAGCTCAAAAATCCTCCATTAAACAAAAAAAATGTCCGAACTATGATTTCAGATCATCCTAATATATTGGGAAACCAAAATCTATATATCTCTGGATGAACAGTTCCTTATCTCATCCATAAACCTGAAACATACCCTTAGTATGCCACATGTACTTTTGTATAGTCTTAAAAGTATTCTCATGGTGTTATCCTTGATCTTTTTAATATCTTCCTTCCATTCTCAAGGGATAGGAAGAATAAAACCCACTATATAACATGTCATACATGATATAACCTATCATATAAGTATAAGGGATTATACCAATCCTATCTCTTTTCTTATGTGTCCAATGACACATTTTATTGTAAAGATTTATACCATGAGACACTAGAATAGATCCCCTCTTAGATTGTTCCATACTGAATCTCTTCAATATACGGTCAATGTATATACCCTATCAGAGTTAAATTATCCTTGTAGAAACATGAATCACATTCATTCATTATGAAACCAAGTTCCCCTATGGATTCATCGAAGTGAATGTTCCATGACCTAGATTCTTATTTCATCCCATAAATAGATCTTCACAACATGTATACTTTATGAGAATTTTTTGAAGTCAAAATCCCTTATAGTTTTGTCATATAGACATCCTATTATGGATTCACATTATAAAATATTGTCTCGAGATCCATCTATCAAATATCATAATCATGGAAATCAACTATAGTAATCATATTTTTGGTGGATTTAAGCATATAAAATGGTGAAAAGGTTTCATCATAGTCGATGCCTTGATGATGCTTAAACCCTTCATCCATTAGTTATGATTTATAGGTAATAAATTTAGCTTCCATGTCCATATTTTTCTTGAATACCCATTTTTATCCAAAAGGATTTATATCTACTAGTGTGTTAATAAAAACCCAAATTTAGTTATGATTCGTAGAAATTATCTTAGAATTCATGAATTCTTTCCATATTGTATATTTTAAGATCTCTACTATCTCTATGTAAGATAGAGGCTCATTATATTGTACCACATTCTCTAGTGATTATTTCATGATCACAAACACCCTCCTTTTCATCTAATTATTTCATTTAAATGGATAGAATATTACTTTATCATGTTCCATATGATGATCTTAATGAATCTTTTTGAAGAAATATTGTTGTAGTTGGTTGTTCTTGTTAAAGGATTTTAAGTTTCATTAAATATGTTATTGAAGACTAAGTGGTTGTATTGATCTCTTGGAAGGAAGAATGAAGGTTATTTTGAAGGCCTAGATTCAAGAAAGAAGGCCCTAGAAGTGTTATCAAAGAAGACAGTTGCAATGGCTTACTGGTACAGGACATCGACCAATCAGTTCTATATGGGTAGAACCTCAAGTGTGCAGAAGACCCATCAGTCAGTTAATAATGAATATAAAAGATCAAAAATCCTCTAAGAGTCCACTAAACAGTTGGTGGGATAGAACCATCTAACTGGTGGTGGATTTTAATCTTTTATGATGTCTAGTTGATAAACCAATTACCTAGTAGAGGCTACCATGTATCGGATATTGTCAAGAAATTAGCTCATAGTTAGCAATTAATGTGGTAAAAATTCTTTAAATTTGGTTATCTTTAACATTAATTCCCCTAGTGGATTGAATAAGGTTCTCAACTCTTTTTAAACCTATAAATACAGGATCAATGGAGGCTTAGAATATATAATGGACCTGTGCAAAAACTCTATTATCATGTCAATAGTGAATCACTAACATTCTACAAGACCTCTCTCAAGTGCCAAATTCTTTTCTCATTCTCAAAGTATCTCAACCCTTTTTATCTCTCTCCATCATAATTGTATTGATCTACCTAGAGAGATAAGATACCATATTTGTAAAAGAGTTTAGCTAAGAAAATATCTCTTTTCGTGCCTCATCTTCTCAAAGGGTTCATACAACCACAAATTGAAGTACGACTTCTCATAGTTGGAAAAGTGATGGATCATCCTCAATGGATTTCATTCCACAACCAAGATAATTCAAGGGAGGATTGGTTTTATTCTACTTATATAAAAATTCAAGGGAGTACATTGGTAGATTTATATTTGTTAAAATCAAATGACTAAGACAACCCTCTCAACCTGAGGGGAGGATACATAGTGGATCACATAGAACTATTGTAAAATTCCTTTATCAAACTATGTTTTCTCTCTATTTTCATTTCTGCACTACATCATCAGATCATGATATCCATTATTTATTAAATTTTATTCATTCTTTTTCTACTGTGCTTCTTTGATTAATTAACTTTGATATTAATATTTTAACATGAATTGAATTTATAATTTATCACACTATTGATTTCATTACTTTAATTTCTTTTTCATCTCAATATCATCTTATTTTGAATTTGTACATTTCATTTTTTTTAAAAAGGAAATCTCCCCTCTTTCCATTATATACCAACACATCATTGTCAAAAAATAATGATCCAATATCCTCAACAACTAGAAAACTATATATATTTTGTTCTATAAACTATCTAGTGATCCTACATAGTACTTTTGTCTCAGAAACATTCTCGTCCATGAGGACTAGTGGAATATATTCTGGGGCCAACTCTTATGAATATTGGCCATCAACTTAATTGATGTCTATATTTCTCCAACTATGGAATTTTAGGATGTACTCCCTCTTAAAAAATATGATCGGTCTTCCCATTATTACCTGCTTCTATAATGATTTTTATTGGTAATATCTTTTTTTTCATTGGATATACTATAATGAAACACTTTGTTCCCAGACAAGATAGTTTATTGCTAGAAGTATCCTTTACAAATTCCTTATAACCCCACACACAATTATGTGACAAAGTAGGTTTATTTCCACTATATAACTCGAATTGAGTCTCATTTTCCACCTTAGTTATAACACGATTTATTGTGTTAACAACATTCTGTAATTAACAACCCCAAAAGGAGAATGGAAGATCTATATGCCTCATCATTAACCTCACCATGTCTAATAGGGTTTAGTTCTTCCTTTCACTAACACTATTCCACTATGGTGTATAAGGAGTGAGATGAGATAGAATACCACACTTTCATATAAATTCAATGAACTCTTGTTTAAGATATTCTCCACCTCGATCCAATAGAATCTTTTTTATCTTCATACCAATATGATTCTCTAATTTATTCTTGAAAATTTTAAATTTATCAAAGTATTAAAACTTATACCACCTCAAGAAGACATAAACATACCAACTTAAATAATCTGTAAAAGTATTAAAGTATGAGTATCCACATATATATTCTAATGGGAAATGTCCACACACATCTGTGTATACTAGTTCTAGAGTATCTATGGATATTTCACCCTTTGAACCAAAAGGTGGTTCGGTCATATTACCTTACAAATAAGAAATACATCTCTCAAGTAATTTTAGGTCGAAAGAATTTAAATATCCATCTTGATATAGCTTTATCAGACACATATTATTTACATGACCAAGATGGTGATTCCATAACTAGGTGTCCTATGATTAATGTGATCCAGATTAATTATTGATTGCTAATATTTAGTTATCATATTCAATTATATAGTATGTTATCAAGATGTGTCATACCATATTAAATTCTATTTTTGTAATGGTAGAAAATTTCATTCCCAAACCAGGACAAAACCCATCCATGTCAAAACCGGATAGCGAAATAATGTTTTTGGTAACATTAGGCTCATAATATAAATCCTTCAACACTAGAAGCATTACTGTTAGAAATGTAAGGTGGTAGTCTGTAAAGACAATGTAGTAAGTCTTTCACTATTGGAAGCTTGAATATCTACCACACCACTAGTAAACTTTCAAACTCAACATAGTTCCTATATTCGGATAAAGATGCACTACTAAAAAACAAGCCTTTAATAGTGTTGACCTTTATCAATGCTAAAAAAAAGTGCTGATAAAGTGAAATTTTACCAATGTTCAAAAAATCACTGATAAATATTACATTTTATCAGTGCTTTTGTTTTACCACTAATAAAATGTACCCTTTATAATGATTTTTTAGCACTGATAAAGTGTACCGATTATCATCACTTTAATTTAACACTGCTAAAGGTTATTCTTTATGAGAACTTTATTTTTAACACTCATAAATGGTACCCTTTATCAGCGCTTTATTTTTAGCGCTCATAAAGGGATACATTATCGTTGATTTTGTAGTACTGGTAAAGGTCCAAATAAATTAAAATAAATAAATAAATAAAAATAAAAAATGAGTTTATTAAAAAAAATATTAAAATTTTTATTAATTAAATAATTATTGATAAAAATGAATAAATTTATTATACTATATATAAATTATAAATACTAATAAATATCATATATTAAATATATTAGAGTGCAAGAAAAATTAATGTTAAACAAATAAAAAATTTAAATAAGTAAATTGGGAAAAATATTAAACATTTTATTAAGTAATAATTAATGATAATGTTAATATATAAAATATATTAAATTTATTGATATATATATATATCAATATATATGAATGCATAAAAATATGATTTATATAATAAAAAGTGTTTATGATTTTACATTAAATGGTTATATATTTATTTAATAACGGTTTATAAATAAACAATAATAATAATTAAAAATACTAAATAATTTCATAGTGTAATGGAAGTAATTGAATGTCATTTGATTTTTCAATTTAACAAAGATCAAACCAATGTTGTATTGATTTCCCATATACGTAATTAATGAATTTTTAAATATATACAAGGCACACACACACAAATTATCCATTTTTTCAATGTTGTTAAAGTATAATTATTTTAAATTAATTCAATTTAACTTATTTTTAGCATGCATTCACTTAATATTGATTATTCATTAATAATGTTAAAAATATATTTGTAAAAAAAATATAAATATATATATTTATAAATGTACATTTACTATCTTTATACATTTATATGTTTATAATTATAAATATCTAAATATTATTTTTTTAAAGTTATTTCTATAATTATAAATAAAAAATTATATATATTTAAATAATAATTAAATTTATAATAAATTTATTTAAATAATGAATATATTTACTATATTTTTATTTATATACATTTATTAAATATATATATAATTATATAAATATATATAATGGTATAAATATTATATTTTAAAAATATTTATATAATTATATATTTAAATAATTATAAAATTAAAATAAATATATTTAAATAAAGAATATATTTAATATATATATATATGTATTAAATATATGTATATATTTAATTATATATGTGTGTGTGTTTTTACAAAAAAATTATTTATAATTACAATTGTAAATCCCTTATCAGCACTTAAGTAATAAGCACTGATAAAAGGCATATTTATCGGTGATTTTTTAGCATTGATAAATATAGAGATTTATCAGGTCTAAAAAAGAACTAAAAAATTATATTTATCAATGCTAAAACTTTATCCCTGATAAAGATGGATTTTATCAACACTTATTACTTAAGCACTGATAAATGTGTCTTAATCTATTTTAATAACCCTAACCATCGTGAACCAATTAGTGATATCTGAAGCTCTCTACGGAAGCCACCTGATGTCGGCGATCCTTCTTAGTGAATCAAATCTTTAATCAAGGCACAAATCAAGGCTCGAAAAATTCCAAGGCTCGAACGATTCAATGGTTGAACGAATCCAATGCTCAAATGTAAGTATTTCTCTACTTTTTCTCAAACATAAGTCTTTCTCTACTTTACCTTGGGGAACTGGGGGTGTAAAACGTCAATGGTTTTGGCCACGGTGGAATCTATTTTTCAACTTTTAGTATGGTGAGTTATCCATTTTGAAGATTTGGCTGGACTTCGTCCATTTTGATTCTTGGAATTTTTAGAGTGTGAAAGGCCTATATTGTGAGCCTTCACATATTTACTCACAAGACATATTATAATATCCATCTTTCTCAATTATATATGTGAAACAATATATAGGATTTGTGAGATACACTTTAATTTATGTGAAAGTGCGGATGAATCATGCTTTATTTTCATTAGATAAATATTGGAATTGACCATATTGTAGAAGTCTCATCCAATTTTACATCATCTATATAATTTTTTATGTGTCAATTTCTATGATGGTTGTTGCGTAGCCTATGAGACTGCTTCCTGACATATTAAACTAACTAGTTATTTTCATATTTGTGGTGTAGAGACTTTAAATGGGGAGTGATGTTTTATAGATCTGTCAATTTTGTGATTTCACTATGATTTCTAAGTGAAGTAATGGTAGTCCACTTAGAAAATGTGACCACACTAAATTTGAACTCTCTTGGTAGAGGTTAGTGTGTATGGGATAGATATTTCAAGGTTTAGTGTGGTTTTATCCCATGTTTGTAATATATCTTGTTGATGTGTGTTATTTATTTATGAGAACTTATTTATGGACCTCTCTATAATCTTAAGGATGGGTCAATGTGTATTAAATGGAGTCTCTAGAATCCTTTATATGCGTAGATCTAATGTGATTACCTCCCTAGAATCCTTGGGATAGGTTTGTGTGGCGATATGACATCCCAGGAGTCTTTATTTGTTTTAAAATATTTGATACACCATAAATATTAAATGTAATAATTCCGTAGGTTTTTGCATAACATGATCCAAAAAAATATAATGTAGGTTATAAAATTCTATATATTAGAAATTATATTTAGGTATTCATCATTTTAGGTCTACAAGTATTGGTTCCATCCATAGGAATTTATGATTACCATCCATGTATACGAGATAACTCTTTATTTATTAAATTGTTTTATCAATACATTTTTATATCATCTAGTTTATTGCATGAGAGTTTATTGTTCTTGTTTATCATATTTAGTTTTTATGTTACTCCTTAATTTCCTATACTATATTTTCATTCATTTATTGGATTTAATAAAGACTTTACATGTGTCAAAAAATAGTTATTATTGCAATTTTTTCTTGAGACTCATCCGCCATCTCTCTTATAGACAAATGTCATCCTCATAAGTTTCATCTCTCAAATAGTTATTGCATTGTGTTTCTTGAGACTCATCCCCCATCACTTTTATGTTCCTTGTACTAATCTGAGCAGTATTCATCCCTTGGATGACTACCACTTAGATTATTTCAAGAAACATAGATGCATGTCCACAAGAGATGTTGGATGTGTGTCAAACAACAAAATACAATGATAAATGTTTGGGAGATGAGATGATGATCATGAAAGTTGTCTATAAATCTCCCCTTTTAATTAATTTAGTGGATAAAACCTTCCATATTTGAGTAATTATTTTCATAAATTCAATTACCCATTTTCTTGAAATCATACTAAAATTCTCTGAAACAATAAAATATTGGGTTTTCCTTATTATAATTTTCTATAAATTTCATATTTTATAATGAATATATTATATGTATTTAATTATTTTTTATAAGAAATTAATTTTTTATGAACCTAGTAGGATGGATATGATTCAAAAATGGATGCATTCTAATATTTTGACAAAATAGTATAAATATTGAGTTAAATAATTCATCAAGTTTGCAATAGAGCATGCATACGACCATTCTCAAATCCTTTTTCCATGTTTATGTTGTTTTTATTCAATAAAAATTAGTTACAAATTTTAGGAAGAACTTTTTATTTGACACAAAATATGTCAAATCTATAAATTTTGGACTAAACATGGAGAAAAAATGAAAGTGCACACCAATTGGGATGGTATTGTGGTTTATAGATCTTTTGATATGAATACCAATGTAAATTATGATGGACATCACATGGAAGAAATGATGATATAAATTGAATATGACCTTCATGATTGTAAAAAGTTGTTTGAGAATTTAAATAGTTGTTCCAAGAGACCATTATATGACGTTTCTACTAAATACACAACATTATCATCTTTATTGAAGTTGTATAATTTGAAAGATGATGGTGGATGGAGTGACACTAGATTTATATAACTACTTGGTCTCCTGAATGATATGCTACTAGAATAAAATAAACTACCACGTCAAACATATAATGTTAAATGAAAGCTACATTCAATGTTCATGATCTCTAAAAAATACATGCATGTACAAATGATTTCATATAGTTTCACAAGGACCTTTAATCACTCATAATATTCCCTAAGTGTGGTGCAGATCGATGCAAGAAAAATGAATCAAGTCCTTCAAAATATGTATGATACATTCCAATTATTCCATAGTTTAGAAGAATATATGTATGATAGGAAACCATGAGACAATTTACATGGAATGAAGATACACTAATTAAATATGGGAACCTACGTCATCCAACATATTATCCTCAGTGGAAGAAAATTGATTATGAGTATCCTGAATTTTAAAATCTGTTGAGAAACTTTTGTCTTACTTTATCTATGGATGGAATAAATACTTTTGGTGTAAAGAGTAGTAATCACAGTACATGGCCCTTTGTGTTGGTAAATTATAACTTTAATCAATTGTTATTTATGAATCACAAATTACATTAGGTTGTCTCTTCTTATATCTGAACCAAAGAAACCTGGTAATGATATTGATTTCTATTTCAATCCACTGGTCAAAGATATAAAATTGATGTGGTACACATGTGTAACAATGTATGATTCTCATAGAAGTTAAGAATTCACATTGAGAGCCATGTTGTAATGTATGATAACAAAATTTCCTGTTTATGGAAATTTATCATCCTATAGAATTAAAGGAATTTTGGGGTGTCCCATTTTTGAAAAACACACATGATCAGTTAAGTTGAAACATTCCTTAAAGACAATGTTTTTAGGGAATTAGAAATTTTTACCTTAATGACATAAATACTGATCCTGGATGACAGTATTTGATTGGAACATCAAACAGGTTACAACACTATCTTTAGTAATGGGTGATAAAATGTACAATAAAATAAGATATATTGATATTGTTTTCAGTAAACCATTTTTGAAAAACGATAAAAAATCAAGTTAGAAGAAGAGATCAATTTTCTTTTAATTACTATATTGGAATTGTTTGTATGTAAGACATTTTATTGAAGTCATGCAAGTAGAAATAAAAATTATTTGATAGTGTTATTGACACATTAGTAAATCTTATTGTAAAAATGAAATATGGCATCAAGGCTAGGTTGGAATTTATTAAAATGGGGATAAGGGTAGAGTTGCCACTAGTGAAGGAAAAACTATGGAATTTTCTTCCTCCAACATCATAAACTCTATCCAAAAAGGAAAATTTCAATTTTTTCTTTTCCTAAATAGTGTAAATGTTCCATAGGGGTATTCATCAAATATCAAGAATGTATTTTTTAATGACTAATTTGAATTTAAAAGGACTAAAATCACATGAATTTCATGTTTTGATGCAAGATTTGATGCATATTTATTTATGTTTCATTCTGTCTCAAAATGTATGATATATATTAACCTAACTATGATTAGTTTTAAAAGAATTATGTAATAATTTTATAGACCTAATGAAGTTTATAATCATGAATAAGGAGGTTTCAATCATAATATGTGAATTTGAGATGTTATTCACACCATCATTCTTTGATATAATGGTCTAACTGATGGTTCACTTGGTTATATATGTTCAACTATGTGGTCCTTTCCATTATAGATGGATATTCCAAATTGAATAGTCTATAAATATTTTGAAAGGGTCTGTCGGGAATTGAAGTTTTCTAGAAGTTTGTATTTTAGAACAATATATTATTGAAGAAGATACTGAATTATATAATGATAATCAATTAGATTCTGACAACATTGGTCTCCCATAGTCTTATAACAGGGGACGCCTCATGGGAGAAGGTATTTCTAGAATAAGTATTTTTATAATTACCTTGATAGAATGAGATAAATAACACATTTACATTTTATATATTAGTGAATATTTTGATCTATATAGTGAATCCCCCAATGAAATTCTTTGATATTTGAATCCATCAAGAGTTGAAGAAGAGGTAACCTCCACATAAGATGATGAATAGGGCTCCTCCACATCGGATGAAGAGGACTCATACCCTGGGATTGAGGGAAAAGAAGATATAATTAAGCTTGGAAGTTACACTCGGGTGAGTAAGGAAGGATACAAGGTGGACTTCTACCCTTAGATTGAAGAACAAGAAAATTTTTCATTTGAAGATATTGTAACAATGAAATATATATTGATGATTATCTTAGTATTAGAGAGTGTATGTTTGAAAGAGTATAATTTTTTCTTGACTAAAACCCTGCTTTTGATTATCTTCACTTTGGTGGTGTTGACTCTCCTTTCCGACACAGAGTCTAAATGACTGAAAATGGCGAATACCTTAGCACACAGAGATTCAACCTTTGAAGAAACATCAAAAATTAACAAAGGCATGATCAAGTTTTTGTTTGAGCATAGGCCACACAAGTTTCATCATGGTCACGCAAGTATAATTGCGCACCACATATTGGGCATGCAGGTGACTTGCGTGCCCTATTTGATTTTCGCCAGAGGTCTTCAGTAGCCTATAAATACCCCTTGTGGGCCCCCCATTTTGGGGACGAAAAATTCCAAAAGTCATATTTAAGCTCCCAGTTCCTTAGTCTCGACTTGAAGTCTTCCGAACACTTCTAAGGTAATTTCTAACCTATAATGGAAGATCTAAAGAGGAGGAACAAGGTCTAAGTGTTGAAATTCACCAACACCTGCGTGCCTAAGTGTCTAACTCTTAAGGGAAATGAAGACACTTGTGCGCCACCTTATCCCTTCAAGAAAACTTGCGTGCCACACTTTTGGAAGCCTTTAGGGTTAATACTAAGGGCTTGAGCCAAGTCTCGCCCAAGTATTACCCTATGGGTTAACCATCGTAAAAGTACACATGTGTTGCGCAAGTATACTTGCGCACCCCAACAAGACTTGTGCACCTACCTATTTTTGAGTGTTCCTCCTGTTTATTCAATTCTTTTCTTCAAATCCACCTCTCCTCTTCATGATTTAGCCTTAAAACCCCTCTTCAAGGACATTTTTGGCATGGTTCTTTTGTTGGATTCCTTATCTGAAAGGACTTTTGTGGAACATCTCTCAAAACCTAGTGATTTACATATCTTTACGTCACTAAGGTTAGAGATTTATTTCATTCAGCCTCATCCTTTAAAGATGAGAAGATCTTTAATCTGGGAATCTTCCTTAAGAGTAATCTCCATGTTCCCAAACATGGGCCTCCTTTTCAAGAGTAAGACCCGGTACAAGTTCCCTTAATATGGGAAACCTTTTCAGGAGTAATCCCCAATCATAATTTTCCTTAAACATGGGCATCCTCCTCAGGAGTAAGCCTCAATCTCAAATTCCTTTAATATGGGCAACTTCCTTAGGAATAAGACCCAAGATCAACAATTTGGGCGTCCTTCTTAAGAGTAAGCCCCAAGTTCCCCAATTTGGGCCTCCTTCTCAGGAGTAAGCCCCAAGGTCTCAAGTCCTCTTAACCTGGGCCTTCTTTTTAGGAGTAAGCCCTAGTCATAATTCCCCTTAACCTAGGCCTCCTCTTTAGAATTAACCCCCAGTCTTAATTTACTTTTGATTTGGGCTTCCTTCTTAGGGGTAAAACCCAATCATAAGTCTCCTCTAATTTGGTCATACTTCTCAAGAGTAAGCCCTAAGTTACGTATCCCAACCTCCATAAAGAACATATACCTTTATGGACCTTTTTCCAGGGTTTCTTCCCAGAAGTAAATCCAAATCCTCATCTATCTAGGAACTCATACATACATATGCCCCACATTATTTCCTATGATTCCATCTTTCATGGTACAATCGTCTGGTTTTACTGATACCTCTTGTTTCTCACACCGATCATGACTCACGTGATCTTCGAGCATAAAAGTAATAATGACATTTTTCTGTGGACCATCAATCATGCATAAACCTCATACTTCCTTACTCGAACTACGTGGATTCTGATTCCTTTTCTAAATAAGGATACATAGGTAGCCCATCTGCGGGTACGATCCTAACTCTGAAATAATCCATGTCCTTCTGAACGAAAATAAACTTCAAGTGCCCCACTTAGTGGAATTAAAACCATTATGGTTATCAAAATGACCAATATATTTCTATATAATGTGTTAAAGGATACCATTGACTAAGAATTTATAAAAAATACCGACGATTCTCTATCGATGAAGAACCTCAAATACATATAAAAGATTCTCTAAATCTCATACACATCAATCATTGATTGTCATATCTAAAGGAAATCTCATTTTTATACTTGGTAATTAAATAAGGATTCATGAATATAACTCAAATTTATAAAGAGAGTCCTGGAGTAGACAATAAGTCCCCCCAAAAAAGGTGTGATGAGTCCAACCTCCCATCCTCTTGACCAATGAAAATTCTTAAACCTCATTGGTTCACAACTAATGAGAACCTACCTATGGAAAATAGGACCAAATGGATATAGAATCATTGGATGTTTCCGGTTTTATGAAGAAACCCTTTAGAAACTGATTGGAATGTTGAACCTTAAACAAACAAGGTCATCCCCATTTCCAGAGGGAACAAAAAGTGGTGAACCTAAACTGAATCATTAACCAAGTCAAAATGATTTTTTATTTATTTGTTAGGCCCCTATTTAAACTCATTGAGAGGACCAACAAAACAATCAATAACATATGTGATCATCCAAAAGATGTAGTGTCCGAACTTATCTTGATTATGTATGTTATATCAAATAGTAACTCATTTCCAAGATCTCTTTGCGTTACAGAAATGGATTCTCAAAAGTTTACACCTGTGAATGCATCTGTCGCTACTCCTACTTGATCATCGTTCGTTCTGAGGACGACATAACCTACATAGAATCTTCAACGTTGGGTATCAAATGCACTGGTTAAGAAATACCATCAACACGGTACCATTGCAACTCTAGAGGCTGGTCGAAAAGCTCTCCAAGTCAATAATTTAGCTTGGTTTTCCGGACAGTGACGACCAGTGATCATGAAGCAGGTGGTACCAACCACCTTATCCAACAGTTTTGGGTTTTTATCCCCGGAACGCAATCACTAGTCCCTCCCATATTATGGGGAGGTGAATGAGATGGTCACTCAAGGCCTTAATTAAAGGAGACATGAGTCCTTCCCGAGGGAACCCATCAATAATCGCCTCCAGACTCGTGCGGAAGTGCACCCTCAACATGATGAGGGTATCACCTTTAGGGGTTCATATTAGGTCCCTCGGACTCGAGTATGCAAGAAGAACCGCCAGAGGAAAAATATGGTCAACAAGGTGCAGGTTCTTAATTATACCCCCTCAAGAGAAGTCCATCAAGCCAACTTGATGGCAAGCAATGAGCGGGCACATAGACCCATCTATCCTGATGTTACTGCCCAGCAGACTCGTCTGACAGAAACATGCCAATCCCACCAGGAAATTCCGGCAGATTATTATAGGTAGGCATATACACCTATTTATAACTCATCAATTAGTCAGCAATCTCATCTGACTACAACCAAAGAAGCTCACCAAACTGATATGGTGGAAACTGGTAAGTAGGAACATACACCTGTTTACAATCAACAATTTTGTCAGTAGTCTCGTCTGCCAGTATTTAAGATAAGTCGTCAACCATACTTGATGAAGAATACACAGTAGGAACATACACCTTCCAAAGTTAATCAAGCCTTCCAATAGTCTCATTTGGTATCACTCATCAAAGTATGTCGAAAAACACTGACAACAAATTTGGAGCAGACTCAACTCTCTGCCCCCACACATGAGTACTGTCAGAATTCACTAATAGGAAAAGGAGGACAGGAGCAGGAATACACACCTACTCCTAGCATGGAATGGATGTATATTACCATTTCAGTTGCTGATGTCACCAAGAACATTATAACAGTGGTGAAAGAGTGGGAGCAAATACCTTCTCATATTCTGGATGCCTGTCAGAATATTATAACAGCTTCAGCAGCATCACATGGAAAGAAATGAAAAGCTGTCCTTACCAGCAGAGTGACACATCAACATATCACTATGGAACATATACACACCTCTGTTCCAGTCCAATAGGGTTGTGGGGCATACTCCCCCATGTCATGCGGGCAATCAAGTCAGGCACATACACCTGATTTGAATGGAGATAATCAACATAACCTGACTATTTCTCTTAAGCAGACACATACACCTGCCCATAATGACCACTTTCATCAACAAGGGGTTCCCAATGTGAGTAAGAAGACGTCTATGAAAAAGACATGTTCAACACAACCATGAAATGAAGGTCCAATCTGTAACAAGCCCTTTCTCAATGCTAGATTCCGTGAAGCCCTCATACAATTATCTGTTGGTACTCAAGATTCTACTCTCTCATTTCCCAATAGTGGGAACATTAATTCTGAAGGTCTTCATCAGAAACTTCCTTATGAAGGCTTTATTCATGACAGTTCGGTCGATCTCAAAGTATCATCTTTAGATGAGAGCCACCAGAACCCTCTGTGTGGCCAGAAGATCAAGTAGCAAAAGGTTTCATCTTTTACTGTAACCCACCATGGTGGTCATCCCCATGATGATGAATTTAGCTGCGAAAGTCCTCTCCGAATTAGTAATCCACATTTCATGGAATAATCTTCAAAGGAAAATGCAGTAATGAGAAAGACCTCTTATCTTGAGGAACTTTCAATTGTGAATCTAGTCATGTTTTAATATTTAACACTAGAAGGTGAAATACTTTCCCAATCAGAAGATAGCTCGGGGTGTCGGTCATTCTCTGAACCACCCCTGGGTCATTCATCTTCTAGTTTGATAAATGAATTCTCTAAAAATCTTGTTGAATCTGATGACGCAACAAGTATGTAGCAGCTCTAGTCTAATCAGATAGAAGAATCTTCATTGAATGATAAAGAGGAAGTGCTGAATATGAGAAAACAACTAGCAAAAGGTGAAGTGGCAGTTATGTTTCAGCCTTTGGCTGACTCTCAGTATGACATTCTAGAGATGTTGACGGAAGATTGTATTCATGATAATCGTCTCAACATATGGAAAAATCTTTGTTAATTGAAAAATAAAATATTATCTTTTTATGAATATAAAAATCATGTCAAGATAACAGAAGGGTTAAAATGCCAAATTGATTTGGCATCTCTCCCAGTTTCTCGATATCTGAATGCTGAAAAGTAGCAGAGAGCCCTTCAGCATTCATGCCTTGGCGCACTAAAAAGATTGCGTTAGTTAATTTCCAATGCCCCATCTGGTATTCATATTAGGGGATGGGGTGTTCGTGGAGCACTGCATTTCACTGTACTCTCCAGTCAACAAAGCCCGCCAAAAATGGTCTCATGCAATGTTATTGCCCATGGCCGGCCACAGCCAATTTGTTTTGTTTGTAATCAAAGGCTTGCTTAGGAACATGCATCAACTAGTTCTTACCAAAATCAAGCATACAAAGAACAAGTTGTCGAATTAATCTTGCATTATGCAAATGAAAATATCAAATAGGCTTCTCTTTTAGAGTGGGCGCATCATCAGGTGACAGAAGTGTTAGAAATCTTCCAGTGGCCATTTGAGCCAGGTGATTTGAGTGGGTGTAGGTTGATGCATCTAGCCAATTTCTGGACTAAAGTCCGCAAGATCAGGAGAGATTTTAAGAAATTCTCATATGTATCATCTCAGCAACCACCACAACTTTCCAAACTGGGGACACTTTTAACCCAACCCTCAGAATCAACAAATACGATTCGAGGAGTTGAGCAGGAACAGCCCCAGTCCACCGGACTGGGGACATTTTCAAATCCTCAATATCTTCCTCAGAGAAAGTAAGTATTCTCTCGATTTGGGAAGAAGCCACAAGAGGAATGAAGAGATGAATTACCATGAAATTCCATCCAAATTATGGTTCGTCAAGAAGTTCCTGAGGGATCAATACAACAGAAGGTAGTGTCTCATTAGGGACATGGAAACAGACAGTATCGCAGAAATACCGATAGAAGGGATGCAATGATTTATGCATCAATAAATGTCATCAATTTTGTTGTTTTTGATCATCCAAGACATGAGGCTCACTCAAAGGGATCAAATGAAGAAGTTCCTACTCAAGAGGTTGTACACACAGAGGAAAATGAAGAAGGTGTGTGTACACGAAATCAATGGCTTACCCAGAATCTAGGTATTCTTTCAAATAATTGACTCCCCCCTCTCCAAAAGGAATCCATCAAGGGGAATGGAATGAATCAGGTTACATAAAATTCCTCTGGAGAAATCCAATCACTCTCACTAGATCAAATATTTGCACAACAGGAGGAAGAAATGAAGGAATTAAGGAGGTTGAATGCAGAACTACTTCATGGTAGTCTTCCTCCTAAGCATGCTGAAGTCAGTCAGACAAGGGAATTTGTTGCAGCTACTGAGATGGATCATGAATATCCTCCTTTACCAGTACACCCTCATAGGTCTGATCCTATAGGTCATGCGCAACAACAATCGGTGGTGCTACCATCAGTTGCAGTACCGGCCACCACACATGTCCATGCTCTAGTTATTGCACCTACTCTTGTCCAAGCTCAACCAGATGTTTCTGAAAAGTCAATAACTACTATTGAGTCATTAACAGCTTTGTTGGAAGCTACAAAAGGAAATCGTGCCAAAATTCTACCAGAAAAGAGAGCTTACTCTGAATGGGTTGATGAAATTCCTCCCCCATGAAATTTTTCAAGTACCACGTTCCCAATCCTTAATGGTTCGGGAGACCCAGAGCAACAATTAACACATTTTGTTTCTCGTTGTGATCCTATGATGGGAACCCCTCAGCAATAGGAAGTAGTTAAGCTCAGGTTTTTTGTACAGTCATTACAAGGGCCTGCTTTTTCGGGTATACAAGCTTGAAATCCCAGTCAATTACCGGGTGGGATGATCTCCGCCAACAATTTCTTCTTCACTTCAGCTCAACGTTTCCAAAGACAACAGTTTTTGATCTTACAAATTTTAATCAAAGGGATAATGAAAGGTTTTCAGATTTCATTGTTCACTGGAAGGGATTAACATATTCCCTAATCTTAGCACTCCCTTAAAGAAGAATTGTTACCAATCGGTGTGGAAAATTTTTGTAATGAGTTATGCACACCGTTGAACCCCTTGAAATACACAGGAGGGTTTCGAGACCTTACATCAATGGATCAACAGATTGAAGACTCTCTTACAAAGATTAAGGATAAAACTCATGTTATTCCATCAGCTCCAGGAAGGAGAATGGGTAGAGAAGAGACTACTACAGTCATGCTCAAACAAGCACATGTACCTGCTTCTATTTCAAAACCTTCATCTTATTGAAGGGCTCCACCTCCTGAGCATCAACAATAATGGTTGTTTCGTCAAGATGATAAAATAGTTCAAAGACAGAAACAATTTGAGGAGTTAAATAGAAATTTTTATTCTTTCCTAAATGAACAAGTTCCTGGCTAATTAATTTCGGCTCTGGAAAATAATTTGGTTCAATTTCCAAGGACCAAAAGACTGAACAAGGAAGGAGATAAAGACCGTCCCAAATATTTACCGTTTCATCAGATGTTGGGGAATCCCATTCAGTAGTGTTTTGTCTTCAAAGACCTCCTGCAAAAAATGGTGGACTCGGGACAAGTCAAATTGAAAGGTTCTTCAGCTCAGGTAGGATGTGTTACTGCTACTGATCCAGAGGGAGAAGGTGAGTGGTAGGAAGTAAAAAAGAAAAAATGCGTAGAAATATGATTATTGGATGGTCAAAAAAATGATCAACCAAACTCATTCCATTTTATGAACACAATTGAAGAACCAAATTGTGTCTTATGATATGAATGCCACAGCAAAACCCCCTTCATCAGAAAGAAAATACAAAAAGAAACGACATAATTCAAAGAAAGAAGAACGATCAGAAGAAGATGAGATTGTATCAAAGCCTAAGTTGTCTTTGACTCTGGAAGATTTTATGCCATCTACTTCAAAGATACGGGAACCATACCACCAAAAGACACAACCTAAATTGGCTAATCAGGAAGAGTCTTCATCAGATGAAGAGTTCATCTTTGGTTCTATTAACAAGATTCACTTAACAGATCCTTATGCTAGTCACAGTTTTGATCTTGATGAACCTATGTTCCCTATATCAAACAAAGGAATTAGAGAGAGTTCCAGAGTTCTAGGATACAGAGGAAGACATGGATATCCCAGAAGCCACTATTCCAATTCTACACCTGCTAGAAATATGTATGTAGTAAAAACACGTGGTAGAGCCCTTCAGCGAGCTCAATAAGAACAAGAATGTTCTTCCATTCGTGGAAGATTCAGTGCTGGCACAATTATTTTGGAGGATCGGTTAAAGGTTACACCTTCTTCCTATCAGTATATAAATAGACCTGGTCAGTATAATCTTCCAAGGTCAGAAGTATTTCCAACTCCTAACCCGAATAAAGAAGCATCTACTTACAAAGCATCAACTTCTAAGGAAACTTCGAAACAACATGTTCCTATTAGGAAACACATACCTTTGGACCAAAATAATGATGTCTTGAAGCATTTATCCCAAGTACTAGCTATGTTATCAATTTTGGATGCCTTGAATCTATCAATGGATCATCAGGAGGAACTCATCGAGGCATTTTCAATTCCTCAGGAATTCGAAACTGAAATTACTGCGGCTGAATTCTACCATGTAAAGAATAACCCTGAAGAATGCCATGCAGTGATGTCGTTCACAGATGAAGATGAAGATTATGTTGTGCATGGACATATTAGAACTTTGTATTTATCTAGTAAGATCAATGATGTATACATCCAAAGAGCTTTCATTGATAATGGTTTATGAGTAAACCTCATCCCCATTCGTACACTTCGTCGATTGGGCCTCACTAAATCAAATTATATCCTTCTACTTTGATGTTGCAAGGATATGATAAAAATGAACAAGAACCTCTGGGTGAGATCACACTCAGAACTCAGTTTGGAGATCTTGTAACCAATTCAGATTTCATGGTTGTTCGTCATGACACAGCTTTCAACATTTTTCTTGGAAGACCTTGGCTACATCAACATGTGGCTATCCCTTCATCATACCATCAATGTCTTAAATATTGTTTCATTGGAAAAATTTGGACATTTTATGGTGATATAGCCTCATTCAAAACATGTGAATATCAAAACATTGAGGCGGAATTCTATCACATGGAGGGTAAGGAGAAATCCACAATAAGGGTGGTTACCAAAGTTAATGCTCTATATGGTTTGGAGAAGATTCTAGTAAACCCATTCATACATGTGAGTACATATTAGGTGTTTCCTATCATTCAAATTGATAGGATAAACCCAAATCCAGATACTGTTATGGAAACTTACATAATGTCAATTATGAAAATCAAGCCAGACAACATGGGAGAAATTAGTGGTTCACCAAGCAATGATGAAAGCTCAAACAGAGATGTCTTCATTTCATCTGCTGAAATCTAGCAAGTATATACTTCTCCAACCAGTCCAGAAGAAGTTATAGCAATGTCATAGATGAAAAATGATATCGATTATCAATCCAGTATCTCCTCTTTATTACCCAAGGAAGACCCTTCATCATCAAGAGAGTCATAAATGGATGATTCTTCTTCAAAATGTTCAAATTTTAACATCTCTTCTGATCAAGGAATTTTTTTCTTCTTCATCTATTATTCAAGTAGAAATAGAAGAAATAACACATGTTGAAGAAGAAGAGGAAGATCTCAGAGATGCACCTCCAGCTTTTCAAAAAGGGAATCTCTACCACTGTAGATGAACTCATAGAAATAAATCTCTGTATATAAGAAGAACCATGGCCCACTTTAATTATTATGGCCATGAATCTTGAAGAGAAAGAAATGTATATTTCATTTTTAAAGAAAAATTGAGATATATTTGCTTGGAACTATACAGAGATTCCGTGCCTTGATCCTAATGTTGCTACTCATCATTTGGGTTCGCCAGAAGAACATCGAGGATTCAATCAAGCCACAAGAAGAACACACCCAACTTATGCTTCCAAAATTGAAGATAAAGTGGATAAGCTTATCAAAGCTAACTTCATCAGATAATTTCAATATCCCAAATGGTTGGCTAATATTGTCCCCGTGAAAAATAATAATGGACAAATTAGAGTTTACATTAATTTCAGAGATCTTAATCGACATTGTCCCAAGGATGATTTTCCAGTTCTGATCACAGAACTCTTAATTGATGCACCAGCTGGCTATGAAGAACTTTCCTTCATGGATAGATATTCCAAGAATAATCAAATCTAAATGGATACAGAAGACGAAGAATCTACAGCCTTCAGAGCCCCTCAGGGTGTGTTTTTCTTATCAGGTAATTCCCTTTGGCCTGAAGAATGCAGGCGTAACATATCAGTGTACCATGCATCGTATCTTCAAACCCTTTTTAGGGAAGTTAGTTGAATGTTATGTGGACGATTTGGTGGATAAATCCAGAAAAAATTCTAATCACTTGGCTGATTTTGAAATCATATTCCACAATCTTCGACAACACAATTTGAAGATGAACCCCTTAAAATGTTCTTTTAGGGTAACCGCAGGAAACTTTATCGGCTTTGTTGTACGCCATCGTGGTATCAAAGTCGATCCTGTGAAGAAAAATTCAATCCTTGGTATGTCACATCCTTGGAATTTGAAGGAATTGATAGGACTTCAAGGACCCTTAGCCTATATTCGGCGTTTCATTGCCAATCTGGCAGGAAAAAGTTTACCCTTCACCAAATTGATAAAGAAGGGAGTCACTTACCTGTGGACTGAAGAATGTCAAGAAGCATTCAATATTCTCATGAAATATCTTCTGAGTCCACCGATATTAATGACGCCTATTGAAGGAAGACCACTTATTCTTTATGTGACAGCTTTAGAATGATCATTGGGTGCCTTCCTTTCCCAAAAGAATGATGCTGGGAATAAAAACAGCCTTTACTATCTCAGTCAGATTATGCATGAAGCAGAAACCCAATATTCAGGTTTTGAAAAGTTCTTCCTAGCATTAATCTTTCCAGTTCAGAAATTGAGACACTACATGCAACATCATGAGGTCCAATTGGTATCTCGTAATAACCCGCTCAAATTTATCCTTTGTCGTCCAATGGTTACCAGATGTCTGGCATGGTGGGTAGTTATTTTGCAATAATTTGATATCCAAAAAGTTTCTCAAAAGGCAATAAAGGGACAAGCTCTAGATGATTTCCTTGCCGAACACCCTTTAGTAGAAGATTCATCTTTAGATATCAAACTTCCTGATGAGGAAGTCTTTTATATTCCAGATAATATTCAAACATTGGAAATGTACTTTGATGGTCTTCCTGAAGTCCAACAGGGAAGAAAATAAAAGATCCTAAATTCAACAATGTTGGGTTTGGAATCGTGCTTATTTCCCCAGAAAATGAAGTGCTACCCTATTCCTTCTTATTGTGGGAAGGAGGTACAAATAATGAAGCAGAATATCAAGCTCTCATTGTAGGATTGGAGTTGGTGCTTCAAGCACAAGTGAACCACTTAAAGGTGAATGGTGATTCAGACATGGTAATAAAACATGTAAATGGTGATTATTCCATCAGAAAAGAAGATTTAATCCCTTTGTATGATTATTTCATAGAGTTAATGGAAGAATTTCCTTCAGAACCGAAATTTATTTATGTCCTGCGATCACAAAATGCCCAAGCTAATGCACTAGCTAATATAGCCACAGCTCTGGCCGATCCAAATCGGGATGTGACAATCATCTGTATTTCCCACTGTCGTACAATTTCACCTTATGTTCAAATTAGAATAGAGGAAATCAATGAAATTAGTCCCATTTTTGAACCATATGGTCATACTACAGGATTAATGACACCTATCGGGGAATACCCTTAAAATGGAACACTTCCACCTGATAGAGCCGGGAAAGAACAAGTATGACGACATGTGGTCAATTTTACTATTTTTGATAGCACTATTCACCTAGAAAAAATTATCTATAAAAGAAGTTTTGATGGAATTCTCTTCAGATGCATCGATGGTGAAGAGAAAATGGTTGTCATGAAAGAAGTACATGCAGGCGTCTGTGGTTCCCACCAGTCTGGACATAGACCGTCTGATCAAATTGAAAGTCTTGGATACTTTTGGCCTTCAATGATACAAGATTGTGTTGATTTCACTAAGAAGTTTAATTATTTTCAAGTATGTTCCAACTTCATTCATCATCCCCTAGAGTTGTTTCATATAGCTAAATACTCAGGTCCATTTTCCACATGGGTAATGGATGTAGTATGACCTTATCCTTCAGCTACAACCAAGCAGTTTAAGTATATTATTACTATTAATGACTTCTTTTCCAAATGGATAGAGGCAATACCTCTCAAAGAATTTATTTCTAAAAGAATTGTTAGCTTCACCAAGTCTAACATCATTGCCAGATTTGGTGTCCCTCATACCATACTGACTGACAATGGCACCAACTTATGTTCATCTGAGGTAAGGAAGTTGTATGAAGAATACAACATCAAATCCAACAATTCATCTCAGTATCATGCAGTAGCCAATGGACAGATATAATCCTTCAATAAGACTCTTTCAAATATACTACAGAATATGGTGGATAAAGATAAGAAATCATGGACTGATAAACTATTTCATGTTTTATGGGATTATCGAACCACCACATGCACTACAACACGGTCAACTCGATAATCATAGGTATATGGAACAGAAGCAGTCTTTCCCATTGAAGTTTAATTACCTTCTCTCAGAGTAGCCATTTGTGATCAGTCATCTATAGATGAACAATCTCAAAAGCTATTAGATGAATTGGAAGGACTAGATGATAAAATATTGTACACCCTACATCAATTGGAAATTTATCAGAATCGAATAGCACAAGATTTCAATAAAAAAGTTCGTCTTCTTTCAGTCATTCAAGGAGATTTGGTATTGGTTTTCAGAACTCCAATGATACCAAGAAAGAAACCACCCAAGCTTGAGCAAAAGTGGGAAGGACCTTACTCAATACATAAGGTCTACTCCAATGGAGCTTATTCTTTAATCTCAATAGATGGAGAACTCATCACGACTCCAACCAATGCAAGATTCTTGAAGAAGGATTTTTTGTAACAAAAATACCCTTATACGTCCAACACAACGTTAAACTGTGTTGTCCTTTCTATATGACGTTAAACTTTATATTCCACATTCAGCAAGATATTAAATTGCATAACCATCATCCTAGCTTTATTACGGTAAACTATGCACATCTTCATCACACATGACATTAAACTGTATTTTCCCCCTTTTGTCCAGCGTGACATTAAACCATGTTGTCCTTACTGCATGACACTAAACTGCACATCCCCCAAAGTCCTTACTGTAAGACTAAACTACATAATCTTCTCTTTTGTTCTAGCTATATGACGTTAAACTATACAACCCCCTCTTTTTCCCTTACAGTATGTCATTAAACTACACAGTCATCCATTGTCCAACATGACGTTAAACTGTGTTCAGTCCCTTATACGCCCAACATGACATTAAACTGTGCATCGTTAGGATTGTTTCTACCTCTCATTTCTCACACTAAGTACGACTCACATGAGCTTAGAGTAAACTTCAACCATAAAACTCTCTTCAGGTCGCTAACCATGCGTAAGTACCAACACCATTTTTTGTTCGTTTCCCTCAAGAACAACTTGATCACCAATTCACTATTCAATTGAACTACGCAGACTTTGATCCTTGCCTTCTATGTTGGGTACGTAGGCAACCTCCTGAGGTTCAAGCCCAAAACCAATATCATCACATAAGTTCACGTCCATCTCATACGATGTTTATTCATGAATCCTCCCCCAGAACCAATATTTTTTACATTGGTTCACCATCGTCCTTGCTATATGACGTTAAACTATTCGCACTTTTGTCCTGTACGACAATAAACTACAACATTCTTTGACACCCTCACCTGAGAGGAAACCATTATTTACATTCATTTCCAATCATGTTATATTCCAAAGACTAGGTTCATACATGTCAATGCCCAAACCTTTAATCTTGGGTCAAACCATCATTGCACTAAATTCCCCTTTAACCATTCATATGTACGAACCAAATCTGTACAGAGAGTATTTCATGAACTACGTGCGACATGATTCCAATACTTATGGGATACGTAGGAAGGTTCGAGCGTCCCTCAAACCTGACCCCATGTCTTTGGGCCTAACCCCAAATTTCACTTTCATTCCCTTGGATGAAAATTCCCCCTGTGAAAACATGAATGTTGTATTAAAACCCTGGTTTTCATTCACATCAGGTTTATATAACACACACTGTGTATTCATTATTATGGTCCGAGCTCTATGAACCTAAACTAAGATCTTCTATACTATCATCCCACTAGATGTTAAATTGTATTTCAAGAACTACATTTTTCTTGATTCTCATTCTAATGTGATATGTAGTAAAGTCCAACATCTCAATTCAGGACCCAGCCACAACATGATTATGGTTAGCATTGGTATGTGTATCTCTACATGCATTGAGAAATGCCCATTTTGATGTGTCATACTCCTAATCTTAAATAATTCTAGATCTTCATAACACTTTTCTTGACTTCTGGTCACAAAATTTTTGATACACATGAATTATTTTGTTTGACTATGCAACACGTGCCCTTAGGCGGCCGTGCATAATTAGTCTACATAACAGACCTGTCAACCGATAGATGTTATTATTTGACTATGCAGCCAATGCCCTTAGGTGGCCCTACATAATTTAACCCCCTAACGGGTTTGTTAAATAATGGTAACTTCATTCTTGGGAAGAAAACCTCTTTTTTCCTTAGTTGTCTTAATGACAATATGTAGGGATCCGCAAAAATAGCCATCCATAACATATTTGTCCCATTATCTTTTTCATGATCTAAAAGTATTTAAACCTATGGTTCATATTTCCCTTCCCTAAGTTTGGGCCAGACCTTCGTAGGATTGTAATTCATCCAATTCTTTGACAATCTTGATTGGAAATATCCTCTCCATATTCAAGTACCTTTCTCCATACAGCAGACTCTACTTTCGAAAATTTGAATCTCCATAAACATTCATTGAATGTTTTAGCAATAGAAAAGTAAAATTTCATAGAGTTATTTTTCCTAACTATGCAGCATGTGCCCTTAGGCGGCCTTGCATAAGTAGTCTACATAACAGACCTATCAGCCAAAAGATGCAATTATTTGACTATGCAGCCAATGCTCTTAAGTGGCCCTAGATAATTTAACCCCCTAACAGGTTTGTTAAATAATGGTAACTTCACCCGTAGTAAGTACTTCTTCTAATGCCTTTTAACCCTTTTTCCATATCATTCCTCAGATTCAAATTTTTTTAAGTTATAATTTACATGTTTCCCCCATACTTGAATATGGTAATGTGTTTTCTCATAAATTATCAAGGAATTGAGTCAATTTTATTCCATTCGGTCAAAGCTATTTGACCTTAAACATTAGCCTTTTAATATCCGACTTGCATGAATTTAAACTTCCCACAAAAGACAAGGGAGATCTGAACAAAAGTGAATTCCCAGCTCACTAAACATAACATTTGTATGATTTAGGTAATATTGAGCAATAAAATGATTCAATGTTTGTAGGGTTATTTTTATAATCCAAGAAAAAATCAAACTATGCTTACTTGGCCCATTGGATTAGGTAAAAATTTAAAGTAGGTAGCAAAAGAAGGCATGCCCAAATGATTAAAGATGAAAGTGTTTTTCATTGATTCACAAGAGTTAGAAGCACACCCACAGACTGAAGTCTCTTCTATTTTTCAAGGATTAAAATAGGCTTTTAACATAACTAATCATTTGATTTAAGGAATTATGAGATTCATCAGCAGCCACCTGGATTTCATTCATTCAACTGGATACAATAAAAGATGCAGTGATACCAGCTCTTCTTGGAACAATTGTAAAAGAATGTTCCTAAGTGCGGTTTGAGAAAATTTTTTGCTGATCAAACAGTGACTCGGTTTCTATCCAAGAGACTTGGAGGATGGATACATGGATTTGAGAATGGATCATTGGATATAAATATTCATTTGGAGAGAGTACTCTTTTCAGATATTGTTCTAATTTCATGATAGTCTTCTCTCCACCAACCGGCAGTGGAAAACATATCAACCCATGGGTTTTCCAATTTCATATCTGCAATGAAATGGCATGGAGGAAAATTTTGAAAGTTCACACCATTTTTTTTGATCTTAATGCACAACATAACCAAAATGGAGGAGTAGCAGTGCGTCTGCATCTCGAGCATATAATTCATTGCATCTGGAAAATTGAATCCATGGCCATACAGAGGCAGGTAGATGCTCTGTGGGAAATTAAGATGATATTTCTTCAAGTACTTTGCCAAATCTAGGAGAGTTCTATCACATATATTATAGTAATCATGGCTAATTATGTTCATCATATCATAAATCCTCTTTCTAGCTATCTCATCAGCCATTTCAATTCTTTTGGGAGCCATTGAATCTGCACAAAGATCAGATAATTGACTTTTAAGAAATTTGATTTTTCATAAAATTTGTGATTAAATTCAAAAAAAATAATAAGGAATTAAGGCGCGCAAGTCTAAGTTGTCTGTGCATGTACAAGTGGTCGCGCAAGTTTCACCGTACTAGTACTGGCGTGCAAGTCAGAAACTCACTGCAAAAGCGTGACATGAACAGAAGTGCGACACGAACAGAAGTACGAACAAGCGGAAAACCAAGACACGTGTGTGACGAGAGAAACCTGCATGCTGAGAGATCAAAATCATTTGAAACCGAGTGATTTGCATGAAGTGGTGCCACATATTTATAGGCAAGGATGCACCCCTACACGCCGAAGCCGTGCGACTCTCACCTGTGTGCCGCTACCTGTGCGCTCAAAAATTGCGCGTCACCCTTCCTTGGTTTTATCCTTTAACTCAGAGTCAAATCCTCCTTCCTCTCAGATCCAACTCTGAGGGGGGGGCTTTTGTTGACCCTCCTTTCTATCACAGAGTATAAATGACTGAAAAATGGGAATAACTTACCACAAAAAGATTCATCCATTGAAGAAACATCAAAAATTGACAAATGCATGAACAAGGATTTGTGTGAGAATAAGCCGCACAAGGTTCATCATGGTCACACAATTATTCTTGCATGACACATATTGGGAGCATAGGTGACTTGTGCACCCTATTTTATTTTCACCCAAGGTCTTTAATAGCCTATAAATACCCCTTGTGGGCCCCCCATTTCGGGGATGAAAATTTCCAAAAGTCAGATTTAAGCTCCCAACGCCCTACACTCTACTTGATGTCTTATGAACACTTGTAAGGTAATTTATTACCTAGAATGGAAGATCTAAAGATGGGGAACAAGGCCAAAGTGTTGAAATTCCCCAAAACTTGTGTCCCTAAGTGTCTAACCCTTAAGTGAAATGAAGACACTTTCACTCCACCTTCTCCCTTCAACAAAACTTGCGCGCCACACTTTTGTAAGACTTTAGGGATAATACTAAGGGCTTGAGCCAAGTCTCGCCCAAGTATTAACCTATGGGTTAACCATCGTGAAAGTACACATGTGTCATGCATGTATACTTGAGCACCCAATAGGACTTGAGCACCTACCTCTTTTTGAGTGGCCCTCCTGCTTATTCAATTCTTTTCTTCAAATCCACCTCTTCTCTTCAAGATTTAGCCTTCAAAACCCTCTTCAAGAACATTTTTTGCATGGTTCCTTTGTTGGCGTCCTTATCTAAAAACAATTCTTTGGAACATCTCTCAAAACCTAGTGATTTACATATCTTTTTGTCACTAAGGATATAGATTTCATTCATTCAACATCATCCTTTAAAGATGAGAAGATATTTAATCTGGGCATCTTCCTTAAGAGTAAGCCCCAAGTTCCCTAACCTGGACCTCCTTTTTATGAGTAATCCCCAGTCTACGTTCCATTAATATGGGCAACCTCCTCAGGAGTAAGCCCCAATCATAATTTTCCTTAAACGTGGGCATCCCCCTCAGGAGTAAGCCCCAATCTCAAATTCCTTTAATATGGGCATCCCCCTTATGACTAAGCCCCATGTTCCCCAATTTGGGCCTCCTTGTCAAGAGTAAGACCCCAGTTCCCCAATTTGGGCATCCTTATCAAGAGTATGCCCCAAGGTCTCATGTCCTCTTAACCTGGACCTCCTTTTCAGAAGTAAGCCCCAGTCATAATTCCCCAGAACTTGGGCCTCCTCTTTAAGAGTAATCCCCAGTCTTAATTTACTTTTTATTTGGCCTTCCATCTCAGGGGTAAAACCCAATCATATGTCTCCTCGAATTTGGGCATCCTTCTCAAGAGTAAGCCCTAAGTTAAGTATCCAATCCTCCATAAAGTGCATATACCTTTATGGACCCTGTTCCCAGGATTCTTCACTGAATTAAATCCCAATCCTCATCTATCTGGGCAGTCATACATACATAATCCCCACATTATTTCTTATGATTTAATCTTTCGTGGAACAATCGTCAGGTGTTACCGATAAATCTTGTTTCTCACATTGAGCATGACTCACGTGTGCTTAGAGCATAAAAGTAACTATGACATTTTTCGTGTGGACCATCAATCATGTATAAACCTTATTATTCTTTACTCGAACTACGTGGGTTCTGATTCCTTTTCTAAATAAGGATACATAGGTAGTCCATCTGTGGGTACGTTCCCAATTTTGAAATAATCCATGTCATTCTGAACGACAATAAACTTCAATTACCCCACTGAGTGGATTTAAAACTAGAATAGTTATCATAATGACCAAGATATTTCTATATAATTTGTTGAAGGATACCATTGACTAAGAATCTCTAACAAATACAGATGGTTCTATATTGATGAAGAACCTCAAATACATATAAAAGATTCTCTAAATCTCATAAATATCAATCATTGATTATCATATCTAAAGGAAATGTCATTTCCAACATGGTAATTTAATAAGGATTCACGAACAGAACTCAAATCTATAAAAAGAGTCTCGGAGTAGACAATAATTTCCATCAAAAAGGTGTGACGAGTCTGACCTCCCATTCTCTCGACCAATGCAAATTATTAAGCCTTATCGGTTCACAAATAATGAGAACCTACCTTTGGAATGTATGTCCAAATGGATATAGAATCATTGGATATTTCCGGTTCTATGAACAAACCCGTTAGAAACTGATTGGAATGTTTGAAACTTAAACAAACAACGTCATCCCCATTTCTAGAGGAAATTGGTGGGAAAAGAGATTTTTTAGGAATGGTATTTGTGTCTTCATTCTTTTCAAATTTGATGTTGTACCCATATTTTGAGTTCAGAATAATGGTATTTTTCTGAAGTATGATTTTAAATTATTTTCTAGTTATTTTGATGTTGCAGTGTCTCCTCAATATGGATTGATTTCATCTTGACCTTTGATGATGTTTTATGAGAAATTTTGTCTATGTCAAGCCTTTCCTAGGCTTTGGGGGCAATACCTTTGTTGGTAATGATATTCTAATGATATCTAGTTGTGTTTCATGGGAATAATGTTTTTGAAAATCTACTGATAAGATTCAGTGAGACAATATTTTTTCATCAGTGTGAAATTTCCAGAAGAATGTGGGGTAGGGTTTTCAATCATGGTATGTGTATCGCTTTAGCACAACCATTTTAGAGTTTGGGAGCTTCATGTTCTCTGAGGAGTGATGCATTAATTTACTATTAGGGATACTTCATACTACTTGGTGTAGAGAGATCCGGGGTTCTGTAGCTCCAGGAGGGTGTGGTACCCTGCTTACAGTGTTCATCATGGTTTCATTAGTTCTTTAAGAGTCTTTGGTCATGACCTTTTCTTTCCACTTGAGTTCTAATATGAAGTTCAAAGGGTTTATACGATGTGATCTTCAAACAATCACACTTGTTTGCAAACTTGTTATTTTCAATGAATTCCTAGGAATTGGGGTTATCCCATGACCTTGTAGGGATGGTTTAGAGGTATTCCTGGTCACTTTTTTTCCTATTTTCATTTTTTCACTTGCTGGTACAAGATCATTGTACCACGTGTAATCACCTAACTTATACATTTTTCTTAAATAATTTTGGGGATCATTTGTTTTACTCCTGCTCCAAGCCATTTTGAGAGATGGTTCCAAGATAAAATTTTAAATAGTTATCTAAAAATATAAATTCAATTATTGAACGTCTTCAATGTCTAGCTTGGGGAACGAATAAAAATTTCATATCTTACACTAGTTCTATAATCAATGGTTATACATTTTATAAAAAATAAAATTATGACTTTAGCATGATGCAAAATATCGGTGTTATTCTTGTGGTAGAAGCGATGCACATATATGGTTCCAAGGATAGAAATTCAATTTATGAAAATATGATATATTTTGGAATTATCGATCAAATATACTAGTTCTATTATACAACATTTCAAGTGCCAATTTCCCATTTCAAATGGGTTGAAAATATTAGTTTAGTGAAATTTGATGAAATGGGATTTGTGAAGGTGAATTTTAGTGTGGAAGGGGAAAAAGAAGATCCATTCATAATGGTATCAAAATAAGTAAAATTATTTTATGTCTTAGTTCCAAAAAACAAGAATTGGTCAATTGTCCTGCTGGAGGTTTAAAAAAATGTCATTTTAGATGAAAATATAATCTAGGATGAAACTTTCGTTGGGAGAACACAAACACTTCATTTAGGTCCTAATATATAACATGCCATGTATGGTATAGGGGACCAAAAATAGGGGAAATGGATTCTGGATAGAGGAACCAAATCCCTAAAACAATTAAAAAAATAAAGAGAGTTCAATGAGAAGGTAAAAGTGTTTTTTAATATACTATGGTTTTCATTATAATATTATATGTTATCTAATGTATCTACATAATCTAAATTAAATGTTTGAATACTCATTTAGGTAATTTATTCATCACATGATGACTTTACCAATCCCTCAGAATAAAAAAAAATATAATGAAGGAAACCCTTTGGGAAGATGTAAAGGTAATGTTACAATATAATATCTATATTTTACAAAAAAAATATAGAATTGAACAATGATTTAATTTTCATTATTCCTTTTAGAGTTAATTTATTTTATAATATTTCTTCCCATCTTTAATGACTTTTCAATAAGATCAACAATGATGTATCTACTTAATCACAGATTTAATATTTATTTTTTCCCTGTAAAATCATTGTCCATAGAGTTAATTTAATATTTTATATTTGTGATTAATTAATTTATTTTTATTATTACTCATATAATAACTATTTTCTTATATAGGTGGATTATGTTGTTTGATTTGGGATGTTCTGTCCATATTTCATGCCTTTCTACCCCCAAAAATCCACAAAATTTTTCTCCCTAAATTCCTTTTCATCCCTACAGTGTTGGAATTTATCAATTTCTTTCAACTTCCCCCGACTATTCAATCCTAATGGTAGTTTTTTTTTCACAGTAAAATCATTTTCTATAGAATTAATTTATTGTTTCATATATAATTTTTATTTATTTATTTTTATTATTACTCATATAATAATTGTTTTCTTATATAGATGCATTCTTTTGTTCGAGTTATGGTGGTTTATTCAAAACTTCTCATGCTCATGAGAGATTGGACTTCGAGCCTGTAACATAGATAATGAAAATAAGGAAATCTATTAAGAATTCATACAAACCTCATGAAAATGTGAAACCATACTACTTATTTAATTAATCATGTCACTATTTTATCTACTATTTATTAGTTAATTTCACTATCATTTTTATCTAATACATATATTTTGTCACAAGTATATTTTTGGAATTCATACTGACTCGATGTTCATAGTAGGAAAAAAATTTCATCGAAATCCAGAAGAGTAGAGTAATCTCATGTGGTCATTATGGTTACTTCTCTTGATATAATGGGAACATGAACTCACTCTAATCTTCTTGGTTTCAACGATGAGATTTTTTTTTCAACTAATAACATCGAGTTAATATACAATATTGTAAATTTGACAAATAAATGAAACAAAAATAATTTTAACATTTGAAGTTAGATTTTTTGGGACTTTGGTATGTGTAGGAATTAATCGCACCTCAATCCAACACACGGTGTGACCGGTATTGCACTATGTCCATTTTTTATTTAAAATTGAAATTAATTTTAGTGAAAAATGTAACTAACATACTCAAAACCAAGAATAAATATTCATATTTTTTTATTCTTTAGTAAAACAATTCATAAGTCATTTTTGATGCATATGAATTATCCTCACCTCAATCTGATACATGATGTTCCCAGTGTGGTTCAAAGTGTCTGTTGTCTGTTTAAAATCAATATTTTAGTTCACAAAGTTTCACTCACTAAAAAATGATCAATAATGCTTATATTTTATTTATAATTTAGTAAAATTATTAAAATGTCAGTTTTGATGTGTAGGAATTAGTCTCATATCAAACCGATAAATGATGTGATCACTATGAATTAAACCGTTTGCTTCTAGTTTAAAAAAACATTTTAGTAAAAAAGACAAGTGACATACTTAAAACTAAGAAAATGAATTTAGATTGTTTTGGTAATTTATGAAAATGATCCATAAGTCATTTAGGACATGTCTTTACCTTAATAAGATGCACGGTTTGACCGGTATGACTCCAATTGTATCTTTTTAATTTAAATCGACATCAATTTTAGTAAAATAGACAACTAACCTACTAAAAATAGAGAAAACACATTCTTATTATTGTGATGCTTTACATTAATGATCCATAAGTCATTTTTTCTATGTAGGAATAATCTTCACCTTAATCTGATACATGATGTGCCCAATATGACTCAAAGTATCTGTTATCAGATTAAAATTGATATTTTAGTTCAAAAAGTTTCAATCAATTAAAACAAATCAAACATGCTCATATTTTCTTGATAATTTTGGATAATTATTAATAATTAATTTTTGATGAATATTAATTGGTCTCACATCAAACTGATACACGATGTGATCTGTACGATTCAAAGTTCTTGTTACCAGTTTAAAATGACATTTTAGTAAAAAAGAAAAGCTACTTACTCAAAACTAAGAAAATTCATCCATATTGTTATGATACTTTAGTAAAATAATCTATAATTCATTTTAGATGTTTAGGAATTTGTCATGCCTCAAATCGATTCATGGTGTGACCAATATTATTCCAAGTGAATATTTTTATTTCAAGTTGACATCAATTTTAGTTAAATGGATAATTGACCTACTCAAAAATGATAAAACATATTTTTATTTTTTTTATACTTTTTAAAATGATATATAATCCATTTCTGACATGTAGGAATCATCCTCACATCAATACAATAGATGATGTTCCTAGTATGACTCCAAGTGTCTATTATCAGATTAAAATCGACATTTTAGTTCAAAAAGTATCACTCAACAAAAAATAACCAACACGCTCAGATTTCCTTGTTAATTTTAGTCTATTAATAAGTAATTTTTAATTTTTATGAATTAGTCTCAAATAATACTGATACGCGATGTGATTATTATGAGTCAATGTGTGTGTTTCCAGTTTAAAATGACATTTTAGTAAAAAAGACAAGTGATGTACTCAAAATTAATAAAATAAATTTAAATGTTTTTGATAATTTATTAAAAAAATCCATAATTAATTTTAGATGTGTAGGAATAAGCCTCACCTCAATCTGACACATGGTGTGACCAGAATGGATCCAAGCATATCTTTTTATATAAAATTGACATCAGTTTTAGTAAAATGGACAACTGACCAACTCAAAACCGATCAAAGGAGTTAATTTTTTTTGATAATTTATATAAATGATCCTTGATTCATTTTTAATGTGTAGGAATCAGATAAAGTATCAGTCTAATACATGATGTTTCTGGTATGACTCAAAGTGTCCATTATCAGTTTAAAATCAGCATTTTAGTTCATTATGTATCTCTCACTTAAAACTGATAAAAGGAAATCATATTTTCTTTATAATTTGGGAAAACAATTTATAATTCATTTTTAATGTATATGAATTAATCTCATAATAAACTGATACATTATGTAGCTGTTGAGAGTCAAAGTACGTGTTTCTAGTTTAAATTGACATTTTAGTAAAAAAGAAAAGTGATGTACTAAAAATTGATAAAACACATTCAGATTGTTTTGATACTTTATGAAAACAATACATAAGTCATTTGAGATGGTTATTAATCATCCTCACCTAAATATGATGTACGGTGTGACTGGTATGACTCTAAGTGTGTCTTTTTATATAAAATTGACATCAATTTTAGTAAAATGGAAAGCAGACCTATTCGAAACTATGTAAACACATTCATATTGTTTCGATACTTTACAAAAATGATCTATAAGTCATTTTTTTCATTTAGGAACTATACTCTCCTCAATCTGATACATGACGTTCCTGACATGACTCAAAGTGTCTGTTATTAGTTTAAAATCACCATTTTAGTTCAAAAAATTTCACTCACTAAAAACGAATAAAACATGCTCATATATTACTAATAATTTGGGAAAATAATTTATAAATAATTTTTGACATTTAGGAATTGATCTCATTTAGAACTGACACATTAGGTGACAGGTATGATTCAAAGTGTGTGTTTCCATTTTAAAATGACATTTTAATAAAAAAGACAAGCAATGTACTCAAAACCATGAAAACACATTCAAGTTGTTTAGATACTTTTGTAAAAGGACCCATAAGTCATTTGAGACATTTATTAATTATCCACACTTCAATCCAACACACATAATTATTTATATGACTATAAGTGTGTCTTTTAAATAAATTAATTTCCTTTTCGTTTAAAATGTGCATCACATCACCAAAATTGAGAAAATGATCCAAGATTATTTCTCATCATTATATATTCAATTACTTAATTAATTTCCTTATAATTTTTATCTTATAATTATTTAGTTAATTTTCAAAGAGATAATTCTTGAGGATGGACAATAAAAGGTGTGACGTTCAAGAATCAGCTGCAACACAATCTCATACACAATGTTCCAGGTATGACTCAAAGTTTAGTTTAAAATTAACACTTTATGTTTATTTATTTATTTATATTATTACTAACATAAGAATTGTTTTATTATATAGGTGTAATTTTTTTCTCAAACAAGGGTTTGGAGCAAAAGGAAAAAAGGAACACTAATGTTTTTGATTGTATGTAATATTTTTTACTTATGTAATTATATAAACCAATATATGAAATATATATAATATAGTGTGTATCTCCTGTATTTGTGTTGTAAATTTTATTTCATTTAAATTATATTTTGGTACTGAATTTTACTAAATTTTTAGTGTTTTTTGGTGTTGTGGTGTGCATTTAAATCACATTTTAACATGTCCCTTTATTGTCACATTTATATGTTCTAATAAAAAACAAGGTCTTTTAATATCATTGCGGTAGTTAGTGATTCTCTATAACTGATAAAGGCCATTTTTAGATTGGTTAAGGTCCTATTATTTTGTAGTGATGTGAGAACCAGAATCTATATCTAATACCCAAATGGTACATATGGAAAGATGAAATTTTATAACAAACACAATTGAAGCTTCCCCATTCTTCCTCAACTGGGTGTAGTTCTTCTTCTAGTGGCCCAAATTTTGATATGAAAAACATACCAAATCTTATTTCTTTTCTTTCCTTTTGATATTCTTTTTTACAAGGAAATTTCTTACGATCCTTAGACATGGATGGAGTCTTGGGAACCTTTTCCATGTTCTTACTCTACTTTACAATATGGACTCCAGGTTTTTCATGACTTATATCCTTATCCACTTGGAGAATCAAGGTAAGAATATCAAGGAGAGACTTCTCAATATTACTCATATTATAATTCAAAATGAAACTATAGAAGCTCTGAGCAGTGAAAATAAAATGGGATATGGTCATGACTTATCTGGAAGCTTAAATCCTAAGGTGTCCAATAACTCTAATTAGCCAATAATATTGACTATACGAGGTCTAATTGGCATCGACTCTCCAACATTACATGTGAATAGTGCCTTAGAAATTTCATATCACTCTTTTCATGACTTATCCTGATAAAGATCATGGAGATGGGATAACATTCATTATTAATCTTTATCCTCATGAAACTTTTGAATCTCACTCGACGTGGAATATAGGATGGGATAGTAGGCATCATGTTCGGCATTAGCATGTTTCCAATAGATAGTGACCTTCTCTTCATTGGCCTCATTATAGGGATCTTTCTCAGGATCAAGGGACTCTAACACATAGAATTTTCTCTCTGGAATAGTATGATTCACATGTGCCTATACCTCTCCTGGAAATTCATGTTGGTTAAGATATTATCTTTCTAAAATATCAGTTGTAGTGATAATTTTGAGGTATTTTTTACTTTCTATTTTCTACCAAAAAAATAATAAAAAATAATTATTTATCTTGATTACTATAAAAGAAATGTAATAAATTCTATTTTATTAGTCTCCCACTATTTTATCAAATCCCAATATCCCTTTCTATTGGATTTTTAATATCATGTATCATGGATATTCTAGTGTTAAGAATCAATATATCCCTTCTCATAACCCATACCTGGACCTAACATTCTATTTGAAGGTATTTAGATAGGTGTAACTTACCAACTACATCAACTCCGTAGCTCCTTGATCTGTCCAGTGGACCCCCCAATCCTGAAATCCTAAAATCCTAAACTCAAATTTCCTCAAAAATTTCCTCTAAGTTACACTAATTCCTATTTGGGAAGTCAACACATGATGTGAACATGGTTAATTGAACCCAAAATGCAATTTCAAAACTCCCCGATATTTGAATGTTCCCTGACATGGGCCAAATGATAACTTTAAGATAAGGTTTAATTTTAACTCAAGTAATTGAAGGATATGACAAATTAACATTTCCTTGATGTATTTTTATACCTTATGAATTAATATACTTTGTTTTATCATTTTACATGATTTTTAATATTTTATATATTTTATATAATCAATCAACGATGCCTTGATAAAATAATTTAAGCACAATCAGTTTAGTTGCCTTGGAGATTGAAATCCAATTCTATTTATCATGTGTGATTATATGTGAATGCATTCACATATTAATCCATGTATAAATAGAAACACTTATCATGAATTTATTGATTTTTTATCTTTTCATAAATTTTAACTATTCTATATGTTCTTATAACAATTACACTTTATCAATAATTAATCATACTTGACAAAAATAAATAAATAATGACACGATCATGAGTTGTTTTCTAGTAGTTGATCTATCAAGTGGATAATAGATCAACCAACACCCTAGGGAATACCTTGAGTCCAAAAGTTTCTCATATTTTAGTATTATTTAATCTCTCATGAAGATAATTTGTTTTGTTTCACCCTGGTTCTCGACACAAAATGTGTTATCACAAACATCTATGATATTTAGAATGTATACTCACATGCATGTGAGGGGATCTCTGGATGTGGTAATTAAATTTTATTACTAAAATGTGGACACACATTCCATTATATGTTAAATTCTGTAGAGACAATACACAAATCGTCGAAATGAAAAAATAATTATCACATTATAAAACCTAAAAAACAATAATTAAAATTCAATTTGAAGGAAATTTTATTGCAATAACTCGTATTAAAATAAATTCAAATAATTATTAATGCATCTTATGATACCAAAAAAATTTATTAAATTACAGCCAAATAAATTAATTTTTTGAAATTTGTTTACAATGTTTCTGGTCTATCTGTACATAAAGAATATCCCTAGATATTAAAATCAGTTTGTGGTGGGTCTAACAGGTCTGGAAAGTTAGATCTAGACTGACCTCACCCAACTCAGGTCGGGTTGACCTAGTAGTGAGCTAGGTCAAGACAAGGCATCCCATATATATATATATATATATATATATATATATAAAACACAAACATACACACACACACACACAGATATATATATATATATTATAAAGTGTCCCATCCATTTGGGTGGAAGACAAGGTAACTCCTCCCCCATAAATGTGGTGAGGGAAAATATTTCAATGTCTCCATGTAGGCATGTCTACATTTATTTTTTTTTATCTTTAAACATGTTCCCCACCACTTTGATTTGGACTCTATGTACACCTAATAAAGGAATCCCCAACATCATTTTTCAAAATCATATATATATATATATGATGTTAATGGATCCATTATCTTACCATGGGATTCACAACAAGTCACCCCAAAACAGAATGACAATCGGGGATACTACATCGGTAATACCCATTAGATGCAACCATCCAGAAGTACAAATCGCCATATATATATATAATACCAATTTTGATATTCCAAGATTCCCATCGATACTCAATTCACTATATCATGGTTATATGAATTCTGATCGATGTGTCATTAGTGGTGTTGAGACCATATTGAAACCCTATTATGAAATCTTAGTAAATTTAATCGAAATTTCGACTTAAATAACTACATGATTTTTTCAATACCATTTAAGGAACTGAGTGTGAAGTGGAATCATGAAATCAGGTGTGGCTTAATTTGTTAATATTGAATACATCATAAATGATTTGATTATGTATAGATTTACCTGATTCATTCCAAGGATATTTTGTAAATTAATTTTACAATGAAAATGAACTCAAAATGGTACCTCATTGTGATGACCTAGTCCAGATGATATCTGATCTTATCTAGATCAATGTAGCTAAAATACACCAAGGTACATTCCCGCTAGCTCATCAACTCATGTACCACAACTCCAAAAAGTAATTATTTTATTATGTGCTAGTATTGAAAATAAAAAACATTACGTTGTTCGTACGATCCTCAAAAGTGCACACTATAAATCCCCAAACATGGATTGATCTATTCTTGATGTTTCTCTCTCATGAAACCCTATTGTGAAGGGAGGAGATGATAGGGAGTCTTCACATTCGTGAAAAATTCTAGTTATAAATATTCATGGCTCAAAATGAGATTAAATAGTTAGTTTTGAAATTCCAAAATTACCTTTAAGCCCTTGGACAAGTTAAACCTCATAAATCGGACAAAAACATCAAGAATAACCCTATAAACATGTCATATCATCCATAAAAATTTCACCACATACTAGTTACATTAATAAATATAATGTGATGAACCCTAAGACATTAACTTAGTTAATTCATCCCATAATTATTTAACAAACCTTGAATGATTCAACGTTCATTTGAAAAATAATACTTTCTCAGATTCACTTTTATAATTAAATAATCTCATGAATACCATTATAAATAAATTCAATTTACATTATCTAAAACAATAACAATATAACTGAATATAATAAACTTTTGATCATTCAATTGGACACTTTATAGACCCCACATGTGGGATCCACTTAATCTAAAACTCTAATTACACTGAATTGGTGGATCCAATAAATACACTTTGTGTGTAACCCTCTAGGACATTACCTTCATAGAAGTGAGTCCAACTCACAAACCAAGAGAGGTATCTAGAAAGAAATCATCGACCCTAAATATATGAGGATAATTTAAAGCTACAACTACCTCCTATGACTTTTTACTGTGTAATATAACCCCTTTCTCTCTATACCTCATTCAAGTAGATTTCATCACTTGTGTTGCCTAGCTATATTCATGATACCTATTTCCTTGAATTTATGTAAATAAACTCATAAATAAAATGACATGGAAATTGAATTATTAGATAGTTCCATTTCCATCAAAGGGTCTAAGATATCAACCCCTATTAAATACAGAAGGGACAGATACTTCCTCAACCTATCCATTATTGTAATATCATTCATGAAATACCCAACATATCCAACTTCTCCATTAATATATGTCATTAAAATTTAAAAAATACTTCAAATTATATAACTCATGATATGAATTAATAATAATCTTAATGTCTAAAGATCATTACACAAATTCTCAAGTAGGAATTTCCGATAACACATAGAACATTAATATTTCCTACTGGTGGTTTAGTTATCACAATCCTCCTCCCTTGTAGGTTTTCAAGGAAAAACATAATTAGAATAAGTCTCAATATTGGATAATCCCCTTACCTCTGATAGCCTATATCATCTGTGTCCAATCATATGATCTCTTACCCATCCATAAAACATGTATTTAAGAATATTGTCATAACTCATAAAGTTTCTCATCATAGCGGGGAACAATTATGACCATTCAATGTGATTAATACTCTAAAGACATTATCACATTCAATACCATTCATAAGAACAATCATTATTTGATGATAAAATTATTAATATTCAATACTATGAATATATTGGTAATCAAAAGTACAAGTAGTGGGCTCTAGGGAACCAAATCCAACAGTTCACTGCAAAAAGGTAAACCATTTTTACAAAAATGAATTTATAGAAAGGAAAAAAGATTCTATATTTTTGTTTCTTATTCATTTCAACATAATTTTCATAGATCTAAATCATGGTAAGTCTCTGAAACCACTCTAGGGTATTCAATTTTACTAATAACAATTATTAAAACTTGCAGAAGTGATTGAAACCCTATTATGAGGATCAAAAAGCAAGAAATATAAATCTAGTGATAAAATTTAAATGAAAAAAATAATGTAAACATGTGTATATTACACCGAAGAAAATATGAATCATATTCATGACTTTTGAAAACCATTAAATGAACATGATAAATATCACTTAGTGAGAACTAAATGACATACCACCTCCGGTGGTGTCCATGCGTTGAGTAGAATTGTATAATGTATATGTGGGATTCTCCATCCTCCATGACATGCTAGAATTTCATGTGTAACGGAGGTAGTATAAGAGAGATTTCAGATAAGGTGTTTTTGACCGAGCACGCACCCAACTGCCATCACATGAATGTGGTAAATAAATAATCCCAAAGATTATCCTTAATGATGCATGCATTCACTCATTATTTTATAATTCATGTGTTTATGCCTCAATTAATTCATTATTCATATGCATGGATGAATTTAACTACTATTCATTTCAACTTGTAAAATAATTTAGTAAATGATAGCTGCATGAAAGATTAACCCTAATGATAATATTTATCATTAAAATTCCAAAACATTCATATTCAATGGATGTATCTCATGAATGGTGTAAAATCATAGTACCTAGCCTCTTGTATCATATAAAAATAAGTCTTTACGGAATATTACTTGAAAATACAACTAACAACTCAAATAAAAGTTAGGCGTACTTAATAATGTGAAAAAATACTCATTCCAATATTTTCCTCTCATGATTCTACACCATATAGAGACATAACCTATTAATGTGACACCAATGTCTAGAAAATATTCCAAGACTTCGGAAAAATATCTGTGTACATATCCATACTTGAAATAAAAGTACTAAAGTTTCATTTCCACTAAAGTTATCTTGCTAGGTGTGAGTAAAAATAACCTATAAATACCACTAAATATATCTACTCACACATTTAATAATCATGTATATGAAATATAAAATGTCTATGACATTTATAATTATATTAATTTATCAATATATCATACTAACAAATAAATAATGACATGAATTAATAGAATAACACATAAAAAACAATAATCCAAATGGATTAATCTCAAGCCACTAGGAGTATTTAAATTTACCTCGATCTATGCTCAGATTCCATAACTAAGGAACTAGAAAATTTTTCAGTACCTATAAATGAATGGATACTTTTCCACCATGGTATAACCTGTATTGATTAAAAGTTATGGTACTTGGTATCTATCTTAGAATAATAAAAAAACACAAAGCATATACATACCTATATATGATCAATATTAAGTAACAGTTATCTATAAATAAAAGTCAAGACACTCATGGACCATCCCATATCATGTTCTATATTGTAATTAAATTTATATCATGCCTCATCTATTTTAAAACCATAAAATACCCAAAAAATTATGAAATAATATCCATATACAATTTCCTAATTGAACACATTAGGTCACATGTATAAATCATAAGTAAACCATACAATTCTATAGACATTGTCATTTATGATTTAATGTATCTACATAAACTCTCTTTCAGACATATTTGAAAATCGTCAACTACAAAGATATGTTGGGAACACATGTGTACGTCCAATAAAATAATAATAATCTAAGGAAGTCTAACAAATAAGGTAAAATATGATATATCAATTATACTAAATGAGGAATAACCAATGCCACAACATATACAAAATATAATCACATATCATATCACTTATCCTTTATTTAAAATCTAAACATGTTCAAATAAGAGTTTTGAAATAATAAAATCAGATAAAACCCATATATTTTTAGTTTTTTCTAATTACTAAAATAATAAACTCAACAAAGAATATAAAATAAAGATTTAAATTTATTCAGTAAGGGTGTGAAAATAGTTTAACAAAGTTCATTTAGGTAAGGAGAAGTTAAAAATTAACCCACACTATCCCAGATTATTTTCACTCACTTGTATATCAATATATATATATATACATCCCACTATGACTACCATTAAAGAGACAAACTGTGAGAAGGAATACAAGTAGGATCCCCTTGGAAATAAAAACAAGAAATTACCAAATTACGCAAGGTATTCAACCCAATAGTAAACCAAATTAATAATTATAAGTCTAAATGACATGTGAAACAATAATTTATGTATATGAGAGAATAAAGTATAGAATAAAAATCCACCTTTTATAAACCTCAATAATCCATAACCATTTCATTACTATTACTAACCTATAGGGTTAAATTTTAAACTCATCCTTACCTAAGTTATCACTCATATTACTCATAACTGAGGGGATAAGGGTTTATATAATTATCAGTTACATGATAAAAAATAATTATTTTATGGAAATACCAAAAATTAAAAAAAAATAAAACCATTTATTTCCACTTTATTAACCCCATCCATTACCTTGTCATCGATGAAACATCATAATCAAGGTTATGTATTGTTTGATTACTTTTAATCCATTCAGGTCATGGTGGAAAGAAATGATTTCCTTTTTAAAAAATTATAAAAATTCAAAGGAATTAATATTAGAAATGAACTAATCATACAATAAAGGTTTAACTTAAAAACCAATTAAAACTCAATACATTATCAAAGTAAATAAAATACATTTTTATACAATTAAATTTTTTATTAAGTACTAATTCATACTCACTAAATTTATACATGATGGAATAATATAAATGAAATTAATTAAATTTCTTCTTTAAACCAATACCAATGTATATAAGACATGTTTAACAATTTAGCATTTAAAAAAAGTGTCAGAATAGTAATATGACCTAGAAAACTCCCATTATTATATCATATATCCAAATAAATATTTTCTAAAAAATTATAAGCATGAAACATGTAAATGGAAACATTCTAATAAACAAAAAAATTACATGGCATCATTTTTTGTTAATGTAAGGTGGAAAGTCAAATAATATAACATAATCGTTAACATTTAATCAATTAAAGAGTGACATAATTCATTAGATAAGTGATTTTTGGGTAATTAAATTATTTTAAATAATTATTAATCATAAGATAATATATTAATGGTTGAAACAAGAAAATTGATAAACCCAAATAGAACATAAATTTATATAATATTTCCAAAAAAAATGAAGTTAATTATTTATTATTCCATGAAATGTTACATTTTATATTTACAAATATACTTGAAAACGTTTTTGAAGTGTTGTAAATCCATCTTCATGCACATTCTAGGAATAAACTAATTAAACATGTAAGGAGGGTTGTGACTGCCTACCAAACCAACTAAATGGAAATCTTTCCATGTCTAGAACCTAATAAGTATAACCTAATAATACTAAAACATTTTTCTATAACAAAATAAACCATTAGAAATAAATTCCATATATAAATAAAATCAAAAACCTAGGTTAATACTTTAAGATAACTCAAGAACAGCTCATGACACTAGAAAACCAAGAGATCCGATTTACATAACATAAAAACGTCAATTTAGACTCAAAATGATTAAATTCCTAAAAAAAATCTCCCCTGTTACTTGATTGTGTCTAAATAGAGATTAATGAAATAAAACTAACCTATTATGGATTTTTGACCATGAAAAAATAAAGTCCAAATCCATAGATTGATTTTTACCATACCTTATTGGAATCAAAATTCCTAATTCCCTTGATGTAAAATAGAATATAAGGGAGGAATAGTGAAGAAGGGAAGGAATAAAGGAGATTTACCATGAATCGTTGAATGAAATCCCTTCTACACACCATGGATTCAAGAGAGTAAAGGGAAGAAGAAAATGAAATGGAGCATCTTCCCATTGCTTCAGCCAACCAAGATAGAAGTGGCACTACAAAAAAACTATATCTTAGCCGCATTTTTATCAATGTTTTCTAAAAAATGAGGCTAAATTTTCATTATCCACCTTTTTATCCCTTTTCCCCAAAAACCATGTAAAAAAATTAATTTAGTGGTGTTTATATATTATTTTTAACCGTATTTTAAAACGTTTCTAATTGATCCATGTTTTCAAATGTGGGTAATTTACCCACATTTTAAAACAGCGCTAATTTCGTTGCATTTTAAAATGTCACTAATTTATCCATATTTTAAAACATGGATAAATTATATATATATATATATCTATGTATGTGTAAATTAATATCTTAATATATAAGTAAATATATAAACTTATAAGTATTTACACACACACACACAAATATATTAACATGTAACACACACACATATTAATTTATAAATATAATCATACTAATTTATACATATATATAAATATATAAATATATATTTATATATATTAATTTTTATATGTACAAAAATATATATTAATATACATATGTCACTCTATGTGTGAATTAATATATATTAATATATATATATATATATATTCAGATATATTAATATATGTACATATATGTATATTAATATATGTAAATTAATATATATTAATTTATACGCATATATATATATATTTGTATATATATATTTTAATTGAAATATATATGTATGTGTAAATTAATATATATTCAAATTAATATATACTAATATACATATTAATATATATATATATATATATACTATTTTTTATATATAATTTTTTTTAATTTATACATATATTGTAACGTCCCGGTTCTAGAAGCCACCCAGAGGCGCCCCGTACCCGATTGGTCACATGGTCTCAAGCGCATTTCCCCAAATACCAGAGGCTGCCGACTAGCAGCGAGGGCCTTGTATGTGATATTAGGGAAACTATGACCTCATTGGAAGAGTACACAGTGGAAACAGTAAATATCCAACAACAATAACAGCAGAAGACTGATAAATAAACAAATGGAGCAGAAATTCATGTAAATGATGCATGATAAATATATGTCTAGGAAAATAGCCAAACAAGTCACAATGCTGAATACAGTACTAAACAAAAGTACAATAGAAAAACAGATGAGAAACTCGTCAGCATCGCAAGCCTCGGCTTGGTCCCATGCTCTCCAGATCCAGTGCAATCAAGAACCTGAAGTTGAAGGGCACTTTCCCTTATCTATACCTGAAATAATATAATCTGTTTGGGCCCAAAAGCATGACCCAAACAGGGTGTGAGACAAAGTCCCAATAAGCAACCACCCAAAGATCTGTGCCAAACAGTCAGTGAATATATGGCAGGTAAAGTATAGTAAGTAGCAAATAGTAAGCAGTAAACAGGATAAAACACAAGAGTAACAATCCATAGTTTCTAGCATATAATCTACAAACAAGAAATAGACACTCAAGCAAGTAGAACAAAAAGGTAACCTATGGGTAGTTCTCATAGTCTAACCCCTGAGGTTCAACCTACATGTACTATCATCCCTCTAGGAGGCACACACAGTCTCACCCCTCTGGTTCAGCTAAGAATAGAATCTCTAAGGAAGCACTCACTATCAATTCCCCCTATAGTCTCATAACGTACTAAAGGCTCTCTGGGGAAGCACTCAATGTCTCATTCACCCTATGGCCCTCGTCGAGGAACCACAGACTCTCTGAGGAAGAACTCAATGTCAATTCCCCACGTGGTCTCGCATCGTAAATTAATGACACTCAAGAGAATCCCTTACAACCATTCTCCATATGGTCCACTACACTAGGTTCTCACAGCCCTGTGTAAAAAAATGCATAGCATGCGTATCGGCCCAAGTAAACCTCAAGAACTACCTGGCTATAATTCTAAGGCACAACAGCATAATAGTACAACAATTCCACTATCCTACAACTAGGCATGACAATTGAAAAAACGCCTAACAAGCAAAACATGCATGGAAAAACATCCAGATCACAATACAATTTACCCTATTCACAATCAATATCCTCTACACAGGCATACCAACAAAGAAAGCAAATAATAAGGGGAAAATAGGAAACATGTAATATCCCGTTCAAGGGTATAGGAGGAATTGCACAAAATATTGAAAGACTTCCTACATAAAGACACAAACCACCTACCTCGATGCTATGAGATTGATATGCTTGAACCACGATGATTGATTTTCCTTAGAACATTGAAGATCTGAGAAAACGTAAAAAATGTTCAACCCACGAAATCTTGAGAAAGATGAGGAATTGTAAAACGAAGATCTAGGAGAAGGAAGAACTCACCGTTGTAGTTCCAATGCAATCGACAGCGGCTGAAACAGATATCAGACGGAGGCACGGGGGATCGGAGAAGAAATGCGGATGTATGGGTCACTCTTGGACGAAGAACCTGAAGAAGAAGAGTGTTCTTTCCACCAGGCGCGACCCCAATACGCTAAATGAAAAAAAAGAAAATACATGGCGTGTAATTCAGAGGTACACATCGTGTACTCTATTTTTCCATACTCTGCTTTAAGCAGCCTCCACTTCACCCCTACACACCGTGTGTGTGGCCCGGACACGGCCAGCACACGGCTTGGCACGGCAAGGGAGCACACTGAGTGTACTCATAAAGTACACAACATGTACTTCAAAAATTCCAAAAACCCCTCTTTTCTCAAAAACTCCTGGAAAAATGAAGACATACCTGAAATGAAGATATGGGTTCTTACAAACTTCACCCCTTAAAGAAATTTGTCCCCAAATTTCCCTAATGAGGTGGAGAAAAAGAACCATCGAACAGTTCCTGCCACTGTGATCGTACATTGGCCTCCCTTTCCTAGGTCTCATCCTGTACTCTCCTGTGCTTCCATAGCACCCATACTAGAGGAATAGACCGCCCATGGAGAACCTTCGTACTCCAATCGACAATCCAGTTAGGATGCTCCTCAAAAGATGTATCTGCTTTGAGCTCAACCTCATCGGGCTGAAAGACATGAGATGTGTCTAAAAAGTAACGTCGGAGTTGAGAGACGTGGAAGACGTTGTGCATGTCCCAGTACCTCTGAGGTAAATGCAACTGATAGGCAACTGGCCCAACTCTCTCCAATACCTCAAACCGCCCGACATACCACGGTGAAATCTTACCCTGTCTCGGAATCCACTTGTGTCCCAATCTCGGTGCGACGCATAGAAAAACCTATTCCCCGACCTCGAACTCCAGAGGTCATCTCCGCTTCTCAGCATAAGACTTCTGTCGAGACTATGGAGTAGCCATCCTCTTCATAATCAACTCTATCTGCTCTGAGGTCTTCTGAACAAGACGAGGTCCCAACAATGATGCATCTGCTACATCTAGCCAACATAAGGGTAATCGACCTGGCTTACTGTACAAAGCCTCGTAAGGTGCCATCTGAATAGGCCCCTGAAAACTGTTTTTATAGGTTAACTCCACTAGAGGTATATGCTTCTCCAAATAACCTCCAAAGTCTAGAATGCAAGCTTGGAGCATATCCTCAAGCGCCTGGATCGTATGCTTAGACTGGCCATCTGTATGGGGATGGTATGCTGTACTCAAAAGTACCTGTGTACCCAAAGCCTTCGGATGCCCCTGCCAGAACCGAGAAGTAAAGCGCACATTACTATATGAAACAATGGAGTGTGGAACTCCATGCAGACGTACAATCTCTCGGATGTAAAGTCATCACAGATCATCAACACTAAAGGTTTCCTTGATTGGTAAGAAGTGAGAAACCTTCGTAATCATGTCGACGATAACAAAAACAACATCGTTCCCTTGAGGAGACCACAGAAATCCGGTCATGAAGTCCATCATGACATCGTTCCACTTCCACTCTGGAATGGGTAACTGTTGCAAAAGGAATGCTGGTCACTGATGCTTCACCTTCTGCTGCTGACAAGTAGAACACCTCAAGAAGAAACTAGCAACATCTCTCTTCATACCAGGCCACCAGTACTGGTGATGAAGATCGTGATACATCTTAGTGACGCCATGATGAACTTCCCAATCCGAGGAATGAAAATCCCACATCAGCTCCTCGTATATGTCTGATGGAACCCATACACATCCCTGGAAACGCAAGATCTCATCCTCGCCCACTGTCCATCTAGGAAGAGGGTCCTCTCCTGACACACTCTCCTGCAGGACTATGCCTTCTGTGTCTGATACCTGCCTCATCCGTACCTGATCAAGAAGTGTATAGGTAACAGCTACAGAAGATAGGAATGTCTATCCCTATCTATCATGCACCTCTAGATGCATCTCAGAGAACAGAGCCATAAGCTGCCACTCACTGCTGCCCTCTTGAGCTACCTGAATCTGAGTTCTCCTACTCAACGCATCTACCACTGTGTTTCCCTTTCCTAGCGTGCATTCAATCTTGACGTGAAAGGACTGAATATACTCGACCCAACTGTGCTGTCTCAGATTCATATCACGCTGTGTGAAGATGTACTTGAGAATCTTGTGGTCGATGAAAACCACAATGTGTTCTCCCAGAATGTAATGTATCTAATAGAACAAGGCATGCACAATAGCTGCCAACTCCAGATCATTCATTAGGTAGTTCCTTTCATGTGGCCTCAACTGCCGAGACCCATACGCAACGACTCCATCTCCCTACATAAGCACAATTCCTAGTACGATACCTGAAGCATCACCATAAATAGTATAGTTCTTTCCTAGCTCTGGAAAGATGAGTATCGGTGCTGACATAAACCTTCCCTTCTGCTCTTGAAAGCCTGACTCACAAGAATCTGACCCTAAAAATTTTACCCCCTTCTTGGTCAGACCTGTCAAAGGTGTTTCTAGGCGTGAAAATTCCTGAATGAATCATCTGTAGTATCCATACAGCCCTAGGAAACTCCGTACCTCAAAAACATTCTTCGGATGCTTCCAAAAAACTACAGCTCTCACTTTCTCTGGGTCCACAGATACTCCTGCCTTTGAGATGACGTGACCCTAGAAGTGAATTTCATCCATCCAAAAGTGGAAATTTGAGATTTTAGCATAAAGATGATACTCTCTCAGGGTACTCATAACGAACTCAAGATGGGTAGCATGGTCGTGTCGAGTGTGATAGTACACTAGGATATCGTCCACAAAGACCACGACGAAGGAATCCAAGTAAGGATGGAATACTCGGTTCATCAGTGCAATAAAAACTGCTAGCGCATTTGTGAGACCAAATGACATAAATGTATACTCGTAGAGACCATACCTGCTCCTGAAGGCTTCCAGAGCTATATCTAATGGTCTAATGCACAACTGATGATAACAGGACCTTAAATCGATCTTTGAGAACACCTGGGCTCCTTGAAGATGATTGAAAAGATCGTCAATCCTCAGTAAGGGATATCGGTTCTTGACCGTCAACTGGTTCATCTTCCGATAATCCACACAGAGCCTATGGGTACCGTCTGCCTTCTTTGCAACCAGAATAGGCGAACCCCAAGGAGAAGTACTAGGTTGGATGAAACCCTTTCCCTGCAACTCCTCCAAATGATTCTTGAGCTCCTGCAAATCAGGTGTAGCCATCCTATAGGGGGGAATGGACACCAGTGCCACTCCTTGCATGAGCTCAATAGGGAAGTCTACCTCACACTCCGGTGGAAAACCTAAAAACTCCTCTAGAAAGACATCTCTGAAACGATCTACCACAAGAGGAAAGTCTAACTATGAATTACCCTGGTCATCCAAATAAATTCTAGTAATATGGTTCGTCACCCTACCTAGGCCATGATGCTAGATTCCTACTCGACTCTCATGAACATCCCATTCACCTCTATGAAGAAAAGATCCACCCTCTGGTGAAGTAAAACTCACCATGTAGTGATAAAAGTTGATGAATTCCTGTAAGGGAACCAACCAGTCCATCTTGAGAATGACATCATAGCCTGTCATCTCTAGGACATAGAGATCTCATAATAAATGATACCCTGCAACCTCGATAGGGAACTCTCTACACAGGTGTAAACTAGATGTCCTCATACCCAATGGTGTGTCTAGTGTCAACAAGTCGGAAAAATAAAATATATAGAGCCCAAGGCTCTCCATGACATCAAAAGAGATAAAGCTATGTGTAGCACCCGTAACGAAAAGGGCTAAAGATAAAACTAAGGCTACTAAAATTTTACCTCGAACAGTAGAAGGTCCGGGATCCTTCTCCTAATAGGTCTGTTCCACCGCAAAATTCTGGCCTACCCCACGGCCCTGTGAACCTTCCTGACCACTCTGAGCTGATCCACCCTGCTGAAGATGAAGGAATGGTGACTGACTGCCATGACATTGACCTCCACCTCGGCCTGAACGACTGGAAGAACTCCAGTTCCCTGACTGGTGAGAAACTGGTGGTTCTTCTCCTGAACGAGGAGTCATGGAAGAACCCATGTCACCAGCGACTGGTGAGAAAACCTGGCAGAAATGCTGAAGGTGACCCATCTTGCTATAAGATTGGCACTCCACTGGGTCTCTCTGGCACTACTGCCTCATCTGCCCTACCCTTCCACATTGGTAGCATACAACCTGGAAACCAGAAGATGCATCTCGCCTCCTCGGATCACAGCGCGTAAACTTCCTACGGTGCATTCGGGTGTCAAATAGAGGAACACTACCTCTGGAAGCAGAACCGCCCTGGATCGTAGCTCTAGAGTCTCTCATATTGCGCTCCTCAATTAGTGTCTGGTTGACGATGGATGTGATGGAAGTAAACTGGAAGATATTCACCTGTGAGCAGATCTCCCGCCTGAGACGATCCTAAAACATCCTTTCTTTGAACACCCCATTTCCATCCCGGAGGGGTTTGAAATGTTGCAGCATGGTGAAATGATAGGAATAATCCATGACAGAAAGAGTACCATTCTCTATACTCATGAACTCTCGCGCTCGATCGGCCCTCAGGGTCTTCGGGTAGAAGTATTCATAAAACACATGCTGGAACTCCTCCCACGCCATAACCTGTTAATTACCCACCTATGAGATCATGTCCCACCACCTCTTGGCAGAGTCTCATAGCATATAGGTAGCGAGCTCAACCCGACTCTCTGGAGGTGTTTCCAGATGCTCAAAGATAGTCAGCATGGCTTCAAGACATGACTCTATAGCCTATGGTCCTCCTTCCCCCGAGAAAGTAGGAGGATGCTGCTATTGGAAAACCCGCGTCAAGTCTTCCATAGTCATGGTAGGAGGTGGTTCTCCCTAAAAGGTCTGAATCATCCTCATAAAACCTTCCATGAACTATTCATCAAGGCCTGCAACTGGTATAATAGCCGGTGCCAAGGTTGTCCCGACTAGAGGATTGGCATGAAGTCCCTAATCAGCCATATCTGTCGTCTGATCACTATCCTACAACTGACGTACAACCAGAGGACGTCTCGGAGGCATAACTCTGAAAGATCAAAAGAATACCTTAGATCAGGAAAACAAGGTTATAGAACAAAGGAGTACAAAATTGGAACATGAGAAGGAACCATTCAAGTTTACAAAACATGACTAGACGGAATGTATAAACCCTACACGACGTGTACTTACCTCTATTCACCTGCCAGTGTCTCCTTGCACAGATAACCCACACGGTCTTCTTAATTGTGACTACACGGCGTGTTACCGGTGGACACGGTGTATAGTAGACAAGGTTTCAATGACGTGTGTTGTTAGTTACATGGCTGGATACACGGCTGAGACTACACGGCTTGTTCCAAACAAACACGACGTGTACTTGAAGATTTCTCCTGACCCGTGTTGTTAGCGACACAGCCAAGTACACGACTGACCCTTACACGGCGTGTTCCAAACAAAAAAGGCGTGTATAGGAGGATAGAACACCGACCCGTGTTGTCCGTGACAGGGATGGGTATTGAGAACAAGGATACACGGCGTGTTCATACACAACACGGAGTTTATGACACGAGCTTCCCCGACCCGTGTTGTTAGTGACACGGACGGGTACACAGCTTACTACTACACGGCGTGTACCCACCGTACACGGCGTGTTCCTGGAGATTTTTCACTACCCGTGTTTCTGCTCACACATTTAGTGACACGGTTTAAAACTGCACGACGTGTATATATAAAGTACACGCCGTGTATTCTCAGTTTTTCCGGGAAGTAGCTCTGAAACTGCACCAAAGCCCAGAAAACACTAAAAAACAAGCATGAAGGTGCCAAATTCTGATTCTTGAGGGCCCATACTCCCTAAGAATCAAATCTTGGCATCCAATACAGTCATATATAAGGGAAAAGGTCGATTATTCACCAATTTCCGATTCAAGAGGGGCCATAACACCTCAAGAACCAAAACATGGCGTTCATATAAGAATGTTACAATACAAACGATCCTCTATCAACAGTAGAGATTCTATCAAGAATCTATCAAAATATCATGTATAATCTACACAAAGTCTATCACAACAACATGTAACTGCTAATGCACCCTAGATGGCATTGAAAGAATGCATGGCATGTGATTTCTAACAAGTGCCTATATTATGCATGAGATAGAATACCCTCATCTCATCGGGTTGCGAAATAAATAGAACCATAATAGTAACAACAGTAACAACACAATTCATGTGAATCAATCTAGGTGAAATCATAAAAACCATAAATCTTAAAACCAGAAACAACAATAATCGAGGTAGTATGGAGTTTCCCTATACACAGGTTAGCTACTCCTAGGCACAACTTATTACCAAGTGCTGAATCAGTCCTATTCCTGGATAAAGGATCGAAACAGTAAATCAAGAGAAAAGAACCTCCCTCTGATACCACTTTGTAACATCCTCCCTCCGAAAGCCACCCAGAGGTGCCCCGTACCTGGTTGGTCACATTGACTCAAGCGCATTTCCCTAAACGCCAGAGGCTGCCCACTAGTAGTGAGGGCCTTGGATGTGATGGTGGGGAAACTATGCCCTCATTGGCATAGTACACAGCTGAAACAGTAAATATCCAACAACAATAACTGCGGAAGACTGCTAAATAAACAACTGGATTAGAAATAAATGTAAACAATGCATGATACATATATGTCTAGGAAAACAGCCAAACAAGTCACAATGATGAATACAATACTAAACCAAAGTAAAAAAAGAAAAACAGATGAGAAACTGATCAGAATCACAAGCCTCGGCTTGGTCCCATGATCTCCATCTTCAGTGAAATCAAGAACCTAAAGTAGAAGGGCGCTTGCCCATATCTATACCCACAACAATATAATCTATTTGGGCCAAAAGCATGACCCAAACAGGGTGTGAGACAAAGTACCAATAGGCAACCAGCCAATGATCTGTTCCTAACAGTCAGTTAATATATGGCATGTGATGTACAGTAATCAGTAAACAGTAAGACGTAAATATGATAAAACACAGTAGTAACAATCCACAGTTTCTAGCATATAATCAACAAACAAGAAACAGACACTCAAGCAAGTAGAACAAAAAGGTAACCTCTAGGTAGTTCTCATAGTCTAACCCCCAAGGTTCAACCAAAAATTACTAGCAACCATCTAGGAGGCACAAACAGTCTCACCCCTCTGGTTTAGCTAAGAATAGACTCCCTGAGGAAGCACTCACTCTCAATTCCCCCTATAGTATCGTAACGTACTAAAGGATATCTGGGGAAGCACTCAACGTCTCATTCCCCCTATGGCCTGCATCAAGGAACTACAGACTCTCTGAGGAAGCACTCAACGTCAATTCCCCCTGTGGTCTCGCATCATAAATTAAAGACACTATAGAGAAGCCCTTACGTCCATTCTCTCTATAGTCCACTACACTAGGTTCTCACATCCCTGTGTAAAACAAACATGCATAACGCACGTTTCGGTCCAAATAAACCTCAAGAACTACTTGGAAATCATTCTAAGGCACAAAAACATAACAGTACAATAGTTCCACTTTCCTACAACTAGGAATGGAAATTGGAAAAATTCCTAAAAGGAAAAACATGCATGGAAAAACATCCAGAGCACAATACAATTTACCCTATTCACAAGCAATGACCTTTATATAGGCATACCAGCTAAGCAAGCAAACAAAAAGGGCAAAATAGGAAACACACAATACTCCATTCAAAGGTATTGGTGGAATTGCAAAAAATATTCAAAACCATATTACAGAAAGTCACAAACCACCTAGCTCGATGCTAGGAGATCGATATACTCGAACCACGATGATTAAGTCTCCATAGAACATCGAAGATATGAGAAAACGTCAAAAACGCTCAACCCACGATATCTTGAGAAAGAAGAGGAATTGGAAAACGAAGCTCTAGGAGAAGTAAGAACTCACCGATGTTGTTCCAATGCAATCGAAGGCGACTAAAACGGAGATCAGATGGAGGCATGGGGGATCAGAGAAGAAATGCGGCCGTACGAGTCGCTCTCGTTCGAAGAACTTGAAGAAGAAGAGTGTTCTGTCCATCAGGCGCGACCCCAGTCCATTTAATGAAAAAAAATAAAATACACGGCTTGTAATACTGAGGTACATGGCGTGTACTCTATTTTTTCATTCTCCGCTTTAAGAGGCCTCCCCTTCATCCCTACACACAGTGTGTCTGGCCTAGACAGGTCCAGCACACGGCCTGGCGCGACAAGGGAGTTCACGACGTGTACTCAGAAAGTACACAGTGTGTACTTAATTTTTTTTTAGAATCCCCTATTTTATAGAAAACTCCTAGAAAAAGGAAGACATACCTGGAACAAAGATCCGGGTTCTTACATATATATATAAATATAATAATTTGTATGTTTATATATTTATATAAATATATATTAATTTTTATATTTAATATGTAACTACATATAGAATAATATAATATTATACAATGTCTGTGTGGTGAAATGGTTTGGTGATTCCTTCCAATACTAGAAAAATAGCCAACTGTGGTTTCCAAAAGGGATTGGAGAATGGGATTTTGTAAGATGATTGTCCACTCTGCATCTGATTTTGAAGTTCATGCTTGATGGGGTTGCAAATATCCCTTTGTAACTACCATAAATGGCCACCTTGTATTTTTTAAAAAAGAAATATTACCGACACAGTGGGGGGCTGTAGATAGAGAGCAAGAGTCGGGGGGTGTTGATGATGAGTGGGATCAAGGGTTGTCCACGATGGTGGGTTGGGCAAGAGATATAGGTACATGATAAGAGTGGGGGTTGTTAGTGACGATGAGTGATGAAGCTAGATGATGGGGGAGCAAGGGCTGACGATGAGGTCAGGCAGGATATGGAAAGTCAAGGGATGATGGTAGAGGTAGGAGATAATAAGGTGGGAAATGATGGTAGTGGTGGGTAGAAATAGGTTCATTGTGGGTGATAATGGTATTGAGGCTAGTGACAGTGGGGGTGTCCACCAGTAGAGGAAGTGGTCTGCGCTGTAATAAGAAAAGTGATGGAGGAGAATACATGTGGGGAATAATGGTAAGTTGGTTTTTTGGTTAAAATATCCATTTTCATTTAGAGACCTCTATAATAAGTCACGATTACCTATTATTTTTGAATGGCAGAGGTGTACACCCGTTTCCCCTTTCAAATTTTCTCTTTTTTCTAGTTGTGTTCCCACCTTGTAGGTCACACGGTCAAATCTAAGGGGAGTTTAATTTATGTGTTCATGTGTGTGAGAGTCATTGGTGTCACTGTTATGTGGCCATTGAATATGATGAATGGGCAGTGGAGGGCCCCTAACATGCATCAATCAACTTTGAGGGGAGGTACCAAGAAAACCGTAGGTCGTTATGTAAAAAATATCATTGGAATCAGGAAAGAAATATTTTATTAAAAAAAGGTTTTTTGTTAAAATAAAAATTTCCTACATTTTTCTAAATCATAGGTTACTGGTTTTCAATTTACTCTGGTTTTAAAAAGTACATGTAAATAATATATGTATAAATTAGACTTGTTTAAAAAATGTGGCTAATTTTTCAAAACAACTGTAGAGATACATACTTTTTATACATAGATATTACATCTTCATTGAGAAATATTCAATACATAATATTTCAATCAAAGATAGGAGTGTATATTTTTAATATCTTTGGAAACTTGGATACATAAACAACTAGTTTATAACAGAACTATATCATCTCCCACAATGTTCTTCAATGTTAGCACCCTTCATTGACTTATCGTACATAATACCATTCTTCATAACCTAGGGAAAGGAAACATAAGAAAGGGTGATATCTAATTCTCAGTATGGGTAAACAAGGGATATATCAATGATTACATAAACATAACTTGAACATACTACTATGAAAAATCTCTTAGACACATTTTTTAAAAAATGGTGGTTATATGCCACATTTATAGCCGCGGTTTTCCAAAAACCATGGATATAGATCAACCTATAGCTAAAATTTTAAAAAATAATAGCTATAGGTATTTTTGAGAGGTTATATCCATAGTTTTCTAAAATCGCGTCTATAGAGCATGCCTATAGCAGCGGTTCTTGTAAATCATGGTTATAGGTTTCCTAAAAAAGTACAGGAAATTTTTTTCCCAAATGAACTATGAGGGAAAACTTATTTCCATGGTTTGAGGGTTATTTCCACAATTTATAAAAATATATATAAGAAAAAATATATATCATCCAATAATAGTTTTTAAAGTAGTGGTTATGCTACTGGTTTCTGATAGTGGAGGTATAAGGATCAAATCTAGCGGGTCACATTTTTTTAGAATCCTATATCCATGGTGGGAAATCGATATGGATATTTCCACGGATGATAACCTTTTATATAGGTCTATTTCCACAGTTTAAAACCATGGAATTATCCCTTAAAACCATGTCTATATATTTGCCCTATTGCCACACCAATAGGGTCCCAGACCAGTTGGACCATGGCTATAAGTTATAACCATGATTTATACTTCTATAGTTTTGGTTTTCTACAATGGCTATAAGTGAATTTTATAGTTATATAGGTTTGATAACATGAGAATAACATTTGAAAATAATACACTACATGTCATATATTATAATCTTGATTCGTGGTATAACACATTATAGTTCATAAGACATAAAGCATAAAGGAATCAAAGAACATGATCCATGGGATCATAACATTAGAATAAGACATAAGTTTTTAGAATACACATAAGCATAGAAAATAATTTCCTTAGAATTAAAGGAACACTAAAAAGACTATAATAATGGATTTGGTTCTGTCACCATTCTATTGTATTAGTCAAGGTTCACTCCCAATACTATCATAGTGGAACAATTCCCACGCTGAACTAGGTTCACTCCCCATTCTAGTCATGTTTTTCTTGTAAGATATCCATCTTTACCCAATGAATTAAAAAAACATATAATTTTGGTTCCACCCATCACATAATCATAACTTAATTAACCCATGGGATGAAATGAGTTTCATAGAATCAAAATTAAATCATAATTATCATAAGACACCCAAAGAATTAAATTAGATGGTATCATAGGATCATAACCCTAGTAAATTATATTTAACATTAAATTCTGTTATCATAGATGAAAAAATCCTTTTAAAAGATCATTGTAACATTTCTTGTGGAAAATAACCTTTTCACTTAGAAATCACTTATTTGAAGTCTAAAATTTATAAAATATAAATAATTTATTTAAAAATAACCCTATATAATTTTAAAATAATATTCAAATCATTGATCGGTCATGATAGTGAAGAATTTTGTTCATTCTTTGTATGTTAAAACCAATATTCCTTTCACAGTTTTGGTAAAAAGTCAAAAGCACCTCATTTTGAAAACTACAAGAGAATTCCTTTAAAAAAATTTAAAATATTAAAAATGGGTAAAAATGAATTTTAAAAATCATAGTATAATATTTAAAATATTATTGAAATCATTTTTAGAAAATATGGACATTGAAGAGAAATTATTTTCAACCATAGAGATAAATAAAGTTGTTTTTCCTTAAAAATGTTCTATTGGTATCTTGAGTACTTAAAGACCGTAAAATGAAATTAAAACATTTATTATACATAAATAACTATATTAGAATAAAATTAATGAGATTATTTATAGGTATATTATTAAATTTCATCATTGGAAAATTAATTATAAGCAATCTCGGTAAGCAATGAGATTTTAAAATAAAACTCTTACCACTTCAGTAATTTTTGAATCATATTCCCCATGTATAAATAAAATAAAATTGAACTATAAATATCATGAAAATAATTAGAATAAAGATATAACATGTCAAATAGGTATTATATATATCACATAATTTAAATAAGAGGCGAATATGGCATATTTATCATAGAAATAAAAGTTAGATGATAAATCCCCTACCTCGAGTTTGAATTTCTTAGAAAGTAATTTAACCTCCTATATAATGAAATTAAATTTATTATAATCCTATAAAAGAGTAATTTATATAATTATAATATCTCATATGATCAACTTATAATATTTTAACACCAATTTATTAATATTTCCTTATTAAAGTCATTGCTTCTGGGTGTTAACTATTTATTTTTCATGAGAATTTCGGTTTGGTATTTCTAATAATTATACTTTGATCATGGTAAAATCTTCTAAATAATGTTATTCAGGATATTAATATCATATAAATTCATTATATATATATATAGAGAGAGATTAATACATAAGGGATATATATTGGAAAATGAATTACTCCATTAGTGCAGATAGAAAGCTGTACATGCACATGAACAATGTTTTCAGTTTTTGATGGATAAAAAAAGTAAAGGTAAACGTTAATTAAAAATAAAATAATCATTATTTTATCATATATATTATATATATTCAATAAATATACCCTTATTACCATCCATGTAAGTCGAAATGAAAAATGAATCACATCGTTTCATGGATGTGATAGTCTACACATACATACGAGTACATTATCATTTTACAATGGATTGGAAGGTAAGAAGGTCGATGTGGTATTAAAATTATAGAATCCTAATTATGTCATAAATATCATATATAAACTTTTAACCCATCATAAAAAATCATCCATGAAATATGGTAATGGAAATGAATTGTATCGCTACGTGGATGATGTGGTCCACACATATGCAAGAGTGATAATTTCACATCTTATTTGATGGAAAAGAGGGTTGGTAATGGTGATTTATGAAGAAACTTTGTGGTATTTTATCAAAGTTATGAAGTTTTTGACAACTGGCCATTTTTTGTATAACAATGTTTTTTATCTAGGAATTGGATCCATGTTCATCCGATTTAGATCATTGGATTCAAAAGGATTGGAGGCAGAATTGGTTGGCTGCTGGATGTTTCTATTTGATTAAATATGAGAAATAATAAAGTTATTGAGTTGTAACAAATGATGTTTTTGAGATAGAATTCGTTTTTTGAATAAGTCATTTTATTTAGAAAGATGTTTTTTGATAAAAGTGAAGTCTGAAGTTAGAATTTTTTTCCATAGTTTATAAACTATATTAGATGATGCCATGTTGATCAATAAGTTCTCCAAAATCATGAAAACATTCATGATAAAAGCTTATGAATAAATGGGGGAGAGGTTTGAAGAAACTGGAATCACTAAAAAGATGCAGAAATCAGATCCAATATTTTTTTGGAAAATAAGATCCATTATTATTTTTCTGAAAATTGTATCCAACATCTTCATAAAATTGGATCCTACATATTTATAAAATCTAATCCAGCATTATTGTTTTGAAAATTGGATTTAGCATTATTATTCTGAAACATAGATCCACCATCTTCAGAAAATCATATCCAGTATATTTATAAAATTGAATCTAGCATTATTGGTCTGAAAATAAGTTTTAGCATTACTGTTATGAAAATGAGATCCAACATCTTCATAAAATTAGATCTAGTATATTCAGAAAATCCAATCAAGTATCATTGTTTTGAAAATAAAATCTATAATATACATAAATCGGATTCAATAAAAATAAAATTTTCATAAGTTGAGGAATTCAAACTTTAAATTCATTTATTCATAAATCTTGGAAACATCTAATGTGGTTTGATGAAGTCAAAGTTGATGTTTAAAATGCGAGATACTTACAGAGTTTTGTGATTTAAAGAATTGTTAAAGTTTTCAATGTTTCACACCTTTGGTTTTCAAGTTGGCTATAAATACTTGCTCAAATCATTCATTTATTTCCAAATTTAAACATACGTGTGAATGGAGGAGCGCTGGAGAAATCAAAGTGAAAGTACACATCTAATTGAAGAAGAACAGTATTTATCATTCTATCAGAGTTTGAGTTTTACAAATAATTATGAGAAAATGGGAACCATTATTCTGAGAAAACCAAAACCAGTATTCTTAGAAAATTGGAACCAATATTTTATGAAAATTGGAACCAGTATTCTGAGAAAATCATATTCAGAAATATGAGAAAATTGAATCTAATATTCTGAGAAAATTTGATCCTGTATTATGATAAAATAGGATCTAGAATTCTTTAAAAATTAGATCTAGTATTCTAAGAAAATCAGATCCAGTATTCTACAAAAATTAGATCCAGCATTCTGTAAAAATAGGATTGAGTATTATTTAGTTGAGAAAATAAGATTCATCTAAATCGGCGTGAGGATTCAGACTGAGCAACTATGGTACAGTTTGAAAATTATTTTTATTGTTTTCATTTGGATCAATTGTTTTATAAGAAAAAATTGTAGACTGACAATAGTCAGTATAATCATTCCTATATATAGATAGAATGTGTCTAATAGGAGTTGGCACAAGTTGTATTCACTTGTTCATAATAGTGGATTTCCATAGACCCACAGGAGTGGCTATGGCAAGGACGTAGGTTCTCACACTGATGTCGAACCTTGTAAATATTGTGTGATTTTTCTGCTTGCATACCTTTTCATGCATTATAATTTACTATAGATTGATAGGGATATAAATCTCAAATAGGTTGTAGGGGGTTAAGTTTCTAAATGTATCGAAACATATATATGTGAACAACTTATTCAACCCCTCCCCCCCTTCTTAGTTATTATTCGATCCTTGTAACTTGAATTGGTATCATAGGGTTAAGGTTACCTTCTTCAATCATTATTATAGATAATATCAATTCTATTAATAGTCAAGGAATTCCTACATTTTATGGAAAAATTATTATGGATGGAAAAATAGGATGATTCATTATCTCCTATATCTTTTCCTGGAATTTGTTGATACTACTACTATCAGTTTTCCACCTATTGAAAAAAATTATCTTATAACGTTTTCTACTAATAGAAATATATAATTTTATTTAAATCCTAGAAATTCTATTCATATGTCCTTATTAGAATTTTTTTTACCATAAGGTGATGGGTCTCAGAACATTAAAATATATTTGGGACAATATTGAAAGTGTTTTAGAAGGGAATAAAAAAGTTAAGGAATAAAAGCTACACATCTGGCATAGTATGTATGAAGACATCATAATGAGAGAAGAAGAAACAATTGATGAATAATTCACTAGAATAAGTGAATTTTTTTCCAAAATCTGGGGATTTAGATATGTTTTGGAAGACTCTACAATTGTGAAGAAACTTTTGAGAAACTTTCCCAACATGTTTGATTGTAAAATTTATTCTCTAGAGGATAAGGATGATTTATCACTTGATTAATTGCATAAATTTCTTATTTCTTCTAAAATGAGGAAATCCAAAATGTTTAAAAAGAAGATGAAAGATGAAATGGATTTTGAATCTACAAAAAATATGAAAATATATAATATTAAAGAAGCATATAATTTTGAGTCCTAAGATAAAGTGGATGATGAGTTAAATGAAAAAATCATGTCTCCCTTATCCAATAACTATCTAAGAGGAAGAGGAAAGTATGGAGGTAAACTTCCTCTCAAATGTTTTGAGTGTGGTGTAATTAGACACATTATAATGAATTCCGTGAAGAATAATTTTTGAGAATATAGAGATGATTCCAATGAAAAAAAATGATGGAATAATTGGAAGAAAAATGATAAATAAGAAAAGTCTTTCAATATACACAAGAAAAAGTTTACTGAAAAAAATAAGTATTTTGATTATGAAAGTTGAATCAAAATAAACTGATAAAAATTCATCTGAAGATGAATGTTCAGAAAAATTCTGAACCTTTATTGGAAAATATAAGAAAACAAAATATTCCATAGATAGTGAAGAAGGAGGTGAAGAATCTTATAGATAGTTTCATCTTAGATCAAAATTGTTTCATTTCCTGAGAAAAAAAACTCTAAATAAATAAATTAGAGTATAGAATAAAGATTATGATGAATTTTTTGATGGAAGAAAAGATGTCATCAAGCAATAGGATGAATAAATTTTATAGATTTAAAGTTACAAACTTAGAATTTTTGAATAGGGAAAGATGGTTGAAGATCCTCGAAAGAAGCTAGAAACTAAAGAAGAAGAGGTTTACAATTTTTAATCAAAACATATTTAGTCTGAAAGTACCTTGATGAGGATGAATGAAAACTTTAACAAATCTTTGGAAGTAAAATCTGAGACTTCTAAAGTTGCTGAGAATGCTCAATATGAGAATCAGGTGAAATCTACTCTTACTAAAAATAATTTTTCATTTGATTCTTTTGACATTTTAGGTTCTGTAAAAAGTATTCAGAATGCTTGGGTAGAGAAAGGACGTGATAAAACTATCAATTCTGAAAAAGTATAAAATGCACTCAAAAGAAAATATGGTCTACATCCTGAGCATGTTGGAGCTAAAAAAAGTTACCAACCTCAATAAAGTTTATATAGAGAAATATCCTTCATGAATATACAATATCTATTTGGGGCTATTTTTGGTGTTGCGGAATCTATGGGAACATAGCTTATAATTTTTAGCACATCTTATCTTTACCCAGGATAAGGTTTGACAAAAATAGAAGAAATTGTGAATGAATAATGATTAAATTTCCTAACTTACAGGAAGTTGAAAAGGTGAATTCTCAAGATATTAAAAACATTCCAACAAAAAATAAATTTGAATGTCTAAAGATGTTTGTGGAATATTTTATCAGTCCATTCATCATGTTGAAATATATATAACACTCCTTCTAGAAGAAGTTTCGTATGATAGAATAGAAAATAAATTTGAAAGGAAGAAGGTTGAGGAAAGTGATTTTCTTGTTGAGACAGTTTTGAAAGCATGTAAGAGGAACAAACCACGGATACTTGAAAGTGGGTTCTCTTCACATATGACAGGTGATATAAAATTCTCGAAACATGTTGAAATTCATAATGGAGGATCAATTACTTTTGGCAATGATAATTCCTTAAAAATTAGAAGAATCAAAATGGAAGAGATTTATGCATAGAAGTTGAAATTTAAGGAAGTTTTACTTATTAATGGTATAAAACATAACTTACCTAGTTTAAGTCAACTTTTTTATGATGGAAAATAAGTCAACATCAAAAAGGATTATTGTATCATCAAAAGTTTCAAAGATTTAAAAATCATTACAAAAAGGGAAAGAACCAGTGGGATTCTATTTCAAATAGAAGAATTCAATAACTCTTGTTACTTTATTGAGGAAGATGAAAACAATTTGTGGCAACAAATCTGGTGGTATTTGACTGGCCGTGGAATTGGCAGTATTTTGGTGGTGCTGATGGTGTGGTTGGCTGTGAATCTGTCTGTAACCTGCTCGTTGATTGTTGTTGGAGGTGAAATGGATGGACTTTTGGGGAACCCAAACATTCTACAAGGTTTTTCTTCAGATGAGGATAGAGCTGGTCATCTTCACCATGCATGACTTTTCGGATTTGGATGATTGAGAGGGTATGAAGTTTCCATCGGTACCGAGCCCGTGCATTCTTGCATGGAACAGCTTGCTGAGCAGTCATGCTTTGGTGGAGGCATGCCTTAATGTGTTTGATGTTGGGTGAAGCACTTCTTCATAGTCTTGTTCTGGGTTGCAACCCTCTTTATTTTTTATTTTTGTTAATTTCTTGATGTCCTTGAAGTAATGGTTTCCCCCTTTAACCTTAAAAGGGGGCTTATCCAAAATCAATAAAAAAAAATAGGCCTTTGGGCCATTCATTTAGGGTAGAAAAACATAAATAAACTTTATATAGTTGATGCGGTCTGGAATTTTCCATAATTAAAAATAAGAGATGAATATGTTTGTATTACTTGCTTGAATGGAAATATGAATAAAAAAATTCATAAAATAGTTGAGATTAAATCTACCAGACCACTTGAAGTTATTCATTCTGATTTATGGTGATCGATGAGATATCCATCAAAAAAAGGAGACATGTAATTTATCACTTTTATTGACGATTTCACTCAGACGAAAAACATCATGTTCATGCAGCACAAGTCATAGTCCATTGAAATGTTCAAATTATTTAGAAAAGAAGTTGAGAAAGAATTAGGGGTTTCAATTAAAATATTGAGACCAAATAATGGTACCAAATTCAAAAAAAAAATACTTTTGAAGCATATCTGAGAAAACATTGTATCAACATCAGTATAGTGATCCCTATACTCCACAAAAAAATGAGTAGCATAAAGAAAGAATGAAAGCTTAGTGGAAATGGGAAGAAGTATATTAGCAGAATAAAACTTTCAAAATTATTTTAGAGGGAAGCTATTAGTACTATTGTACGTATTCAAAATAGATGCTTGTTGAGACCAGAAACTAACATAATTCGTTATGAAACATGGTATGGAAAAAAACCTTCCTTGAAATACTTTATTTTTTTTGGAAGTCCATGTTCTCTGAAAATCAAAAATCATGATTTTGTAAAGTCTGATGATAAATTTGAGTAAGGAACTTTCATGGGTTATTCACCAAATGAGAGAAGATAAAAATGTTGGAACAAATATTAAAAAAAGTTGGTGGAATCATATGACATGAAGGTAATTTAAAATCAAAGTTCCTTAAAAAATGTTGTTGAGAATACTAAGGAGGATAAATTGGGGATTTCTAAAAATATTGAAAGTAATTCAAAACATTCTTATCATGATTCTAAAGAATCATGTGATGAGTAAATTCTAGACTGGGAAGAAACTTTGAGATTTCCTACCTTATAAAAACATGGTGAATCTAAAAACATTATTGGGAATCAGAAGGCTCTACTTCAAACCAGAAGGATGTTGAGATTAGAAAATCATACATTACGTATCTCAAAAGTTGAAGTAGAATCAGTTTTAGAGGCTATTCAAGATAAATAATGGGCAGATGATTTGAATGAAGAGTTAGATCAGATTGAGAAGAATAGAACATGGGAACTTGTTCCAAGTCCAGAAAATAAAAATGTTATTAGAACCAATTGGTTTTTTCAAAACAAATTGAATTACCATGTATAATTTTTAAGAAAAAAATAAAGGCTTATTTGTAATGGATATGCACAGTTGGAAGGTGTGGATTTTGATGAACCTTTTTCCCAGTTACAAGAATGAAAACTATTAGATTTTTTCTTTCACTAGCTGCACATTAGAATTAAAAAATTTATCATATGGATGAAAATTCATCTTTCATAAATGGTTATATTGAGAAATAAGTTTACATTGATAAACCTTGTGGGTTTCTACTTGATGAGGATGAAAACAAAGTTTATAAAATGTAGAAATATTTTTATTGGATGAAACAAGATCCATGTGCTTGGTATTTGACACTTGAAATATTTTTTAGAATGATGAACTTTTCTTAAGGAAATGTTGTTAGAAAATTGTATCTGAAAGATTTTGTCCCCATAAATTTAATTGTAATTGTTTATGTGGACAATATAATTTTTTTTGGGGATGAATAAAATGTTTGTGAAGAGTTTTATGAAGATATGAAGAAGAGTTTTAAAATTTCAATGTTGGGAGAATTATGTTTTTTCTTTCCTTACAAGTTAAAAAAATGATAAATATATTTTCTTATCTCATGAAAATTATTCCAGGGAATTGTTAAAGAATTTTGGGATGGCTGAATCCCAAGAAGATTCAACTCCTATTTCAGTTAGCAAAAATATGAGTAAAGATTAATCTTGAATAAGTGTAAATCAGAAAGTGTTATAAAAGCTGATATGAAGTCTTATTTACCTTATAGATTTAAGGGTTGATATTTCTTATTTTGTGAATTTATGTTCCTAGTAAAAATATAATCTGAAATAATGAAATATGTTGGTAGAAAATAGGATTCTTAGATATGTTAAAGGGAAAACTTCACATGGTTTATCATACAAAAGAAATAGTGAGATGAATTTTCATGGTTATACTAATGCCGATTGGGCTGGAGATTGTAATGATAGAAAGTCAACCTTAGGAGGAACTTTTTTCTTGGTGAATGTTGTTTGAGTTTTCACAGTAAGAAACAAATTTTTGTAACTTTGAGCATAACCAAATCCAAATATGTTGCATCCACTCAAACTTGTACTCAAATGTTTTGGATGACAGTTCAGTTGGAATATTTGAAAGTATAAGTTCGTAAACCATTGAAGATACTTTATGATAACACCACAAGAAACCTGTCATATAGCGGCGGTTTTTTCGCGGCGGGTTTTAAAACCGCCGCGAAATGCGTTTCGGGCCGCCATTTCGCGGCAGTTTAATAACCGTCACGAAATCCCAAAAAAAATTTATTTATTTTTTATTTATTTTATTATTTTTTTATTTTATTCGAGGATTAGTGGCGGTTTATAAAAAAACACTGCGAAATAGTGGCGGTTTCGGTAAAACCGCAGCGAAATGAAATGAAAAAAATAAAAAAATCACGAGAAACCCCGAAATCACTAAAACGACCATAACTTTTGATCCAGGAGTCCGTTGAAGCGCCACGACCAGTAAAATTGAAGGTCATGAAGAGATATAGAGGCACATATAATGAAAACCGTGAGACGGTCTAAGGTGAAGAAGATATTAGAGTTATAAGAAAGCTGAAAAAAGTTCTCCAACATCAAACGGCCATAACTTTCGCTCCGGGTGTCCGTTTGGGCTCTACCACATAGCAAATCGAAGCCAGGGAAGAGAGATATGCACCAGTCCTACAAAAACAAGCTTCTGTCCTATTTATCAACCCCAAAACCCCTCCGAAGGCCTCCAAAACCTCGTTTCTATCACCGGTGTCCCGTCGAACTTGTCTTCAAACGGACCTAACTTTTGATCTGCATGTCAGTTCGGCCTCCACCACCTGCCATATCATAGCTCGCTCCATGAGCATCAGTTTTACTGGTCACGGCACCCAAATGCACTCCTAGATCATATGTTATGGAATTTTTAGTGGGTATTAGGTTTATTATGTTTTTCCATGCCTCGTTTCTAGCACCTATTCCCGTCAGCTTTTTTGTAAATGGTCATAACTTCCGATCCGCTTGTCCATTCAGACTCTTTCACCTTTCAGGTCGAAGATCGTTTCAGGATCTTTGATTTGACAGGTCGCGGATCTAAAACGGACTCTCGGATCATAAGTTATCTCCGTTAATGTGAGTCCAATGTTTTTGTCTCTTTATGACCGTTTTGACGGGTTTTAACGGTTGCTCCATTTATTACTGTTTATTTGGGTTTCCATGACTTGTTATCTTTATCAATGATTTTTTATGGGTTATTATGATGAATATGTTGAATTATTATGGAGTTTTCCAGAGTTGTCACGAGTTTTCATGCGTTCTCATTCTTTCTAAAGCCTCATTCTTCATATGCCTCTCCATCCTTTTTATGCGTTTTCATGATTTTTCATCACTTATCACGTCTTTTCATACGTTTTCATGTGTTTCCTTTATTATTTATTATTTATTATTTATAATATACATTAATTTATTTATTATCTATTATTTGTAACTGGTTATTTATTATTTATTATTTATTATTTATATTTATTAATTATTTATGTTTATTTATTATTTATTATTTATATTTATTTATTAGTTATTAGTTATTAGTTATTATTTATTATTTATTATTTATTATTTATTATTTATTATTTATATTTATTTATTATTTATTATTTATATTTAATTATTAATTAGTATTTATTATTTGTTATTTATTTATCATTTATTATTTATTATTTATATTTATTTATTATTTATTATTTATATTTATTTATTATTTATTATTTAATATTTAATATTTATTATTTATTATTTATTATTTATATTTATTTATTTATTATTTATTATTTATTATTTATTATTTATTATTTATTATTTATTATTCATTATTGATTATTTATTATTTATTATTTATATTTATTTATTATTTATATTTATATATTATTTATTATATATTATTTATATTTATTTATTAATTATTATTTATATTTATTTATTATTTATTATTTATTATTTATATTTATTTATTATTTATATTTATATTTATTTATTATTAATTATTAATTATTAATTATTTATATTTATTTATTATTTATTATTTAATATTTAATATTTAATATTTAATATTTAATATTTAATATTTAATATTTATATTTATTTATTATTTATATTTATTTATTAATTAATAATAATTATTTATATTTATTTATTATTTATTATTTATATTTATATATTATATATTATTTATATTTATTTATTATTTATTATTTATATTTATTTATTATTTATTAATTATTATTTATATTTATTTATTATTTATTATTTATTATTTATTATTTATTATTTATTATTTATTATTTATATTTATTTATTATTTATTATTTATATTTATTTATTATTTATTATTGATTATTGATTATTTATTATTGATTATTGATTATTGATTATTGATTATTGATTATTTATTATTTACTTACATTTAATTATTATTTGTTATTTATATTTATTTATTATTTATTATTTATTATTTATTATTTATTATTTATTATTCCTCATTTATTATTTATTATTTATTATTTATTATTCCTTATTCCTTATTAATTATTTATTATTAATTATTAATTATTTATTATTTATTATTTATTATTTATTATTTATTATTTATTATTTATATTTAATTATTATTTATATTTAATTATTATTTATTATTTATATTTATTTATTATTTATATTTATTTATTATTTATATTTATTTATTATTTATATTTATATTTATTTATTAATTATTATTTTATTTTATTTATTATTTATTATTTATTATTTATAATTATTTATTATTTATTAATTATTAATTATTATGTATATTTATTTATTTTTTATTAATTATTATTTGTATTTATTTGTTATTTATTATTTATATTTATTTATTATTTATTATTTATTATCTATTATTTATTATTTATTATTTATATTTATTATTTATTATTTATTATTTATTATTTATTATGTATTATGTATTATGTATTATTTATTATTTATTATTTATTATTTATTATTTATTATTTATTATTTATTATTTATTATTTATTATTTATATTTATTCATTATTTATTATTTATATTTATTTATTATTTATTATTTATTATTTATTATTTATTATTTATTATTTATCATTTATTATTTATTATTTATATTTATTTCTTATTTAATAATTATTATTTATATTTATTTATTATTTATCATTTATATTTATTTATTATTTATTATTTATATTTATTATTTATTATTTATTATTATTGATTTTATATCTATTATTTATGTATTATTTGTTTTTTCAATTAATATATATAAGTATATTAATTTCTGTTTATTAACCACATGACGAGCTTGCTAGAGTGGTAAAGTCATTGGAAAATATGCAAGAGGTTAGGGGTTCAAATCTCACCAAACGCGGAATTTCTTTATATTGCTTGGGCATGCATGTGCATGTGCATGGGATGTGCATGCATGGATAAATAAAGTGAGAAATAAGTAAATAAATAAATAAAATATGAAATAAAATAAATTAAAAATAAATACGAAATAAAATAAATAAAAAATAAATATGAAATAAAAAAATCAAAAATAAATACGAAATAAAATAAATAAAATAAATAAAATAAAATAAATAAATAAAATTAATATGAAAAATAAATATGAAAAAAATAAATAAAATAAATAAATAAAATAAATATATAAAATAAATATATAAAATAAATATATAAAATAAATAGATAAAAAAATATATAATAAATAAATAAATAAATAAATAAATACGAAAAATAAATAAAATTAAAAATAAAAAAAATAAAAAAATAAAAAAATTAAAAAACCGCCGTGAAACGTTCTACGACGGTTTTGAAAACCGCCGCTAATAGTTTCCCGACGCACGATTTCGTGGCGGTTTTTCAAAACCGCCGCCAATCGATGTAGCGGTGGTTTAAACCGCCGGGAAACGAAAGAAAAAACCGCCGCTAAATGCCTTTTTTGCCGTAGTGTAATTAGATTTCAATTGATATTTCTAAGAATCATGTCCTACATTCAAGATCAAAATACATTGATATAAAGTTTCACTTTATAAAAGTGAATTTTTTTAATGGAGTTGTTTTGTTGGAATACATTTCAACAAAGTATCAGATTGCTGATATCTTTATAAAATCAATGTTGAAGGATTAGTTTATTGAATTGAGGCTACAACTTCATGTTCAACCTCCTCCTATGTCTTACTAAACCACATAAAGAAGAAAGTCCCCCATCGTGCTTTTGATTATATGGAAAAAGGGGGAGAGTAGGTAACAAATTTATACTTTGTAAGAAGTTTTTACTAAACATTATTTTATGCATCTAAATTTGTGGTTATCATATAATGGGGGAAAGGAAAATAAAAATTAGAGAGGAAGATAAAACTGAGATAAGAAAAATAAAGATAGAAAAGAAAGAATGGGGGAGATAAATATAAAGTGTGAAAAGAAAAGTGAGGAGAGCTATCTTTACATGGATGAAAAAAAATCCACTGAGGGATGAAATTCCTTCAAAAAAATTACTTTATCAAATAGTTTGGTGTCAAGACACTATTTTCTGAGAAAGGATATGTTTTGATAAAAGTTAAAAACATGATTTTTTTATAAAATATGAGTTGTGAGAAAATGTTTGAGAGTTGAAAAATTTGTTGCAAAGGGTTTTCAACAAATCCAATGGGGTGATTGAAAAATCATTGTGGTGTTTTAACAAAGTTTTCTATTTGTTGACAACTAACCTTTTTTGAATAAGAATTTTTTTGTTATCTAGGAACTATATCCATATGCATCAGATTCAGATCATTGGATTCGAAAGATTCGAATGTAAAATTTAATGGTTTCTAGAAGTTTTTCATTGCTGAAAAATGAGAAAGAATGATGTTTTTGAGTTAGAAATAAAGAATTTGATGAGACAAAAGTTGTTGGTTGAAGAATCCATTTTGTTTCTGATGATGTTTATTGAAGAAAGTGAAGTTAGGAGTTAGAAAGTTTTCATATTTTCTAAACTAAATTGGATGATGCTTTGTTGATCAAGATGTTCCCACAAATGATGAAAACATTCATGATAAAAGATTTTGAAGAAAATTTGGAGAGGATTAAAGAAATAAGAATCATTAAAAAGCAGCAGAAATCAAATCCATCATTTTTATTCTGAAAATTAGATCCAACATTATTGTTCTGAAAATCGGATCCAACATATTCAGAAAATCAGATCCAATATATTCAAAAAATTGGATCTAGCATTATTGTTCTGAAAATGAGATCCGTCATTATTATTCTGAAAATAAGATCCATCGTCTTTAGAAAATTGGATCCAACATATTTAAGAAATCAAATCCATCATTCATGTTCTGAAAATCGGATCCAGTATTATTGTTTAGAAAATCAGATCAATTATCTTCATAAAATAGGATCCAGTATATTATGTAAATAGGATCCATCATTAAAAAAATAGGATTCACTCAAAAGGTAAATTCTATAAGTTGCGGAAGTAAAAATTGAAATTATTTTTTTCATAAATCTCAGTAAAATCTAATGAGGTTTGATTAAGTCAAATTTAATGTTTTAAATGTGAGAGATTTGTGTGGCCTTGGTGCTTTGTACTTGTGGGTTGATTAAGTGTATGACTAGTGTTCATTGTGTGGATGTGGGTGGGAAGCCTCACTAAGAAAGGTGATGGAAAGTGGGTGGAAGAGCTACCATTATGGATGGTGTTCGGGAAGTACCACTAGTTAGAAATTTAGTGAATGGGTTGGATGGAAGCTCCAACATTTTAGTTTCTTTGTTGTGTGTAACTTTTCAAATAGAATTTTTTCTGCTAGTGTGAAAGGGTGAAATCGATTATGGAATGGTTCTTTTGATTTTCTTCTGTTTGCATGGTTTGGGTGAAAGTGTCTTGGTAAATGTGTGTTTGGGTTGTTTTATGTTGTTTCACTATTTAATGTTTTATATTAATAGATTTATATAATTTTGCTAACAGTTTTATCCTAGTGGAGTGTGTAGGGAATTCATTCGGAGAAAACCCAAGTAGTGTTTGTACTCACCCCCTACTTCGGAACTTGGGTTCTTTTGTAGATGCTTTATTCTAGAACACATGTAAGGGTAAAGCATCTCATTTTTCTAGCAGTTCTACACGATTCTTTGGTGATGTTGTGGTTCTTGGAACATGGACCTTAGTGGGGAGCTAAGGATGTTGTCCTACTTCTATAGGGTCTTATTGTTTAGTCTTCCAATTGGTATAGTGATTTATGGTTTGTTTTTATTGGCATTTGGTAATTTTAATGGATTAGTTTGGTTGTATTTTGGTAATGAGTGGGTTGTATTGTGTGTTGACATGCATCATGTATCCTTTTTGGTAATGGAATATTTGGTTGGTTGATTTTATCTTAATGGAAAATCATTCCCCGGTGATTCTTGAAGACCTTGGCATTTATTTCCAGCATTTGAAACCCTAGGAACATCACTTGAGGCCAAGTAGCATTCATCCACCCTCTCAAGACAATGGTATTGGGTTGGATGTTACAAGTGGTATCAGTTTGTTAGGTCCTTGTATTTCAAGTGAGAGATGTTGTTCAGTCCTTGGCATTGACTGTTGGTCTTGTTGTAGACATTCATTCTTGGTCTATTCCTTGAGCCGGGATGGTAGCAAGGCAGAGGATTGTCAGGACTTGGAATGTATAACATAAAATAATGTAGCTAACCCTTTAATTCTAAACTCCATGTTACCAAGGAGTTGGGTACAAAAGTGTTTGGAGACACTTATAGGTAGTGGAAATATCATTGTTGTGGGTGTAGCCAATGAGATGAGCATGACATGCATGGTAGAAATGACTGTTGTACATCTCGTTCCCCTCGTTGTTTGATTTTCATGATCACAATCACCTTATTATTTGTCTAACCTTGTTTTTAAGTGTTGTGGATGATAGGCAAAAGATTGCCAAAGGATTGGCCCAAGAATGGACAAGAAGTGGAGCCGGTGGACCTGGCAGAGGCATTGCCCACTGCCAGGTTCCACCGGTCAGCCGGTGGCTCTGTCACCGGCCAGCCGGTGGCAACCTGATGCAACAGTGTTTGCTACTGTCTTCCCACCGGCCAGCCGGTGGCTCTGGCACCGGTCAGCCGGTGCTGCCTGGGCAGAAGGCCTTCTCAACATCCAAGGCACCGGCCAGCCGGTGGCCCTGCACCGGCCAGCCGGTGGCCCAGTCAAACTAGCCATTGGCTTTGACCAGTCAACTCCCATTTGGCCTCCAACAGCTCTTTAAGCCTTCACAACGGCTCCGAAGACTCCCCAAGGGTTCCATGCCTATAAATAAAGGCCAAGGAAGCCCCAGACACCTACCGGATCATATACGAAGCCAATAGACATATTTTGTATCAATTGGCCAACCTCCGGCGACTTCCCTCAAAGGAACCTCAAGTGCTCCAACAACTTCCACATCCAAGGAGCTCCTTCAAAGAAGCTTGGAAGAGGCCTTCAACATCTCCAATCAATCAAAGGCGCCCAATTCTTCCTCAAATACGGTTTTGCTTGTTTTATTTATTTTGAGCTTAAATTTTGGTTTGTGCCTACAAACCCCAAACTCTTTCTTCATCCCTCTTTCTTTTGGGTTTCACATCACCACTAAGGTGTGAAGAGGTTGTCAAGCTTTCCTTTAAATAGCTTGAGACATAGGTGAGCTATCCTTCACCTGTAAGAAGGATAGTGGGTTCTTGCTAAACCATTAAAAGCAAGTGGGTTCTTGCTAAACCATTTCAAAAGCAAGCTGTAATAGGTCCTAGTGCTACCTCAATGCCTAGTGGGTTTCTTGCTAAAACCATTGAAAAGCAAGCGGTAGGAATCTCTCAACGGTTGAGTTGGGAGCGAAGACGTAGGCCGGGTTTTGGCCGAACTCCGTTAACAATTTCTTGTGTGATTGCCTCTTTTATTTCCGCTGCATTTCAACTTTGATTTTAATTTGTTAATCTTTTTTTAAAAGGCAATTCACCCCCCTCTTGCCATCACTTCCCTTTTTCTCCGACCCAACAATTGGTATTAGAGGGAGTATTTGAATAATTCCCTAACCGGTTTCAAATTAAAGATTCCTTTTGATGGCATCTACCTCTTTCGCCCCCGAGGGCTACTCATTGGGTCGGGCTCCATTTTTTGATGGGACCGACTATAATTATTGGAAAACCCGCATGACCACTTTTTTAAGAAGCATAGGATATCCTATTTACAAAATTGTCATGCAAGGTTATTCTTTGTCTTCCCCCGACGAATCCAAATGGACCCCCGCCGATATTAAGAATTTTGAGCTTGATGGAAAAGCCATGAATGCTCTTCATTGCGGGTTAGATAGAAATGAATTTAATCGTGTATCCACTTGCACCACTTCACATGAAATTTGGAAGCTTTTAGAAGTGACCCATGAAGGCACTAATAAAGTCAAAGATACTAGATTAGATATGTATAGACAAGACTTTTAATCTTTTTCAATGCATCCAAATGAGTCCATTTCTGAAATGTTTACACGCTTCACTGACGTTTGCAATGGTAGAAAATCTCTTGGTGATGATGTTTCAGCTGAAGCAATGGTCAAGAAGATTCTATGGGTCCTTCCGAGCTCATGGGCACCTAAGGTGACAGCTATCCAAGAAGCAAAGGACATAAGGAACATGACGGTCGAGGAGCTCATTGGATCCCTCATGACTTACGAGATCACCATGAGGAGGCAAGCTCAAAAGGAGGGCACACCAATCAAGACACCAAAGAACATCTCCCTAAAGGTACAAAAAGAAGTAAGCTCCTCCTCATCATCATCATCTTCATCTTCTTTATCATCAAGCGGCGACTCGGAAATGTAGAATCTCGCCCGCCAAATGCACAAATTTATGAAGAAGCACAAGAAGAAGAAGAAATCTCGCAAGGCGCGAAAGCAAGAACCCACCGCAAGATCCGATCCCAAGGTAAAATGCTACGGGTGCGGCCAAAAAGGGCATTACAAGCCTGATTGCCCACTCAACAAAAAACGGGCCACACAAAAGGAAAAAGGAAAGAAAAAGGTCCTCAAGGCGACATGGAGTGACACCTCCTCATCATCCTCCTCCTCCTCCTCCTCAAGCGACCAATGTACAAAATGCCTAATGGCAAAACATGATGTATCATCATCCTCTTCCTCTTCTTCATCCTCTAGTTCTTCTAATTCTTTCAATCATTTGTCATATGAAGAACTCCAACATGCTAGAGACCAATTAGAAAATGGTTTTCATGAGCTTTCTTCAAAATTTGTTTCTTTGAAAAAGAATTTCAAAAAACTTTCCTCCGAAAAAGAACAACTTCTCAAAGAGAAGGAGGAACTCTCCCTAAAAATCCAAAATTTCCCAAATGTTGATTCTTTGGAATCAACCATCAAGGACCTTAGAGAATCCTTAGCCAAGTTCACCCAAGGTGAACAAAATTTGACAAAATTATTGGGTTCTCAAAGAGTTTCTAGGGCCACTCAAGGACTTGGCTATACCAACCAAGCCTCCTCCTCCCATGCAGCCACTGTTTTTGTAAGGGGGAGCTCTAGTTATAAATTTTGCAATTATTGTAAAAAACCCGGGCACCTCATTTACGAGTGTGATTGTAAAAATGCCCGGTACGGCCAACCCAAGTCTATTTTCTATTCCGATGAGTTTTATAGGAGAAGACCCGCCATGAGACAAATTTGGATTGAAAAATCCCTTTTGGCGAGTCTCTCCGGGCCAAAAATAGTTTCCTTTCCCCGGTGATTCATTGTTTTTATTTAGGGGGAGAACTTTCTAAATTGTTTTCAAACCTTGTCTCAAAACTCTTAATTTCAAAAATTTCATTTGGTTTCAAATTTCAAATTTCAAATTGGTTTTTTGATTCAAAACTTTCAATTCAAACTGTTATTCAAATTTCTTAATTCAATTTTCAAAAATTCCAATTGATTTAAAAATCTTGATTTTCAATTATCCCTCAATCAAATTTTTATGCCCCACGCTATTTTGATAATCACAAAGGGGGAGAAATTTCTTGATTGATTGGGGGAGAATCCTTTTGATCATGCTTAGCATTTACTTTCCTTATCCTTTAAGGATGTCTTTCTTTTATGTGTTTTTACTTTAATTGTTTTGGTGATTGTGATCATCAAAATAAGGGGAGATTGTTGTACCTCTCGTTCCCCTCGTTGTTTGATTTTCATGATCACAATCACCTTATTATTTGTCTAACCTTGTTTTTAAGTGTTGTGGATGATAGGCAAAAGATTGCCAAAGGATTGGCCCAAGAATGGACAAGAAGTGGACTGAAATTCAGTCCACCGGCCAACCGGTGTGATAGCACCGGCCAGCCGGTGGACCTGGCAGAGGCATTGCCCACTGCCAGGTTCCACCGGTCAGCCGGTGGCTCTATCACCGGCCAGCCGGTGGCAACCTGATGCAACAGTGTTTGCTACTGTCTCCCCACCAGCCAGCCGGTGGCTCTGGCACCGGTCAGCCGGTGCTGCCTGGGCAGAAGGCCTTCTCAACATCCAAGGCACCGGCCAGCCGGTGGCCCTGCACCGGCCAGCCGGTGGCCCAGTCAAACTAGCCGTTGGCTTTGACCAGTCAACTCGCATTTGGCCTCCAACGGCTCTTTAAGCCTTTACAACGGCTCCGAAGACTCCCCAAGGGTTCCATGCCTATAAATAAAGGCCAAGGAAGCCCCGGACACCTACCGGATCATATACGAAGCCAACAGACATATTTTGTATCAATTGGCCAACCTCCGGCGACTTCCCTCAAAGGAACCTCAAGTGCTCCAACAACTTCCACATCCAAGGAGCTCCTTCAAAGAAGCTTGGAAGCGGCCTTCAACATCTCCAATCAATCAAAGGCGCCCAAGACTTCCTCAAATACGGTTTTGCTTGTTTTATTTATTTTGAGCTTAAATTTGGGTTTGTGCCTACAAACCCCAAACTATTTCTTCATCCCTCTTTCTTTTGGGTTTCACATCACCACTAAGGTGTGAAGAGGTTGTCAAGATTTCCTTTAAATAGCTTGAGACATAGGTGAGCTATCCTTCACCTATAAGAAGGATAGTGGGTTCTTGCTAAACCATTAAAAGCAAGTGGGTTCTTGCTAAACCATTTCAAAAGCAAGCTGTAATAGGTCCTAGTGCTACCTCAAAGCCTAGTGGGTTTCTTGCTAAAACCATTGAAAAGCAAGCGGTAGGAATCTCTCAACGGTTGAGTTGGGAGCGGAGACGTAGGCCGGGTTTTGGCCGAACTCCGTTAACAATTTCTTGTGTGATTGCCTCTTTTATTTCCGCTGCATTTCAACTTTGATTTTAATTTGTTAATCTTTTTTTAAAAGGCAATTCACCCCCCTCTTGCCATCACTTCCCTTTTTCTCCGACCCAACAATGACTTCCCACTAGGATGCATATTTCATTGTGGAATATTTATTTATGATGTGATATGAATGTTTAGATTATTGAAAAATTTGAACTGGGTTTCAAAACAGAAGAATTTGAAACATTGAAACTTGTGGTATTTTAAAAATGGGTTAATTTTCAAAACATTGTGGAATTTTTAGAATAGTGAAAATTGGGAAATATGACCTTGTGTAAATATTAGTTGTGATAATTTTTATGTAATTGAACATGAAAATTGTATACCATTTCTTGTTAAGGGAGTGGTACTTATGGTTGTTTTTGTTGATAAAAATGGAACCGAGTAGGAATCATAGAGACCAACCAGAGGAAGATGATGAAAATGTGGTTGCACCTGAGCCCCAGGTGAACAAGCAGCTACTGCAGATTATAGTTAATGATTTACAAGTTATGTAAAGTGGGAATAAAGTGGATTAACCATATCATGTGGATCATGTGGTTCAATTTCAAAGGCAGAATCCACCCATGTTTAGGGGTGATTCGGAGCTAGAAAGGGCTGAAGCGTGGCTGAACAGAATGAATATGATATTTGACTTCTTGGGAACATTGGTAGAGTTGATAGTGAATTTATCCATGTGTATGTTGGAATATATTTCCCTTCAGTGGTGGGAACTGGTGGTCCAAGCTAGGATGTACCACAGTGCGGTATGGGAGGGTTTTGAGGAATTGTTTAACAAACAATTCTACCCTCATATGTTCTGAATTCAATGTACAATGGAATTGTTCAGTTTGAAGTAAGGGAACATGGAAGTAACAGAATATGTGACTATGTTTATGAACTTAGTATAGTTTTCACCCGATGTGTCGCGTAGTACATCATTTAAGGAAACAAAATTTGAAGCTCATTTGAGGTAGTAAATTTATTCCAAGATAACAGTGTTGTGTATAAATGATTACACAGAAATGGTGAATATAGATACATTGGTTGAGTGAGACTTTTTGGGGGCCATAGGCGGGGGAAGTATGTTGGTAACTAGGGGTTATAGTGGGAACTCTAATGTTGGGTTACAAAGGAAGAGGGACACTTATTTCTACGGTGGTAGTATAGATCAAAATCTAATGGTAGGATCATTGAATCTTCCTCTGAAGCCTCAGAGTAAGACGTGATATTTTTAGTGTGGCTCTACGGGACACATCAAGCATGGTTTCATGGCACCACCTCGATCATATTGTAGTTTTATGAAGATGGGACATCTTCATCATCATTGTTGAAATGCTATGAGGTCGGGTGTCCTTGACACTCCTCAGGGGTTGTAGGGGTTTTATGCCTCAATGGGATGGGGGAAGCAGCGCACCCCTCGGTAGTAGAGTAAAGTTGGTCATGGTGATCTCAAAAATACCATGACACCTCAGCCAGGTAATAAAGAGAAAAGTGTGGCATGAAAGTACTTGTTTGGACCTGAATAGGTTGTGAAGGATGATCAGTTGATACTATCCACAGTGTGAGGTACATTTCTTTTAAATTCCATGTTGATGAAATCTTTGTTGGATATGGGTGATTCACATTCTTTTCTTGATTCTCACATCATTGATCTGTTGGGTTTATATGGGGAAATTATTCCTTCTGTTTTGAAACTACAAACTTCTATGGGTCAAAGAGGGTGTCGAGCCTTCATATGTAGAGCACTTTTCATAGTTTTGGATAACATTAAATTTATGTGAGATTTAATAGTGCTTGAGATGGATGCTTATGATATAATCCTGCTAATGGATTGGTTGGTTATGTTTATGGATTTCATAATTTCTATATGTGAATGGTTAGTTTTACAATAGAGGATGGTGTTGAACAACTGTTTAGAGGGGAGAAGAATGAAAAACTGGGCGCACCAGATTTGTTGGAACCAGCTATTCATATGATCTCATATGAGTTATCAGATTTGTCCTTGGCATTAGGGGAAGGTATTGAGCAAGGGTTCTTATGGAAATTTTGAATCAATTTATGGATGTCCTTCGCAAAGAATTATCAGGGTTTCTACCCATGAAATAAGTGGAGTTTAAGATTTATCTCCTCTCGAGGACCAATCATATCTGACTTTAGTCATACCAAATGGCACTAGAAGAATTTTTCGAAATTAAAGGTATAGTTGGAAGAGTTAGAGAACTAAGGGTTCATCTGGCCAAGCATGTCTCTATGGGCAGTGCTAGTTTTATTTGAAAAAAATGTGGATGGAACTTTGAGAATTTTTGTTGATTATAATATACCTAATTAGATTATGATAATGAACCAATATCAACTTCCATGTATTGATGATTTGTTTGATATATTAAGGGGAGCTCAGTTGTTCTCTAAGATTTACAAGAGGTCGTGATATCATCAATTATAGGTCGGGAAGAAGGATATTCTGAAAATAGCTTTTTGAAGTATATATGTCCATTATGAGTTTGAGGTTATGCCCTTTGGTCTAACTAATTCACCATTAGTGTTCATGGAATTGATGAATCAGATATTTCAGAGATATCTAGATTCCATTGTGGTGGTGTTTTGGGATGATATACTGGTGTATTCGAGGACAAGGCTAGAGCATGAGAAGCACTTAGAGATAGTGTTGGGGATCTTGAGGCATCATCCGTTGTATTCCAAATTGTCAAATTATGGATTTTAGATATAGGAGATTTTTTTATTTGGCCATGTTATTTCTGGGAAAGGTTTTTCAGTTGATCTAGAAAAGATAAAGGTTTTTATCTCGTTGAAATCAGTAGAGAATGTTTTCATGAAACGAATCTTCCATGGTCTAGTGGGATATTATCGACGATTTGTTCGTGATTTCTCACAATTGGAATCACCAATGACGCCTTTGACAAGGAATAATATCCCATTTCAAAGGGATGAGAAGTTTCAAAAATTCCTTGAAGCGCTAGAGGGTCACCTTACATCAGCACTAATCTTGGTTTTTCCTAAACTAGGGAAAGGGTACGTGGTGTACTGTGACACACCGGGATCAGTTTTCAGGTGTATTATCATGCATGAGAATTATGTTGTTGTATTTGGCTCATAGAATTTGAGGTTTCATGATAAGAATTGCCCAACACATGATTTAGAGTTGGCTATAGTGGTCCATGTGAAAACATTATGTACCCCTCTACCCACACAGTTCATCTTGCACAGTTTTCCCTTACATTTCCCAACACATGATTTAGAGTTGGCTATAGTGGTCCATGTTTTTTAAGTGCTTGGTATGAGTTGAGAATAGAATCATTAGTGGTTGAATATGAAAACAATTTTTTGAAAGAGTTTTTTTAATAAATATGTTGTTTATAGAATTATTGTTTGGCATGGGAAGTTGGTTCAAGGGTGTTTTCAATAAAAGGGTAATTTATTGAAGTGAATTGGCATGTGCTGGTAATGATGGTTTGCTCATTGTGTGGAATTGGTGATTTGTTCTTGTAGGTTGATTAAGTGTATGATTTGTGTTGATTTTTTAGAAGTGGGAGGTAAGCCTCATTATAAATGGTGATGGGTAGTGGATGGAAGATCCACCATTATGAATAGTGGTCGGTAAGCACCACTAGTTGTAAATGTAGTGAATGGGTTGGAGGGAAGCTCCATATCATCAGTTTCATCATTCTGTGTTTCTTTTCAAATGGAATTTTTCATGCTAGTGTGAAATAGTGAAATGGATTATGGAATGGTTTTTTAGCTTTCCCTTGGGTTTCATGGTTTGGTTGAAAGTGTCTTGGTAAAGGAGTATTTGGCTTTTTGTAAGTTGTTTCACTATTTAATGGTTTATATAAACTGCTTTATATAAATGTGCTAACACTTTTATCTTAGTGATATGCGTAGGGAAGTAAATTGGGGAAACCCTGCTAATTATTTCTACTCACCCCCTACTTGGGAACAAGGTTTATTTTGTAGATTTTGTATTCCAGGAAACATGTAAGTGTAAGGCATCTCATTTTTCTACCAGTTTTAGATGATACTTTAGTGATGTTTTGGTGCTTGGAGCGTGGAGTTTGGTGGGCAGCTATGGATGGTGTCCTAGTTCTTTGGGGTCTTATTGTTTAGTATTCCACTTGGTACTCTAATTTTTGGTTTGTTTTTATTGGAATTTTTGAATTTTTATGAATTATTTTGGTTGTCTTTTGGTAATGTATGGGTTGGATTTTTTATTGACATGCATCATGTAGCTTTATTGGAAATGAAATATTTGGTTGGTTGATTTTATCTTAAGGTAAAATAATTCCGCAATTATTATTGAAGACCATGACATGTATTTCCATCCTTTGGTACCCTGGGAATGTCTCTTAAGTCCATGTAGCATTCCTCCACCCTCTCAAGACAATGGGATGGGGAGGGATGTTACAAGTGGTATGAGTTGGTTCGGTCATTGGCTTTCCAGTGAGAGCAGTTGTTCGGTGCTTTTGTGTTGATTGTTGGTCTTGGTATTGGCTTTCATTCTTGGTCTATTCCTTAATTCATAATGGTATCATGGTGTATGATTGTGTAAACTTGTAATTTATAGCATAAAAGCATTTAGTTAACCCTCTTATGGTGAAATTCAAGTTACTAGGGAATTGGATACATAAGTGTTTTAGAGACACTTATAGGCAGTGGAAGTCAGATTGTCAAGGGTGCAGACAATGAGATGAGCATGAAATGAATGGTAGAAATGAATTCCCACTAGGATTCATATTTAATTGGGGAATAATAATTTATGATGTGATATGAATGTGTGTATTTTAGAAAATTTTGAATTGGGTTTCAAAATGGAAGGATTTAAAACATGGAAACTTTTGGTATTTTGAAAATGGGTTGATTTTCAAAACATAGTGGATTTTTCATAAAAGTGTAACTTGAAAATGTGAACTTATGGAAAGACTGGTTGTGATAGTTTTTATGTAGTTGAACTTGAAAATTGTATGCATGTTCTAGTTAAGTGAGTTGGACTTATGGTTGTTTTGTGTTGATAGAAATGGAACTGGGTAGGCGTTATAGAGACCAATCAGAGGAAGTTGCGGAAAATGTGGTTGCACCTGAACCCCAAGTAAACCAGTAACTAGTGAAGAGTATATTATAAAATTTACAAGATGTGGGATGTGGGAATAAATTAGATGAACCAAATAATGTGGATCACGCAGTTCAGTTTCATAGAAAGAATCTACCCATGTCTTGGGGTGATTCAGAGCTAGAAAGGGCAGAAGCATGGAAACATGTAGGTAACTGAATATGTGGATAATTTTTTGACCGTAGTATGGCTTTCACCTGAGGTGGTGGGTATTAAATCGTTTAAGGGACGAATTTTTGAAGCTGGGTTGAGCTAGGAAATTAAATCCAAGATAGCAGTGTTGTGTATAAATGATTACACGGAAATGGTGAATAGAGCTACTTTGGCTGAGCAAGACCTTTTGGGGGCCATAGGCGTGGAAAGTATGTTGGTACCTATGGGGGATAGAGGAAACTCGAATGTTGGGTTCAAGAAGAAGAGAGACACTTATTTCTAGGGTGGGGGTATGGCTCAAAATCCGATTGTAGGATCAGTAAATATTCCTCTTAAGCCTCAGAGTAAGCCAAGATGTTTTTAGTGTGGATCTATGGGACACATAAAGTAGGATTTCATGGTACAACATCGAGCATGTCATAGTTTTATCATATAGGTTATCTTCAGCATCCTTGTCGGAATGCTCCAAGGTCCGGTGTCTGTGACACTCCTCAAGTGTCACAGGGATCTTAAGCCTCGACGGGATAGGGGAAACAAGATACCCCTTGGAAGAAGAGTAATGGATTTCATGGTGATTACAACAATACCATGAAAACTTAGCAGGGTAATAAAGAGCAGAGTGTGGTAGGAAACCAATTGTTTGGAGCTGAACATGTGGTAATGGATGATCAGTCGGGACTGTCCATGGTGCGAGGTATGGTTCATTTAAATTCCACATTGATGCAAGATTTTTTTTGATATGAGTGCATCACATTTTTTTGATACGAGTGGTTTACATTTTTTTTCTTGCTTCTCACATAGTTGATTTGTTGGGTTTACATGTGGAAATTATTCCTTCTTTTTTGAAACTACAAACTCCTCTGAGTCAAAGTGAGTATCAAGACTTCCTATGTATAGCATGTTACTTAGTTGTGGACGACATTGAATTCATGTGGGATTTATCAGTTCTTGATATGGATGATTTTGATATAATCATGGTAATGGATTGGTTGGAGAAGTTTAAGTCCCACATCGATTTCTATGCATGAACGGTTAGTTTTACGATGTAGGATAGTGTTGAACATCTCTTTAGATGGGAGTAGAATGAAAAAATGGGTGAAAAGTTTTGTTCGCAGTAGCTGTTGGCACGATCTTGTTTGAGTTAGCAGGTTTTTCATCAAAATCAGTGGAAGGTATTGATCAAGTGTTCTTCTAGAAAATTTTTGGATCATTTTATAGATGCCTTTCCCAAAAAATTCTCAGCATTTCCCCCCATGAGAGTAGTTGATTTTACGATTGATCTCATCATGAGGACCAGTCCTACATAACTTATATCTTACCGAATGGAACCAATATAATTTCAGAAACTAAAGGTGAAATTGGAAGAGTTACAGAACAAAGGGTTCATCGGGCCTATCACGTCTTTGAGGACGACACCGGTTTTTTTTATTAAAAAGGTATAATGAAATCTACGGATTTGTATTTATTATCATCGACTTAATTAGGTTATGATAAATAATCAATGTCCACTTCCATTCATTGATGATTTGTTTGTCCAATTGAGGGGAGCTCATTGGTTCTCCAAGATTTATTTGAGGTCATTATATAATCAATTGCGAGTTGGGAAGGAGGATATTCTGAAAACAGGTTTCATAAGTAGATATGGCCATTACGAGCATGTGGTTATGCCCTTTGGTTTAATGAATGCACCATCGATGTTTATATCATTGATGAATCCGATATTTTTGAGATATCTGGATACTTTGGTGGTGGTATTTTTGGATGATATACTGGTTTATTTGATGAAAAGGGTAGATCATGAGTAGAACTTGGAGATAGTGTTGGGGATATTGAGGGATCATTGGTTTTATTCCAAATTATCAAAGTGTGACTTTTGGATACAGGAGGTTCATTTCCATGGCCATGTTATTTCTAGGAACAGTGTTTTAGTTTATCTGAAAAAGATAGAGGTTGTTATCTCCTGGAAACCACAAAAGAATTTTTTTGAGATTCAAAGATTCATTTTCCTAGTGAGCTATTATTGATGATTTTTTCGTGATTTGTCATGATTGGAATCGCCAATGACAGCTTCGACAAGGAAGAATATCCCATTTCAATGGAATGAGTAGTGTCATAAATTCTTTAAAGCGCTAAAGGGTCACCATACATCATCACCAATCTTGGTTTTTCCTGAACCAGGGAAAGGGTACGTGGTGTATTGTGACACATCAGGATCAGGGATGGGGTGTGTTCTCATACAAGGGAATCATGTGGTTGCATATGGATCATGGAAGTTGAGGTTTCATGAGACGAACTACCTAACACATGATTTGGAGTTAGCTATAGTAGTTCATGCTTTAAAAACGTGGCGTTATTATCTCTCCGATGATAAATTTACAGTTTTTACTAATCACAAAAGCTTAAAGCATATTTTCTCACAAAGATATTTGAACTTGATTAAAAGTAGATTGATAGAATATCTCTAGATGTTTGATTTCGACTTAATGTACACATAGGGTAATGGAAATTCTATGGAGAATGCATTAAGTAGTTAAATCATATGCTGAAGTGGTGAAACATGCATTAGATCAGTGGTAGTTGATGTCGGTCATAGCCGACATGTAGTTGGAATGTGAGGACCGGGGCGACAGAGTAGTCTTCATTCCAGTTTCATTGGATCCAAACTTTTTTGGTTTGTTTAAATAGGTACATGCATCTAATTCCAAATGTATGGAGATGAGGTTGAAACTCAATGGTGGGGAGACCATTGAGGGATGGGAACTAAATAGGAATTCAGTCATTTGTTTTTGGAATCGGATGGTGGTACCGGTGGACTTTTAGGATGAACTTATTAGGGATTATCATCATTCTAGGTGGGATATCCATCCTAGAATCTAGAAGATGTATAAGGCATTAGAAGTGTAGTTTTTTTGGGATGGTATGAAAAGGAAAGTGGTTGAGTTTTTTTTGAGATACTTTACTTATTATCATGTAAATTCATAGAATCAGTGGCTAGTAAGAATGTTGTAGTCCTTACCTATCCTAGTGTGGAAATGGGAGTAGATAGAAATATATTTTTTGACAAGTATTCCGAGAATGGTCACGAAACACAATTCCATATGGGTGATTGTGGATTGTCTCACAAAGTTGGCCCATTTTATCTCGATTCGTTAATCTCATACGGTGGAGGATCAATCCAAAAGCAATATCCGGAAAGTGGTAATGAGGCATTGTGTTCGAGTTTCAATTGTATCAGATGGAGATCCATGGTTCACATCTTGTTTTTGGAAGTCCTTAAAGTGAGCCCCTAGGACACAGTTGATGATGAGAATTGTGTATCATCCTCAGACGAATGTTAAATTTGAGAGGAAAATGAAAACTTTGGTGGATATGTTAAGGGATTGTGTGATGGATTTTGGTAGTTCATGAGAGGATCAATTACTATTGGTGGAGTTATCCTATAATAACAGTTATCAGACGTCAATACATATGGCTCCATTTGAGGCATCGTTTGGGCGTCTGTGTCGTTCTCCACTATGTTGAGTGTAAATGGGTGAGACTTCGATGACTGGATCGATCCTTGTTCAAGAGACTATGAAGAAGATCAAGTTGATCATAAAGAGGATGGAGACATCTCAAAGTATTCATAAATAATATGCAAACCATCATCGATAACTGTTGTAATTTAAGGTGTGTGATCATGTGTTTTTTAGAATCTCTCCTAGGTTACGACATTGTTGGTTTGAGAAGAAGGGTAAATTATATCCAAGATATATTATGCCTTCTAAGATACGTGAGTAGATTGGAGAGGTGGATTATCAGTTGGATTTTCCACCACGGTTTAGTGTGGTGCACAATGTGTTTCATGTGTTGAAGTTGAAGAAGTGTCATCTGAATCATGACCATGTGATTCGTTTGGATCATGTTGATCTAGAACTGGATGCTTCTTTAGTGAACGTGCTAGTGTGCATTGTGGATAAGCAGGAGAAAGTCCTTCATGGTAAAAGAATCAGTTTAGTTCAGGTTTTATGGAAGAATAGTCAGATTCAAGAGGAGATTTGGATGTAGGAGAAAGAGATGGCTGAATAGGGGCCCGATCTGTTTCATAAAAGTGAGGGTCCTATACTTTCTGAAGACGGAAAGCCTAATGGTGGGAAGAATTTAGCACCCCCACCCGGTTTGAGGTGTGTATCCTTTTTTATTCCTTTTTACGTGTTTAAGGTTATTAGTATGAGTTGAGAAGAGGTTGGGAGAGTTTAGATTGGTTTTAAATAAGTTTGGAGGATTTTTTAAGGCTGCACGGTTTGAGCACAGTTAGGGGAAACCATGCAAGATAAACCGTGCAGGCAGAGGTGTACACACGGTTTGAGAACAGTTAGGGGAAACTATGTGAGATGAACTATCCGGGAATAGGGGTAAAACGGTTTGTACATAATTTACCTAACCATGCGGGGTGGTCTGTGCGAGGTGGCCCTTTGAGGTAGCATCAGGAGCACGGTTAGCATACGATTTGTCTAACAATGCGAGCTAACCGTGCAACCCTTTAAAAATGTTTTTTAAAATAGGGTTAGTCGGTATTTACCCTAACTCACCCATTTCTTCTCCCATACAAACCCTACATAGTATTTATCCTTCTCAAGGGTTATAGGTGCTCTCCCACTCATTTTAAGGGATTTTAAAGGGTTTCTTAGTGGTTTGAAGGTAGTTCATCTCAAGTAAGTCTTATCCTTGGTTGTTTTTTTGGTTTTCCCTAGATATACTCTTCCCTCTCTCTTGGTTTTCTATATCTACATCCATTTCATGCATATATAGGGTTTTGGTTGCCTAAATTGTTGATTTTTGGTGTTGTTGGTGATAGGGAAAGAGATCTAATGTTGTTTTGGTGGGCCATTTGTCTAGATTTGTGGTGTAGTTGCTTGTGGGTTTATTTTGCTGGATCCTTAATGGTAGGTGGCATCTCTCTCGACTCCACATGGTTAGAATTAGTGACCTTGGATGCAATTAATTTGTTTTCCTTGAAATTAATTGTGATAATGATGTCTGAATCTTGTTGGAAACTCATTTGGTTATGATTTGGGGTATTTTGGGGAAAATGTGTTATTATTACAAAAAGGGGGCTTTATTGTGTGATTTTAGAATGTTGATTTGAAAATATTTAGTGGATAATTATGAAAAATGTTTTGTGAAAGAGGGTTATTAATAAATATGTTGTTTATTGATATGTGGTTTGTCATGGGAAGTTGGTTCAATGGTGTTTTCAATAAATGGTTGATTTATTGAAGTGAATTGGCATGTATTGGGAATGCTGGTGTGCTCATTATGTGGCCTTGGTTCTTTTTGATTGTAGGTTGATTCAGTGTATGACTTATGTTGATTGTGTGGAATTGGTTGGGAAGTCTCACTATAAAAGGTGATGGATAATGTATAGAAGATCCACCATTATGGATAGTTGTCGGGAAGCACCACATGTTGTAACTGTAGTGAATGGTTTGGGTGGAATCTCCACCGTTCCTATTTCCTCGTTGTGTGTTTCTTTGCAAATGTATTTTTTTGTGATAGTGTGAAATGGTGAAATGGATTATGGAATGGTTTTTTGGATTTTCCTTGGATTTCATGGTTTGGGTGAAAGTGACTTGTTAATGGAGTGTTTGTCTTGTCATAAGATTTTGCACTATATAATGTTTTATATAAATTGATTTATATAAATTTTCTAATATTTTTATCCAAGTGGAGTGTGTAGGGAAGTCATTTGAGGAAAACCTACTATGTATTTGTACTCACCCCCTACTTGGAACTTGAGTGCTTTTGCAGATGTTGTATTCCAGGACACAAGTAAGGGTAAAGCATCTCATTTTTCTAGTGGTTTGACATGATTCTTTGGTGATGTTGTGGTTCTTGGAGATTGGAGCTTAGTGGGGATCAATAGATGGGGTCCTAGTTCATTGGGGCCTTATTATGTAGTCGTCCACTTGGTACTCTGATTATTGGTTTGGTTGTATTGGATTTTTTGAAATTTTATGGATTTGTTTGGTTGTATTTTGGTAATATATGTGTTTGATTGTTTGTTTACATGAATCATGTATCTTTTTTGGTAATTTAATATTTGGTTGGTTGATTTTATCATAAGGGAAAATTTTTCCCTAATTATTTTTGAAGCCCTTGGCATTTATTACCAGCATTTGGTTCCCTAAGAATGTCGCTTAAGGACAAGTAGCATTCCTCCACCCTCTAATGCCAATGGGATAGGGAAGGGTGTTATAATTATTATGGGAAATTCTATTCAGGTCATGTATGTTAAATCAAAAATTTATTTCACATTTTTAGTAAAAAGTCAAAAGTACCTCGTTTAGAAAACGACAATAAGATTCCTTTGAAACCATTTTCAAAAAAGTCGAACATTGGTAAAAATGACATTAAAAATCATATTATGATATTAAAATAATTCTTTAAAACATTTTTATAAAATATAAACCTAAATGAGTGGTTTTTCTACTAAAGAGTGAAATAAAGTCATTTTCCTTTAAAATGTTGTTTTGGTCTCTTGAGTACTAAAGGAGAGTAAAATGAAAGGATAAATTTTATTGTCCAAAAATAAATATAGGATAATAATTAATGATTTTAGTTATGGGTATATCAGGAAATTTAATTATTGGAATCTTACTCATAAATAATCTTGATAAAACTTGTTATTGTAACATAAACCCCTTACCACTTTAGTAATTTTTGAATCGTCACCCCAATGTAAGTATAATTTCAAATGAAACTTAAAATATCATTTTAATATATGTAATAATAATATAAAATTTAAAAGGGGTATTATATACACCTTAAAAATGATACAAGAGGTGAATATGACATACGTCTCCTGGAAATAAAAGTGAGATGAGAAACCCCTTACCTCGGGTCCGACTTACTTCAGAAGCAATTTAACCTCTTGTATAAAAATGTAAACTTATTATAATTTTATAAATTATTCATTTAAATAATTATAATATCATAAATTTTCTAATTATAACATTTTAATATCCATTTATTAATAATTATTTATTAAAATCACCATTTATGAGTGTTAAATGTTTCATTTTTCATGAGAATTTCAGTTCGATAGTTCTGATCCTTGTACATTGATCATGGTTTCATCATGTCAATAATTTTAATAATAATATAAATATAATATATATTCATTATAAAAATATATATTTAAATTCATCCATATAATATATATATATTTATAAAATAATTACATCGTTCATTTATATAGTAAGTCGTCCGTACGCCTGAACATTTTTTTCACTTTTTGATGGACTGAACAAAAGAACAGAAAATATTAATTCAAATTTTAAGAATAATTATTATATAATATATACATATATATATAATATATAAAACTCAAACTCATCATAATAACTATATATGAAATATGGTGATGAAAAATGAATTGTAACGCTATGTGGAGGCTGTTGTCTACACCTATGCAAGAGAGATACTTTCACTTCCAATTTGATGGAAAATGGGGTAGATAATTGTGGTTTGATGATCATAATAACATTTAAGTATATTTTTTATAGTAAATTTATTATTTTATTATGAATAACATATATTTAGTGTATTTTGATGAAAAATGAAATTGAAAGAGGTCGGGTAAGACGAACCTCTCCTTTAGTGGGCCTCCATTAGATCATTTATTAAGAACCCTTGGGAGGGTCTTATAATAATAATAGAACAAAAAATTCATTGATAGTGAAGTTGAGAATATATTTTTTCTAGTTTTGGTCAATCTATAAGGCTCAAAGTTATGTAAATAAGAAGAAGCAGGGGTGTCCTTTTATAAGTGGAGGAGGGGACACACTTGGAATTTCTTAAACGAATAAAATAAATTATTGTAATTACCAAGAAAAATGATTTCAAATATAAAGATATTAAAAGTTTTAATATAATTTGATTTAAATATGTCCAAAAAATATGATTTAGATAAGTTTAATTGGAAAGCATACCCTTATCATTAGGTTTAACCCTCCTGATAAACCCGTTTTAACCTTAACCACAGTGGAAATTGTTTACTTTTTTATATTAGTTTTGACCAAAAATGAAAGTGGACTCATTAAAAAAATTGGAAATTATGAATCCAAGTATATAACCAATTTTATCATATTCAATCTCTAAAATTGGCAGAAATTTCTTCTAAAATAATCTTAAAAAAATGCAGTGAAAATGGTTTTTATGAAAAATGTTTTCTTACATATGAAAAGTTTTTATACCAAAATACTCATAAAATTAATTCAAATATCCATAATTGGATTATTAATAACATAAATGAACTGATTTTACTTTTAAAATCATTTTAAAACAAAATTTAACTTTTTAAATTATATAAATGAAAAGAGAGATTTCAATAAATATCATTATTTTTCACTATTTTTCAAAAAAATAATCTTTTCAGAAAATTATTAAATATTCACTCCAAGATAATTTTTAAATATTTATTCAAAAAATAATTGTCATTTATTCAAAAAAAATTCAAAAAATGGAAAACAAATTATGTTATTTTCTCGCAAATATAAATAAAAACCATTTTAATGGAAAATGTATTTTAAAACATTTAATGACTTAATTAAAAATTACGTAATTTTGTATTTTATTTATATAAAACTTTTATACATAATTTTCAAACTATTTTTATTCATTTTCATTCCACCAATTCAATGGATATTTTGTGATAGTATACCATATTATGTTTCATTTAGACTTGGGTTAGTGTGTATCGCAAGTCATCGAATAAATTAAATCTATTTGAAAATAAATATATCATAAAATATCAGGGTATTACAACATAGTTTCCATAATTTTTATAAAACATAAGTCAATACAATTTTCGCGTTTATGACATTGGATAATTATTTTTTTGTTACATGGTTTGATGGAACTCAAAATTAGGTTTAATGATAAAAAGGGAAAATATGGATTTCCCCTAGCTTTAAAAAACCTAGAACCCACCAGAACTCAGGTGGATATCCACTAGAATTCTAGTGGCTACAAAAGTGCCACCATATTTTCACTGGTTAGCCCTTGGGTTTTTTGTTCCCCTACCACACTTTTCTTCTTCTCTCTTCCTACTACCCATCCACTTCAATTCTAGATCCTTTAAAACTACAAATGACTACATTAAAAGAATTAAAATAATAATAAAATATCTTTTTTTTGATCAAGATCCAAAAATTTAAACAAGTTTGGATTTTAATCACTAAATTACCCAAAAAAACCCCCAAGTTATACCTTAATTAATATAACCATTACACAAGTCACTATTACTGGAACTGGGGAATGTAGCAGAAACTGATGGGATATGGAATTAAAAAAAATCATCACCAAAGTGTCGAAACTACATTTTCTTTATTGATCCCTTCCCTGTTATAGATCTAAGGATCTCATGTGAATTTAATAAGCACCAAATTTAAACCTAACGGTTACCACATTCGAATCAAAACACGCTCGACTGCAGCTCATTTCCAGAAACTGTTTCTTAAACTATCTGAAGCTAAACCCCTCTAGATAATACTAACATGCTTTAAGACTCTGTGTTCATATCGATTGTGAAATATCTGGTGATGGTGTAGAGCTTTGATGATTCTTTTGACATCACGATAATCACCTCGATCTGATGCCTTCGATCTATGAAGGGGTTCTTTGATCGTTCTATCAGATGGAGCATTTCACTCTCTAAGATGTGGTAAGAGAGATAAGATCTCAATTATAAATGATGAATAGTACATGGAATTAGCTTCTCCTCTATTTATATAGTGGATGTCCAAAATACCTAGTGAGGGTTCTCCATCCCCTGTATATCCAACATCCACTAAATATGAAATTAATGACTTGTTATGATGAACCAATTGCATCATGAACATCATTTATATTTTATCACATACTTATAATATATAATAAATATATTATGTGGTAAACCTGAGTCATTAACTTTACTTGTTATTCCCATAATATTAAACAAACCTTGAATATTAAAATAATATTCATTCGTATAATATTTTCCCACGTATTCATATAATACTTTATGAATACTTTTAATAAATAAATTCAACAAAATTATTTTGTAATTGAATAATAATGAATTTATTTATTCATTAGTGATAGATTACTTAGACAACTCTCAGACCCCATGGTTGGTCCCACCATATCCTATATACATATTCACCAAGGGCCCACCATATCCTATATACATATTCACGAGAAGATAGAAAAATATAGAATACACTATTGTGTTTGACCCTCTAAACCCTTAATATCAATAGTAGTGAAAAATATTTACAGACTAAGAGAGGATTATAACAACCCATCAAGGCCCCTAAAGATTTAAGTAATAGTCATTGCAACAATAACCATCCTATGAACACACAATGTGTACTATAATCTTCTTATCTCATGATATCTCAAAATGCAGTATGAAAAACTTTTGTAATCATCCATTCTAGATTTATATCTATTGATTTGACTATATAGACTTACCTTTGACTGCATTGTACAAGTATTTGTGAAGTAACATCCATCTTAATCAAATATGTCCGAGATATCACTTCCCCAACTCAAAAGTGACAAATTATTTCTTAACCATAAAACAAATTACATACCGCTAATGACACACCCAACATAATCTGCCTCGCCACAACTTCAATATCATAGTTTTTTTCCTTACATTAAAGTAGGATATCAAATGGTACATATTGATAATGATCTCATGTCATGAGACCAATACACATTTTTGTTGATATGAACAACCAATGACACCCAAAATATGTTGTGTTCTTGTTGGTGAGTCTATCCTCAAGATCTCACCTACAAGGGATCATGAGATATGAACTTCATGAGAGGGAGCCTCAATGCTTATGATCCCCTAACACATGATAGTCAGATATTAACTATGTCCAGTTGGTATGATTTATCTAGAACATAGGTCATATGTTTACGATTAATTTCATTGTATATCTAGGTTCTCATTATATCATGGGTACTACTATAACTTTTTGATATGAAAAATAATTTGTGGACATTATAATTAAAATAGTGGAAACATATTTTTCAACACTATAATGGTAATGTTGATTTGAAAAATGAAGTTCATTTTTTCAAATACATTTTCTAAAAGTGGGAAAAAAATAATTATATTATTTTCTCACAAAAAATCAATAAAAACTATTTTAAGTAATAATATGTTTTTAAAAAGTATAATGAATTTATTAAATGTTGCATAATTATTTATTTTATTTATCTAAAAGCTTTATAAATATTTTAAAAAAAATTCATATTTATTCCACAAATACAGTGGTTAGTTTGTAATAAAATACTATATTATAGTTCATTTATACTTAGGTTCGCATGTATCGCAAGTCATCAAAGAAATTAAATTTATTTGAAAATAAATACACCATAAAATCATGTTGTATTACAACATATTTTACCAACATTTTTACAATATGTAGGTCAATAAATTTTTCATGTTTATAAACTAATCTAATTCCATTTTTTTAACGTGGAATAATAGAAATCAAAAATGGTTTTGATAAGAAAAAAGGGAAAAAATGGATTTCCACAAGGTTAAAAAATGGGAATCCGGTAGAACTCGGGTGGGTATCCACAAGACTTCGTGTGGCCAAAAAAGTTCCATCATATTCTCTGTGGTTAACCCTAGGTTTCTAGTTCCCCTACCCCACTTTCCTTACTATATCTTCCTACTACCCTTCCACATCGATTATAAATCCTTTAATACTCAAAATGACTACATTAAACATCTCAAAATACTAATAAAATATCTCTTTTTCAATCAAGATCCAAATAATTTAGACAAGTTTGGATTTTCATCACTAAATTCCTATAAAAACTTCAAAGTTATACATTAGTTAATATAATCAGGACATGAGTCACTATTGATGGTACCGGGGCATCCAGTAACTTAGTGTACATCATACATAACTCATGTTTCATCTCAGATATGGATCTAGTCATGGGCTTTCCATGTATCTACAGCGTAGCTATTCTAGTATATGTGACATTAACTCTTTAAGTAAGACATATCAAGAGATTATATCCTCAATTATATCCCTTTTACTACTATATAAACATAAAATCTTTTATAGTACTAGTAATGGAGTTATCATAATGATAGAACATCACTTACTAGGTGAGATTCCAAGAACATGAACCAATTGTTTTCTCTTTTACACTACTTCTTTAGCTTCATCGGAAGCCATAACGAACTCAATGTTTGTAAATTTGGCTACCACTAGCTTGAATAAGATTGTATATCTCATTACCTTAGCCTAACTACAATATTAGATTATATTTATCTATAGGAAGACTAGTTTCTTTCCCCTTATAACTAATATGCCTTCCTCTCCACATATCAGGTACATACCTTTTTGTACCTACTAAAGTACAATTGGATAGTTTTGCCTACATTTTTAGTATCTCACTTGGATATAATTGATATATTCCTACTAAAAAATATAAGTTTTCTATATCACAAATTGTAAACATCATAGGATATGTTATTGATCCATATAAAAAGTGTATTGAATTCCACTCATGACATTTATATTCTCTTATTCTCTATGCATGTCTTCTTGAAGAGATATATGACATGTGACATTGGTAAGAATTCTCTCTTGAATTTTTCCAATTTGAATATTTTAATACATTTTCAGTATATTTATTATTGACTAGGTTTAAGAAAATGTTAGATATACTTCAGTAGACCATGTTCCCTTTAATGTAGGTTGCTACATTAAGTCAATCTTTATATAATTTCATTCATTTTAGTCCTAACTGTAAGGCTAATAACTGTTTTTTATATGTTATCAAACATATTTTACATAGAAAATAGCGGCGCTCACACTATTATCTTCCATGAATATGGAATAAAATCATTCCTAATAAATATTCTTTTATCTTGTTTTTTATTTCAATCATAAACTGGATTTCAGTAAATTTCACCCCTTTATTGGAATTCTATGATGTCACCATCACTTTGTAGTTGCATCGTATAGACACCTTCAATGATTGGGGGTCATGACATAATATTCTCAATATAATGTTCATAAAAGGTATCCATGACAATTAAAATTCAAAGGGATGAATACATAATAACTTGGTGTTACCAATCGAGCCTTATTAGTACCACACAAATACCACCCATGTATAGTCACACTTAAATACCCACTATGGTATTCATAATAATAATCCCCATGTAAATTGCTACATAGAATCCATTATTGAATTTTAATTTATCTTTTCAATTTTAATTAATTTCCATATACTTGTTACTTTTAGGAATTATTATTCTCAATGAATAATGTATCATAGGCCATGGTGAATAAAATCCCATTATAATGGTTTTATTCTTCCTATATTGTATGTGTATCTAGAAAAATATTTTTCCACATTCTCTTCTCGAATCGGTTCCTATGTCAACTATTTTCGAATCTCTATCATGGACTAAACCCATATCAATAATTCTCCCACTCCATTGAATAAATATATGCACCCTTTTATATAAATATAGTCTATAAATTTACTATCACTTTTCTATCATAGAGATTTCTATAATATCCTAAGAAACCATTAGGATAATTACTTTAGATGAAAAATGTGATTTTATTAATGAAACTTTTTGTATATACTCAAAAAAAACTTTGAATCTATACTCATGTTTTATAAAATAATGGTCTTCCATCATATTAAAACTCATATTATATCCATTTTTCATGATAGTGGCCATATGGTTTTGGGATAATGGATCTATTTGAATAGCATGTCTCAATGAATAGTGGAAGTCACTGCAATGGATATATTTTTCAAAAATTGATTCTCTTTTTACTTAAATCATGGAATAGATGTGTATAAGTAAATATAAATTTAATAATTTCTCTATGCTATATTTTTTTGATCAATGTTAACATGTAAGACTCATCATAAATCCTCCTTTTTAGTATCATGTCTTTGAAGTTTATAAGGCAATGTGCGATTAGGAATTACTCCATGTTGCGTTATAATAATCAATGAATGCTTGGTTAAGATATTATTTGGCACATGGGATCAAAAACAACTCATATCTTTTCTAACCATGCATATTCTATACTTCAATTTTAAATTCCTTAAAATACATTGAAATCTTATGAAGTATACTTACCACTAGCATAAACTTGGAGTAATTCACACACTCTAGCTAAACTAATTCCAAAATATTTGTGTATTACCTTTATTTATAAAGGTTTATTTGTTGAAAACTAATTACATAAGTGTTTCAATAATACCTCGGTTCTTTAAATCCAAATATTCTAAAACCACACTAGTTATATCCATGAAAACTACTTGGTTTTTCATGAAAACGTTCTATCTTTCCACATTTTTATATGCTGGTCATACATTTTATATTCATCAGCTATTTTTTATGATTCAAACATTATTGAACTATTGGTTGAATAATAAAAACCACAATACAATATTCATTCCAAAAATGGAAAAATTTATCCTTTTATCCAATTGACATGTGAGATTAATGTTTTGTTAATACTTACCAAAAGTTCAACAAACACCTTTTACTTGGTAATTAGAAGTTGTGTGCTTATCACCTATGACTTAAGAACCACCCTTTCTCAATCTTTTGTAGAACAAAAATTACTTCTTATAATGTTTCCTTTTTTACATGGTTATTATATTTATATACTCATATGTGATAGTCATATTGTATTTGATACCCAATAAGTGTTATAGAAACATCACATATAATGAGGAATATACTTGAAGAATAAGAGACTTCTTTATTCTTCGACTCAATTCATTATGTATAATTAAATAAAGAAATGAAAAAAAATAATCTCTTATTTTATGATCCACCCCTATCCTTTAAAGGATGCTGAGAATGGGCCTTTGGCATCATACCTACCATTTGATTTTTCACCATGTCTTTCAAATTATTCATTATAATAACTAAAGATTAATCATTCTTTAAGAACCAGAGTAATTAAATAAAAAATAAATAAGAATGTGATTTATTGAAATATCATGATTTGTCTTTCAATTTTGTACATATCCAACGTAAAAATAAACTTATTCATATCTTGTTTCAATTTCTCTTTGTATGCTTCTTAGAGATAAGACAACACATAAAATAATCCATGTCCCAATGTTGTATCCAAAAATCACATCGGATGTTGATGATAGAATTATGTCATAACCATCATATGTTTCATACATGAGTATAATGTAAGATTTTTTATCACCATCACTTCTTAAGGAGGAATAATAGATATTGGGGACACAAACACCTTGAATTTATGATGCCGTAGTGCTTTTCAGACCCATATGTAGTACTATTTAGAAACTCATTCCATTTTGTACATTTTCATTGTCCAATATCATCAGAGTGTGCTTGTGGTATTACTTCCTATTTTCTACAGAAACTAGTATATTTGTAAATTTATCTGGATTAATGATTAAACATTAATGATTAATTAAATCATTGAATATCTTCTACTATTTTATCGAACTCTAGTATCCCTCACTACTAGAATCAGAATAATAAATCGCTTGAGTATTCTAGTTGAAAGGATCTATGAAACCTCCCCTCATAGTCTACAATATTTTTATACTCCACAACTCTGACAGTTTCAATGTAGGCACTAAACTGGCCCACTTCATTGACTCATGTCTCCTCAATCTGTTGATTGAAGTCCCATCATCTAAAATCATAAACATGGATTATAAAACACTTTAATCTACAGTGTCAAAAAACTATATTTAGCTAATTATTTGATTCCAACATCAGTTAAGTAAACACTTCACTCTCATAAGAACTCCTTGATAGATGGAGGAACCCTCAACTTTGGCTGACGAGCACTCTGTACACCCAGTTTTTTTCAAATTAGAGTTAAAATATGAATTCGTGAATTAATATTTCTTTTAGGGGTTTTTAATATTTTATGATGAATGTAATTCCTTTCTATTAAATATTTTCAAAGTAAGTTGTAACAATCATAACTTAAAATGTGTTAATAAAAAAACATCAATCACGTCTTTATGAATTTTTTGTTTCTTATTTTATGTGTTTCTCGCATATATGAAAATGCATAAAATATTAAACAATGCATAAAAAAATTAATTACCCAAATGGCCATAAGCATCTCATATCTGTTGATCCATTTAGACTCAGTGGATCAACTATGTCCTAGGGGTATCATACATGAGTAGGGTCTTGAATGATGATGCAACTCACCCCCGGTCTAGTGTTTTTATTGCATGTCTGGTATACTTCGTTGTCGTCCACGCATGAATTCATCTTTGCCATAATACAAATGTACTAGCATGAAAGAGAGGGGGTCTCATGAAGTGAAATGTTAATATAGTAAAACACTGATGGGTGTGCAGACCCTTATACATATTTAAATGAAAAAGATGATGTGTAGAACATTAATAGATAACTAATTATTATAATAATCACATGCATTTGTAATCAATATTTAAATAAAAGCAAATGTGTATGGTCGATGCTCAAGACTAATCTATAGGTAAATAAAAATTGTGGAAAAAATTAAAATGCAATAAATTGAAGTATGAGGTTATTTAATAAATTAAAATGAATTATTTAAATTAAAATAATATTATTTCCTTGGTCCCAATATTAATTTAGTTTTTATATCAAATTAAATAAATTTTTTCAAATAATAATAATAATTATTAATCCAAAAGTTAATAAATTATTTTTTAGATTTCACTAGAAATTGTAAGGGCTCAGAAACCCCTCTTAGACTGTACAGATCGAGTTGAACCCACGCATGCCCATTTCAGGTCACACAGACCCTATGCAGGTTTTTTTGGGACTGACTAACCCCCCTAACCTATTCCGGGTCGAGCATACTCGTGAAAGCCCATATCAGTTAGGTAGTCTGACTGGGAAAATAGAAAACATAGTAGGCACATGGGTGGCTGGTCAGGGCAGTAGATCGATGCATGATTTAGCGAAGCCAGATATGGTTGTATTGAATTGTCATGGGACACAGCCGATGGTGTGGAGTAGATCAGGAGGGCCACCTGTAAAGGGAGGTGGTTTCAGGGCGGTCAACAAGATGATGTCCACAGGTGGCTGGCACAGCAGCAAGAAAGGGTTTCTCCGAGAGGATTTTACTGATCTTCCTTAGGCAGAGAGTAGAGGGTTTCATAAACAAGGGAGATGTTTTGGTGCCCATGCTCAGTTAGGATCTTTGGTAGTGCTTCAGCTGGGAGGTCTCACTTGAGAGGAAGGCCAGTCCATATAGTAGGGTGCAGGTATCCAGCGAGTTTAGGACGATGACCATCGTCTAGGGTGGAACATCCAGGTTGTGGTGATGGTGGTCGGTCGATGCACGAGAGGCCAACCGAGGTTGGGTGACAGTAGGGGTGTAATTTCGGCTTGGCCCGGCCTGGACTGGGCCGGGCCTGCCATGCAAATAGTCGGGCCGCTGACCACTATTCGGACTGGGCCGAGCCGGCCCGAACAACCCCATGAGGCGCCCCGAGCCCGGCCTCGGCCCGGCCCAAACTATCGGGTCGGGCTGGGCTTTTCGGGCCGGGCCGGGATTTTTCGAGTCGGGTCATGGTGGCTTTTATTATTTCCAAAATAATTGTCTCTTTTAAATTTTTTTTATTTAAACATCTTTTTAACATTTATTTAAAACGTCTCTTTACATTTATTTATAAATGCATGTTTTTTGTAAAAACATTTATTTAATTTTTTATTAACATTTTACAGTGGGTGGATATGGTTTTTTGTCTAAATAGATTTATATATTGTGAATATACATACATATATATATATATTAATTGCAAATTGTAAATGAAATAATGAGGGGTGCATAGCTGTCATGGGTGAGTTTAAATCCTTATTATTTAAAAGTTTTTTCTAACATTTATTTAAAACATTTTTTACATTTAATTTTTTAACATATTTATAATATTTTAAGTATTTGTTAATATTTTTTATTTAAACATTTTTATCTAAACCATTTTTTAACATCTGTTTAAAAGGTTTTTTACATTTATTTTTAAGTGATTAATTTAAAACATATTTTAACTTTTTTAAACGCATGATTTTTACAAGTAATTTTTTTTAAAACCATTAACTTTTTTTTTCATATATTAATGTGAAAAGTATTTTTTAAGTGTTTGTTTAAAAAAAATAATTTAAATGTTTGTTTTAAAAACTTTTTTAAACATTTTTATTCGAACTATTATTTAAACCACTTTTTATCACTTGTTTAAAAAGTTTTTTTAAAATTTATTTTTAGAAGTTTAATTTAAAATGTTTTTTACACATATATTTTACATTTATTTTTTAAAAATTTAACACGTTTTATGTAAAAACATTTTAAAGTTGGTGAATATGTTATTTTTCAGTAAATAGATTTATACATGTCTGTGATTTTATATATATTCTGTACAAAATAAAAAAAAATTAATGAGTTATTGCGGGGTGCGCAGTAGTGGGTGGTGGGTTTAAAGTGTTATTATTTAAATGTTTTTTATCATTTATTTAAAACGTTTATTTACATTTATTTTTTAAAATATTTTTGAAAAGTATTTTTAAGTGTTTGTTTAAGTAAAAACATTTTTTTAAACATTTTTTAATTTTTTTGCAGGGCAGGCCCAACCCGGCCCTGTCTGAACTAAAATTACACCGTTAGTGGGTGCGCAGAAAAGTGTGAGTAAATTGTTTTCTAAATAGATTTATATATGTATATTTATTATATATAATATATGCATGTTTTATCATATTTAAAAAAAATTAATGATGTTGGGGGTGTCCGAATATCATTTGGTGAGTAGTTATTTTTTTGTTAATATATAATAAGTTATTATATATATATATATAATATGATAAAATTATAAATAAATAATTAGGGGTTGGGGGTGCGCTGTAGTGGGTGGGTAATTTTTTTTTCTAAATAAATTTATATACAATTTATGCAAGTTGCAACATATTAAAAAAAATTAATGAGGTTGAGGGACATGCCCAAACATCATTAGGTGAGTGTGTTATTTTTTTAAATATAAATTAAGTTATTATATAATATTAATTCATTGACACAGACACACACACATATTATTTATCGATTTTTAAAAGCCACTCTTAATTGATATATATTATTAATAGCTTTATATATAATATTAATGGCTTTGTTTTTATATATATATATATATTATCATATCATTAATATATATATATATATATTATTAGTAGATTTTTTATATATACATATATATAATATGCAAGTTTCATCATATTTAAAAAAGATTAGCGAGGTTGGGTGTGTGCGTGAATATCATTGGGTGATTGTATTATTTTTTTATTAATATATAAAAAGATACTATATATATAATGTTAAATGATTGATATATATATATATATAATATGACAAAATTATAAAAATAATAATCAGGGGTTGGGGGGTGCATCGTAGTCGGTGAGTTAATTTTTTTTCAAAATAGATTTATACATGTATAGTATATATAATATATGAATGTTGCAACATACTTAAAAATATTAATGAAGTTGAGGGATTTGCACGAACATCATTAGGTGAGTGTTATTGTTTTATTAATATACAACAAGTTATTATATATATATATAATATTAAATCATTGATATATATATATATATTAATAGCTTTTTATATATATATATATATATATTATAGCTTATATATATATATTATATTAAATCACATACATATATATATACATATATATATTATTAATGGATTTTTAAAAGCCACACTTAATTTATATATATTATAAATAGATTTATATATAATATTAATGGCTTTGTTTATATATAAATATTTTCATATTAGTTAAATATATATATATATATTACTAGTAGATTTGTTTTTATATATGCATATATTTAATATGCAAGTTTCATCATATTTAAAAAAAATTAGTGAAGTTGGGGGGTGTGCGCGAACATCATTGGGTGTGTTATTTTATAATTAATATATAAAAATTTATTATATATATATATAATTTTAAATGAATGATTGATATATATATATAATATGAGAAAATTATAAAAATAATAATTAGGGGTTGGGGGTGCATCGAAGCGGGTGAGTTAATTTTTTTTCTAAATAGATTTATATATATATATAGTATGTATAATATATGTATGTTGCAATATAATTAAATAAATTAATGATATTGAGAGACTTGCACGAACATCATTAGGTGAGTGTTATTTTTTTATTAATATACAATATGTTATTATATATTTATATAATATTAAATCATTGATATATATATATTTTAATAGCTTTGTTTATATATATATATAATATATTAAATCATATACATATACATATACATATACATACATATATATATATATATAAATTATTAATGGAGTTTTAAAAACCACACTTAATTGATATATATTATTAATGGCATTGTTTATATATATACACTATTATATATATAATTATATATCGTTGTATATATATATATATTTATACGCACATTATTATTATATATAATAATTATTATATGTATATATATAATATTATTTTTAATTAATGTATAATGATATATGCACATATATATAGAAATATATATATATACACACAAATATATATATAGTTACATAAATTGATAAATATATATGTATACATATACATGTATATATATAGGTATATATATATGTATGTATATATGTATATATATAGATATATAAATATAAATATAAATTTATATATATATGGATATAGATATATAGATAAATACATATATATAGATATATAGATATATCTATATATATAGGATGGTGATTATTCTACAGGCACAAAGCCTAACCAGTTGGTCCAGGCACAACATTGGGAGCTCGTGGTAGGGGGATCGAATCCCCCTACCCGCAGTTTCCCCATTAATTTTTTTACAGCAGGGCGGGCTTCGCGTGGGACAGCGGGCCGGGCTTTTTCGGGCCGGCTCGGCCTGGCCAGCGGACCTTCTTTGAAAGGCCCAGGCCTGACCCGCTGAACCTACGGCCCGAGCATGGCCTGGCCCAATGCGGGCATTTCCAGGCCCGACTTCTCGGGCTTTCGGGATGGTCCTGTCGGGCTTTCGGGCTGCCGGGCCAAAATTACACCCTTAGGTGATAGGCGGGGAGGCAAGACAACAGTTTGCCATTCTACTTTTGACTTTATTGAATGTTTTTTTAAAATATTATTTATATTAATGGAACCCCCAAAAAGAATTTCAACAGTCCTTTTTTAGACTATTCATACCATCCACTTTAACAATTACCTCCTTTTTTATGTTTTATATATTACCTTTACCCTCATAGGTCAAGCCACCCAAAAAAATGTCATGGACCATACCAATTTGTTAACTCCTATTCAATATTCCAATTAAAAATTAATTTTTTCAAAAAAAATGAGAGAAAGGGAATTATTATCACTAACATACACTATTTCCAGCTATTATATTTAGGCTAGATCCTAGCTGAAGATCTGGGTGGATGAAATATCCATTTGAGATTAAACATAGGCTATTAAAATTGTGTTCTTTAAAAATTTTAATACCCATGAAAACCACATATGATTCATATTAATATTTTTGGATGGTCATAACATGGTCATCCAATATCAGATCGTTACACGATTTGTTTTTTTGGGACTGAATTGGTGACATCTACTTATTTTTTAAAAAATTATTTTTTATTATCTCGGATATTCACATGATTTCTCTTATAAAAATTTCTGATATTATGGGGCACATCAGAAGGTGGTGGCCCAGGGATTTTAAAAAAAATTCATCATCGTAGTGACAAAACTACATCATCTCTAGTGATCTGAGCCTCGGTAGAGGTCTGAGGATCTCACAAGAATTTAATAAGCCTAAAAAATAAATAAAAAGGTTTCCTCATTTGAATCGATGTGTTCTAGACTATATTTCATCACAAAAGACCATTTCTTGAAGGATTTGATGTCAAACCCCTCTTGATCATTCACACACACTTCAAGAATCTGTGTGCATGACAATCGTCAAATTTTGTGTGCTAGCATGGAGCTTCAATTATTCCTTCAATGTCATGATGATCACCTTGATCATATGCCTTAAAGCTGAGAAGGCGTTCTTGGATTATTCACTCAAATTGATCCTTTCTCTCTCTAGGATGAGGGAGGAGAGAAAATCTATCAATTCTGAATGATGAATTGTATATTGAATGATTTTCTCCTCTATTTATATAGTGGATGTCCAAAATACCCAGTAAGGTTTCCATTTCCACTGTATATACAACATCTACTAAATCAATAAATAATGACATGTTATGATGAACTTACTGCATCCTGAACATCATTTATATTTTATCACTTAATGGTAATATATAATAAATATATTATTTGATAAACCCAAGTAATTTACTCAACTTCTAACTCCATCAATATTAAACAAACCTTCAATATTAAAATAATATTAATACTTAAATATTTTTCCATGTCTTCCCATAATACCTTGTGAATAATTTTAATAAATAAATTCAACCCAATTATTCTATTATCGAATAATAATTAATTTATTTATTCAGTGGTGATCAATTACTTAGACAACTCTCATATCCAGTGGTGGGGCTCACTGTGTCATATATAACCATTCACCAAAATATGCTAGTCTCTTGAATACACTATTGTGTGTGACCCTCTAGGCCCTCAATCTCAATAATAGTGTGTGAATTACGATATACTATTTTGTTTTATTATTGAAATTCTGATTTTTTTATTCTTCCAGTTTAAAATTTTAATTCGTCATGCATTAAATGTTTGGGTTTTTGAATTTTTTATTTCTCCCAAATTAATTCTATGGGTCTGGGATATGCATTTGGTGTTTGGGCCTCCCATGTGGGCTTGTTCCTTAGTCTTGTACGTGTGGAGTATGTTTCCTTTGATTTCCACCATGACTATCCTTGGGGTTTGTATTCCTATCCATTGATTTACTCTTCTTCCCCATGAATCATTTTCATCTATTTATCCCAGTGATCAAGTGTGTCGTTTTCATTTGGTTTATCTTGGTTGTGTGGATTTCTCTAGTTGGATGTTCCCTTTCAAGGCACTATGGTTGTAAGGGGAGTTGATGACCCCTACCCCCTTCATTCTTAGGTATTTAGAAAATTTAATCTCCTCACAACTGTCTTTCTTCAATTTGCTCGGGTTCTTGGAACACTTTGCTGCCAAAGTCTTCATCTTCCTCATAATATTAGATCACTTTTGCCTATTGACCTCTATGTAAACCACTGGTGTACAAGTTGTGGTGGAGTCCTCATGAACATCCGTTCTGATGTTGAAGTTTGGAAAACATCCAGATCCAAAGGATTCAAATACAACCCAAGTGATACCATCCACTAGTGAGCTCTATCATATTGGTATCATCTTCAGAGTAGTGGCACCAAGAGAATAGGATTGTTAGACCCTCCATGTTCAGCATTGTAAGTTCTATCTTCACCCTATTTTTTTCTATGATATTTCCTGACTATCAAAGCTTTAGTTTATGTTGTTTTATTCTTAAATATTCACTCTAAAAATATTATTCTTATTCTTTTGATCATTAATAAAATTTATGTGTGGGTGGTTTTCTTTCCATGAACATAGGTCCAAGAAAGACCGAAGCACATAAATCCTTGCGTTCTATGTTCTTTTTTTGATTACTATATTTTTTATGTTCATTTCTATTGATTTCGACTTCAATGAGAAAAACCCCCAGTTTGTTTCTTTAGGGTTCATGTGTTTTTCCTATTATCATTTCACTCTTACCCCTCACAAAGCTATATCAAAGCCTCTTATTTCTCTTTTTCTTTCGAACCCATTTCTTACTTTCAATATTGGTTTCTCTATTAATTTCTGAATTTATATCTCTTATTTAATCACCTCTTTTATCTACTATTTGTGATTAGAACCATTATCCCCACTATTAATTCTCCATATTTATGCATCTAGTTTGATGATATTGGCTTGTTTTTTGGGGCGTATGCTTAATGTCGTCTACAAGAACTTAGTATCTACTCATTTTGGTTAACATGTCAACAACTAGGTTTCAAATTGAGAAGTTTGTTGTATATAATGACTTTAATATTTTGAAAATTAAGATAAGGGAACTGATGGTTCAACAAGTCTTAAGATATTCCCTCTATGGGCCTAAGAAACCTATTGTAATTATAAATGAAACTGGACAAAAAACTACTGAATATCATTATGTTTTCCCTGATGTTTTAGTTACAGAAAATAGTTCTCTATTTATTTAATAGATAATGTTCTTAGGTAAGTTTCCTATGAATCTAATGATACTGGTTTACAGATTAAACTAGAAAAATTATACATGAAATCTTATTTAGTTAGAAGGATTTATAATAAACACTAAATGTTCAAATTTATAATAAAACTCTATAGTTCAATAAAGGGACATTTAGATGAATTTAATAAAATTATGTTATATTTATCCAGCATAAATCTAACTATTAATGATTAAGATCAATAAATGATCATTCTAATTTCTTTAGATAATTCCAAACAGTAAATTATTATAAACCATGATGTATGATCATGAATCCTTACCCCTTGAAGAGGTTAATTATACCCTTATCTCTGAAATAATTCATTTTAAACCTAGAATAAATGGTGAGGTTGGAGATTGTTTACTAGGGGTAGACCACAATATAAAGGTATACAAAACAGTTTAATAATGATAAGAGTAATAAGAATAAGCAACCCAAACCTAGGTATAATTATAGGGAAGTAAAAGTTGTTTTCTTTCATTATGGTAATACTAGGCACACTAATACTCGGTATAGGAAGAATAAACTATAAATTGAAAATAAACATACCACTAAAAAATCCATTCTAGTTGACTCTCGTTATGACAAAATTGATGTGTTAAATGTTTCCATCAATGCTCTAAATTATTAGTGGTTCCATGACTCAGGTTGTTCATTCCACATGTTTCCTTTTAGATAGTCATTCCAATAATTCGAATAAAGAGTAGAACGAGATGTCCTCTTAGGGAATAATAAGAGGTGTAAGGTAGATGGAATATGTTCTATTTTAATAGAACTGGATGACCATTCAATAATCACATTTCTTGATGTTAGGTGGGTTCCCAACCTCCATAGAAACCCAATTTCCTTATAGATTCTAGACCAAAAGGGGTTCACCTTTAGATCTGAAATGGGATGTCTAGAAATCTACAAAGGCACTAGAACTGTCCTAAAGGGTTCTATAATTAATGGGATGTATGTTTTGAATGTAAAGAACCATTAAAGATAGTTAGGAAGTGTCTATACCACTAATAATTATAATACTATGCTATGGAATAAGAGATTGGGTCATGTAAGCTCCAAGGGTCTAGAAGAACTCAACAAGAAAGGTTTGTTCAGTGACATCACATCATGAAACTTTCCATTCTATAAAGATTGTGTGATGGGAAAGTGTAATAGATTCACCATTAATATCTGCAAATTTAATGATTCTAACCCCTTAGAAAACATACATTCCAACCTATGTGGACTATCTAGGACTACAACCCATGGTGGAGGTTCTTGTTTCTTCACTTTTGAAGATTACTTCTCAAGAAAATTCTAGATTTATATTTTGAAAAATAAATCTGAAGTTTTTTAGACCTTTAAAACCTTGAACTTTTTAGTTAAAAATCAGGTTAGGAGAAAGATCAGAACCATGAGAATGGATAATTTCTTAGAGTACTTATCCACTGAATTTATTCAATTCTTTGAATCTTATGGGTATTAAAAGACACTGAAAAGATAAAAAACCCAAAATGGAATAGAAGAAAAAAATTAATAAAACAATTTTATAAAGATTTTGAATCATGCTTTCATGCTTAGGTATCCCTATATCATTTTGGGAAGAGGCTTCTTGTATAATAGTCTAACTTATAGGTAGTTTCCCTTATTCTTCTAGTCAGTTTAAAACCACATAATAATTATGGAATGGTAAGTTTTCTTCATATAGCTAATAAAGATTCTTCTATAACAATACTTATACTCATGTTAAAATATATAATATTGAACCTATAGACCTTAAATTTATCTTTTTATGGTATCATGAGGGTGTAAAAGGCTATAAACATTGGGTCAATAAAACTATTTACCAAAAATTTATCATAAGTAGGGATGTGGTGTTACATGAGTCGTTTTCTCCAAAATCTGCATCGATGACACCTGAAAACAATGATCTAGCCTTAGAACGGGTTGAAGAAACTGAGCCTACACATCATTTTGAGAATTTTTTCCATCACACTTTACATGATCCTCATCCCATAACTGAGGAAAATTCTAACTCCAATTATAGTTCAAATTCTAAAACAGAACCTCTTACCAGTAGTAGAGACTATCAATTGACCCGAGATAGAGCAAGGAGAGGGCCTAGACATCCTATCTGGTTCATCCAATATGATATGTGTTCTTATGATATCAATGTTTTCTAAGATCTAGATGATGCTGATTTTCATACCTTTAAGTAATCCCTTAATGAAAAAGGTGCTAAACAGTGGGTCTTTTCCAAAGATAAAGAAATTCATTCCTTAAAAAAATCACACTTGGTCTATTGTGAATAAACCACCCAATTATAAAGTAATTGGTTCTATGTGGATTTACAAAAGGAAAGAAGATAACACTATTAAAAATGAAATAAAATGAACAGTAGGTCTAGTTTCTATGAAATTCCTTTAAATAAAAGGAAGAGACTATTCTGAAATTCCCCCCCCCCCTTTTTAAGCATTCTTCAACTAGGTTTTCAATTTCTTTTATATCCTATAGTGACCTGATCATTGAAAAACATGAATTAAAATCTCCCTTCCTTCATGGTGATTTAAATGAGAAATTTTACATGAAGCCTCCTAATGGTAACTTTAATGAATTAAAATAAAATCAAGTTTTCATTTGGAATACATCTTTATATGGTCTAAAACAAACCTCAAGGAAATGGAATAATAAATTTGACTCTTTTATGATTAATAACCATTTTACAAGGTTCCAATATGATGTTGGTGTTTATTTTAAATCAATTAAAAATTACATTTTTCATTTTTTGTTGTATGTTGATGATATGCTAATTGTTTGCAAAAAAGAGAGTCTCATTAGTATTATAAAATATAAATTAAAAAGTTATGTTTGAAATGAACGAATTAGGTGCATCTGAGAAAATTATAGGTATTTAAATAATTATGGATAGGCCTAATAAATTTCTTTATTTATCATAGAATTATTATATTTTATAGACTCTCAAGATATACCTATTTAAATATCTCAAGCATGTTAATTTACCACTTGGATATCACATTAAATTCTCTTTGACATAAGCACATACTACCAAGGGTGATATTAAGTTTATAACTAAAATATATTATGCTAAAATAGTATGAAACATCATTTATTTCATGATCTAGAAAAGGTATGACATTTCCTTTACAATATGCACTCTTAGTAGGTTTATGGACACTCTAGGGAAGCCACACTGGCATGCCCTAAAATTTATTTTTCTATATTTTTCATATAACTCTAATTTTTCATTTTTTTTGTAAAAACATTGATAATTTTGAATTAATAGTTGGATATTTGGATTCTATCTATGTAAGGAATATTGATATTAAAAAATCCTTGAATGGTTATGTTTTCACTCCTTGTGGAGGCCCTATTTTCTAGAAGTCTAACATGAAGTATGTGGTTTACCTTTCAACCATTGAATGAGATTAGATATCCTTAACTAATGCTATTAAGGAATCCTTACGGTTCAAAAGTTTGGCTAGTTAAATTAACCGTTATAATTTTGGTGTTAATGTTTATTTTGATAATTAATTTGACCTTCATTTTTCAAAAAATTTATTATGCCATGGTAAATATAAACACATACACAATACACTACATTTTATTAGAGACATTATATAATCTAAAACTGTGTGTGTCAATAAGATACACAGTGACAATAACCTAGATGATGTTTTTACTAATGATATGGTATTATATAAATTTTAATATTATTTTGATAAGATGAATTTGATACTAATTCTATAACTATAGGTTAAATAAAATTTCCAATTTCAATTGAAAATGGTGAGGTTTTTTTAATTATGGTATTCAATTTTTTTTCATATTATAATGCCTATGTTTTTATTCTATCTTTTTTAATTTGTTAGTTCATAATGTGTGGAATATTGTAGTTTTAAGATTATTTTTATTTTACTCAAATTAATACTTTTGGTATGGGTTATGCATTTTCCACTTGGGCGTCCCTTGTAGTATTGTTCTTTTGGCATGTACATGAATCCTGATTTTCCTTCAATTTCCACCCAGGTGATCCTTGAGGCATTTGTTCGTGGCCATAAATTTACTCTTACACCCCTTACATCATTGTTTTCCATCTTTCTCGGTGATCTAGTGCATCATTTACATTTTATTTTAGCATGTATTCATGGATTTCATTGGTTGGTTATTCCATTTGAATGCACCGTGGGTGTTGGTAGATTTAATGACCCCTACCCCATTAGTTTCTTCGGTATTTAAAAAAATTTCCTATCCTCACTGCTGGGTTTCTACTCTCCACTTTTTTCTTTTAACACCTTACTTCTGGAGACTTTATATTCCTTTTAAGATCATATCCCTTTTGTTTTTTGAGCTCCATGTACACCACTAGTGTATAGATTGTGGAGGATTCCTCGTCGGTGTCCTTCTTAGAAAAGAAGTGTGTTAAAAATCCAGATCTAAAGTATTATAATACAAACTAGGTGACTCCATTCTCTAATGAGAACCATCAGAGTAGTATCATCTTCATAGCAGAAACGTCAAGAGAACAGGACAGTCAAACCCTCCATGTCATGTGCTATAAGTTCTATCTTCACCCTCATTATTTTCATGATAACTCTTGATGATCAAATATTTAGTTTCTATTAATTTATACTTAAATATACACACTATAATTTATGTTTTTAGTTTCTTGAGAATTAATAAAATCTGTGTATGGTTGGTGTTCTTTTCGTTCACATAGGTCCCAATGGGACGGTAACACATAAATACCTATGTTTTTTATTCTTTCTATCATCCCTTCATCTTTTATGTAAGATTCTATTGATTTCAAATTTAATGAGAAAATCCCCATGTTCAATATCTTATGTTTCATGTGTTTTTCCTACTATAAATTCACCCTTACCCCTTTCAATGTGAAATTATAGCCTCACTGGTTCTATTTTTTCCATAAACCAATTTATTTCTTTCAATGTCGGATTCTATTTTAATTTCCTCATTTCGATCTCTTCTTAAATTTCCCCTTTTATCTACTATTTGTGATTACAACCACTATCCCCACTATTAATTCTTCTTAATTCTGAATCTAGTTGGATATTCATAGTTTACCCTTGAGATTGGATAGTTTTTTGGGATGTACACTTGACGCTGTCTAGAATAACTCATAATATATTCATTTGGTTAAACATGTCAACATGTATATTTGAAATCAGGAAATTAATTAGAGATAATGACTTCAATATTTGGATAATTAGTATGAGATATCTACGGGTTTAGTGAGGATTAATTGATTCCCTGTGAGGGCCTAAGAAACCTGGTGAAATTTTAAATGAAACTGGATGAAGTACTACTGAATAACAGTATTTTTTCCTTGATGATTTCATTAAAATACATAGTTCATTTCTACTTTGTTTAGGAGATAAGGTTATTAGGGATGTTTTAAATGAATCAATTTATGTTGGTATATGGATTGAACTAGAAAAATTATACATGATAGCATCTTTAGTTATAAATATTTATAAGAAACACCAAATGTTAACATTTAAAATAAAACTTGGTAGTTCAATAAATTACCATTTAGATAAATTCAACAATGTTATATTAGATTTAGCCAACATACATATAACTATTGATGATGAAGATTATGAAATGATTAATATATATTTTTAGATAATTCCTATAACACCTTAGTAGAAACCATGATGTATTGTCATGACTCTTTAACCCTTGAAGAGGTTAAGTCTGCCCTTCTCTCTAAGGAATTTCATTTTAAAATAAGACAAAAGGTGGGGTGGAGATATTTTTTACTAGGGGTAGACCATAGTCTAAAGGTAAAAAGTAAAGAGTTTAATAAGGATAAAAGTGAGAATAATAAGAAACTCAAACCTAGGTCTAATTATAGTGAATGGAAATTTATTTCCCTTTATTGTGGTCAGTCTGGGCACACTAAGACCGAATTTAGGAAGCTTAAACAAGAACATGAAAATAAACAGCCCACTAACTAGTCCCTTATAGTTGACTTTGTTTATGACACAACTAAAGTGTTAAAAGTGTCTATCCATGCTCTCAATCATTAGTGGGTTCTTTACTCAGGATCTTCATTCCACATATATCCTTTCAAATTTTTCACCCCCTTAGAATATATACATTCGACCTATGGGGGCCATCTAGGACTACCTCCTATGTTGGGGGATCTTATTTTATAACTTTTATATAAGAATTATCAAGAAAAGTATGGATTTATATTCTGAAAAATAAATATAATATTTTTAGAACATTAAAACCTAGAAAGTTTTAGTTGAAAATTAGGTTAGGAGAAAGAACAAAACCATGAGAATAGATAATGGATTAGGGTAACTATCCACTGAATTTATTCAATTATATGAATTTGAGAGTATTAAAATACACCAAACTTTTTTGAAAGCCCCACAACAAAATGGTATTGTAGGAATAATGAATACAAATATTTTATAAAGAGATTGAAGCATGATTTCATAGTTGAGTCTCCCTGAATCATTTTGGGAAAATGCCTCCAGTATGGCAGTCTACCTTATAAATAGGTACCCTTCTTCTACCAATTTTTGTAAACCCTTGAAGAATTATGGAATGGTAAGACACCTTCTAATAGATACTTAAGAGTCGTTGGTTTCACTGCTTATGTTCATGTTAAGACTGATAAGATTTCACCTAGAGCCCTTAAATTTATCTTTTTAGGGTATCTTGAGGGAATAAAAGCTTATAAAATTTTTATTGATAAACCCATTTACCAAAAATGAATCATAAATAGGGATTTAGTGTTTCATGAGTAATTTTTTACCAAATTCATGTCTACAACTCCTGAAAACAGTGGTCTAGCCTTTGAACAAGATAATGAAACTGGGCCTCCAACTCATTTGGATGCTTCTATCAAGCCCACTCCCCCTTGTCCTAAACCCATATCCCAGGAATATTTTGAATCCAGTTCTAGTTCAAATTATGAAATAGAAACTATTTCCAATAGTAGAGATTTTCAATTGACCTGAGATAGAGTTAGGAGAGTGCCTAAACCCCCTTTTCTTCTTGGAAAATATTATTTGTATTCTTATTCCTTAATGTTTTCCAGAATCTATTTGATGATGATCCTTATACCTATAACAAATACTTAAATGAAAAATACAATAAGATGTGGGTCTTTTCTATGGATGGATAAATTCATTCTTTAATAAAAAGTCATACTTCGTCTATTGTGAATAAACCCCCAATTACAATTTAATTTGTTCTATGTAGATTTATAAAAGGAATGCAGACAACATTGTTGGAAATAAAATTAAATTCAATGAAATTATATCTTCTAATGGATTTTGTCAATGATAAGGAATGGGCTATTCTGAAAAAATTTCCCCCATTTTTAAGCATTATTGAATGAGGGTTTTTACTTGATTTTTTAGCCTATAGTGACATACACATTGAAAACATTAACGTTAAAACTACCTTCTATCATGGTGATTTAAATCATAAAATTTACATGAATCCTCGTGATGCTTACTCTAAAGAATTAAAATCAAATCATGTTTTCCTTTTGAATAAATATTTATATTTTTTAAAATAATACTCATGGAAATGGTATAATAAATTTGACTCTATTATTCTTTATAACCATTTTATAAGGATCCAATATGATGTTTGTGTTTATTTTAAATTAATTATAAACTATATTCTTTATTTGAAGTTGTATGTTTATGATATGATCATTATTTTAAAAAAAATGAGACTCATTACTTATATAAACTATCAATTAAAATTCATGTTTAAAATAAAATACTTAGGTGCATATAATAAAATTCTATGTGTTGAAATAATTATGGACATACATAATAAACTGATTATTTTATCATAGGCTGCTTATATTTTAAATATTCTCAAGAGATACATATTTTAATTTCTCAAACCTGTTAGTTTACCTCTTGGATAACACTTTAAATTTTATTTTACATAAGAACCTACAACTTCTGATGATATTCAGTTTATTTCTAAAATCACATATTCTAATATAGTGGTCATCATCATGTATTCCATGATCTAAACTAGGCCTAGCATTGATTTTACAATCTACACCCTTAGTAGGTATATGGGAACTCTAGGAAATCCACACTAGCATGCCTTGAAATATATTCTTTATTATTTTTCCTGTAGGTCTAATTTTCCATTGTTTTATTGTAAAAATGTGGATACTTTTGAATTTATAGTTGGACATGAAGATGCTAACTATGGAGGGAATATTGATATAAGAAAATCCTTGAATGGTTATGTTTAATTTCTTGCGGAGGCCCTATTTCCTAGAAGTGTAACGTGAAGTATTTGGTTTCCATTTCAACCACGAAATTTGAGTATATATCCTTAACTGAGGCTCTTAATGAAGCCTTATGGATGAATGGTTTGTCTAGTGAAATTGACCTTCATAATTATTTTTTTAATGTCTATTTTGATAGTCAATATTCCCTAAATTTTTTAAAAAATTTAGTATTCCTTGGTAAATCTAAACACATAGACATTGGACCAAATTTTATTAGATACATTATAGAATACAGAACTGTGTGCGTTAACATGATACAAAATAATTATTACCCACCTGATAGTATGAATAAATTCATGGTATTATCTAAATTCAAATATTTTTTAGATAAGATGAATTTCATTCCAATTATATAGATATAGGTTTAAGAACATCTCCAATTTCTATTGAAGATGGTGTTGAATTGTAAATTATGGCATTCGATTTTGTTTTCATATTGAATTTTTTTCTACTAATTTTAATTTCTTAGTTCTGCATACATAGAATATTCTGGTTTTAGAATTATTTTTATTTTCCTCAAATTAATTCTATTAGTATGTTCTATGTATTTGGAACTTGGGCCACCCATGTGGACTTGTTCTTTCAGCCTATATGTGTGGCTTGTTTTTCTTTCTGTTTCCACTGTTGTGATCCACAAGGAGTGTAACGACCCAGACTATTTGAATGATAATTGTTTCTTGAAAATGTGTGTTAGGATATATTATACACAACAAAACCTTATCTCTTTTTAAGGATGTGAGTATAAATGGAAATGTGACTATTATGATTCGACCATTATATGATCGTTGGTCAAATATGACTGTTGGTCGATATTACTATTGGAAACTACAACCTTGATAATAATTTTAATGTTATAATTAGTGTCTATATTGGAATCCTCTAGTTTTAATGCTCACAGATCATGCTTCATTAAGTTAAATCATGCTTCATCAAGATAAATTATATTTAATCATGTTTACTTATGTTTATATATAATATTAATCTATTATGTTATCATTTTACACCATTATAAAGGTTGGAAATATTGGACTATGTATAATTCACCATTAATATGGACCCACTGACACCATTAAGGTTGAGTCACTGTTAAGGTGAACTCTCTATTGGACATTTCACTAATTGTAGAAAATCAGATAAGTATGATATAACATTGATATGGACTCACCGTTAAGATGTATCATTGTTATTTGTCTCATCATCAATAGAGAGTTTTAATTATAAAAAAATACAAGACACTATTGTTCAACCTACTGTCAATAGATTCTAGGAATTTTCACAAAGGATCAGTCACTATCACATCAAGATTTCATCAGACTCAATCCATAATTTTAACAAAGAATGAGTTGTCATCACATTAAGCTATAGAAATACTCAATTCATAATTTCTGCCAATTACGAGCTACTGATAGTATGGGTCACTGCTAAGTCGACCTACTTCCAGATACAAGTCACTTTCATGTTGACCTACTAACAAAGTGACCTACCTCTACTTGACTCTCCATTCTTAATTGAAAAATTCATTAAGTATGAGACACTTTTCTAGAGACACCGTTTAAAGACACCATTCAAAGAAACCATCAATTATTACTTTGTCATTTGAATTTAAATTTCTTTCTAATGGTCATATTTTTGAAACTTAATACTGCTAATTAATATAATGAATTTTTCTGTCTTTTATATACAATATTAATATCAATTTCAAACTCTAGTACGAGGTAAAAGGTACCAAGATATGATTCAGATCACACTTATTGTAAGATGAAGTGTATAAATAAATTACCCAAATCCAAAGAAATAGACTGTTAGAAGTCTAGATGGTCGTGAAGCTGCGAAAAACTCGAGATCTGCTAACTGCAGAAACATGAAGACACTAATCAAAACTAAAAGAGAATAACTTTTTGCAAAAACACATGAATATAAGATAAGAACACATTGAAGAAATCAATACATCACTGGAAACATAGTACATAATCTCTCACAACACTCTTTTTTATTGTCTGTTTTGCGAAGTGGACTCAAGATGTATTTAAACATAACTTCTAGGAGTCAAAATCTGCATTTCCAATCACACAGAGCATTCTAACTATATTCTCTCTATTTTTTCTCTTCTTATGTACTGTTTTAATATTATGATAAGTGTGTGTCTATCTATATTATGAAAGAACAATAAATCCTATGAAAAATTGTAATATAGATAGATATCTTCACACAATATCCTTTTACACCTTACACTCCCACAAATAATAGTGTATAGGTCACTATATGGCCTGCTTTTTTTTGAACTCCCACAAAAACTATGGAGAAGGTCTAGTTGACCTAGAAAACATTGTATATTATTGTTTACCCTGATCTAGGGTGAAGATATAAAGTTTATTTATATAAACTGTTGGGTGGAGGTTGATCACCAAGTGGAGAGGATTAAGTCTCTGCTTGAGACTAAACCTCTTATTTTAAATTCTTCTCTTTTCTTTCAAGATTAGTTTTCTTTAGTTAGGTTTTTAGAAAACTTCAAATTACCCTGATAGTTAATCTTAAATAGTGTTTATATTATAATTTTCTATAGTAAATAGATTTCAAAATTTAATGTAATAATTAATATTGTTTTAACTGAGAACTATCACTCCTTGAGAAATCCTTTGAATAATCAAATCATTTATAAATTGTTCCTTTGGTTAACTGGGCTGTTTTTGTTTTAAATTAGGGTACTTTTAAGTAAATATTTTTTATAGAAATTTTTATAGGAACTCAAATCACCCCCTTCTTGAGTGTCCTACTCCAAACAACATTTTTAATCATAGGTTCTTACCTTTTGTGTTTCAAATTTTTAAAGTTTTCAAATATTTTCAACTATGATTTTAGTTGTGTTTTAAAGATCTCAAAATTTCATTGAATTCAAAAATTTTAGTTCATTAAAATTGTTTTTATTCTTTAACATTTATAATAGATAGTAAGTTGATGATTCCAACAAACCTCACTATTTAATGTCACAAGTTATGCTCAGTGGAAAATCAAAATGAAAATGGATTTATAAATAATGGGTTTTGAAATGTGGTCTATAATTGTATATGAATATAAGATCCCTGTTACAGCTATAAATACATGGGATGACCCAACTAATTCATCCTATAATAATAATTTCAAAACTGTAAATTCCTTATATTGTGATATAGGTGATGAATAATTCAATAAGATTTCTACATGTAAAACAACCTTTGAAATTTGTGTTTCTTCATCTGTTTCACATGAAAAAATCAATACTGTTAATGAAACGAGGCTTAACACATATACTATTAAATATTATAACATAAAAATGGTTCCTAGTGAACCTATTTATGTCATGTAACTCGGGTTTAATTATATTGTAAATATAATGATCTCACATGGAAATAAAATCAGTATAAAAGAACTAATCATGCGAATCTTGAGATGTCTTCCAGAAAGGTGGATAAGGACATCAATATCAATTAGAGAGTCTTTTGACAATGATTCACTACCTGTAAAGAATCATATAATAAATTTAATGATGTATGAAGAAGAGATAAGGGTTAATATAGAAGATGATTATGAAACTAGAAGAATGTTAGTGGCTTTCAAAACCACTACATCCAAACAAAAATAAAAAATCCAAGTTCATGTTGAAAGTTATGGAAATGAAGATTCATCAACATATATTGATGAGGAAATGGATAATCTAGCCTGGAGATTTAAGAAATTATATATGAAGAAGATGTTCTTTAGAAAGCCTAGCTGCATAAGTAAATATGAAAATAAATGTATCTAGAAAAAGGATATGAAAATAAGTGAGAATATAAGTGAGATAATATTCTATTAATGTTAAATAAAAGAACATTTGAAGGCAGACTATCCAAAACTAATGTATAAGGAGAAATATGAGGACAAATAAAAAAAGTACTAGAAGGCTATGAAGGCTACCTGGAGTGCTTTTGAGGATAGCTCATGTGAATCTAAATCATCTTATGAATAAAAGGATTAAAAATCCAACATCCGTTTTATGAAAAATCACATCCAAGGTAACTTCAATATCTACATCATATAATTATTTCTATTATATATATGAATCTTAATGTGACAGTTATGAAAATATGTACAAGGATGAAATGTTTAAATAATCAAAAATGATTGAGGATACATTAAATGAGATAAAATATAAATATAAATCTCTCAATAAACAACATTATATTTCTACTACTATTAAATTGTAACTCACTATATAAATATAAAATAATCTCAATTTATCAAGGAGAATACTAAACTTAATCTTTCTAATGTAAAATTAAAGAAGGATCTGGAAAAAATTAAAAATGGTAAAAATACTATAAATCAAATTCTTGGTAAACAAGTTTCTCCCAAATATACTAATAGAATTTTTTATCAACCAAGGAAAAAAAATTTCTAAAAAAAAATTTATATTCAAATATGGAAAATTTAGTTTTATGCCAATATCTGAACAATTTTCTACAAATTCCAGTACTGAAAAATTACATACTACTTCTAACTCTTTTGGACCTAATAGAGTTTATTTTTGTAAAACATTAAAAAATACTTATTGGAAACTCATGAAGAAAAGGTGGTTTCCTAAATATTTAATTACTAATATTACTGGACCCTAGAAAATCTGGGTACCAAAGTCCTTTCTTATTTAAAATATTTTTGTATGAAAGTTGTTTGATGAGCTCCTGTAAGAACTTATGGTACTTGGATAGCATATGTTCAAGACAGATGACAGGGGACTACTCCAGCTTCAAGAACCTCATAAACATTGATGGTGGACATGTCACCTTTTGTAATAATGCGGAAGGGAAATTAATTAGCCTTGGACAAATCGGTAACAACAATTCAGTTTTAATTTATAATTTTCTTTTTTTTTGATGTTCTTAAGTATTATATGCTTAGAATTTCACAGTTATGTGATAATTATTTTCATGTGAAATTTTAAAATAATTCTTTTAATGATCTTAATTCTAAGAATGATATAGTCTTTACTTCTTTTAGAAATGAAAATATATAAGTTTTTAATTTATATTCCTTAGTCTCATAGAATATTTCTTTCTTAAGTTCCTTTCATAAAGAATCTTGGATATAGTATAGGTTACTAGTCCATTGTAACATTCACTCTCTTATAAATATTACAAGAGAAGTATTATTGAAGGATCTACCTAAACTAGAGTTTCCAAATGATGAATTTTTTCATCCTTGTCAAAAAGGAAAACACCATAAAATATATTTCAAACCAAGGAAAGAAGTTTCAACTTCTCAACCTCTTTAGTTTGTTCACATGGATTTGTTTAGACCATCTAGAGTTTCAAGTTTAAATGGGAAGCATTGTGTCTCTATTCTAGTAGATGAATTTTCAAGGTATACTTGGACCTTCTAGTTAACTCAAAAAAGTGAGGCTTGTTCTTATTTCACCATGTATACTCAATTAGTAAAAAAAACTATGGGGTTTAGGATCAAAACCTTAAGAAGTTACCATGGATATGAGTTTTAAAATCAATAATTCTAATATTTTTTCTCACAAAATGGATATAGTCATAACATCTCTACTCTTAGGACACCCCGACAGAATGGAGTTGTAGAAAGAAGAAATAGAACCTTACAAGAGATAGCCGGAACTATTCTTAATCAATATAATCTACCTATTTAATTTTGGGAATAATCTATGAATAATACTTTCTATATAACCAATAGAGTTTTAATTAGACCTATATTAATGAAAACCTTTTTGAGGTATAGAATAATAGGAAACCCAAGGTTAATTACTTCAATGTTTTTGGTTAAAAAGTATTTATTCTCAATAAAAAATATAATCTTGACAAATTTTCCTCCAAGAGTGATAAAATAATATTCTTTGGTTATTCAATATCTCTTAAAGCCTCTAATGTTTTTAATAAGAGAACCAAATGTGTGGAAGAATCTATGCATGTCAAATTTGATGAAACAGATCCACATGAATCCAATACCTGCTTAGTAAATATTAAGGAAAATTCCTTTAATATTGACTTAAATCCTATATCTTATAAATATATTGTGAAACAAGAAAAAAATCATCTAAATGTAGAAAATATACAGATTTTAACCAAAAGAAATATGAACCTATATATGAACCTGAAGTGACCATCCCTTCTTTTTCTAGACCTATTAAAACTCTTAAAAACCATCCTTTAGATGCTGTATTTGGAGACTTAGACAAAGGAACACATACTAGAGCTTCTATAAAGGTCTAGGTTGAACATCAAGTATTTTTGTCACAACTTGAATCTAATAACATCAATGATGTAATCAATGATGAATTCTGGATGATGTTTATACAAGAAAAGTTAAATCAGTTTGAAAGAATCAAATTATGAAAACATGTTGATAGACCCAAATACACCTTGACCATAGACACTAAGTGGGTGTTTAGAAATAAAGTGGATGAAACTAGCACTATACTAAGAAATAATGCTAGAATATTTTCACAAGGTTATAATCAAGAAGAAGGAATAGACTATGAAGAAACATTTTCACCTTTTTCCCAACTTGAATGCATTAGAATACTGCTAACTTATACACCACATATGAATTTCATAATTTATGAAATGGATGTGAAAAGTTTATTCTAAAATTGATATATAGTTGAGGATGTTTTTTTGAACAACATGATGGTTTTACAAATACTCATTTCCCAAATCATGTTTTCAAGTTAACAAAAGCTTTGTATAGTTTAAAATAATCTCTAAGAGCTTGGTATGATAGGGTCAACTATTTTCTTATTTCTAATGGTTTTTCTAAAGGTATTGTTGATCCAACTCTTTTCATTGATAAAATATATAATGATGTTTTATTTTTTCAAATATATGTTGATGATATAATTTTATGGTCTTCCCAAAAATTATTTATTTATTGACATATCAAAAATGATGAAGAATGAGTTTGAAATGAGCTTAATGGGTGAACTTAAATTATTTCTTGGATGTCAAAATTTTCAAAATAAAGAAGTTATTATTTTTAATCAGAGTAAATATACTAAATATATTTTAAAAAATTTGATTGTATAGCACTAAAAGTAGTGATACTCCTATGAGTACCACCTATAAATTTGATCCTAATGAAAATAGAAAATCAGTGGATCAAACCAATTATAAAGGTATGATTGGAAGTCTTTTTTATTTAACTTCTAGCCAACATGATATTATGTTTATTGTGTGTATGTGTGATCATTTTCAAGAAAACCCTAAAGATTCACACCTTCTTGTGGTTAAAAGGATTTTCAAATAACATAAATATACTACTAACTTAAATCTATTATACCCTATAGGAAAACTATTTGACTTGGCTAGTTATTTTGATGCTGACTTTCGTGGATAAAAGTTACATAGAGAAATAACCCCTAGAACATGTCACTTTTTTGGTCAAGTCTCTAGTTTCATGTTGTAGTAAGAACCAATATATGATTACATTATCTACTACTAAAGATAAATACATAGCTGTTAGTTGTTTTTGTGCTAAAAGTTTGTTGATGAAACATCCTTTACTAGACTATAGATGTCAATTTAGGTATGTCCCTATAAACTATGACAACACAAGCATTATTAACCTTTCTAAGAATCAATTTTCTCATTCAAGAAAAGATCATATTGATGTAATACATCACTTTTTGAGATATAATTATCAAAAAGGTGATATAACTCTTGAATTTATTGGCACTGAATATCAAATTGCTAATATTTTTACTAATCCATTAAATTTTGAGAGAATGAGTTACATTAGACATTGGATGGGGATGATCAATTTTGAGTGACTAACTATAGATAACTCACGGTTGGGACTCACTATTGATGACTCACCTTTGGGACTCACTGTTGATGACTCACTATTGGGTCTCACTATTGATGAATCACCTTTGGGACTCACCGTTGATGACTCGGCATTGGGAATCACAGATGATGACTCACTGATGGACTTACCATTGTGTCTTACCATTAATCACATTGTTTTTTTTTGGAAAGAACTTAAAATCATTGTTTTACTTATTTCATCTTATTTTAAACCATATTTTTTATTTGTGTTTTCTTAATCCCAAAATGAAAAATATCGAAATGATCCAAGTAATTTCTCACTTGCTCTACTCCCTAAATTGATCCTTCTTATCTTGAACCTATACTACCTTATTCCTTCAAACCAAACCCTATGAATCTTTCAAATGGATTGAGTAAAGAGTTTTTCTGAGAACTATATGTATGAGTCTTGTCCTTTTATGAAGAAGAAAGGAAAATCAAGTGATCCTAAACCCAAACCATTGAACCCTAAACTCACAAACTGGGTAGTCATTCCTAAAAAGTAAGTGCATGCAGATTGGATCTTGTCAACTAAGTATCTTTTTTTAAAGAATTGATAGAAAAAGGATAGTTGGAGTCGTTCTCCAACAACAAGAGTGATCTTTATCCGAAGCTAATTCATGAGTTTTATCTATATGAAGAGTTTATTCTTGAAGAAACATTGGAGTTTTTTATAAAGACCAGAATATGGTGGCAAAGGATTTTATTTTATTCTAGGCATTGGGATAAATGTTTAAATTTACCTCATGAAGGTATTTTTGAATATCACCATGGATGTGTTCCTATATTAAGTGATATTTTTAGTTATGGAATAGCCTTAATTGATCTGACCAGTGATGGAATCACTACAAGAACTATAACAACTGAACTTGATGGTGAATTCTGATTGTTGTTTACATTTAGTCAGTATCAATTATGTCCAAGGAAAGGTTACTTTTCTTCCTTAAAGTATCAAGATGTTTATTTGTTGTATCATTTGAAGAAATAGAACAAGATCAATATTTTCCAATATCTTATTGTTCATATGAGTGATATGATTAATTTTCACTCAAATTCAAACTCCTTGTTTAATTCAAAGCTTATTTCTACCATTCTGGAAGTTAAAGGAGTTGTGATTGAAGACGAAGAAACAATCATATATTGTGGCAGATTTTTCGTGACCAAATCAACATGAAAAAGAATGAAAATAAGTTGGAATCCCTGGAAGATCCAATGAGTGAAAGATAATAAGAAATATTATGAAGAATTCAATCCTATTAAACATCCAACAGGACGAAAAGATATTTATGTTCGTAGTTTAGGAACAGATGAAGTTGTAGAGTACTCAGATGAGGAGGAATAAGAAACTTAGGCAGATAAAGGAAAATAATATTCTATTGATGAAAAAACTGATCCGAACATTGCAGGAAGTCTTGAAGGAATCACATATTGGTCACCTAGCCCTAAAACAAAATATTCCTATAATAGATTATCTCCTAGAATATAATGACTGAGAAGTAGAAGAATCTAAGGATATTGAGTATGCTAGTGGTAGTGGGATTGAAATGGAATAAGATGATGATGGAGGGGAAGAAGATAATGAAGTAGAGGATGGAAATGAAAATCAAGAAGATGAATAAGATGAGAAAGAAGAGCCTGGTGAAGAATAGTAAAGTGATGAAAATGAAGAGGAAGAAAAAGAAGAAAGTGGTAAAGATGGTGGTGAAACTGATCATCTTGACAGTGATAAAGGACATACTGTAGAACCTAAAAATCATACTGAAACCATTTTAGTGGAAAATGAACCAGTTTTGCATCCTCAAAAGGCTCCTAAGTAATTTTTAGTTGAGGAAAAAGTTCCAGATGTTCAAATTCAAGATTAATTTCATTTTGAGAAGGGAGAACCTGTTGAGGGGGAGCAATTGTCTCGAAGAGTTAATGTTCATAATCTCACCCCTTTTGATTTGACAGTAATAGATTAATGAGAGAAATATCCTAGATACATCACTTTGGGTTTAGACAATTAAAATTTATATGACAAGAAATATGTTCCTAAGGGATCCATGGTTGTAGAAATGGATCATCCTCAGTGAGTTCCAGTTTGAACAGATTCACCAATGGCTCCTACCCCTACTCCTTCGGTTTCACCTATGCCTGCAGATTATGTGAATCAAAATTAAATCAATGATTTAAAGGATGAATTGTCATCAGTTGTTAGAGATATACTTCAACATCATATAATTATATAGAGTCATTCGATAATGTTGTAAAAAATATTTGAGATAAATCTTTTGAGGATGATACACCTCATCCTCCAACACTTGACATGGATCTGTTAAGACCAATTATTAGAGAGGAATTAAACGATGCCTCAACCTCTGCTTATTTTTCTCAGACTTTTGAAATTGATATGATCATAATGGTGATAAGGGAAGAGATTCAGTCTTTCTTAGGTGGTTCATATTAGGTGAGATTGAGAAAAATTAGACATAAAAGTGAACATGTCCATTCTATGGCTAGGATTTATTCCAAAGAGGCTACTACTTCTCAACCAAAGATCACTAAGAAAGTATATTTATACATTAAAATGAATTATACCAAAGATTAGTCGACTAGTCATTTAAAATACTTTAATGATAATTTGAGGCTACCTCCTGTCACCCAATATTTCAAGGAATAAGTTAGATTACTCAAAGAGATCACTCCTACCCTTCAGATGTTCATGGAAAATAAGGATGATTTTAATAAGGCTGTGGAGAAAGGTGGTCAGATCATTATGTATTTTATCAACCTTTTGAAGCCCTACCTACATGTTCAGAGTATATCTATTATTGCTCCAGTGGCCTTCCCCATTCGAATTATGACTGATAACCTTCCTTTAAGTTCAATCTATCAGATAGTTGATCCTTAGTTCAGAGATTATTTCACTCAGGACCCTTTTTCTCCTCTTCCTCCAACCCATCAATATTTTCAAATGTCCCCAACATAGGATCTTAGACATTTGAGGCCACTTACTTATTGAGAACTTACATCCCATCCTTATACTCAAAGTCTTACATCTACTATTCCTTCTAGAGTTCCCATTCATCAATGTTATACATTATCCACTACTTTACCTCTTGTTCTTCTGTCTACATATACTTGTAAGCGAAAAGAAATCATGGTTCCTTCCTTAGAGAATAATTTATTTTGGATTGTTCTTGGGTAGGGATGTCTTATGATCTTTTTATCATTCAATATACTATCTTTTTATCATGAAATATATTATCTCTTTTCATCTATACTATGTTATTTCTCTCAGTTATTTGTTCTCTTTTTTATAATCCCAAAAGGGGGTGAAAAGTATGGAGTTTAATGGAGTTTAATTTGAGAATGATAATATGTATGGTAGTTAATTTTATTTTATTTTCTTTATCTTATAATTTAATTTATCAAAATATGAATGACATGTTAAGTCTTTTATACTTTGATCATTATGAATAACCTGTTAATGCCATGATTTGTGATCATTAAATGGGGGGAGATTGTTGGCCTCCTCTATTTTTATTTCTCACAAATCATGCTTCATTAATTTTAATCATGCTTTATCAAGATAAATAATGTTTACTCATGTTTAATTATGTTTACATATATTATTAATCTATTATGTTAGAATTTTAAATCATAACACAGGTTGGAAATATTTGACTATGTATGAGTCGTTGTTAAGATGGACTCACTGACACAATTAAGGTTGAGTCATCATTAAAGTGAAATCTATATTGGAAAATTCACTGATCGTAGAAAATTGGCTAAGTATGATCTACCATTAATATGGACTCACCATTAAGATGTATCACTATCAACTATCTCACCGTCCACAAAAATGATGAATTCTAACAAAGGAAGAGACATTTTTTTTCAACCTACTGTCAACAGTTTCTCATAATTTTCCCAAAGGTTGAATCATCATCGCCTCAAGATACCATAAAAATCAATCTAGAATTTTCAAAAAGGACAAGTCACTATCGTATCAATCTATAGAACGTCTCAATTTATAATTTCTATAAAGTATGAGCTACCGATAGTACGAGCCACTGCTAAGTCGACCTACTGCCAGATACAAGTCACCGTCAAGTAGATCTACCGACAGAGTGACCTATAAATACTTGACTCACCATTCCTGATTATATAATGCATTAACTATGAGACATTGTTCCTAAAAAATCATTCAGAGACATCTTCAATCCTCACTTTGTCATTTAAATTAAAATTTCTTTCTAACAGTCATATTTTTAAAACATAGTACTACTAATTAATTTAGTTACTTTGTATGTATTTTGTAGACAACATTAATAAAGATTTCAGACTATAGTGTGAGGTATGAGGTACCTATATATGATCGAGATCATGATTCTTGTCAGATATAGTGTATAAAGTAAATATCCTAATAAAAAAGAAATAGAGTGTTAGAAGTCGAGCTGCTCTTGCGCCTGAGAAAAACTCGAGAATGAATAATTATGGAAAATGAAGACACTACTATGAACTAAAAAAGAATAAATTTTTGTAGCAACACAAAAATATTGGAGTAGAACACATCAAGGAAATAAATACCTCACTAGAGGAAGAAGATAGAAAATCTCATGACACTGTGTTTTTCTATCTATTTCTAGAAGTCTACTCAAGCTGTATTTCAACACAACTTCTAGGAGTCTCAAGTTGTATTGCCAATCACACAAAGCCTTATAACTCTATTCTCTCTATTTATTCATTACTTGTGTACTATATTTATATTATATGGAGTGTGTTTATATCTATTTTTTGAATATAGACTGACTCTTATAAAAAATTGGAAGATACATAGATATCCTCACAAACTACCCTTTACACCTTATACTCCCACATATAATAGTAGAAGAGGTCCCTGCGTGGCTTGTTTTGTTTTTACACTCCCACAAAATCTATAGAAGAGGCCTAGTTAACCAGGACAATTTTTTTATAATGTTTTTTTACCCCAATCTAGGGTGTGCATCAAAGTTTATTTATATAAACTTCTTAGTGGTGGGTGATCACCATGTGAATAGGGTTAAGTATCCTCTTGAGACTGAACCTCTTGTTTTAAATTCTTTTTTTTTTCTTTCAAGTTTAGTTTTCTTTGTTTTTTTAGAAAACATAAATTTTCACTAATATTTAATCTTAGATAGTTTTTATATTACAATTTTATTTAGTATATAGATTTAAAAAGTTAAATTAATAATTCATATTGTTTTAACT